>CM067848.1:41869655-42519933 GCA_034638295.1 Phortica okadai | reverse complement strand
TGCCACCCTTTGAAATTGACTTTTCTAAAATGAACGAGGAGGGTAATAAGACCCAAACCGATGACTTTGCCAGTTCGATTGGTATTAGTGGCTTCAGCGTTAGTGGCAAGAGCGAAACACGCCCCCATGATTGCAAAATGCGTAATAAGTGTCGCAACAGAGTTGGTGCTACATCCAATCAAGAGAGCTACGCTGGTAATCGTTTTAGTGGTGGAGGTTGTAGTAGCGTCGGCAGTGCAGGTAACAAGAACAAAGCCGCAAATATTGCTATAAAGGCCGCAGAGGAAGCGAAATCAGCCTCAGATGCGCAAGCTGGTGCGGCCGAAGCAGCCGCACGACAAGTCAAGACGCAGCTCGCAGAGAAGGCAATGGCAGCGGCCAAAGCAGCGGAAGCGGCACTCTCGGGCAAACAGCAAATACTCGAGCAGCTGGAGCAAGAGATACACGAGGCTGAAATAATCGTGCAGGAGGAGACTGATTCACTGCAGGTCACACATAACAATGCCGACGCTTCGATGCTGGCATCAAAGCAGGCCGGGCTGCAATTAAAGACGCTAACGACGGCCGTGAACATTGCACAAGAGAACGTCGCCAATGCGGAAACGGCGGCTAAGGGCGCCGCCCAAGAGTTCAACGAGAAGACAAAACTTGTCGAGGCAGCGAAGAGTCGCGTTGAGTTACTGTTGCGGCAGCTGAGCGCGGCACGTAGCGACTTTGTCAACACGAAAAAGGCGGCCTTCCAAGCATCGTCCGCGGCACAAGAGGCCAAGCTAAAGGCGGCACGCGACTGACTTTTCCTCTTACAATTGCCACACTTAATCTTAATAACATTAATCAATGGTGGATTTTATTAGCTCACTGCTTGTTATATATTTCTTATTTTAAATATAAAAAATGCACTAACGATTCAATGGAAATACATAATTGTCACCCAGCAAGTTGCCTTTTAGCTCGACTATTTCGCGATCGTTGTCGACTGAGCCGTGCACAAGGAAGCCAACTGGCTGCGTGCTCGAGGTCTGCAGCAACCAAACATCATCGCCGTTGGCGTCGTTAATGGTGCGCACCAATTGACTTCGACCCAGGCCCAACTGACGCAAAAACTTTTTCAAATAACGTTTCGGTATCTTGATTAAATGACGATATATGATGCGTTGCACCTTCTTCCAGGGCCACTTTGTGCCTCGGTCGCCATCATCCGCCACTGCGGATAGTTCTTCAATCCACGCAGTCGTTTCCTCATCTGTATTCTCATTCATCGCGCCTTCCCCGCCTCCATTGCCGCCCTTCGATGAGCTCTGCACCAGTTGAAGCAGTTGTAGCATCTGCTTGTCACTGAGCTTATTTAGATCAATTTTGTTCACGTCATTGTCAGACGTCCCGACTTTTATATTGGCGTTGTCATCGTCGTCGAATTTGTCCTCATCTTCTGCGATTCGTAGTACAATTCGATGATTCGACGAAGTTATTCGCTTCACATCCTGGGGACGTCGCAAACGATTGCAATCATGCGGTCGATCCCGCCTCATTTCATAGGCATGAAGCGCTAAAAGTTTCAATAATTTTAGTCTGCTTTAAAAATTTTCAAATGGATTCTAAAACTTACCTGTGGTAAACGCAAAGATCAGTAGAACTTTTAGAATGTTTATCTGCCGCATTGCTGTCGTTCTACTCCGTCAATGTTGGAATCTACGCCGATTCTGGCTACTGTGGCATCAGAGGCCCATGCTTATATGCCACAATTCTTTATATTGTGGGTGTCGAAATAACGACTGAAGTGGTAACTTATAACTGAAGTGCTACTTCAACTCTGATGCTCTTCTTACTGCTTTCATTTCATTACACATGTACATACGTACTTCATCAATCAAATCTGAAACTCTAATTAAAATTAGGTCAGCATTTGTCTGAAGCGACGCGATGAAATGAAGCTCAGCCACAGCTTCTATGCCCCTTTAATAGTAATAGGCATTTTTTTGTGTATTGTACATTTACGATTTCAGTTTATTTGATTAAAAGAAGAAAAAAAAATATTTAAATAAACTCAAGTTAAAAATAAATAAATTAGAAAAAAAAAAATGTCGTGGACTTTGTTAGCCTTGTTAGATGTCAAACGTCATCCTGGCGCTTTGTCAGAGTCGGCGTTTTACTTCTTCATTTAAGCTTCTTTGCAGCGATTTAAGCAGCAGTGATACGTGTACGCTTGCCGCCTTTGCCTTTGCCCTTATTCTTGTTCTTCTTGTTTTTGTTGCCCCTCCTGCGGTTTGTCTGAACACGCTTCCTGATCACGCGACGCTTACCGGGACGATTGTTCGTATTAAGCATGACTTTCTGGCCGTTCTTAAAGTAGCGACGATAGCGTGCTGGTACACGTACACTGATCACCTGTCCCTGACCGCGGCGACTTCCTTTGCGGCGCAAATTAATGCGTGCTGGCTGACGGCTAGCCTTGCTCATATCAGTGGCGGCGGCCTCTTCATTTTCAGCAGCTGGACTGCCAGTTCCCTGAATGGGCTCTCCAGTGACGATGTACTCTTGAGCGCCGGCTGCTATAGCCGCTTGCAGAGCCTCCTCGTCAGTACCGCCATATGCGGCCGCTTCCTCTTCGTCGTTTGTGCGAGAGGCCGTGCCTGTAGTGCCCGTGCCTGTGCCTGTGCCTGTACCTGTAGTAGTTGGTGATGTGGTTACTGTGCCTGTGGCCGATGGAATAGTGCCGGTTGAGGTGACTGTTGTCGTTGGGTTTGTCGTTGAGGTGCCCGTACCAGTGCCGGCACCAGTAATAATGACAACGGGTTGCTGACTGTTGCTACTGAACATGTTCTTGAATAGGAGCAATTTCTTCATGAACAGGCGACCACTGGAGGCATCTTGGTTTCCATTGTTCGGCGTAGCTTTGTCGTCGGTCATATCGGCGACAACATCTCCATCGACTTCAGCCGCAATTAGGTGTACGTCTTTATCGACATTTGCTGAACGAAATTTGGCCGGTTCATTGAAGTAGGACGATCGGCGACCTAACAGAAACCAAACGAAAGTCAATTATTGATCTTTAATTGGTTTTTGATTATACACTTCACTTACCTATCACTTGCACTGGTTTTGGTACGGGCTCGGCATCAACGATGAGCAGCAGACTGCCAAGAAGGACAAGACCGAGTAGATGAAACTTCATGTTGTTGCTGATTTGCAATTTGCTATTTGAAACTACTTTGAATTCCGAGAAAGAACTTTTCAAATCCAAATGTGCTCGCACTGATTGATAATCAATGTTTGATACATTATCGCTCAGATTTCAAGTCTTTTATAGTCCGTTACCTGAGCAATTCTGGATGAAGATGAAGTACAAACAACGGTAAAACACAACGACAGCAATTGCCAACCAGTTACAGATACAGCCACAGACCAACCCCCAACCAAACCTCGGTTTCAGGTTGCTGGGTTCATTCATTCAACAAGAGAAATGTTCGTTCGGCTCAACATTCAATTGTAGTTGAGTTCACTTTTTTTTCTGGTATTGTTTTTGTTTTCTAATGGTATTTGCGCGAATATGGCTTGCAGCTATTTAAACGCTGCCGACTTCGTCATCGTTAACAACATCATCATTATCATCGACAGGCAAGCCGTTCAATCTAAGCAAATACTCATTGCGTGCGTGTGTTATATGTATGTATGTATGTACACACAAATAGATTTATATATATGTATATAGTTCATATTAATATTGTTCGCGGTTTCTGCGATTCATTGTGTGACCGGTTAGTTTCAATTGGTTTTGGTACTGGCCAAGAATCGCCTCAGTGCACAAAGCACTCGAAATAACTAACAGCAGAAGCAGAACCGTTGCAAAAGTGAAATCTCACATAATGAGGCAAAGGGCAAACTAGATTTAAAAATAAAAAAAAATTTTGTTTTTTTTTAGGCATCGTTTGATCAATTTTCACAAAGCGCCAATTTTAGCATGCAAATTCATGAAAGGCTTTGATTTACTCTCTTAAGAAGCAAAGAATATCTTAGTATGAAATAGGATAGGATGGGACAGGAGGAACAGGCAGCTCGACAGAGTCGAGAGCACCCAGTGACCATTAGGTCCATTGTGATGGCTGATGACAGCAGGAGGAATAGCTAGAAGTGGTTGGGGTGGTGGGAGAAGGGTCAAGTCGTATTCTCCGGGTTCAACTGTCCAGTCCCATTAGGCTTCGGCTGCCCACGAAATTACCCAGTAGAGTTCAGGAAGAGTGTCAGGCCCTCCAGGCGCGCGTTCGTTAGACTGCTGTTCGTATTATAGAATAAGTATGGACTTTTTCAAAATCGAAAATGAAGGACACATTGTGTTATTTTTTTTTTTTTAATTCATTTCATTTATTTCGTGTAAAGTTGTTGTCATAAATCATGTTTAATTTCTAGCAGCGAAAAACTAGAAACTCAATCAGACCCCCTAACCACGACGGTTGATGCTGTTAATGAGGCGATTTCTGTTTCTACGCTGACGTTGAGCTCGCTGACGAGCCTTTTGACGACGACGACGGATCTGATTTTTTTGCTGTTGCCTTCTGCGCTGAGCGCGTTGACGCTGCTGCTGACGGCGGCGACGTTCCTGGGCGCGTCGACGCAAACGGTTGGCACGACGTTTGCTGTTGTTGCGTTGGCGGCGGTGAGCCCGTCTGTTTTGGCTCTTGATGCGGTTCAGCCTGTTGCGTCTGCTGCGTTGTGCATTGCGTCGGCTAACGCGCCTATTGCGACGGCTTTTGTTGCGATTGCGTCTGCCAGTGTTGCGGCGTTCACTGCGACCCAATTGACGGGCACCGAAGTTGTTGTTGCGATTATTTTGCTGGCGGGCAGCAGAACGTTCTGATTCTCTGAGTGGTTGAAGGGCATTATTGTTATTGTTGAAGTTACGATTATCGTCATCATTATTTTTGTCGTCATCATCATCATCATCGTCTTCACCATCATTATCTTCATCGTCATGAGCAACATTAACGGCATCGTGATTGATCTCATTTAGATCCAAATCAATTTCCTCATCATCTTCATCATCCTCATCTTCAAGAATATGGTTAAGGCGCCATCCACTGTTAGACACTCTGGCAGCTGCAGGTGGTGGAGGTGGACTTGTTGGGGGTGGTGGCGATGTTGGGGGTGTGGGCGATGTTGGGGATGTGGGTGATGTTGGGGATGTGGGTGATGTTGGTGCTGTGGGTGATGTTGTTACAGTGCCAGTAGACGTTGTCGTTGTTGGTGTTGTCGTCGGTGTGGTCGTCGGTGGGCATGGCAGCGGTGCTGCCGTTGTGGTTGTTGTAATGCCTTTAAGTGCCAAAAGCGCATTCGGATCGAAGCTGCGACCGCTGCCATTTACGCCAGCTGCGCGAGATTGCGGCCGCAAGAAGCGATATTTTGGCTGCACTTGACGTTGTTGTCTATCCTCGACTTCTTTGCCATCTATAGAAAATGTCACAGATTATGAAATATTATTTAACCATTGATCTGGGATTGATTACCAAAAACCGAGTTAATGGCATGGACACTTACATGTTGCTGTTGTTGCCACAAGTAGTAGCAGTAAGCCATAACAAGTCAGGTTCATGGTGTTCGGTTAACGTGAATATCCTGCGACTATTTCGATTCTCGCTATCTCTTTCTATTTATGTGCCAATGCCAGTGGAAGTCCGCTGCTCGACTGTGACATCGGTAAGTTGCCAGCAACATTATATACCCAGAACCCATTGAGACTTAAGCTTAGTATTGGTACGTAGTAAATCCATCTGTGCATTTCATTAGACAAAGTTCTATATCAACACCAACAACAACAAACAGAACTATCAACCACAAGACAAACGTTTCGCGAATTTTTGCAAATTTAATATTCACGCATAAATTTCGCAACATTTGTTTTAAAAGGAATACTTTTGATACTTTTTTTTAATCTTGTTTTCGCATAGTAAATAAAAAAAAAAAAAATGAAGCGAACTCGATGAACTAGATTGACCCAAAACGATCCAGCATCGCTTATCGTCGAAGACCAACACACATACTTGCACACACGCATTTACACACACACCTGCCAACAAAAAGATGAAATACGCATAATAAGAACAACGAGAACACGAACTATAATTCTTGAATAACTTAAGCAACTGTCCAAGTTCGACCGTTTGTGTGACCTGCCTCGAAAAACAAGCAAAGATCTCAAGATGATAGTCGTATGTTTCAGCATTTGAACTAGAAAAGAAACCGTTAACTGAACACGGCTTAACGATATTTATCTTCATTCATTATTATTATAATTTCTTGATCATTTATGAATTGAATCCTGTAAATGAAATATTTTGTTCTCGCCTTTCCACAAGGATTTTCCATGGTCACAAAAAAATAAGCAAAAAAAAAATGTTTTTTTTGTAAATCATTTCATGTTTATTGTTTAAGCCAGTGGTTCAAAGTTCAGAAGTGTCTGTGGCAACGCTCAGACACGGATGCGAATGAGGCGTCTACGGTCATTAGGACCCTGACGGAAGCGTTTGATGATGCGTTGGTTGGCACGACGTTGGCGACGGCTGCGGCGACGTTGGTTATTGCGGTTGGCACGCTTCTTTTGGGCCTGGGCGCGTCTACGTTGATTCTGACGGCGTCGCTGTGCTGCCAACTGACGGCGGCGTTGGTTCTTGCGCTGGTTCTGACGACGACGGCGAGCCGATTGCTTTGACTTGCGACGTTGCATCTGGCGGCGGCGTTGTTGCTGGCGTCTACGGCGTGCTGCTCCCTGACGGCGACGGACATTGTTAGGACGTGAACGACGTGAAACGTTGGGTGAAGCACCAACCGACTGGTTGCCCTCGTCTTCGTTGCGTCCCTTAGCGGTGGCGGCGGCGACGGCGGCATTGGCGCGAACATTCTGGCTCTCATCATTGTCATCGTTGTTGTTATTGATGCTGTTGTCTAAAGCGTTCTCATCGTCATCATCGTTATTGGCATCAAAGGCGAAGTTGTATCCGTGGGGATAGGCAACGTCATCGTCTTCACTATCGTCATCCTCATCGAAGTCAAACTCATATTCGGCTCTGCTGCTGCCCGAAGAAGCAGTTGCAGATGGTGGGGAGGTTGAAGGTGGTGTAGTTGGTGGTGTAGTTGGTGGTGTTGATGTAGGGGATGTTGGCGATACTGGTGATGTTGTTATTGTGCCCGTTGATGTTGTGGTGGTCGGCGTTGTTGGTGTAATAGAAGTGGTGGTTGGTGCTATTGTCGAGGACGTGGCGGTACCCTTCAATGAGTTGATCAGATCAGCAATATTGCCACGGCCTTGAGCATGTGCATCGGCTTGGCGTGCAGAAGCACGTTGCTTGGCAAACAAACGGTATTGTCCATTCTGATTTTGTACACGATTACCTATGTAGATAAATGATCGAAATATTAATGTCAATGTCGTCGCATTCCCACTGCCGATTACACTCACCTGTTGCTTGCAGTGCGACCGCTGCTAGGCAGGCTACAACCAATAAACTTTTGATGCAATGCATTACGCTTTTGTTGTATCCTTGCGCTCAGTGTAAGCAAAAAAAAAAAAATTCCTGGTTTGCTTTGTTTCAGCTTTGATCACTCCAATGTGAAATGCTCAGAGCTCACTGATCTTACAACAAACTCTCAACCATATTTATACCAAAAACTGTAACATTGTAATAGGCCTAAAAATGCTAGCCGGCTTACAAAAGTCTCGCGCCACCCCTCATTCCCTCACCTTACAACGTTGGCTCAATGCCCGTTAAGAACGTGTTCTGTAACCGTATTTTGCATATTGCCATAAATAATCAATTGACCCGATGCGACAACCTATGACTCGCGAATGAATGAATCGAGCCTACTTTGAAAATTTGCATAGCTTGTAAACGAATTTGCATAAATTCACATTCGGCGAGTTACAAATGAGCCACCGCTTGGCTTACAAATGTTAATCACCGCAAATAACGAAAGTGCGAAGAAGAAAGAAACAAAAGCTTTGTATGTTGGACCACAATATCAAACAGAGTCAATGAACGAAGTCAACAGAAGTTCTTAAGGACTGCATCCTAAAGACTCCAACATTTTTTGGAGAAAAAAAAAATGAGTGCATCTGAATGAAAGTTTTTCTCTTAGACAAAAGCTATATCACTTATAGTAAGTGTAGTATATCACTACATATAAGAGTAAATTATGAAGAATTGAATCCAAAAATTTCATTAGTTTTAAATATATTTTTCGGATGTGTTCTCATGTGATGTGTTAACAAGATTTTAATTTCCAAGTTGGTGGTTAATTTGAATCTCCTGCGATATTCGATTTGAAAAAGATTGTTTTGCCATTTGAACTCCAACCCAAGAAGGAAAAATACTCAAAGGTTTTTTTTTTGTTTTTTATTTGATAATTCATACAAGTCATTTTGGAATGTGTCATTGCCCTAGTCCGTTTTCCCCACTGATCTGCCATTACAGGTTGACGCGAATGACATTGCGGCGTCCACCACGTCTGCGCAGATTCCTTAGGCGACGGCGGTTATTTGCCTGCTGGCGCCTGCGCTGCTTGCGGGAGATGCGCTGACGGCGACGCTGTAACTGTTGTTGACGCCGTTTGGCGCTTTGCTGGCGGCGGCGTTGCTGGAGACGTTTGTTACGCTTCTGGTTGCGTCGGCGGTTCATTTGTGCACGGCGTCGGTTGCGAATCTGGTTGCGGCGACGTTGCTGACGCTGGCGTTTTTGAAGCTTGCGAATCCGACGATTATGCTGCTTCCTTAGGCTTTGAACGCGACGCTGCGGCCGACGGCGAGTGTTGCGCTGCACCTGTCGTTGGCGCAACTCGGAGGAGGCCAATGGCCGGCGGACGCCCAAACCCAAATCACCGGCAAAGTCATCGTCGTCGTTGTCACCACCGAGTAGATTATGCTGTTCAAAGTCATCGTCATCATCCTCATCGTCGTCGTTGTCAAAGTCATGGCTTCCAGCACCGGCATAGATGGTATCGTCGTTTTCATCATCATCATCGACCAAATCACGGCCACCGCCATTTACTGCTCTACTTGTAGCCGTACCTGTAGCGGTGGGTGATGCTGTGGTGGGTGATGTTGTGGTGGGCGATGTTGTGGTGGGTGATGTTGTGGTGGGTGATGTTGGCGACGTTGGTGAAGTGGGCGTCGTTGTGCTTGTGCCCGATGTTGTTGTGGTAGTCGGTGTTGTTGGTGTTATCGAGGTGGTTGTGGGCGCGGCGGTCGTTGTTGTGGACGTACCTTTCAACGAGCTAAACTTGTTCATGATCGAAGATGTAAAACGTCCTTCGGCAAGCACGTTCTCATGTCGACCGGCTGAGGCACGTGATTGCTTGCCAAACAGTTTGTAAGACGGATCACGCAGTTGTACATTTTTTGCCGCTGTGCGAAAGGAAGAGTCGATTATGATCATCATATTAAATTAGGGTTCCGTGTTTACATGCTTACCAGTGACATCGAAGGTCAGTACTGCTAGCAGCAGCAGTGCCGTTAAAGATCTCAGGACGTACATTGGTGCTTGTTACGTTCGCTGGTGTGAAAATTGATTTAATGTTGCTTGACTATTGGCTTATGTACCACTCTATGATGAGAGATAAGCGAATGAAGGAAGCACACTGACTGACAGAACGATTCTAGCACATTTTATATACCGACCAACTAATTTAGAAAGAGCGCCCAACTAAGTGACCACGGCGTTGGCATTGACTTACACTGGCATGCGAGATGGATGATTGGACTAATGCTAATGTACGTTTGGGTGTTAGACGGAGATGGATTGCTGTCACTATAGACATCAAAATCTTTTAACTTTGACTAATGATTAATTTTTCGCATTCATAAGCACCCGTCGGGCATGTCAAAGATCATGCGAGGCCAAAAACTGGTGCCGTTTCTTTCTTTAATGGGACTTTTGTTTTTCTTACAAACTCTTTTCTTCTTTCTCAATCTATCTAACTCTCTGAAGAAAGAAAAAATATGAAAAAAAAAAAAAATTGACGCGCAAGTGTTTACCCCTAATATTCTAGTCGAATCAGCAGCGGCTTAAATTGTTTAAAATAATTTTGTGTAGCGCGTCTCCTCAGTGCCGTGATTGATTACAAGCCATTAACGGTAACGGGTGATTAGTTGCCGACGAACTCTGACGAAATGCTCAAGTTCGCAAACTCAGCCAAGACGACTTAAGCATTTTCAACTATTCGATCGAAAACTCAACGTATTTCGCTCTGACAGTTTTATTTCATGTACATCATTCAAAGGGTCATGGTCGTGAATTATGAAATTGTTGATATGTATTTTTTCATATCATAGTCGCTGTGATTAAAATCTAACTGATCGAACTAAATAAGGAGTCAAAACAGTAGTCAGTATTGTTTAAGCCAAAACTTATTTTCATTGTTTCAATACATTTAAAACTTAAGAACTCAGGTGTTGGGACATTCAAATTTGTGATAGTAGTGATATCGTGCTTAATGTCAGTGGGCTGTTTTTAGTTGAAACAGTTCGCCCTTTTGTGGGGCTGATGAGAAAAGCAAGGTCAATGTAAACTGTGAGACTAGCTTATAGTTCAAAGTAAGTAAATATAAACAGACACACGTATGCCGATAGACAATGAAGCAGGCTGACAGATACATAGATGGATATGGCTAAATCGACTCGTCCTATCAACCTCAGTAATATATAGAGTACAAAAACTCTTAACAGCAATGCGAGAAATCAAAACAATAAATAAACCAAAGCCAATTCTAAGATTCAGAAAAAGAAATACAAAAATTTGGTTTCAAATTTTAATTTAGGAAAAAAAAATGTTTACAAAAATAAATAAATAGTGATAAGATTAGCAAATTATTTTGTTCTTGAGCCCTGCACAGCGATCTCAGCGTTCTCGGCCGTAAGCAGGACCATTGTCTGACCAGCGCCCTTGCGAGGAGAGTTCACGGTCAAGACGTCGTCTTGTTGGTTCTGGCTCAGTTCCTGCTGCGGCAACTGATCGTTTTCTTCTAGCTGTTGTTGTTGTTGCTTTTGGAGTTTCTGTTGGTTACGTTTTCTGATGCGGTTCTTCCTCTTGTTTTGGGAATTATTTGCTGCTTGGCCGCGTCGTTGCTTCTTGTTGCCACTGTAGGCCTCACCGCTGTCGCTGAATCGGCGTTTGTTAGTGCGACGCTTGCCTGACTTTGTGTTGAAGCGATTTCTCTTTTGTGCGCCGCCCCTTCTGTAGCCGTTCAATGATGAACTTGAGCCCTGTCGCTTTGTGCCATTACTGCCGCTCTTGCGACGCGTTCCAGTAATTCGGTTATTCGATGGTCGTCGTTGACTCTTCACCAACTTGCGGTTCGGTGAGGAATAACGATTTGAGTTGCGTCGTTTGGCAACCTTTTTGTTGCTTGTGCGGCGCACATTGTTCTTTGTGTTGCGTCGTCGTATGCGTTGACGCCGACGTACGGCACGTTCCTCGGCCACCGCATCCTCATCCTCCTCATTCAGTTCATACTGCTGATTGCGATGGACGCCGCTGTCGGCGGAACGTTGCTGTAGTTGCTGCTGCTGATCGTGAAAGTTGTGTAAATGACGAGCAAGGCGACGCTGAGATTGTTTATGTTAGATAGAAACGCAAATAAATATAAGTATAAGCGATTAGCAAAGAAAGTTAAAAATCCTACCAACTCAGGATCGGCTTCAATTTTAGCTTCAGCTTCCAAATCAGCTGCAACTTCCGCCTTGACTACGGGCGCCACCTCTTCAGGCTTATCCGTCAATTCTTTGGGTTCAACATTTTCTTCGGCTGGAAGAAAAAACTATTTTGTGTGAGTGTGTGATGCGTTTGTGTGTGTATGTATGTGTCTGTGGCATGCGTGTGCAGTAAACGTGTAAGTGGAAACAGACCCTGGAATGGTGTCACTGCGGCCGGCAGCAGAAGTGCGCTCAGCACTAGAAAAGCCCAAATAAACTTCATCATTGGATTAGCAAAGCGTTATTGTTTGTTATTATTGTTTTAGCTCAAACGTGTTGACCACGTCACCACGCACGCTTAGTCGCTAAAACGTTATGTGCAAACCGGCGACGAGCATCGCTCTTATATTGACGCAGGTCGTGCCGTCTCAAGACCCGACCGCCATTTTTGATCATATTCTTATTCTTTCAGTGAAAACTTCAGCTTTGTTATTGTTGTCGCTGTTGCTGTTGTTGCTACTGCTACCTGTTGACGATGATGATTTTCATGTTAAAGTTGATAATGATAATGATAATTCTGATCTGATCATGAAGAAAGTTTTAGAGGCTTAAAAGTTGGTTTGTATTGTAAACATATGATAAGCACGATGGTTTCCTATACTCAAGTCAGTGCTGGGTCAACATGAGAGGTCAGGCTCAACGCAGATTTCACCAGCTAACACGATGATGATGTTGATGATTAATGAATCAAATCGAAAACTTTGTTTAGCATTTCGCGTTCAAAATTCAATGGAATAAAAAGAAAGTCTTCGGTTTTTTTTTTTTTTTTTGTTTCTTGGAATAACTCGCAACAAGTGTGAAAGCAAGTTTGACTGGAAATTTTGTAAGCTAAGGGAAGGAGAGGTTTGGGTGAACAAAATAAAATTGTGAAAATAGATTTTTGTTTTGTTTTTATATCACATTTATTTGTGTATTCATGGTCATTATCAGTTGTCGTCTATCGTAAACTAAGCTATAATACTAATACATTGCGATTGAGCCCCTCTGTCAGCGTCAGTTCAGCCCTGGATTACGACGGGACGCACGGCCGCATTGCTGCTGCCACGACGCACATTGCGACGTCGGTTGTTGCCGCCAGTCCGAATGACACGCACGTTGTTGCCCTTCTTGTTGCCACCACGGCGACGGCGATTGTTGCCACCGCGACGACGACGATTGCCGGCGTTACCACGGCGACGACGGACATTACGACGACCGCCCTTACGACGACGACGTACGATAACGCGATTTGCACGCTCCTCCTCTTCATCATCATCGTCATTGGCAAAGCCGGCGGAACGCTCCATGAGAGCAACCACGCTGCCATCGGGTATGGCATCAAGAGCGGCGCGCGGCACAAGCAACGCTGCCTTGCCGGTCTTCTCGTCGACAACGCTCTGTCCTTCGATCTCAATGATGCCATCGGGCACCATAATGGCGCCAGCGTGTTCACGAGCGACCATCATGTGTGTCGCCTTGGCGTTCTTGATGATCTTCTGTACTTGATTGGGACGCACGGGCGCATCGTTTGCGTCATCATCATCATCATCGTCGTCGTTGACATCATCATCTTCGTAGTTTTCCTCTTCGTCGTTATCTTCAATATCAGCGGCAATTCTTTGACGGTTGTTTGCGAGTCTGGCACCTTGCTTGGCCAACACAAGAGATTTCAATGCGGCCAGATTACCATTGTTATTGTTATCGTCACCATCATCATCTTCAACATCATCGCCGTCATCATTATGTATTGACGCTTCATCATCTTCGTCGTCATCGTCTTTAGGATCCTCGACAATCTCGAAGCCTTGAACAACGGCACCAGCACGACCGCGTGGCACGCTCAAGAATAAATAAGGATGCTGGCCAGCGACACCCATGCGATTGGCAGTGACAGCTAGCGGTTGCTGCTGCTGTAGGCGTGGCTCTGCGAAATCATATTAATCGGTTTAATTAAAAATTAACTAAACAAGCATACAAACAGTTTTCTACACACCTGCAAAGGCTAAGTTGAGCCCACAGAGCAAGACAATTAGCGCGCTCAAGGTGTACATATTTGATTACTTGTCCTGTGACGTTGACGATATTTATGGGTGTATAAATAAGTCAGAATTGAAGAATTCTTCGATTGATCTTAACACAATCAATCAGAAAAGCAGCACGTTAAAGGGCTGCTGTTTCGGTTGCCGGTGCTGTCAAATGTCCTAATTGTAAGCAAAGTTCTTTTGAACTGTACAGCTTGCTCAGCATGCTTTCAGTTTTTATGCAAAAAGTTCTAACGTGAAATTCTAATGGCTAAGAAACACGCAAAAACCGAACGCGTTCACACGAGAAGCTCGCAGCGTTCTTCATGCCATTTTGAGCATCAGATCAAGTCATGCGAAGCTCTCACTTTGCTGATTATCATAGATGTTATTCTTAAAATCACATACATATACATGCACGCACACACACGCACGCACAAACGGTATCCGTAGCTGATCGTCGAATTTGACATAATTACAGCCATTTCAGCACAATTTCAAGTGGCGAAATTTTGAATATCAACAAGCCGACGCATGTTTTGGCCTGTTGTTTGGCAAAGTTCACTGACCCAAGCGGCCAACAAGAGTTCAACATGAAAACCTTAAAAAAAAAAAATAGAACACAATAAGAACGAATAGAACCCAAGAAATAAAAATATTTTTCTCCATCTATGTTAATAAATTACAAAAAAAAAAGAAAGAATACAAAAAACAAAATCATAAAAAACAGAAATTCACATCAAATGATCAAATCCACACCAAAAGTCACGCAAATGGCGGAAAATGTTTACATCTGCGTCGTTCTTGAAGAGCTTCTCTAATGACAAAACAATCAACATCATTCGCATGTCTCATTGTGTGTATGACTGTTTGATTGCCTATCCGAATAACTATAGTCAGGTACAAACGATTTCGCATCCATTATGAATCTACGGCGATTCAAGCTAGCCAAATAAAGCCAGAGCCGAGCATGGCCAACATTTTCACGCTGCTATGGGCGCGTGGTCAACAGTTTCGCAACGTTTTTTGACTTACGACTAGTCCATAGTCGACTGGAATGTCAGAGTTTGTTAGCTTCTTCTTGCTTTTCACTATTGTTTATCGGTTTTCTTTATTCTTTCTAATGCTTTGTTTATTAATTTCTTCTTTTTTTTTTTTTTAATGTTGTATTTTATTTGATTATTTTCAGAATTTTTGTTTCGCTTGATCGAAAGCTTTGCCTCATGAATATTTTAAATGGTTTCTAATTTATATTTACCCTTCCGTTCATCTTTCTGCAAGATTAAAGCTTGGCTTAGCAAACATGAGCGGTGTCGATGTCATTTTGAGCTATTCGATAACAGGTCTGCGTCTGAAACAACCGTTCGCTAATCTACTTGCAAATGAAATCTCTGCATAATCAACTTTATCAATGATGCTATTTTGCAAAATCGAAATTTGCCAGTATTGTCGAATTGACTTCTTTTCAGCATATTTTATTTAATTATGTATTTCTTTTGTTTGATCGCTTTACTTCTTTAGACAAACTGGAGTAAACATACATATGTATGTAAGTTTAAAACAGTTACGTTGTTTCTGTTTCCAACTGTTTTATTTTATTATTAGATAAAAAAGTTCTTAAAATTTTAAAAAAATATAAAAGTGAAAAAATGGTTGCCAACTATTTTCTTCATTGACAAAGAAGTTTCTAATATCGTTGTTTCTTTTACATAATGAATACATTAATGAAGAGTTTACAATCTGTTCTTTTATTATGTCGACCCTGTTTCAATTGTCTTTCTTTACTTTCTTCATACTTTATTTTTGAGCCCATCATTGATACTCGATATGCTATTATTTGCTAACTTATTGAAACAAAGCCGGATTGAAATCAATTTATTGAGAACGAAGCAAAACTTTTTGGTGTCAAGTTGTCTCTCATAGGACAATCCTTTGTCACATTCTTTTATTATTCTTAAAATAAAACCAGTAACGATTGGAGTCGACAGTAATCGACTCCGACATACCCTGTACCTTCAATTAGTAACGACTGTTTGAAGGGGTGGCCACGCCCACTTTTTCATCAAAATAGATTTCATTTTCATTTAATATCACACATACCTTTTTTTACACTTTTAGACCAATTGGTTCCAGAGATACAACGTTTTTCTATTTGTGGGCGTGGCAACGCCCATTTTGTAATTGAATCACGTTATATTCAATTCCAATAGCATATATGCAAAATTTCATTGTTGTAGGTTTTATGGTTCTTGAGATATAAGCGTTTCAAATTTTTACTATATGAGGGGCGTGGCGACGCCCATTTTTTTATTCTATCCTCTTGGGGGTTGAGTCAGCTATACACACACCAAATTTGGTGTTCCTATCTCAAAAGACAACCCAGAAAATACGACTTTTGTAAGTTTTTTCCCGAGGTTGCTCCAGTCATTTGCCCCTCACCCCTAAACTAAGTCCAAAAAGGGGGAAACAAAATAAACTTCATCTGCTGAAGGAATAACAGAATCGAACTGCGAAGAGCTTTTGGTCCTATCTATTATAGTTTCCGAGATCGACGCGTTCATACAGACGGACAGACGGACATGGCTAAATCGACTTCTCTTTCGATACTGATCAAGAATATATATACTTTGTATAGTCGGAAATGTCTCCTTTAAGGTGTTACATACATTGTCGATGCGCACAAAACTAATATACCCTTGTACCATAAGGTACAGGGTATAAAAAAAACACATTTTAATTTTTAACGTTTTTATTTTTCTGAACAATCATTAAAGTCGATTTTAATAACCTTAATTTTATTTTATTTTTAAAACGTTTGCAATAAAATTTTACTTTTCTAATGATGTATACCACAGACATTAATTCACCTAAATCGTTCCTATTGCCAAGCCAGCTTCCAATTCGATGCTTCCTATGCTGTGAACGTTAGACTTTAAACCAAGAAATTCTTCCAATCACGTGATATGGTAGCTTTTATTTCAATGGGGGGAACCTCAATATATTACCCATTACAGTAAATGTAAAAAGCATCAAAAGAAGAAATAATTATTTTTGTCAACAGTTTTGATTGCATTTATTACCAGACATGAAGCACATCCGTGGAAGCAGAAAATATTTTGTCGTGGTCGAATCCCGAGAGATCTCCACATCTCGAGGCTGGATGAATTTTTATATATCATTTATAGTTTCATGTCCGATACTCTGTGTCTTTAAAGTTTCGTCCGTTGTTGGAGAGAACCACTAGAACCGAATTTGTTTGGAAATTTCTTATTAAGACTTTAATTGTTTTAATAAAAAAATGAAAAAATCATCTTGATCGGATCACTACTATGTGTTATTAAAAACAAAAAAGAAATAAAGTAGTAAGCCATTTACTTGTCAAATATTTAATAGGAATCATACCAACTCAAACTAGAAGAAAATAATTCAGTAAAAACAACAACAAGATGAGATTCAATATCAAATTGTGGTTGTTTGTTACATTGATAGTAATAGGTGACAGCAATGGTAGCAAGCGAAAGGTAAATTATAGCGGGTATAGACAGATGGGTTTAAGGATCTGTTGTAAGTAATGCAATTATATTTTCACAGATGCATAGAAGATGGATGAGCCCGAAATCGAAGTGGAACACCTTAAGTCTGGACGAGCAACATGATAATAGATACATAAGGCGTTGCAGTCTCAATGGGGGCGATTCAAACGGAAATGGCCACATTGGTTGTGGCAATAACATGATGGGTGCTGGGAACGGTCGGTGCGGTGAGAATGGCAACAGTGTTGGTCAGGGGAATTGCGGTTCTAACGGCGGTTTGCGCATGAATAACTACGGGGCTAACAGCAAGCTGCGAGCATCCAATATCGCACTGACAGCTGCTCAAGAAGCAAAATCGGCTTCAGATGCACAGGCATCTGCTGCCGAGGCTGCAGCTCGGCGCGTCAAATCGGAGCTGGCTGAAAAAGCTATGGCAGCGGCCCGAGCAGCTGAGGCGGCAATGACTGGCAAGCAGCAAATTGCAGAGCAACTCGAGCAGGAGGTTCACGAGGCGGAGATCATAGTGCAAGAGGAGATGGCATCATTGACCAACACACAGGCTAATGCCGAAATCGCAATGCAAGCAGCCAATCAAGCCCAACAACAATTCGAGATCATCAAACAGGCAATGAAACTGTCTCAGGACTCGGTTCTCAGCACGGAAGCTGCTTCGAACGGTGCTCAGCAGGAACTGGCCGAGAAGGTGCAACTTGTAGAGGCGGCCAAAAAACGAGTCGAAATGCTCTGTCGCCAGCTGCACGTGGCACGCGCTGATTACGTCGCTACTCGCCAGGCTGCCCTCAACGCGTCGTGTGCTGCTAAGCAAGCCAAGGAAAAGGTAATGAGAAATCGTCGCTCACACCGCCCGTACGTCTAATTGAAATAATTCACATGCACTCCGATTTTGATAATAGCAGCCAGAATCATTTAATTTATACTATTTATTCCGTCGGTTATATTTCTTAATAACAATTTCAAAGCTTCCATTGGCCTGCCTTGGCTGATGTAGTTGCTTTATTTCAAGTCCCCTAATAAGTACAAAACTGAAACTTCAAATCCTTAAAATGCTAAATTAAAATAAACTTTAAAACAAATTTTGCATCAATTGTCGATTGGAAAAGCATTCTGGTAAATCCGTAATCAAATGCTGGCGATTTCCATTTCCAAATAATATATCCGTAATGCCCGCTGGCGTTAAAAGGCAAAATGATAAACGCCCGCAGTAAAAAGATTCTCACTTTGCCACACCTCAAGGAACGGCACCTGAGCTCTGCGCTGGCAAAAATTTCCAATTCAAATTTACCTTGACGAAAACTTCAAATAATTTAATGGATAAATGCGATGAGATTTCGCTGGCAGATCCAACGTGCCAAAGTGAATTTCACTTAGCACCAGCAGCGATGTGTTGCTGAAAACAGAAAAGGTTTGCTAACCAAAAAAAAAAAAATTCTATATATTCAAGAGAAAATCAAAAAAAAGAAAGAGTTCAAATGGTGCCAAATGTCAAGTTCTTAAATCGAACGCAAATCAACTTGAAACGAGCACAAAGCACAACGAATTTAATATGCTGGAATTTTTTGGACCAAAAAGCAATAAAAACGATAGTCATAATTAAGAAAAATTTTACAATAATGGCTATTATACGATGTTTGGATGTCAAGAGATTTGTGCTAAAATAATACGGCAAGCCAAGAAAGTCGCAACGTGTGAGTGAAATCGGCCTAAAAGTTGAAAGTTCAATGGTCGCCGTTATCGTCGCTGTTATTGTTCTTTTGGCATCATTTTGTTTGTATTTCGCATGATTGCTTTATGTATACACACACACACACACACACACACACTTGGGCAACATAATCACATCGATTAATTATTAATAAAGCTAAGGCAGCCAGCAAAGAGAAACGAATTTGAGCTTCTAATTTGCCTTACAAAGACAAACCAAGCCGAGCTAAGCCAAGTCAAAAGCCGCAGGTTAACGCATGTTAATAAAGCAATGTATGCGTGGCAATAAATAAAGTCAACTGGCAAAAAAAAAAAAAAAAAATTAATTCATATTCAAATTTATTATTTACTGTTAGCGAATATTTTCAAAATTTCGATGAATATGCCCCCAGACACTTGCCTCAACTGCTTAACTGATCATTCACCTCATCGAGAAACTTGAATTCAACTAAAACGTGGGCTTTGACTTTGTTTCAGTATTATTGTGGATACATGTAGTAAGAAACAAAAACAACAACAACAACGTACACCTTTCAACAATTGAAAAAGCAAAATCACTAAGAATATTTTAATGAACGTACCGAATCAAGTGGCAATGACAACTTTCCAAACCATTTTTCAACTTGGCCAACTTCAAAACTGAACTAAAATTACCAGCACAGAGTTTAGATTTTTCAGCATAATTGTGAACTTGACTGATTCGGTGGTAGGGAGAAAATAGCAACATACATTAACGCTTCTTGGCAAGTTTATTCAACGACATGAGCCGCAGGCGTGCCACTCGAACGTGCAATGGCCAGAAAGCTTTGTCAAAGTTTGTAACTTCAAATACACTCATAAATGTATCTGTTGACTTTCATATTTCGTACACAACAGATTTAATTACACTAAAAATAAGGTTCAAACCTTAATTATGACGGATTACAGGGACGTTGTCAACGCGTTTGGTGTGCATTTGACAGCAATTCGCCACTGGCTGACAGCTTTTATAACGCGAAAACAAAACGTACTCTATAGATCTAGCAACTCATGTTCACCATGCTCTTTGGCTCGTTCAATCAGTCAATCAATTAATCAATTCCCATCTTTCTTGCATTTCATTCGCTGAAAAAGTGTTGAATCATGCCTGCCTAGCTCGAATTTGAATTGTGTTGCCTTTAATTGATGCCATCGCAATCGATCCAAACCAAATTCCATTGAAATGTCACATTAAGACAAGTACTGCCCACTTGCGATAATCTTCGTATTCGTAATTTGAAGACACCCACCTTAATAGCCTTAACTGAACTGTTCTTGTCTTATGACTAAATAGTTGTTTGCTATAAGCTCGTAATGCCTAAAAATATATTCTAAAAATTTTAAAACCCGCCGTTGATTAGATCTGGCGTTCTTTTGATAATTTGGAATAGGAAATATTTTTAAAAAATCAACTCAAAAAATATATCCAAGAATATCTATCAGATTATAAAATAGCTTTTGTTAAGTTATGTAAGAAACAGTTTGAAGAGTAGATGTCACTAGAGTTGAATTAATTGTCATATCTAGATGGCGCTGCATGTTTGCAATGCCGATTTTGATAACTGGAACTGTGAAATAACTCCTAAAAAACATCTTCAGTTTTCCAAAATTCAAATATTAATGAGTTTAAAGCAGATAAGAAACGAACTAGAATCTATATTAAAAAAAAAAAAAACAAAACTCGGTCACCGTTCAAA
The DNA here is from genome assembly GCA_034638295.1 of Phortica okadai. NCBI lineage: Eukaryota > Metazoa > Arthropoda > Insecta > Diptera > Drosophilidae > Phortica > Phortica okadai. Next base: position 42,499,229 of record CM067848.1, on the reverse strand, counting down.
AAGCAAAACTTATGAAAACAAGCCGTTCGTTCTATAGACTAAAAGTAACGGTAACTCTGCCAACTTGTTTTATCTGCTTAACATTCCTTGATGTTGTTCTTTTCGTATTTGACTAAATTATGCGAACTTGTGCTATTTTGAGCCAGGCGTGAGCACTAAACTTGTTTTTTTTTTAACATTTTGTTGAACTCTCAACCGGCAACATAATAATGAAAAGACACAATAAAAAACCATATAAACAAAAAAAAATCATACACAAAAAAAAAAAAAACAATGTTGACTGGTTTTAAGTCATAATCGATTTTCGCGATAATCACAAAAAAAAAAAAAAAATCACGTTCACGCAGAGGTCAAACTATTTTCTGATGACATATAATATCTTTGGAATTCGTATTTGGACAAAGCGTTGACCGACTCCATTAAGGCAACAACAACACACACAAAAAAAAAAAAAAAAACATTTATTTTTTGCACTTCATGATTTATCTTCTTCATTACTGCATATTTTCATTTGCCGTTTTGTTTTGGGCTTTCATTGAGTATAGCTATTAACTTTCCTTGGATTGCACTACGCCGATGGTTCAGGATTGGGTGTTGATTCGGATTCTGAAGCAGGAGCTGGAACGGGGGAAGAAGCAGCAGTTTCGAGTTTTTTCTCAATTGCTTCTACAATAGCTTCTTTTATCTGAGATTGAAGTTGGGATTCAACATTTGTAGTTGAAGCGATTTTAGGTTCCTCTTCAGTGGTCGCTGCATTGATTAATGGTACATCGGCGGAGTTTACTGCTTCTGATTCAGGCACATTTTTTGCGGAAGTCTCAACGACAGTTTCTGGAACAATATCGACGACGGGAAGAACAGCAGACTCTTCATGTTCGAGAGCACGGCCACTCTTGCGAAGGGCAAATCGACGCTGGATCACACCGCTGTCTCGGTAAGGAGCAAAGTCGCCTAAGGAAATGTATCGAGCATCACCGTAGACTGGCTGGACTTGACGTGCTACACCGGGTTCGCCGTCCTCACCAACAAGGATGAATTCATTGTCGCCTTTACGCAGTTCATTGTTGTTTGGCTTAGATGACATGGCGGCCGCTGTCTGTTCATTGCTTTCGGTGGACTGCATTGAAGCGTCAGCTGAAACTGGCGCCTTTTCAACAATCGTGCCTGGGCGTATACGAGCTGGCAGCAATGCTGGAGTGCCTTTCGAGCCGGCGGGCTTTGGTCGGGTCGCAATTAGCACGGGAGCGTTGTTGTTGCCAGCAACAACAGTTGATGTACGTGATGGGGGAATCTTTGGCGGCTTGAAGATGTCCATGAGTGAGGCATCAGCCAGCAGAGGGACTGTATCGGGAGTCATCACTGGACGTTTCTTCTTGCGAGTGGATGTTTGCATTGTGTTAATTGCACTCTGAGGAATGTTGAGGATCAACGGTTGTGACTGAATGCCATCTGTAATCGAGACAATTTGCTGATCGGGCGGCGAAATACCAAGCTGGCTCCATGGAATCGTAATGTACTGCGTGGGTCGACCCTTGCGCTTTATGGGCACTGACAGTGGTGGCTGTGGAAAAGCGTTAGCGGGAACGCGCATCCTTGTCACAGTCTGCTGTTGTGGAAACTGATATGTGTTCGCGGGTACGGAGTTCAGGTTGAGCAACTCTGGAGCTACATAAACTGTCTGGCCATTACGGTTGACTAGCAATGTGGCCTGCTGCGGCCGTCGCTGTCTACCTCCGGTGCCAGCGCTTAGACCAGATTCCACCTGAGCTTGTTGAGTCTTGCGAATTTGAGAACCGATCTCGCCAGGTGTTTGTCCGCGCGTGAACTGGCGTATCTGATTAATTAAACTCTGTTGACCGCGTTGAATGAAGTTAGGCTGACTTTGTTGTGAGCGCTTTGACGACTGTTGTTGGTCATTGTAGTATTCAAAACTGTCATCTTGCACTTCCTCAGTATCGTCATCCTCAACCTCTTCTTCTTCACTATCCAATATCTGTTGCACTGGGTGGCGGCGACGGTTGGGTGCTACTTGATGCTGCCTCGGGCCGTTGACATTCTGTTGGCGACGGTGCTGATTATTTGCTGATTGAATCTGTTGACGACGATGTTGCTGTTGTACTGGACGACGGCGATGATTTGGTCGCTGTACAATCTCCTCCTCCTCGTCGGCATCATCATCTTCGATGTCTTCGTCGTCTTCGATCGATTGGTCGTCGTCGTATTCCTCACCACCGAGATTGTCATCGTCTTCATCAAACTCCTCATCAAAACGATTTCCCTGGAAATCTTCATCATCATCGTATTCGTCATCATCAATCTCTTCCGAATCCAATAGGTTGTTATTATTCACACGATTTGGACGGTTATTGTTCTGGATTCGAATGATTGGACGTCTCGTGCTGCCCTTCGTTTGTACGCGCACGACAATATCTGGTCGCTGTGTTGTCGTTGTCGTAGTGGTCGTGGTGGATGACTCGCGTACCGGCGTGTCTACTAGACCAGGCAACTGAATACGATCGTTAAGCCAATTCGAAACCGAGCCGGCTAGGGAAGACACTGACGATCCAATGCTCTGACCGGCATTAAAAGTGAAAAGTGGCCATGGCGCAGCAGTCGTCGATCCTCCATCTGAAGCCTGCTTGCCCAAGGAGTTGATATCCTCAACTTGACGTGGCTTAAAGGCAATCAGTGGATGAATTATGAAATCGGCGACCGTATGAGGTTGGGACGCCTTCTCTGATGGCTTCTCAACTTCTGGTGTGGTGGCTTCAGCCATTGGCATTACGATTTCCGACGCCATAACGGGTGTCTTTTCTGTTGAGGTCTTCAAATCCGCATCTTCGCACAAACATAAAAAAAAAACAAAAAAAAAAACAAAAAAATTATATTTTTGAAACACTTTTGAACGCATAAAGCGTTAAAACAAGATCACTCTGCTTATTTGAAGTGCCTACCGATGAGCGCCATATCAGCGATGGGCGACTCTGTCGACTCCTCGATGACAGACACGGGCACTGTAGATTCACCTGCCGCCTGTGCGTATGCACCCAGCTGGGCGAGGGCGACAAAGGCACATAATACAAAAAACTTGTTACTCATTCTGAAGCTTTAAGCACACTTGAAATGAGTCTAGCACATTATCCACTTCCTTTCCGTCGTCACTTTTGATCCGTGTGTCTTAATGTGTTTCCGCTCAGCACACTTTTTCACTTATTTTTCGGGGTCTTTCCTATTTTTCATATATTTTTTGTTATTTTTTTGTAATCGTTCGCTTCACTTGCTAGATTGCTGATTCACTGTCTCCGAGATTGATAAACTGACAGAGTGACTGGCTGACTGACACGGACTACCACAGACAAACGTCTCTTTAAACAAACTGTTTGAGCGTGCGCGCGATCATGAGCTTTTTATCTTTGAAACGTCTTTTGCTTGAGGTGTGCTCAATGCGGTTGACGGTCTAATGGGACCCGTGTCACCGTCTCGGCCGCAGATAGAATTCCCGATACGCGAAATTTTCTTCTCACCGCTGAACTTTGTTAGCGCTCTTTGCTGTTGTCTTCATAATAGTTGAAGTTGGGTCAAAAGCGACATAGTCGACATGTGCCTCGTCTGCGGCATGTACGACCCGAGCAACCAGCCGAAGAACGACCAGAAAACTCGTTCTACGACAGTCGTTCTCGCGCTCTCACACATTCAATCGGCATTCTTTCTCTCAGTTAGAAATGAAATGCTTTGATTAAAGCGCGCTTCATCTTGTCTTTGATTGGCCAACGGTGTTCACCCATCTTCAATCAAGAGCTTGACCCTTAAAGTTCACTGTTCTTTTACCATCTTCATCTTTAGATCGCTCGTTTGCGTGATTTTGAGTTTAGTTATTTGTTCGTAAAAAAATAATGAGTCAAGATTTCACACCATCAACGAGAAATTCGCTGTGGTTATTTTGCATAAATCAGTGTGGGGTCAACATATTAAACAATTATGTATCTTATTAACTTTATTAGGGTCACTTGAAACTTTCTAATATTAGAAATTGGCGCGGTTGTCTCCGCAATAATGAATGCAAAAAGTTTCTTTTCTTTTCATCTAGTTAATCCAGGCTTAATCGGATTTACAACATATCCAGAAAAACAAGTACCGATTATATTACATTATTCGACTATTACATGAACTTCGATTATTATAATCGATTATTATAACCTACCAATGTGAACTGTAGAACCCCAAAACTTTTTTACTTATTTTACCTGAACGATTTAATTATACTTTAATATCATCATAGGTCATAGAACTTACACCAAAAATAATTATCGCATTTCAGTGTTTTAAACCCTGAAGTCTTGCTATTGTAATGTAAATAGTAACGGTTTGTTTTGATCGTAGCAACGATAAGTTGTCTAACACTAATCGCAGTCTTTTACTATAAATGTTTAAACTGTCGGAATATATTTTATAATTCGTTGATTTATGCCTAATCATTTAAAAATAGCATTCTGGAAATACTCTTACAATTCTCAAAGAATTTCTCTACGATCTTAATTTAGTCATCCAATAAACAAATGCTTATACATCAACATATAAAATTCTATCGAAAATAAATCTTACCTAATACTTATTCTCAAGTTGTTGCTAGTAAATTGATTTAAGCGATTCTTCAACTTAGATCATCAAACAATTGCATGCACACAACATTGCATCTTGTTCAATATACTCAAATATGATTTAGTCTAACACAATTAATTAAGCAACATTCAAACTAATTTCTATCTGGCTTGTACACCAACCCACAGTAATTATGTTTTATATCATATTAATATTCTATAGCCATTAAGGTTGATTAAATTCGTAAAAAAAAATATTTTAATTTGTTTTTTGGTAATAAAATTATCTTTTGCTTTTGGTGCTTTTATCTGCGATTTCGCTTGATATAACTTCGTATAAGACAACAAGAGTCGGCAATCCAGTGAAATTGAAGAACATGGAACTTATTGCGCTTGTTACTTTGACCCCAAAAATCAAGTGGGATGCTTATCGATAAAGACTTCCTCCAGTTTCTTGATTGGTGTGTTTAGGTAACAGGTAAATGAAGGCATCGCGCTTTAACTGATTGCTAGCAATCAAACAAGCCGAGATCTGTTGCTCGCTGTTTTTATGGCGACCTGAATGCAAATTTCAGCAATTTTTAATGTTGAGAAATTTGCTCCGAACCGAATTTGGAAGTTCGTCTCTCACCGATTACCTCTTTTGTCACTGCCTTTATCATCGGTTCTACGGTTCTACCTAAGCTGGTCAATGACATTTGACAGACGGTGCTGGCGTAGCTGAATATCAAACGTAAAGCTGATGCTGTATCTCGCTCGACTCTTGCCCATTTTAACATTGCCCTATAAATCAGTTTGGCGCACATTTGCATAGTTTAATAATTGGCGAATGTGACTTTGTTAAAATTCTGTTTCGGTTTCGTTCTTCATTCGACAACGATTCATTTCTTTTGTTTGTCAACCATTTCGGGCCAATGCGCGAAAGTTTTCAATATGCCGTTGTCTAAGACCTAACCATATAAACTTGTGTGCGTGTGTGTATCAGTGAATGTTAAATTCTAACACTGGAACACGCTCTATCTTAGAGACGCGACTGCATTTGTGCCCCGTATAAAATGTGTTTGGATCATCATTGGGTAAATCATTTAATAGTCGCACTCAAACGGCGACACACGAAACGAACGACGACAGAATCACAGTTTGCAGTTGGACGAACGAAGAACGTGTAAAATAGAGATTCACAACTAAAAAAAAATTTACTAATCAACAAAACGATTAAAATGGCAATTAAATTTCTCGCCGCTTTCGCAATTTTCTGTGCTCTGACCGCCACTTACGCTGTCGAAGGTGAGTAGCTCTTAGCAAAAACAACAACAACATATCCTCCTCTACTCTATACCTCTGCATTCCGTTTTATAGCCCGCCATGTAGCTGGTCACCGCGATCGCTACCAGGAAGTCGCAAGCAGCAATTATCGTGGCGTCTCGCACAAACAGGCTCGCGTCTTCCCTGGAGCTGTGGCAATCAAGAAGCTCGTCTTGCTCAAGTTCAAGAAGATTGTGCCAATTTCATTGATTCTGCTCAAATCGAGCAATGACAATGAAGCTGAACTGGTCCCTGTCTACCCAACCGATCAGATACCCGAAAATGTCCAGTTCATTCCGACGCCGAATGGCATTTCCGGTCACAAGGATGTGCAGGCAATCGCCATACCAAGCGAACTTCACGATCAGCTACAAATCAACGGTCTCGCTAACCTCGAGAATATCGAGGCTTTGCTACAAAATGCCGCCGTCGCTGAGCCGGACGCAAGCGAAGGTAACAATAGCTCCGCCAACGCCGCTGAAGTCGGTCATATCGCAGTTGCCCAGCCTGAAGATGCACCACTCAATATCAAGGATGATGATGAGGATCAGCTGCTCGAGGGTGTTTCCGCTGTGCCCGAAAAGCCACAGAAGGCTGTTGCTGCACCCGCCGTTGCCAGCGCTGCACCAAACGCTCTGCGTCGCTTGCCCTCTGATGAACTAATCCGCTCCAGCCTGCGCAATCACCCTCAGCAGCAGACCTCAGTCGAGGAAATTCCTCTGCTGCTCTACTCGGCCAATGATAGTCCCGCCGCGGCCGCTGGCAGTTTCAGTGGCCGTTTGAGCGGTCGTCGTTTCGTCGCTGCCACTCCCGCGCGTCGTCAATTCTACTAAAGCGGTCTGCTAGAGTTCACCACTTTTAAATGTATTCCAATGCCTACTAATTTCTTCTTGTGATCCGGGTGGGGCTTACTTCAGTTTGGGTTTCCTCTGTTTCTATTTATATTTATTATTTATAATTCCTTTTTTTTGTAATTTTTTTTTTTTTTGTAATATTAATTTATTTACGCGTAATATTCCTTGTGTAGACTGAGTATAAATTAAAGTTAAAAACGCGAGAAAGTACATTTTTTTTGTGCCAGTTTTTCTGACAGTTTTGTGCCGTTATCAGTTTGAAGTAAAGGGGCGAAATAAAAACGCCTGAAGGTCGACATTACACGACTTCATGGTGAACGTCAACGGTGCTTGCCTCAGTGACGCAGACAAAGCGTCTTATCGCCAGTGTTGCAGCATGTTTTCCTTTGTTTGAGACCTTACCGTCTGTCCCACAACCAAAAACACAAACCGAACAAACAAACACTTAACCACACAACAAAGAAGGCAAGCCGAAGACCAAATGTAACAGAACGAAATGTAACGTAACGTAACGTAAAGTTATACAACATATTCGCAGTTGATTGTTTGGTTTGGCTGTTAGCCGCTTGCCTTCCGCCCAGCCTACGAATCGCCTGCAGGAGCACACGCTCAACTTTTATACTTTACAAAGGAACGTCTTAAGCCCACAATTGACGCCACGGCGCCGTTGTCACCAGCGTGCCAGGCTCGTTAGCATTATAAATTTGTTTTTACTTATGGCAACCACGTTGACAATGCCAACAATGCCAACTAAGACAACATACACCAAAGAAGACGACGACAAACTGGCGTTGGCGTTGGCGTCGTCATTGTCGCGACTACGCGTCGTTGTAGGCGCAACCGAAACAGCTTCAACTTGAATAGTCGCCAGCGTATCATCGTTGCCAGGGTACGTTATACATACATGTTTATTCTCATTGTTTGCGCTCTGTTTGTATGTACATACATATGTATGAGCTTTCTTGGAGCGCATCTTTCCGTTCATGCGATAAAAGCGTGCGCTGTGCTGTTCTTCGATGTCGCCCGCCGTAAGTTATGACATCTCAGTTAAGACTCTGGCCGACTACACTGTGAATTAAGACAGCTTCTAGGCGGCTTTGAAGGCTTTTAAAATAATGCATACTTAGATAATGTCTATGCATGCTTATGTGCTGCTGTATGTGTATATTGCTTTTTTGTTGTTGTGGTTGTTGTTGTTAGGCTTAGCCTAAAAAAATGTTCTGTTGTGGCATGCCGCGAATTCATGTATAAGCATTGTGTAAAATGGGCCATAAAAATAGAATAATGTTCACAAGCCCATAATGCATCATGCATGATAAAGCAGTGCAACGAGGTAGAAATAAAAATAACTGGAAGCATAAAATCTAAGCTCAAAGCGATTGAGAAACAAATCAAATTAAATCAAAATTTCTTAAAACGATTCATTATTTTTATTGTATTAATTATAAAAAACAAAAAAAAAAAATCTACTAACGCTAATTTTGGCCAAGCCGAAGTTAAAATGATTCTAATACGTTGCTTTCGGTGCGAAGAGTACAGAGTTTGATGTCGGAAGTACTCAAAATAAAATCCAAACATTGATTAAGCTTAACCGTAGTAAGGCGGCGGCATGTAGATGACACGACGATTGTTGTTGTTATTGTAGTTGTTATAATAGTTGTTGTAGCATGGCGGTGGGCCATAATAAGTATACGTGCAGACGGTGCAGCAATTGATGGGCGTGGCAACGACAACAACAGGCGTTTGACCATTCGGCGGCGGCGGCCGTGGCAATGGTCGTGGTGGCGGCGCTGGCAACGGTTGGACGCCACCCGGCCGACCAATGCAGCATGGACCGGGTGGCGGCGGCGGCGGTGGCGGAATCGCCGGATCGACTACATACGTCTCGCAACATTTGTTCTGCTGAAAGGCTTCCAGTGTGCACGGGCTGACACAGGAGTTAAAAAGATTGCTGATGTAATCCCAAATGATGTTGAGAGTGCGACCCTGTCGCTGGTTGGCATCGATGACGCCGAACTCATCGACGGAAGTGTCGATTGTCGACTGCAGTTCTTCCTGTGCCGAGTGCTCACTGTGATTAAGCGATTCCACGGATTTTAAGGCATTGTTGTTGTAGTTGTTGCTGTTGCTGTTGTAGTTCGTGCCATTGATATTGTGGCTGATATGTTGTAAGCGAATTTGTTGTTGCGCCCGACTGCGCTCTGTGAGTTTTATCAAAAATAACACGATTATTGTACGCAGCCTAAAAGTGTGCTAACATTTGTTAACAATTGGTGTCATGCACATACACATACACACACAAGTGTTTATATCAGTGCTGAGTGCTTAAAATACGTGTAATTTACATTTATTTATTGTGTTCAAGGTGAAAAAAAAAAATATTATGAATAACCTAACAAAGGTGCTAGAAACTTAAAGAATACTGATCAATCAAACGGATGATTGATCCACAGCCAGATCTACATCTAGCGACGTCTGAAGAATCCAAAGGGTCCGAAGTTGCCGAAGGCGTTGGCATTTGCATTCGCGCCGCCACCGTTAGGGTCAACTCCGAAACCGGGAAAGCCGCCGGCGTTCGCATTGCCGTTTGCAAAGGACTGATCGCCACCAGGGCCACCAGCAATGGAACCGGCCGAGGAGAATGCATTAGCATCACCGCCATTCTCACTGTTGGCTGTTGAACTGGCACTAGCGGAGTTCGTCACTGAACCGTCGGCGCCGCGCTCAGTATCGGTTTTGGCATTGGTATTGGCGGCAGCATTACCGCCATTCGCGCCCTGGAACAGCGATTGGCTGTTGGCATTTGTCTTTGAGCCTTGTGCGTTGCCATCACGATACACCTCCGAATTTGTGTTGGCTGTGTTGGTCGCGGTGCCGAACTGATTGTTGTTAGTCGAAGTGGAGCCGCTGTTTGACTGATAGCGATCATCGTTGCCCTGCTGTGTGTGCAGTGTCTGTGCATTTGAGCTGGTCGCCTGTTGCTGGCCCGGCGCAAAGTTTAGCGATTGACTCTGAGCGGCATTACTGTCGCGAATGCCAGCCGCTGTGTGACTGCTCTGCTGGTTGGTATTGGCGGAGCTCACCTGACCTCGGCTGCCGTCGTTAGCAATGTTCGAACTGATGCTGGATGAACCGTTGTCGACGAAGTCGCCATTCTGGTTGTGTTCGTTCTTTGAATGTGTGTTCGTGGCTGCCTGCTGCTTGGAGTCAGGACCGCCGTTGGCGTGTGCGCCGCCTGTCGCTTGCTGTGTCTCTGGCCTACGATGCTGATTCCTATGCTTGTTCGGTCTTTGTTGTTGTGGTTCATAGCCGCCAAAGCCAAATTCGCCAGGATAGCCACCACCACCGAAACCACCACCACCGAAACCACCACCGCCAAAACCACCGAAACCGCCTGGACGCTGGAAGCCAAACTGACGACGTGGTCGCTCAAAAGGCAATGGTTGAGCCAACTCAGGATAACCAAACGGAATGAATTGCGCTCGACGCTTGGGTCGACTCAGCTGGCGCACAGCCTGATACTGCACCGGACGTTGATACTGTGTCACAGATGGTGCGCGACGAGTACGCAGGAATCCGAAACCATTGCCGTATGTGTTGGCATTACCGCCGAAGCCGGCCGTGTTCGCTGATGTCTGACCGAAGCGCGTGCGGCCGACGGCATTCGATTGCGAACGCGTATCAGTCACGCCGATGCCTCCAAAGTTTTGCGTATTCGACTGTGTGTTGCTGTTTGAACGCACGCGTGCACCTTGGCCCTGCGCGTTCACTTGCGCTTGTGTTAGCGAAGTCGGTTGCTTCGCATTGTTCGTCAGATCAAAATCGAGCAAACCCAAGCCAAGTCTCAAGTCACCGTCGGCACCGCGTTGCAGACCGAAACCGTTACGTAAGTTCTGTGGCGACAATGAAGCACCAACACCGAGGTTGCCCACACGGAACTGATCGGAAATACCGCCAGTTCCCGTATTGGTTCGGGTGCGTGAAAGTGTGTTGCCGATATCCAAGCCACCCACATTCACATCGCGCGTCAGAGCGTTTGTGTCTGCAACGATGGTACCGCCGCGGGAGCGTGTCACGGCACGTGAGTTAGACACGCCACGTGTGTACTCAAGATCGCCCAAATCTACTTGGCGTTCATAGGCATTGCTGTTTGCACGCGAGACTGAGCCCTGGCGAGGATTACGTCCAAAGCCGCCGCCACCGCCATAGAACTGAGGCTGTTGTTGGTAAACTTGTTGTGGCCCATAAGCGAAGGGACCACCAAATTGTGCTTCCACTGTAAAAATAGGAAAATAAAAATCATGTGCGAGTGCAAATTACGTGACTCAATGAAAGAAAAAAAAGTGTGAAAAAGTGCATACAATTAGTGTTGGCTAATGTGTTCAGTAACGTCTTTCTACCCGTCCCCTTTTAAACGTCTTTACCATTACCAATTTACCAATGCTAATGCTTAAGCCCTCACCCTCGCCCTCACTCTCGCCCTCAAACACAACCATTCACATTCTCTTCTCAACTAATCGGTGTTGTTGCCTGCCCAACCGCCTGGCACCTTGTCAAAAATTTGTATCGCGCTTTCGCATTTTCCCCAATGAAAATGAAAAAGTTTTTGCCGCAAAACTTTGCAATTTGTTTGTGAAATATCTAAGGTAAACATATCCGTATCCGCATCCATAGCGGCAGCGGCAGCGGCAGTGACTGCGTCGCCATGCGTCCCGCCACCCACCAAAGTAAGACGTTGCCAACCAGCTCCTTTTCAACCTACTTAACTGAAATCTTATCTAAGCCAAGTCAAAACTTGTTTCTCATTTTTGTTGCTGTTGCTGTTGTTATTGTTATTGTTGTTGCTGTTGTGGTTGCTGCTTTTTGCTTTGTCGCTTATTTTTCTGATTTTAAATGATTCTAATTTGAATATCATTAAAATGTGTTCTTATTTATTTTGTTTTATTTTTTTTTTTTTTTTTGTATTTGGCTTTTTGTTTTTGGTGTTCTTTTTTTCTGTGTCTGTGTCTGAGATTTGTACGGTATTTCAAATATGATTGTTGGAAAAATGTCAAAAAATACAAACAACACAAATATAATAAATAACCTGTCCAATGTCATTCTCTTGATGATGTTCTGTTACAGTAAGCACACTTGAACACGCACGCACTCTTGAGTATTGAAGAGTAACTGATGTTGTAGCAGATTTCTAGAAAGTATCTCAGCTATTATCTACTCGTTTTTACATTCATTAAAATCATTATTCAGATTGATTATTTCTTACTTGTTCGTTGACTAATAATTGTTGTCAAACAACATGTTTCTACTGTACTTAAGCGCTCTCATCTATGTTTGTTTGTTTGTTTGTTTGTCGCTATGTATGTATGTGTGGGTGTGTTGCAAAGTGAAATTGCTAACGAGAAATGACAATTTGAATCATTAATGGAGCCACTAAAAGGCCAACAAAATTATTTCGCTATAGCTCATTAGATCCCCGTTGGCAATGCGCTACGTTAATCGTGACATATTTTCATGTATGCTTGTTTGTGCCCACTCGCCCACCCATTTGCACACACACACACACACACACAGATAATGCGTCAGGCAGACTAAATGAAGGCAAAGTCCTGTATTATTATCCTGCGTTTGGCATAAATTTCATGAGTGAAAATTCAACGAAATGTAAACAAAAATTTTACGTAATTTTGCGTTCATTTTTGTTTTTGTGATATCATTTCGTTTGTTTGTTTGTTAGAGTTTCGAAAAGCCTAACGGTATATTTTTGTGTAGTTTACTGGTCCAATTTTATTGAACATGACATGAGTACAGAACCGAGCAGAGCTTAAACCGCACAAAACAATAGAGCACAGGACAGGACAGGACAGTACTGGACAGGATATAGGATTTAATTCAATGCAGTGTGCGCAGCTTTATTATCCTTTTTAAGCATAGTTGCCAATGCTTTGTTATTGTTGTTGGTTGTTGCTGTTGCTGTTGTTGTAGTTTGGTTTTTGTTTATGCAGCTCACGTATTTAAAATCCAGCGATAATTTCGCAATTATTGCTGTAATAACACAACGCCAACGCGTTCATCCATTCGACAAGCCACACACACACACGTCGGCCCAATAACAGGAGCACACGCTCCCAGCGCTGTGCAACTAACAGCAATCTAATAACGCAACTACACATACAAGTACACATAGAAAGAGAGAGAGAGAGCGAGCGAGTGTGGCACACGCCTCTACGCCCAACATAAACATTAGTATTTGGCAAAATATTTACCTTGTGGTTGACAAACTGCTAGGAAGCACACAATTAATCCAACAAATGCGATACGCATTATGGCTGCCGATTCCGTTACTCGTCTCGTCGTCCACTCACTTCCTGTCTAACTACAACTGCAACTTCCGTTGCTGTGCTCAATTCTATTTGTCGTCAAACAAATGCTAAATTTTTTTTTTTTTTGAGCGATTCACTTAATCGCAACAGATCCTTTCGATTGCGATCCAAGTCAATGCGATGCGATGCGATTCGATTCGATTCGATTCAATACAAATTCGAACCGTTCAGTTCCGTTTCGTGTTCCGTATTGTTTAGCGTTCGTTGGCGTTCTAAGCTCTTCGCTGTTAGTGTTGGCGCGCTTTAAACTGAACAATAATTAACGCGCTTTATCGCACAGTTTCGACTTGTTTTTGTGCCGGCGTATCTGTGTGTGATATCAACGCGTTTTGTGTATCTCTCGCCGTTTGTATGCGTGTGTGTGTGTTTGTTTGTGTTTGTGTGTGCGTGCGCGTGTATTTTACTGCTTCTATATTATTATCATCTTCATTATTCTTAGTTATAGTATCATATTCATCATCATCATTATCATCAGCACCGTCGGTGTCATTATGAAGATCATTATCGTCATCAGCCTCGCCCTCACAACCCCTGTCATTGATTACATATTTGGGCTTAACGAGAAAACAAGTGAATTTTCAGTACAGGTTTTTTTTTTGGTGTATTTTTTTTTTTGTTGTTATTTCTCTTTTAATAATTCTGGTTTGACTTGTTCCGAAATTATATTGTTTTGTTAGAAATCTTCCGTAGCACAAAAACAAATTTGTTTTTGGCGAGTTCGTTGTTGATTTTAGTTTAAATAAAGTTCAGAAAAAAAAACCGATTTTTTATGCATTTATTAATAATTCAATTGTCCAACTGACGTGTTTGTTTGTTTGTTTGTTCTGACAACATCTTAATTTTTATTTAAATCATATGTTGACATTTTTTGCTACATTACATTTAGCATAATCTCCTAATAAATAAATTTTAAGAAATTTAATTAAATTTAATTTATTTAATTAAAACATTTATTTCTTTCATCATTAAACTTAAAAAAAAAACTTAATTTTGTCGATAAATTAATTGTTATAGAATGCAAGCGAAATTTCTTACAGTGTAGTCGAAAGAACGCTAATCAGCGAACTTTAATTTGAGCGGGCAGGGGCGTAAGCAAGATTTTGAAGAGTTTTGCGGTTTAGAGCCAGTTGATAAATGACGACAAAGCGACAGCTGTGCTTAGGAAAGTCGACAAGTCATCAAAACGCTCATTATGGGCCGTGACTCGCCTTGACTTCGGTCGTCGCGTTCGCACAAACTGATGATGAACAACAATTGATGTGATTTTTTTGTTTCTCATTTTTTTTAATTCTTGTTTTTGGGGTCTTAATATGGTAATACATATTTTAATTTTTAAATAATTGTTTTAGCTTAGCAGCAATATTTTTCACAAAAATTTAAAAACTGTTTTTATGTTTACCTTTGAGATTTTTTATTTTTTTTGCCTCATCTTTTTTTCGTCTGTTTGTGTATGAGTGAAACTTGTCTGACAAGTGGCAAATTTAAAATTAAAGCCGCTGACGTCTATACAAAATTCTAACTCGAATCATGTCGACCTGTCTCAGCATGAATTTCGGCCTGAAACTGTTCGCCGGTGCGGTTTGCTAATTTTTCTTGTCAATAGAGAGAAACTTGATAAATTAAAAAAATAAATAAATATAAAAAAAATTAACTAAAGTTTAATGTGTTCAAATAACAAAACGAAATCGACTCATGAATATTGAGCAGTATTCTTTGGTCGATCCGGCCATGGGGGACTTCCCAATAGTATACATAGATACGCGTCTGCTGTGAGTTAAGCAAATAAACAGTTGGCAAATAAAAATTAGAAATTTTAAAATCTTGAAAGCAAAAACTTTTGCATATCAATGCATGGCAATTCATTCAGCCAAAAGCAAATTCAATATTTAAGCTAATGTGTTTGAAATTGGGTCAGAATGAGTGTCTAACGGCTGTGCTTTAGTGGGTGGATTGCTGGCCGGTTGGTGGGGCATGAGTGGGCCAAAAGTGATGACTTTCGCCAACACTCGAAATGGAATCGAATCCAAAAGAGAGACGAGCCAAAAAATGAACGAGAGGAATAAGCATAAAAACAATCTTCGGCTAATGTAAATACATGATACGCTTCATGTGGTATCATTAAAACAATTTTTTACCACAAAATAAATTAACACGAATTATTAAATTATTATCAAAATGTTTCTTCATTAAAAGAATTCTTTCCGTGCATGAAAATCTAAATCTCATGAAATGAGAACGTTTATTATACCACGACTTGCATTTTCTCAAGGTCGTTTCATCTCTTCGCGTAGTTGAACTATATAATCATTATAGGAAGTCAGTCAAAAATCTTAAGACACAAAGTATTCCACGTAAAGTCAGTAATTGGATGCTCTTGGTCTTCCTCATTCCGTATAGAGACTCCAGATTGCCATGTTAGAGATCATAATGTGCTACCAACTTTATGACTAAGTTATAATACCTCAAGCTGCATGCAGAGTATAAAAATGAAGCGCATCAAAATAAATCGAAAAAATATAAAAAATTGCTTTCGTATAACATTATTTTTTTGTACTTTTTTCCCAATTTTTGTTTTTGTTGCTAGTTGCTTGCTTATCGCTTAAACAGCATCTTTACGCTAACGGTCAATGATGAAAACGGAACGGAGGGAGAGTCAACGCCTGACACTGGTCTGGAGTGCGTATAAGCTGTGTGTGTGTGCATGTCTGTACGTGCGTAAGTGTTGTTGTTCTTGTTGTTGTTGTTATAGTTGACGTTTGGCCGAAAAGCTTTGATTTTAAACGCTTTGCGACGCTTGCGCCAACTGCGCTGTCTGCCTTGAAAGCGTGAAATGGAGTAGAAAAATTGTTTTTCTATCAAAAGTCAGCATCGCAGCCAGCAATAACAACAACACCACATTGAACCACAGTGCTTGAACTTTTTTTCTCGATTTTTCCGATATTTATTATTTTTTTTTTCTGTTTTTCTCTGTCTCGCTCTCATCTCAATCAATTTAATACTCGAAATTCACTGGACACGCTGCTTTAACTTTGGCAAACTTTTTTAACATTGATTTTTTGTACCTTTTGTTTCATTTTTTTTATAGCCTGCACAGCCTGTTTGGCAGGAAGCCGCCTAAGCCATCGCTGTCCGCTTGTCTGCACAAATGGTTTTTGGAAACCAGATGAAATACTCAAGACTCAAGATGATTACCCAAGATGAGTCTTTAAGAAGATTTTGAGAAGGTTCCATAGAAATACAATGTAAAAATTGGTTTTGGCGCTGCATCAACCCCAGCAAAATGCCAAATTCCTCGCTTGCTAGTTTTATATAAGAGGCTGCAAACAAATAAAAAACTTCACTGAAGCTTTTATTGATTAACGTCGCCTTGAGTGCAAGCGCTTTTCAAGTACCCTCAAAGCGTATGATTTTCGTTCGTAACATTTGAAGTAATCAAAATTGACCATGATAGGACGACAAGGGTCACTTTGTTTGCGCATCAAAGCATTGACATTTCATTGAACTGCTCATTTTGAAGCCAAACTTTGGCAGTTACCACTCACCTATCGAAGTGTTCCCACACCACTTGCGCTATACGTAAGTTCATGTTTAATGAATGTACATATGCATGTAAATCGATGTACACGAGAAATTAATTATGGCGCGACCATTTAACAGTTGATAGAATCTGACCCAGTTGAACGCGCAGGCATGCCGACAATTGTCAAACATTAACGGTCAAATTCCCAGGCATGAACATGTACAGAGCAACGATCATTTGGCTGTAGGGTGTTAAATAGTGCATGAAGGTGTCATCATGCGATACTTTTATTTTCATGTCTTTTATGTATAATTATTTTTTCTTTGCTTTAGTTTCTTGTCTTTTATTTGTTTAACAATGCTAATAATACTTTAGCCATTGAGTCAAGAACAATAATGTAATATAATTAAAAGACAATTACAGCCAATTAATGAGGTAATGTTGATTGGCAGCCAGCCAAAGTGGCAATTGTTCAATTTGAAAGAAACTAACGACTAATAGAAAAACTTCATAATCATGAAGAAAAAGTGAAAGAAGAAGAACCTGTAGGTAAAGATATAATCGAATGAATAGAACAGAATTCGTTTTAAATACTTTTGCCAACAAATTTGCCATAATTTAGCTCATTTCCTTTCACAGACAGTTTTTTTTTTTGTTTTTTGCAGTAGAAAAAGTGTACAACACACACATTCACACACACAGACACACAAATAAGTATGCACATGCATAAAGTTGTGCAAAAGTTCAGTTTTAAAGTTGAATAACTCAACGTCATATTCACATTCAACGTCATGAACGTCTGAGACGCGCTGTCTCTGTTGTCTGCGAAGCGCCCGCCGCTCTTCCGCTCATCTGTTGGCCCGCTTAGCATCTTTACCAACAAGCCACATCATCATCATCATCTCTAGTTGCTGCTTGCTTAAGAACTTAAGGAAGCAAAACTTATGCCATTCCGTAATGCAAAACTGCTGCCTATGCAATTCACTACTCGTTCACCACTTAAGCCAAACGACCACCAAAACAAAACCACAACTCATTCAAACCGAATGAATTCTAGTCAAGCCAGCCCACCAACTCAACCCAACCCAACCCAACCAAGTCAAGTCACGGCCCGTCGAGCCCACTTGGCATGTCTTTATTACAGTCATTGTGGCACACAACAAGCTTTGCCAATGCCACACGCTCTGTTACTTTCTTGCATAATTTTCTAAAGAAAATAAACAAATTGAACGCATTGAAATACAAAACTTCATATGGCACAAATGCTACAGGACTCAAGCAACGAGTCGTCAACCACTCAGCAAAAATACATGGTTAAGCATGAAAGTAAGTGAGACCAATACTGAAAGTAGCGAGTGCAAGTGAGATAAGTAGATGATGACGATGATGATGATGATGATGATAGTTATGATGATGACGAGTGACTGCATTTTATGGTAACTAGCAACTATGCGACGACTTCAATTGAAACTGCAACTCGAACTGTACCAAAAACAAAACAAAACTTAACTTGACTCGACTCAACTCAACTCAATTCGACTCGTCTCGACTTAACTAAAAGAGTTCTCTTCGAGTTCTCAGTACTTGTCTCGACCTCGTACTTCGACTCAGGAACCTTTGTTTATTGTAGCCTTTTTTTTTTGTTTTGTTTTCTCTGTTTTTGCTTGGTTATATTATGTAAAATATGTAAAAAGTAAGGAAAGCAGCGACAAGAAAACAATATGAGATAAAATGTGCATAAAAATAATAATAATATAAGTGGAGAAACCACTCACAGTTTGCAAAAGGTGCTGAGGTATGCGTTAAGAAGTGGAAGGAATCGGCAGAGAGTGGAACTTCGAGAGCAGACAACGATGCTCATCATAAAGATACAGATGAAGATGATGATGTTGAAGGATAAAGGATGAAGACAACCTTCTGCATGTCTCCAAATTACATTTTAAGTTTTGAAATTTCATAATTTCTGAAATTGAAATATCTTATTTTGCCATCATTTGTATTTCCTTTGCATAAAAGTTTGCTTACACATTTGAATCATAGTGAGATGTTGACTTTGATCATGCCACATTGCAGGTTTTATATACATATAAAAATATATGTAAATATTTTTTATTTTCAAATTTTGAGAATAAAAATTAAAAATTTAAAATAAATTATGTTCATTATCTTTGATCATTATGAAGCAATCAAAGTAAAATGTGATAAATCGGATATATGTATGTATGTATTTAGAACATCGGTGAAGTTATGGATGGAACTAGAGAAAAGTTTTTGGATACATAATACGATACAAGGATATGTAAGAGACATTAAGTGTACACTGTATCATTCGTTCTCGGCTCCAAAGTGACTCAATAGATCTAAGACTGTGGCATTGTGTGTCTGTCTGTCTGTCTGCCTGTTTGTGTGTTTAATCAGTAATACAACAGAGACAGAAAAAGCCAAATTGAAGAGTTTAAGAGGCAAAGTGAACTGAATTGAAGTGAAGCTTTCAATGCCAACAATGGGAAACTTTAAAATTTATCATGTGCGCACATTTATGAAAATGTAATAATAACAAAAGACGCATTGCAGTTCAAACTCAAACACGAATGAACATTACACTCACACACACATTGTATATACAAAGATATACATATATATTATCGTGAACGAGCTGGGGAGTACGTGCGTGAAGCGTGCAAAGAATCTGAGTGACGGCGCACATGGTCGCACATGCATGAATATGCGCGCTGCATTTCATATCATTTCGAAGCGAGTCGTGTCCTTTTGCGAGCTCACGCACTCTCATAATATACAACTCGCAAAAATTTGTCAAAACAAATTATCATAAAATGCAGAACACAAAGCCCATGATTTTAAACAAAAGAAAAGACAGACAAATAAAAACAGCAATAAAAAGGAAAGCAATGAGACGAAGTTGAAAGAAAATCAGGGAAAATATATGCAAATACATACATGGCAATAAAACAACAACAGTAGACCGAAGCATTGACAGCCAGTTTGCCGCGACTCCTTTTTGAAAGTAAAGCCTTTAACATAACATATTGGACAATACTTCATGCGCTGTGTTAATTTGATTTAGCCATGCCTGTACCAGCCTCGTCCTCAGCATGTATGCATAGGATATAAAGTCAAAATTCACTTGGATCTGGATAGTACTATTTTACAATAGATCAACTTTGTTCACAGATTCGCTTCCCATCCTTTGTTTGCTTGCAGAGATCAAACAACTGAAGGCGTTTCATGTAGAGAGCGTAATTTTAAAATTTCATTTATGAGAAAAGTAAATCCAATCGTATTACTGAGAGAGGAAATTTATCAAATGGAACGCGATGACCGAAAATCGAAACATTTCAGAAACCAAATTGAGCAATAATAATTTATGTTATGTTTGCTAAAGAATTAAAGTGGAATGAATTCCGAACGAAATAGAAACCCTTAAAAAAATGATAGAAAAATTTACAACAACAAAATGCGAAGACAAAATGAATAAAGCTAATCAAGGGCACTTTTTATTACCATTTGGTTGCGTGCTACCAAAAAAATAAAAAGGAACACAAATATCATGGCATTGCATTCTTATTGTTTTTTTTTTTAACTGAGTGCAACGCAGTACATTAAGGCAACTATAAATCATCGCAATTAATTGCTGCAAAAAAAAAATAATTTACATGGCTTTTAAAATAAATAAGTAAATAAAGGTTTTTTACGCGTGTGAAACACTCGCAGTTCTTCCCGCTGACTCTTTGGCATGTCAACGCAAGCGATTTATGTGCATTTCGGTGTAATGCAGCGATAAAAGCTCCTCTGGCGGACGGACGGACGGTGGGAACGGGGAACGAAAGCGTTGCAACTCATTGCAAAGTTCAGTGAAAAAGAACAATTTGTTTTTGAACAAGCTCGCGTGCATTCGAATTGATTGAAATGTGCAATTTTTCTTTAGTATTTCATTATTTGTTCTTTTTTAAATTAATTATTATTTTTTTTTGTTGTGCTGCTTTTTGGAATGACAACAGTGACGAAAACTGACGGCGCATAACTGTAAAATATGTAATTGAATTTTATTTTATGAATAACTTGTAATGCATACACGCACACAACATCAACTCAATTAAAGTCATGAGACTTTGTCATCATCATCAACGACATCTACATCCTCAACTGCATTCACTCCACTATACATATGCCATTTTTTTACACACAAGTGCACATGCACAGCAGCGAAATTTAGAAACAATATTTTGTTGAATAGTAAGAGAATATTGTGCGCTTTTTAAAAGTACAATGCCGCAAATGGAGATCGGAGACAGAATGGAAAGACACTTCGAGACAGGCAAACTGACAGACAGATAGCTCACATATGTATGGTATGTATATGGACAATAGGCAACACTAACACTTAAGCACAAAAAAGTTGAAATGTAAATTGTTTTTTTTTTTTTTTTTTTTTATTTTCATTACAAATGTTGCAGCCTCATGTTTAGACTTATCGTCAACATCATCACACTCGTACATATTCATATTTTGAGGCTCCTGGCTGGCAAACGTCTGCCATCTGCTAACGCCAGAGTCAACATATCGTAGCTCGTCCTTTGAGCTCATTTCAGTTTCTTTGCCTTCGTTGTTGTCGTTGAGTTTTGCGCTTGTTTGCGTTTCTAAGTTATTGTTACTGGTTATCACTGGCTTAGGAAGTTTTGCTACGTTCTGCCGCTTTCTAAACATACATACATACATATGTACGTAAAACCGCTTGGCTCCATAATCAACATAGTCGTTGCCGTCGACATTGTTGTGCAGTCTGGAGGGTATCCGGATCTGTGAGGAAAACACTATTGTGAAGCGATTCTATTCTATTCCCTG
This sequence comes from Phortica okadai, assembly GCA_034638295.1. Taxonomy (NCBI): domain Eukaryota; kingdom Metazoa; phylum Arthropoda; class Insecta; order Diptera; family Drosophilidae; genus Phortica; species Phortica okadai. Next base: position 42,477,709 of record CM067848.1, on the reverse strand, counting down.
TTCTTGTTTTGGATTTGTGCTTATCTGTCTTTTTAGCTGTCCTTCAGTAACAAACACATACACACATTAGTAGTATATACAATTAATCCAGTTAAGTTCGTTTCTCAGCGTTTATTCATTCAGTTTTGTAAGTAAGGCAAACTCTTTCTCATCATATTCTCAAACAAACAGTAGGGAAGTAATCATGCGTTAGATTCTTAGTCAAAGAATGAGTTCAGTTGTCTGATATTTTCGATTGATTTCTTAAAATTGGCGAGCCAAATATGATTAAATTAAATTGATAAGAACAAGAATGAATGTATGATGTTTTAAACTTGACATTACATGATGTGTATGTATGTATATATGTGTCTGACAATGTTTGTGCGCAGATTTATAATCTCATTAGCATAATCGATTGACATGAACAGAGTGCGTTAATTATAAGGAATACATGTTTTAATCGGCCAAAGCCGCAAAATCAAATTCGTTGTGTGTGTTTGTGTTAGCCTTGGTTGTTTCTTTGTATCTTGCTAAACAGTGTAAGCTTGTTTTCTTCAATTCAATCACGACTTTAAATGCGTTTTTTCTTGTTAAGTAATTCCTGGGGCACCGCTTTGCATTCGGTATTTGACCGCAATGAATAACGATGGCTTGTGTTTTTTGAATTAACATCCGAGTGACCTTTTGGCACAGCCTCATAATTCTCATCGACGCGTTCACGTCCATTGCCGCGCAGGTAATGTGATGGCACACACTTGACCGTCGCCCACATAGCGAGTCTCTTCTTCCTAATGTTGAATTTAACGTCGTCCTTATACCTGCGATAAAAGGTGCCGGAAACGTCAATCTTTCGCTTAAAAAGGAATTTCACTTCTTCGTCATCTGCGCAAAAGGTGATGGAGTCGGGCGTTACGGCCAACTTAATATATTGATCGCGTATATCTTCTGCTTCAATAACCAGCTCGATATCAGTCATATTCTGACGCCAGGTACAAACTAATGGCGGAGTCATTATTGATTCACAGTCGAAATGAAGACAGTCGTAAGCTTTTTGTGGCGAGAGCAGAAAAATTGTGCCGATTCACGATTTTAATGACAGCAAATTGGTAGCAATTTGAGAATTTACGGAACTGTGACTACGCATTTTTAACCTAGCAACAAGGACTGCCAACTCGATGTCTAAAAAAGATGCATTTATAGCATACGATTTGTAAAATTCGAAAACATTTTTTCAGTTAGCAAAAATAATAAAAATGTTTTTTAACTTCTCATAAGTATCATCGAAACCGTTAAAATCCAACTAACATTTAAATTTCGATTCTCATCTCTGAATAACCAGAGCAACATTTTCGAACACCTTGAAGGAAAAGCTTTCCAAAATGTCTTTCCAGAGAGAAAATGAGGATGAGGAGGAGAACATTCCGAAAATGTCTTACGGAAGCGATTCAATTTCCTTCTGGATAATTCAAAAAACAAATTTTAATAATAAAACTTTTGACAACTGTATACATGAATACATAAATACAAGTATGATGATTAAATATCCGAGTTTTAAGAGGACATTATTGTAATTATATAATTAAAATTCGAAAAAAGTGATTACAAATGTTTCAAAGCCGCACTTTTGATGCTCTCATTGTTCTGACGGCTTTGACAGCTTAGACGACTTCACCTGACTGACTCGCCTGCAAGTCCGCTCGTCCTTACAGCCCTACAGCGCCTAAGTTCACAAAGTTCGTTACAGCGCCGGCCGTCATTGTTGATGCTGTCACTGGACATTGGCAAACGTGCCAAATTATTTGCTTTCACTAAGCCTGCGAAACGTACAAATGTCACATTTCCATTTATTTTTTATTTATTCGCTGTTGTCTTTTGCAACATTTTACAGTTGTCTTCTATTAACTTCATTTTGTTTCACTAACAAGGAAATCCAACTTTCATTTGGCCGGGCAGTGCGTAATATAATAATACTCATTATTTCTTTGCTACATTCTTTGTCTTCGTCTTCTCAAATGAACGCCGCCATCAACAGCCGCAGTCACGCGCAAGGCCAACGCTCATTTGACGCGGCATTAAGGACATTTCATTTTGTATTAACTCATTTCGTTGCGCTTTGACAACTCATCTTTCAAAATTTGACAAACAGTTTTCCGCACGCTTTTCACATCATGACAGCCATTTTTTTTCTCCGTGTCTTCTTCTTTTTTTCAATTTTTTTTTGCGCTTTCTCTTTACTATTACATTTTTCCCATTTATTCTTTTTCTTTTTCTGTTTTTGTTTTTTTTTTTTTATTTGTTTATTTATGTGTTGTATTTTTTTCGCTTTCTTAGTTGTTGTTTCCACATGCTGCGCTGCCCTGCGCTGAAGCGTTCGCTTCGGTATAAATATGAAAACTTTTTAATTGAGTTTTTGTTATCACAACGCTTTGGCAGCATGATGTCAGTCCGTTGATGGTTTCATTGGCGTATGCGGCGGCTGGCCTGTTCGGCTGTTGGCATTGAAGGGGCGCAGCGCAAGAACGCACGGGTGATTGTCTATTATTCAAGTAATGCCGACTCGAGCTTCAGCTTGACCAAATCATGACAAACTCAACAGGAACATAGTCCGAGCAACGGGCAAATAACGTCCGTCTAACGCACAGACCGGCAGGACCCGTCCCCACCAACCCCTTACAACAGCGTTGACGTTTCGTGTCATTTTCAAGTCAAATCTGTCAACGAAAAAAAAAAAAAAAAACCCAAAAAGGAGCGCGTAACATTGACGAGCAACGCAACAACACCGTATCTCCCTACGCCCCGCCAAAAAAAGTGTCCGCCGCCGTCGCGATGTGGTCGCGTGGTGTCTGTTGTGGAAGATGTACTTTGAGCCAAAAAAAAAATGTATAAATAAAAATAAAGCAAAGAGAACAAACGAAAAAAAATTATGGCAAACGAGTAAGAAAACATTTCGAGGCTTGTTTTTGCAAAGTGAGTTGATGAAATAAAAAAAAAAATATGCTCCGGGTGAATTCGCTGAAGGATATGCGACCGCCTTGCAGAAATTTAATTAAGGTAGTAAAAACTGAAATTGAATAATTTCCTTGTGTGTGTGGGTGTTGTATGTGTGTGTGTGTGTGGGTGTATGTGTGCTGTTGTATGATTGAGTCATGGCTTGTTTGTCATCGTCGCAACGTTGCTCACTTTGTGCCACGCCTACGGCAAATGTCTACAATATTCGACTTTCTCACCCTTTGCTCGCCCTTCTCGTGTATTCTTCCACCAACGCATTTAAATGTAAACTTTTAGGCGCTTTTAAGTGCTCTTCATATAATATATTGTATATAAATATATTATGTTTCTCTTCGCCTTCTTCATGCAGTCATTGAAAACTCGTAAAAGGGTGTTTTAACTTTTTCATGTTATTTGCAACGCCGAAAGTACAAAAATACACTAATCGGCTTGATCAGCTCAACGAAACAAGGATATTTAGTCCTGCATGTCTGTGTGTGGGTCTTTAAAAGCACTCAGAGCTTTACTATTTTTGGTGATGACATTATTCATGCGTTACTGCGTTAACACTGCAGTGCCTGACTCGCTGAAAGAGCACGGACAGAGTAACAAGCTCGAATCGATGCTGGGCTTGACGGCACTGAACATCCTTTTTATTGGTTGTTCTTTATGCTCCATCATCCAAGGATGGTTAATAATACTTAGGGTATATGTGTTTCGACAAAGCCGAAAATATTTTTTTTTTGTAATTTTTTTCGTTGAAATTTATTTTTTATAAAATTCGGTTTTATTTTCATTTGTACGAAGTATTTCGTGCAATTTATGTCTCTTTATGATATAATTTTATTTTTTGTCATTTGATGTTTTTGACAGACAACAACAAGCACCGTTTGGCGTCCTTCACGTCAGTTGATTTTATTGTTTAAATAAACAGCATTTCTGCAAAAACAAATTAACTCACATCCCGTGAGTTACTCAAGCAGACACTCAGACAGACGATCAGACAATCTGTGATGCAGACAGTCAATCAGTCAGTCAGTCAGTCAGTCAGTCGGTCCATCCATCAGTCTCTCTGCCGCGGGGATGTGCACTTTTTTAATTTTATTTTATTTTATTTGTTTTTATGCCAACTCAACGCGAAAGTTTTTCCTGTCGCGCCACGCTCGAAACTTGCCACTTTGGCACAGTCTCGACACTTTGGAAACGTCCTTGACGCTATGATCATCATCGTCATGTCGTCTATAAGTCGCTGTATTTGTTCTTCAATTTTACCGTGTCCGGCTTACTTTATGTTGCGCTGGCAAGTTGCTTGGCTCTACTTTGGCTCGATTCCTTCGATTTGGTTTTCTTATTGGCTAAAAATAAAATCAGTCATGTCGACACCTCGTCAGGCAACTCTGAATGAAGAAAAAAACCCATTTTACGATGGATATTCCTCCCTTCAATGTGTTTGACGAGTTTGTAATTCATATTATTCTCACTCATAAATATATGAATCGTGTGATTAATTTTACAACTGTTAAGCGCTTAATTCGCGCATTTGCCCAACAGTCGTGTGTGCTTTTATAAGTATAAATAAACTGAATTGCAGCAACATAAGCAAATCAGAGTGAAATGAAACCAAATCGAACTAAGCCAAGCCCACAGCAAATCAAATCAAATCGATGTGAAGTCAATTGAATTGAAATCGAATTCGAACTCGAAAGCGGAAAGTCAAATATCCATGCATTAAACTCGCACATCAAATACGGAGGATATTTTATTTGTATTTCTGGCATGGCTTAAAACTCGCATCGGCCCATTGAGTGGGCGTGGTATTTGTGGTGATTGCGTTTACGTACAGTTTGTCAATGATGGTCAAGTGTAAATTTTGCCTTTTGGCGTTTTTATTGTGTTATCATCATCATCGTCATCATCATCATCGTCATCATCATGAAAATTTTCATAAAATAATCACAAAAGCCAACACAGAATTTAATCGGCAAAAGTTTTTTGACCGGCGTTAATTGTTCGAATGTTAAGTTGGTTGCGGTGCGCTCTACTTTACACAAGGGGGTTGGGGACGCGCGTTGGCCGGTAATCAGCGGACGACAAGCGGTAAAGTATACGACGCATGGTCAGTGGGCAATTGGGGAGCCAGATAAAATGTTGCCTCTGGCCATTACATGAAATGTTAGAGAGAGAGAGGAAGAGAAAGCGTCAAAAAGAGCAAACAAACAAATGTGCGGTATAGTTATGGCAAATATGCAATGTGCCGTTATGCAAACAGCAGACAAAAACCGTTAAATATTCAGGCACACATTGATGCTCTATCGTATTATTTAGCCATTCATTATCCACCGATGATGTTGCTCTAATGCAGTTGAGCCTTAGGGTTTGCCGTAATGGCGCATTTTTGCTCTTTCACTTCTGACATCTTTGTGTTTGTGTGTGTGTGTAATCCTCACGAGTATCGTGACATTAATATTTACACATTGCGACGATCATAAATATAATATTTGTCAGACATATGTATGTACCATGATAGCAATGAACATATTAACGAATTTTATTTAAATATTTGTTGAAATCATGCTATGTGAATGCGTGAAAGAGTAACAAGATACTATGGACAATTGTATTCGTTATCGCGTTGGCTTGAATTTCTATCGAAACAATAAAAAGAAAAACCTCAAAGCTTCACTTAAATTAATTATGCTATTGATTATATAATTATGCGTGTGCCTCAAAAATACTTGTATCGCTGTTAATCATGATGACGCTGACGTTTGAGACAATAGTTATTGTTGTTGTTGTTGTTGTTATTGTCATTATTGTTATGGTAAAAGTAAGCAAAGGGCAACGCCTTCAATACGACAGCATAAAAGACCAAATTTCATACTAATATAATTATTATTTTTGGTTCTTCTTGACCTTTTTTATTTCTGTTTCTAACACAACTGCTTGACATATACATATGTAACTGTAGGCGTAGCTTACACATACACATACACACATGATTATAGCTCAAAGATACAAATTTATCTGCAGCGAAATGTTTGCTGCGGTTAGTACAATTTGTGCTGGACATGTTGCACAGCCATGTGGCTTGGCTGCTTCAGAAAAGTGTAAACCACACAATTTCCTGTCAAAAATATTAAAGAAATACATACATGAAATATTCTAAGTGTAGAACGTTGAAATAAAACTTAAATATTCGTTTATTTAGAACATCATCAGGTGCTCTCAATGAAGTAAGCAAGCAAGTAGGGAGGGCAGAGTCGAGCTGAGCAAAGGACCAAAGTACAAAAATATCGATGCGTCGCTTTAATTGAAATAACTTAAATAACATGTGTATCTTGTATCTTGTGTATGGCTGTGTGAGTGCATGCCAAAGGAGGAGGAGAAGCAGAAGTATAGAGCAACTGCAGATGAGTTAGTAAGGAAATTGTCACTGCTGCTGCTTTTGATGCTTAAATCGATTTTATGTTTAGCATTTATCGCAATCTTTTGCAGCTTTTTGCATTTTCAACCAATGCCAAGCAGCGTACTTGTGCGCTGTCTGAGTTCACAAACACAAACGAATGTGTGTGTGTGTTTGTGTGTTTGTGTGTTTGTGAGTGCTAAAAAGTTAAACGCTCGAACGTATCTCGTTTATACCTTACAAAAGTGAACTGGATAAATGTTGGCTCTTCGATTGCTACACACACACACACACACACACACACACACACATGCAAGTACAAAAACACGACCAGCATCAACACAATATGAAGCTTAGTTCATGCATCTGCAAGGCACCACAGACATTTGCAAAATAAAACAAGATGAAGGCACGCGGCGGATCAACGACGACTAAGGTAAGGAATGAATGCAAAAGCGTAAAGCAGACGTTTTAAACAAGCCGACAGTGGTGTTGCCTATGCAGAAGAGCGAGAGCGACTTAGAGGATACTGTGGTAATTTCAAATCAGCTGGACGTACGGACGGACGGACGGACGGACAGAGAGTGTTCGAGTGAACGAGTCATTTGTGAATCGATTTTCATTTGGTGCTTGTTGAAAAGCTATTAAGTTCGATTTTATCTTTTTTTTTGTTTTGTTTTGTTTTGTTTTTGTTTTTGCTTGATTTAATGATCAACTATGAGCAAACCCCTTTTTGTGAGAGCATTTTAATTACGACGCTACTGTCGTAAGTTGGCTAAATATCGACGACGGCCGAACGCATTTAGCCGCATCAAGTTTTGAATTTTCCAACATGCTCTTTACGAAATTTTTTTGGAAAGACAACAGCGTTGAGAACGATTCGAAGCAAACCGGAAGTAAGCGAAGGTTGCGTTGCACATGGGTGGGGTGGGGGTGGGTGTGTTGGTTGGAGGTGCAGTCAATAGCCAAGAGCCAACAGGCCGGCAGTTGGCGTCAGTGCGATAGCAAAAAGGACATTGGTAAAGTCGTTGCCAATGCCGGTAATGCTGCCATTTGTCGATTTATGTGCTACGAATTGAAATTTCAAATATTGTAGGTGGAACCGGAACGAAAACATTCGATGGCGCACATGAATATTCTGCAAGGGCGAACATTCCGATTAAAGGCAATGTATTTAAGGTGTAGAAGATGGAAGCATACCGAACAGCAGACAGGCAGACAGGCAGACAGATAGACAGAGAGAGATAGACGGTGAGATTGAGAGTGGAAAAAAAATGCGATAATAAAAGTGAGATAGACTGGAAGAGTTTGTCTGCTAGAGCGAACGAAAGAAAAGGTAGGCAAGAATGAGTGGCATTGGCAAAAATAATGACAATAATGACGACAGGCATGCACACACACACACACACACACACACACACACACACACACACACACACACACATACATATAGGCAACATGCAATTTTTATATGAAATACAAATACAAACACTCACACGGACAGACAGACAGACAGAAACATACACAAATGAGTTGAGCACGTTGTCTGCTTGTATAGATAAGCATTTGAAACGAGCGTTGGCATTGCTTAGGTTGCGTATAAGGTCAAGAGGTATGCACATATGTTAGTATATACATATATGTATATATATGTATGGGTGTGTGTGGGTGTGCCTGGTTAAGCTATTAAGCCAACTATTTAAGCAACTAGTCATGCCAGCAACAACACTGAAAGACAGACAGTAGAGACAATATGCCGTTATATTTTGCCCGAGCATTTTGACAGCGCATTGGCTATCGAAAGTGAAGGGAAGCGGCCATGGAAGCGGCCATAGTATCGGTACAACATAGAAAGTGTCCAAGCACTAACATTGTTGACCCCAGCTGGCCGTTTGCTGTCCAACTTGTCGCTGCGATGATAAATGGCCTCCAAGCTGATAAATCAACTTTGTCGCTGTCGCTGTTGCTGTTGCTGTCACTGAACAAACACGCCGCAAAATGCCTCAACGATCGAACGTTCGAACATTGGAACGAACGAACGAACGAACGAGCGTGCAAACAAACAAACGACCAAGCGAGCGAGCGAACAAATGACACACGCCTCGGCTTGCTCGCCACTGCGTCGACATGGTGCCACCTAACCTACAAGTACGCCTCTAAATGCTCGCGTCACGCCTCTTGCCGCCTGCACTGCTTCGGTCCTGCTATGCCTCAACCAAGCCACCCACCCACCATGCCTCCATTGTCGCTAACGGAACCCATTCTGTGGCTGCATCTATGACCGTTTCGATATTCGATTCGTTGCGATTCTATCCTTTGCAACTTCACATGAGTTCGTTTTGCTCAAATACATTATGTGCAATATTGTCATGCAGCGCTGCTTTATCGTTATCCTTATTGCGCTTTCTATTATGTCAGCCAACCAGCTTTACAGTTATTTCTATGCCATAAGCAACTGCTGAGGCACGAAAAATTAAAGTGTTGTAAATGCGAGACTCAGACAGACACACATACAGACACACAGACGGACATTTAAAATGTTTATAATTTGTTTAAGAGCACAGTTAATAAACATGTTCGAACAGTTGATTAACAAACGTGGCAGAAATTTAAAATTCAATTCATTTGTGTGTCGCAATTCGCGCAGTTGGCAACTCTATGCACTAAAAGACAAACAGCGCGCATTGATAATGCCACTTAAACTTTGATAGCGCGCTTCAATAGACCGCGGCTCGTTAAAGTGCAACACATTCATTGCCACATCATAAAACGCGACAATGCCGCAGCAGCGGAGGCAGCAGAAGAAGCAGCGACGCATAGACAAACAACAACAACAATAAAAGGAAAAGTGCGGAAAACCAAAAAAAAAAGAAACATAATAAAAAAACACGGAAGAACGAAAACTAGAGAAATAAATAGAAGACTGGCAAGAGTGAAAACAACTGCCACATGATGTTGCCGCACATATTTTCCAACATTTTATTTCGTCATAATTTTTTTTCAGCAATGTCGCTGAAGTCGCTGCCACGGCTGTCATCTCCCATCCCCCAGCTGCCGTCTGCCGTCTGCTGTTTGCTGTTGGCGCTCATGTCTTTTGCAACATTTTAATTTGCACAGCAAAGAACAACAGCAAAAATAATGGCAAAGACGATGCGACAAGTTGTTGACGGCATCGGCGATGGCAATGGCAAGGACGAAGACGAAGACGACCGAAGATGCAGAAGTCGATGAAAATCAAGACGTACAGGCCGAAAGACAAAAAACAGACGTAGAAGTGAAGGCACAAGCAGACGAGTAGAAGATCATGTTGGCATTGCTATAATATAAAGTAAACAGGTCAAAAGGACAAACGTATTAAAATCAAAATGGTGACTGTGAAGCGCGGCAGGCAAAGATGAGGCTCTCTCTCTCTCTCTCTCTCTCTCTCTCTCGATAAAAATGAAGCAGGAAAATCATCACAGTAATTTTTTTGGTTTGAGTTTAGTCGGCAATGCTTACAGTAACATTGTCTGCGCTGCTTCGGCAATATCGCGAAAAAACGGCCATACTACCACACCACACCACTCCTCACACACACACACACACACACACACACACACACACACACACAATCACCTACAAGAACAAGTACATCATTACATTGCATTGTCCAACACGAATGCAATTTTCATTTGACTGTTTGTTTTTTTTGTTTTTTTGCGCGAAGATTTTTCGCATTCGTTCTCATTTCGCTGCCCTTTTGCTTATACCGCCATCGCTGCCATCGCTGCCACTGCTGCAAGTGTCCTTTTGTACGAGTTTAGTGCATGGCATAAAATATTTTTCATAGCATTTCGCCGTGCCATCATGCCACGTTGCACTCGATATGCATTTGTCCCATTTTCTAGTTGTCTTTTGCACATTTCTTTCGTTGTTTTTTTTTTTTTTTTGTGTCATTGTTGCCACCCCTGTGACGCACGTTTTTCGTTTCGTTTCGTTTCAGCATCTTTTATGTTTATTATTTATGCAACGTTCCTGGCACTTTGCCCATGTTTCGAGTCCTGCAAGCGTTAAAAATTAACAGCCTTCATTACACACCAAAAAGCAAAAGTTTTCAACATTTTCAATTGTATAGCTCAACTCAATACGAACAGGAATCGAGAAACTATGCGACACTGTCAAACAAAATATTGCATCCAAATTGAACGAGTCTTTGAAATCGCTGCGGCGCTCATTAGCACAGCTTGCTATCAAAGACAAGCGCTTTGCAGTGGCAATGGCGGATAGGCAAATAGCAAAGTTAAGTCATAAAGGGATTCTGCTTAAGCGTTGCAATGTGAAGGAAATTAATTTCATAGTAAATATAAACAAAATACGACTAAGACAATTTCGTTGGAATGCAATTTTATTTCGGCAATCAAAAGTGAGAAAAGCATCGCACACTTTATTCTCAGGCAATGATAGTGATGAAGACGGCGGTGATATAGATGAGAATGGTGGTGAGAATGCCGGCAGCAATCAAACAATTTCAATACAATTACAACTCAAACTTCAATTCAGTTCCTTTTGAAAACAATACTGCATTTGTCACATCAAAATACAAGCAGTGAAGTAACAAATCATAGCCTTAATGATGAGCTCATTGCTGTGTGCGTGTGTGTGTGTGTGAGAGAAAAAAAACCGAATACTTTAAATATAACAATTAGTATTGCATATGACAACAATTGCTGACGAAAGAACAATAAACGAAAAGAATTTAATATGCACTTTGCATACTTTTAGGGGCGCTCAAACAATGCAAATGACGGTGAATGAAAAAAAGATGTGCAATCTAGTAAATGAGACCAATGAATGCAAATGCCAGCAGGGAAGGTGTGTGTGTTTATGTGTGTGTGTGTGACAGATTTTCTATTTGTCTGTATGTGTGTGTGTGTATGGATGACTGTTGCTTAGCCTGAAATCAATTGACAAATTAAAGCAACAAAGAGCAATACAATACTAACACACACACTAACACACACACACACACACACACACCCACACACACACACACACATACATACATATATAAAGTCATCGCCAACGCCATGGACGGAGTGCAAGTACAGTGAAAATACACTAAATGAGACAGCGAAGGAAATTAATATCTTTTTTTTCAATTATCATGTCCATCATTATCATCAATTTGTTCGTGCTACATGTTGTTGTTCTTTTTTTCTGTATTTTTGCAAACAGTTTTTGTCGGCTCGCTCGTCAGTGCACAATGGGAAATTTGACTACAAAATCTGGCAAAAATTAATAACTCAAAGACTAAGCAACTTTTTATGGTTTCGATTTTTGCATTAAGTTCTTAGGCTCGTTAGACAGTGTTTTGGAAAAAATGGGCGTGGTAGCATCCCGCCCATTGTTTTAGAAACCAATTTTTAAATAACCAGTAAGGATGCTAACTTCAGCAAGGCTGAAGCTTAGATAATCTTCCACGCCCAATATTTTGTCTGAATCTATTTTCTGTTCATTTTATTTGCCCATATACCAATTTTCATTGTTTTTGCTCATTGTGTACCGGAGATTTGCAAATTATTGATTTTTGCTATAAGTGGGCGTACCTATGCCCATTTTTTGGTCAAAATAGTTTTCATGCCTCCCTTAGAATATATGTGTGGAGTTTCAAGTTGATTGATTAAGAAACAAAAAAGTTGTCCATACAACGACGTGAATCTTGCTCTCCCTCTGCTTCATTTTGTATGACAGACACCAGTTCCAGTTGTCCGATCTTAATGAAACGTTCAGACATTTAGTCGGACTACGTAAAACTACTATTTTTGAAATTTCAGCTCTCTATCTTCCAAAACAAAAAAGTTTTTCATACAACGATTTAAGTTTTGTTCATGTTTCCTCTTCATTTCGTATGGGGGCTACCAGTTCCAGAGGTCCGATAATGCCCATTACGACAAATAAGCTGACTATTATAATAAAACCTGCTATGTAAAGTTTAAAAACGCTAAATAGCACCTATTACTTTTTTTCCAGTAGCATACAAGTTTGTATTGGTAAATATGAGGTTGTTTGCTAAAAAATCAAATTTCACGAAAAGTGCGCAAAAGTGCACATTAAAATTAGATGCATCGGATTCAGAATTGATGACTCTATGAGTTTGAAAAGATTTCAAAGCTAACAAATGCAAACAATTTTTTGTAGGCCTTCACAAAGTTAAGTTTTCTAAAAAAAAATTGTTTGAAAGGTGCCTCACTTCTTTACACAATTATAAGAACAAAACGATAAATTTAGACTATCCAACGTTACGAACACAAAGTACATACCCGACTGAATTAATTCCATTCCAAATATTGTTTAAATAATGGTATTTTTATCAACTTTTTTTAAATTTAAAATCGCAAGTAAAATTTCACTTTTACAAGTTTAAAGTTATCAATATTAACAGCTGTGTTTAAAAGCCTTTAACTAGCCAGGGATGCATTTTTATGAAATTTCTGGTATGCAGCATTAAGTATCGATATATTTATAACATATCAGTAACAAAATCGCGTTTTAAAAATGAAGTTTGAAAATATAGTTTTGGCCATCAAAACTGGTCAAATTTCCTATAGTGCAGTGCAGGCGCCGGGGGAACCTCGGGCTTATGCCAAACATAGAACAAATTATTTACTTAATTGCCAGTGAAATGTGTCTAATAAGCCCGAAATGAAATGGAATACGTGATTTTTTGGCTGTTGTTGTTGTTGTTGTTACTATTTTTCGCCTATGGTTTTGACAGCGGCGTCATTGTCATCATCATCATCATCGCCAATTGGCAATCATCAGCCGAGCCGAGCGATGGCAACAAAAGCATTTGAGACTCGATCTAACGACCGCTATTGTACGTGTCATGCCCACCGCGTCGTTGACATTAACTGACGGCAATGGTGCATTTCAGCGTGTTGCGGTTGCAAGCAACATTCAACACAGACTGCACTTGCAGCCTCACTTGCGTGGGGGGCAACTGAAGGGTAACCAACATACAACAACCAACCGAACTGCAAGTGTACGAATGAATGCATATGCATATGTATGTGTGTGTGTGTGTGTGTGTGTGTGTGTGCATGTTTAGAGCTTAGTCAGAGCCCATTTATATGACGGTGATCGTTTACGTTTAATCTAAAAACAACAATGCCGACAACAGATTCTTTGAGTCGTTTTGTATAAAGCATAAACATAAACATAAACGTGACGTTATCAGCATTGTTATGCTCATCATCATCGTCATCGTCATCGTCATCATTATCATATTCATAACCATCATCAGCTAGAAAAGGTAGCAAACAAGCAAGCCAGCAACAACAAACAAACGAACAAACGATGTCATAAACGTCATGCCCGACAGACGTAATATTTCAGTTCGCCAATTCGTCTGTCTGTCTGTCTGTCCGTCCCACAGTCCCACTGTCCATTCATTTGTTCATCTGCTCGTTCGTTATCGCATTCGGTTATGACTTTGCCAAAGGTGGACAAGAATGGCCGCCATCCGATGTGTCTAAGCGCGTTGTAGCATGTGTGACACGGTTTGTTATGCAGACGAGCTGGCAGGCGGACAGACAGAGAGACAGACAGACAGAGAGAGAGAGAGAGACACACAAGACAGGATGTCAGGGCGGGAGTGAGGTGTGTGACATCAGATTCAGAGTTGCCAACGTTGCAGTTGGCTGTCGTCACCGTCGACGTCGCCGTCACCGTCGGCGATGTCGTTCATGCTTCGACTTGTTTATGCATGTCATTGTTTGCATGTAAATTTGCTGGTTTTTTGTATGACACAATGCCAGCTTCCAACACAATGCTAACAACACATACATTGGTACACACAGACAGACAGACAGACAGACAGACAGACAGGCAGACAAACTAATAACCAATCTTCTCTGCTATTCGGTATTCTCGACCGGCATTGCCAACGCCACGCCTCGACACGTCGCTTGGTCAGTCTGGCATCAGAATCAGAATCAGCAACAGCGACAATAACAATAACAACAACAACAACAACAACAACAGCAGCAGCATCAGCATTTAAGTCGCGTCGCATCGCATCGCATCACGGCAAGGCTAAGCACGCCAAGCCAAGCCAAGCCAAGCTGAGCGAAGTTAGGCCAGGCCAGGCCACGTCATGTTATGTCGAGCCGTGCATTATTGCCTTGCGGCATTCAACGCGCTCTTCTTTGTGCAACCGATCCGATACTTGAATTGTATGCCACGCCCAACAACCACCCCCACCCCCCAGGCCCACCGTCGTTTTGCATAGTCATAAATTTTTCAGCTAAAATTTTGCCTGACTCGTTTTTGTCTAATATTCTCACACACACACACTTTTCGACTGGCAGACGGACAGACGGACAGCCGGACAGACTGTTTGTGGGCACGTTCGCCAAATGGCATCATCATTGAACACGCATTCATTTCAAATGCTCTGAATGCCATTTAATGTCTGTGTGAAGACTTAAGCAAGTATAAATTAAAACATTCGACGCAAGCGAAATCCATCACTTTAAGTTGATGTGGTAAGTTTTGTATGGCATAAAGTAACTATTTATTTTTCTAACAACAATTCTATGAAATGAAATCTCAATATTTTTTAAATAGTCACAGGAACCACGGACCTTCAATGGCTGACGATTATCTAGCCCACGACTGTTTCAGCACGTTCCTTTGGCTCTGCTGCTTGGCCAGAACGATGTGTGACACAATAAGCAACTGGAAACATTTGTTTAGTTATTAATTACGTAATACGAACGACATACAAACGCAGCATGGGCGTGGAAGAGTGGTAGAGTGGTAGAGATTACGCCTTTTGCGCTTTAAATGCAAAAGTTCAAAGAATTTCCCAGCGACAAAAGCAACGACGCAATGCAAAATGCCAGTCGTGTAATGGCATGACATCAAATTACAAAGCGGCGTGGGCGTCAATGTCAGCTCCATTGCCATGGTCACAATGTACGCGCTGCGCTGTAAATGTCAGGTGTGTGGAAAACACATTCTGTTGAGAGTCGATTGAAGCGAGAGAGTTAAGTTGAGTTCAGTTATAAGCTGAGCTGAATTGTAATGAGGCACGCTGAGTAGAAGTGTAAGCCAAACACACACATATGACATCAAAGCCAACACCGCAAAAAAAAAAAACAGAAACAAAAACAAAACAGAACAAAGCAAAGGACTTTTGTTTATGGCACACAGAGAGAGAGAGCGAACAAGAACGACGACAGCGAGTGAAACTTTAAGTTTATATATACTTGGTAATATTTTCACTGGCTTAACGCAACATTTTTTGCCTTTTGGCAGTTTTATAACAACAGCAGCAACAGCAGCAGCAACAGCAACAGGAGCAACAGGAGTTGCCGAGCAGCGAGCCTAAGTTAGAAGAAGGAAACGTCTGTGCCGAACTTCCAAAAGCGAACTCCCAAACAGCAAAACAACTTTACAACAAATGAAAATTTTTACCACAAATTATGCCAAGAAACTTGTTAAACTTATTAAAGCGAAACCTCAGCGCAAACTTGCGGCACAAACAAGCTCACACACACACGCACACACACACACGCACACACAGACAGACACACAGACATACGGCATTTAAATAGACGCGGCATGCATTCAGTAACATAAGCAAACTTCGTTGGCAGCAACAACGATTGCAGCAGCAGCGGCAGCAGCGACAGCGACAGCGACAGAGACGTCGTCGACGGCAACAACATTCTGGCTTTAAATGAAAACGAGGCCGCCTTTGAAGCGTAGGCGCCGCTGATGATAAACATGAAGGCGTTTGTGTCTGCTTAATTCAATACGTTTGTATATACATGAGTGTGTGTCTGTGTGTGTGCGTGTGTGTATTTATGTGTGCTGCAATTAAAATATAACAAAGTAGTAGCAACATTTTCAGACATGCTCACAGAATGTTAAATGTGATATGCGAGTTGAGTTGAGTTGATTTGAGGGGCAATGCAAATATTACGCATACGCCACCTTGCCCAACGATTCACCTGCGCGCTTGGCACACTTTTCTTTACGCCATAGTGTTTTTTTTTTTTTGTTTTTTTTGTTTTTTGGTTTTTGTATTTCAACTTGTTTCTATTAAATTGTAAATTAAGTTTTTTGTTTTATGTTGGAATTTCTTGAATTCGATTTAATGTCAATTAAAGCAAAGCTTTTACAAAGTGACAATTTATTTATTTATTTAAAAGATTAAAAAAAAAAGTAAAATTAATAAAAAAAACAAATATTGAAATGAAATTTTGCTGACTGAACGCAAAGGGTATTAATGCAATAATTAGTTAATAACATCACTCATACGCCACTTTACACAAAGTATACAGCGACAGCGATAGTGCCTCAAACGACAACAACAGCAACAACAACAACAACAACAACAAAATGTTTGCTTACACAGCACAAATTACACAAGCTGACAGTCACACACCCACACAGACATATGCACATACATATATGTTGACTTTTTGCTGAAATATTTTTGAACAGTTGAACATTAATAAGTTTTTCATTTTCCACGCCCCAGCCCCCTGATGACCTCCCACCCGCCATGCAACGCTTGATGCTGACAATTTCATTTCTGTTGACATACTAATTTCCACTTGAGTATAAATTACAACAACAACAACACACACACACACACACACACACACGCAAATAAAATAGCAACAAAATAACAGCATGACAAGTCAAAGAAAGTAAAGCAACAAATAAACAAAAAAAAAAAAAAAAAAAAGGATTAATTTCAGTTGAGTTTGATGGCCGCTGACATTATTAAGTATCTCTCATACAGTCAAGGTGTTGAGCTTTGACAGGGGACGAGGGGTGTGGGGTAGAGGTGAGTATGTGTTGACCAAAGCCAACAAAGTCGACATCAATGTTGAGTGCCTCATTGGTGTTGTTGTTGTTGTTGTTGTTGTGACATTATATAAACCGCACATAAATCGATCGAAGCACGTTCATTAATCAACTTCAGCGAAAACCGCCAACACAAACACAAAACACAAACAGCAGAAAAGACACACACACACACACACACACACACAGGCATAGATAGGCAAACACACACACACAGAGACACACACCCACAGACAGTAACATAAACGAAATGAAATGGGTACTTTTTCGCACAGAAAAAAAAAAGAAGAAAAATAAAAACAAAAACAAACTAACATGTGTGTTGGTTCATATATGTCGAGCATAAGCACACGTTGACGACCGATGGGATTATAATTATAGCTGAAGTTTGACTTTGACTAAGCTAAACTGAGCTGAGCTGAGCTGAGCCGAGTGAGAGTCAGCGTCAGCGTCAGAGGGAACCGAAGCGCCGAAGCCAAATCGAGTTGACTTGACTTGAATCGAATTGAGTCGAGTCGAGTCGAGATGAGTTCAGTTGAAGTGCTTGCTTTTTTTTTGTGTAAAAATAATAAAAAAAAAAAATTGAAACAACGAAAAAAAAAGTTTCGAAAGGACAGCAATCGTGTGTGGTCGCAGCAATGGGCAACAGCAGCGTTATATATGTGTATGATAACAGACAGTATAAGGACATGTGGACAAGTCTAAGGCAACAACAACAACAACAGCAACAGCAACAACAAAACAAAATGAAATGAAAGTCGTCGAAAGACAGTTAAGTTGAATTGTGTTTAGAGTCGTCATCGTTCTTCGTTGTTGATGTGTTGTTGATGTTGGACGCTTATCTAAACATCATCACATAAATGTCCTTCTGTTTGCATGAAAGGATAATCGTACACACACACACACACACACACACAGACAGACACGTTATCACACGCGCACACATGCTTCATGTGTTATGGCAAAAGGTTGGCGCTAATGAGCGTTTGAGTGACAACATTCGAAATGGTTTTGTCAAAGCCAAAACGAATCATGGCCATCGCCATCGCCAACGTTGTCGTTGTCGTTGTCGTTGTCGTCATCGTCGCCATCATTGTTGACGTAATTTGATTTATTGCCAACATTAAAAAATAAACAAGCCCACTGGCGGAACTTTACAGCCTCGCATGGAACTATGCATGGCACGAAAGGATTTTCTGTAAGAAGTCATTAAAAATATAGCGCTTAAAAGTTAGGGCATGCCATTTAGCAGCATAAATCAGTAGCATACTTTTCAGCTTTGAACTTTTTTTTTCTGGTTGCCTCAATGGTAATTAATTAAAAGAATAAATCACTCAAAATGAAAATTAAAAATAAAAATAATAAAAAATAAAAAAAAATATATCTTAAAAACAAAAACAAAGCGAAAGGAAAGGAAAGGAAACAATGTGAAAAATCATGACCGAATCAAAGGGAAAAAAGAAAATTACTAGACCTTTAAGTGTGCCGGAGACGGCATGCGCTCGAAAGTATGCAACTTTGTTTTTTATTTGCTTACTTGTTTATTGCTACCTACGCGCATGAATTCCCGTTGCTTTTCGGCATTTCCCCTTTTTTTTTCTGTTTTGTTTTTTTTTTTTATTATGATATTATGTTCTGCTTGCCAACACCAACACCAACGCAGCGCCGCCACTCGACTTACTTTGTTTTGTAGCTTAAACACGCGCGTGTAATTAATACCCGCCAAGGAAGTCGACGCGGAAGCGAAGCGACTAAGTACAAAAAGTGAAGAAAAAGTATGAAAGCTTCGCAACGTAACAGTAGCTGTTAAACAACAACAACAACAACAACAGCAACAACAATAACAGGTGAAAGCGTGCGTTAGAAAGAGAGACAGACACTTTGCAAAGACGTAGTACATATAAAAAAATTGTATATATGTATATCACTCATACGCCAAGTGTGGCGCAACTCAAGTGTTGCTATAACAGTGGCCGTAGAGTAAAAGAAAGAGAGAGAGAGAGAGAGAAGAGGCATGAAGAGTGACAATGAGCCAACGGGGGGTACAGGGGCGGGGGCATTGTGTCGTGCCATGTTGCCGCGTGCACAAAATAAACGGAAATTTCAATCATTCAAAAAAAGTGTTGCCGCTTTATACGTTGCCGGTTTTTGGTTCGTTTTGGCTTCGCCTCATGACTTAACCAATGTTGTTAATGTTGCTGTTGTTGTTGTTGTTGTTGATATATGACGCTTACCGATGATTTTCGAAGCGACTTGGCTGATCATCATCATCGTGAGCGGCGCATTTATGCAGTTGGTTGCATTAACCGAACCTTCAAGTCAGTTGGCTTTGCGTGCCACACGAAATTTACAAAATGTTTCGTCGTTATAAAAGTCAAATCGTCTTTTATGCCAACGCAAGTAGAAGAAAACGAAATAAAATGAAATGGTTAGATGACGAAGAAGAGCAGTCAGCAAAGCGTATATTTTAGGCGTAACATATATTTTTTAATGCAATACAAGTTACAAAATATAAGAGTCAACAACAACAAAAAAGCAAAACGAACAAAACGAAATAACAAAAAAAAAAAAGAAGCATTAAACAAAAAAAACAAGAAATTGTAAAACATTTTTCGAAAAGAAAAAACTCCAAATTGGCAAAGTAAAGTTTTTGGCATATGTACGTGTATGCAAGTGTGTGTGTGTGTGTGTGTGTGTGTGTGTGTGTGTGTGTGTGTGTGTGTGTGTGTGTGAGTGTCAGTGAAAGTAAAGTTGTTTGAAAATAACAACGCTAAAGCCATGCGAGTCGAAAAACCAACAACTGCTGCCAAACAACAACAACAACAACAACAACGACAACAACATGAGCTAAACATCCGCTTTTGCCAATGGCGTCAGGCAGCCACAAGCTCGAGTCAGTGGCAAAGCGATGAACAACTGAACTGAAGCGCCTCTGCTGCTCAACTGCTGAGCTGCTGATGGGGCCACCCTGTATCGCTGTGGTAGCGTGGCTGGTTGAAGCCAACTTACCGTTATGCAATGTTACCGCTTTTGTGCCGTGCACGTGGGATTACGTTGCCAGATTGCTTTAAAAGAGCACGCTCACTTTGCTTTTAGACTAAAAACCAAAAGCTTTTCAAAATGGAACACAAACTTTCATTAAAAATTCATTATTAAATTCGGACATATGTTTAAGTTCTTCTTTTTTTCTTTTGTCTTTGTGGTTATTGTTCTAAACATTTTACGCTTTAACGGATTAATTAATTCTGGCCATGAAAACTTTTGTCATTCTGCGTTTTGAGATGACAAAGCAATTAAGCCGGCAATCAATCAATACATCAATGGATCTGGCAACTATTACACTATCTACCCGCCAGCCTCGCTCCCTCACTCAGTCTTTGTGACTCACCCTGACGCTTGCGGCAAAAACATATGCTGCACCAACACGCCCAGGTACATTCGCAATGC
This sequence comes from Phortica okadai, assembly GCA_034638295.1. Lineage (NCBI taxonomy): Eukaryota > Metazoa > Arthropoda > Insecta > Diptera > Drosophilidae > Phortica > Phortica okadai. Next base: position 42,457,026 of record CM067848.1, on the reverse strand, counting down.
GCTTCGCCGATGGCAGGCAACTTCAAACTTGCAGCACTGACAGGCGGCAGGCATTTTGTAAATTAAAAGAATTTCACGTGTTGAACTTTCAAATAAAATAACACCGACAATAACAACAACAATGACAGCAACAACGTTGTTGATGACGATGTTGATAATGATGATGATGATGATGATGATGAAAATCAAGGGTTAGAGTAAAAAAGAGAAGCCACTGTTTGTTGCCACAACCGCCACAAGCTGCCGTAAGCGACAACGTCAGCGTCGACGCTACCGCAGCCACTGCTGATGCCTCTGCCTCTGCCTCTGCTGACGTTGTATGCGGTTTACTCAAATATACATTAATTCAGCAAGTTTACAAGCCTCAATAATAGAAAAATATTCAACAACATTTTCACTACTCACACACACATACACACACACACACACACACGCAGCGAATGCATTTTTATTTATTAGTATTTACTTTAGTGCGCTTTGTGCGGAGTTTGCCTCAATTTGGCGCCAACGAGTTTGTTTCGGTTCGAGGTTTAAGCCTGATTGCATGCTGGCAACGCTGAATATGCAAAAAGTTACATCCTGTCTGTATGTGTGTGTGAGAGTGTTGTCGCAACGGTAAATGTGGCGTTGCATGCAAACGACATTTATCTAAAGTAAACTTTTCGCAAGGCATAAATTGTTTAAAACAGCAACGCCGAACATGAAGCTAAAGAAGAAGCACAAGCGGTAGCAAAAGATGAAGAAGCGGCAGCTATTTCGGCATGTTCAGGTGGCAAGGCGAGAAGTGGAAGCTCACCGAGCACAGTTGCCCCGAAACTTTGTTTGCTAACGGTTTTATCAAACCTAAAGATGTCTATGCATGCATGTGTGTGTGCGTGGGTGTGTGTGTGTGTGTCTTAATTTGTTATGTCGTCCTAATTGATTCGCGATACTTTACTCTTTGCAAATATGCGCCGGAAACGGAAGTTTCTGCTGCTGCTGCTGCTGCTGCCGCTGCTGAAGCTTTCAATTCAAAAACCATGCACTTTGCGTACTTCTTCTTCTTTCTCCCTTATCTCTTATACACTCTTGCCGCTTCCTCTTCCCACACACCCCACCCAAATTGTTGTTGTACGAAAATGAATGGCCTTTTTTTAGTGCTAATTAACGCAGCCGTCAAAATTAATAATAATACGCATACGCAGCGTGCGACGTCGGCCAATTACAAGAACAAATAGAAACCTTTTATTTACTAATTTTGTTTTTGTTATTTTTTTTTTTTTTTCGTTTTTTGCTGTTGTTTTATTGTTGTTCATTCATTTTCTTGTGCTTAATGATTTTTCATAGCTTTTATGTTTTTGTTGTGCACAGCATGAGTTGAAGAACAAACAGATTTTTCAATGCTTTCATTTAAAGTCGAGCTAAATAAACAGTCGTTGATATACGCCCACACACACACACACACAAGCACACCCAGACACAAAAAAAAAAAAAAAAGCAACATAATCACACCCAACGACTGGTCTGTCTTTGTTCTTGCTTACACACACACACACACATACACACACACACACACACACCCACAAAGCGAAACGCAAAATTTTTGTTATGCAAATGAGCAATGAAAAGCAAATATTTGAAGTTCATATGTTTTATGAGCACTAATAAATAGTTACCAGTTGTGAAGGGTCAAAGTTGAGTTTTCTATATAAAAAAAAAATAATAATAATAATAATAAACCCCATAACAATAACAAATATTGAGTGAGAGTAAGTGAGTGAATGAGTTGATGAAAAAGTAGCAACGTTTAAGTCACAGCAGGACTGCGTGACTCTCTGAAGGTGTGGAGTGGTGGAGCGGTGGAGAGGTGAAGGGGTCAAGGAAAGCCAAAGCACGAAGAACAACAGTTTAACGCTCATACGCACCTTTCCTTGTCTTTGTATGCGTGTTGTGTGTGTGTGTGTGTGTGTGTGTGTTTGCTTTCTCATTGCGGTGAGCTGTTGAATGACACAAACACTTGCTGCTGTTGCTGTTTGTAGACTAATACACACACACACACACAGACACACGCACACTCATACACGCTGCTGTTGTCCTTCGGCGCATAATCCTTTTTTATTGCAAATGACCACGCTAACTCTTCTCATCGTTGTTGTTTGTTTGTTTGTGGTATTGTTGTTGCCGCTGAGCTGCCAAAAATATACGCTAAGCATGTGTGCGCAGACACACACACACACAGATAAGCAAATCGACGACAAAAAAAAGCTGCTCCAAGCCCATTTATTTATTTCACTTTGCGGCGGCATAAAGCAGCTCATAAGCCTCATCAACAAGTTTATTTCACGGTCAATTCATTAAAACCAAAAAAATAAATAAATAAAAAAAAATGTTCAAAAAAACACAAACACACACACACACACACACAAAAAAGGAAAAAAAAATACGAACAAGAAGCTTTTAGAGTGTGGGAGTGTGAAGAGATGGAGAGACGAAGGGAAAATGTGAAGCGTGTCGAAATTTGTTCATTTTTTAGGTGAATTTTTTTTTATTCGCTCTCTGTCAAATTTGTACGAAAATAAGAGTGCGTGTGTGAGTGTGTGTGTGTGTGTGTTTGTCTCGCTTGACCCTCATTTGATGACATTTAACAGCATTTTTCAAAAATAACGACAATGTCAACCATGCGTCATGCTAAATATTTCACCTTCTGCTCATATATGGAAAAGTTTTTCGCACAGAATAAAAACAAAAACCAGTAAGGATTGGAGTCGACAGTACTCTACTTCGACATACCCTGTACCTTCAATTAGTAACGTCTGTTGTAGGGCGTTGCCCCGCCCACTTTTTAATCGAAACAGATTTCCTTTCCATTCAATATCATACATACTAATTTTTGCTCTTCTAGACCAATTCGTTACAGAGATATACCGGTTTTCTATTTTGGCCATATGTGGGCGTGGTTACGCCCATTTTATATTTGAATCTTACTATACTCCATCCCAATAGCATACGTGCAAAGTTTCATTCTTGTAGGTTGTAGGGTTCTTGAGATATGAGCGTTTGAAATTTTTACTATATAGGGGCGTGGTCACGCCCATTTTTTTATTTTTTTTTCTTGAAGTTTGAGTCAGCGATATACACACCAAATTTGGTGTTCCTATCACAAAAGACAACGCAGCAAATACGACTTTTGTACTATTTTATCCGAGGTATCTTCAGTTATTTGCCCCTCACCCCTAAACTAACTCAAAAAGGGGGAATACAAAATAAACTTGATCTGCGTAATGAATCACAGAATCGAACTGCGAAGAGCTTTTGGTCCTATCTATTATAGTTTTCGAGATCGACGCGTTCATACAGACAGACGGACGGACGGACGGACAGACGGACAGACGGACATGGCTAAATCGACTTCTCTTTCGATACTGATCAAGAATATATATACTTTGTATAGTCGGAGATGTCTCCTTTAAGGTGTTACATACATTGTCGACGTGCACAAAACTAATATACCCTTGTACCATAAGGTACAGGGTATAACAACACTAAATTAAATAAATAGTAAAACAAAAAAAAAACATTCCTTACAATAAAACAAACCCCTTGCCAACACATACAGATATATATATATATATACATATATATATTTTATTTCTATTCATTTTAAGGTTGGGTTAAATTTTTATGATTATTAAAGTTCTTGTTGTTGTTAGTGTCTCTTATTTTCTCTGTTTGTTTTTTTTTTTTTTGTCGTGTTTGTGGCTTGTGTTGTTGTTTTTGTTGTTGGCTTATTCATTTCTTAAGTGGTGCAAAACGTTGACATTTTTATTGAGGTGCAAAGTGCGCAGCTCATTCAAAGCCAACGGTGTGCGTGGCGTGTATGTGTGTGTGGGAGAATGTGTGAGTGTGTGTGGATAGAACCGTGGGGATAGCGTGAAATAACCAAAGCCTATGTGCCTGCCAATAAGAACTAACTCCCTCTTGCCCGCCTTCTCTCTCTTATTTCCATGTTTTAGTTATTATTTTTCATTTTCACGTTTATCACGTGCATTAATACAATACTTGTCATAAAGTTTATTAGGCGACAACTTTATTTATGAACCTTGAAAAAATACAAAGGCAAACAATTGCATTTGTTTGAGTTAATATGATTTTATGATTTCTTTTTTCAACGCTAATTGGACGATTTTTAGGATAAGAACTATGGAAACTACGCTCATGGCCTGAAATTGTTGAACGCACCTTTAGAGGAAGGAAAGCACTGAAGTCATGAAGTCTGTCTAGCATAACATTTAAACTCCCTGCTCTTATAGTCTATCAGCAATCTAGAAACTCACAACTTATAAACGATAGACCATTGATTTATTGGGCAAATAGATAGTATTCCAGCTCAATTTGAACCTCCTCACTATTCTGGGATATAAGCTTTTGAAGTTGCTTGAAAATTTCATAGTGCATCTCGTACATAATTCAATCTTGATGCCATTTAAAGATTTTAAGTTGTCTTTTTAATAATGTGGAACGCTGCTGATTGTCTTCTACAACAACTAATCGCAATCCTCTGTTGCTGTAACGACGGATCGCTGCTAATACTTAAGTTGACGTTGCTGAAAATGAAAGTTGTGAAGGCATGTGAAGTGAAGTGAATTAAAGTGAAGAGTCAAGTACGACGATAAGTGAAACAATCTGCTTGCAATCTTGCAAGACAATCTTCTCTGCTCCGGATATGTCAAATCAAACTGTTTTGCGCAAAATACGCGCTGAGTTAATCATGCGCGCAGCTGAGCGCACTTCATTAATGCTGAACTGAATTTAGCTCGACTCGACTCGACTCGACTCGACTCATCTCAACTCAACTTAACTCAACGCAAATCAACTCAGTTGGGTGTCAGATCACTTCAGTTCGGTTACTTCAAGTTGAGTTCAATCTGCCTCTTTTTTGTTTTTTTGATTTTTATATACAAAAAAGTAACAACAACAAACAAATGCGTGAGGAAATGTTTTTCGTTTAAAAAAATTTTACACATTAATGCTTTCATCCGGTCTTTATTGCTTTGTATTGCTGCTGTTGTTGTTTTTGTTGTGCGGCTTCATTTGCTTTTATTAGAAAAAAAAAAAAAACAATATACAAAAATGATGTTTTTCGTGTGCCTTTTTCTATGGTGTTGTTGGAGTTGTTGTAGTTGTTATTGTTGTTGCTTTTTGCTTTTTGCTTTTATGAAGCTACAAGCTACGAACGATGATTTCCATACAAACATTTTTATGCTAATTTTTGCTTGATGAGTGGGCAGGGCTCAGGATGGCGCCATAGCCCCGTGTGCTGTACGAAGGCCCCCAATGAGCGAGTGAATGAATGAATGAATGAATGAGCATATCTTAATACACCGTGCATTGCCTTAGTTTTGCTTCTTCTTTTTTATTTTTATTTTGCTTTTGTTTCATGCTTTATTATTGTTATGTAAATTTTTATAGTTTCCCCATCATTTACTCCTTTCGCTTGCGCCTTTTCGTTCGCTTCGTCGTCATCGTCATCGTCGTCGTCGTGCTTTTTGTCCTAAACGATTTTTAAATGTGCGAGCGAGTGAGCGCGCGCTCTGCTTGCCTGCTCAGTTGTGAATGCCTGGGCTGTCGACGCTTTTCAAGTAGAAAATTTAATTTCCATATATTCAAAAATCATGCACACACACACACAACATACACAAAACACCGACATAAAGAGGCAGACAAACAGACAGACAAAGAGCCATCCAACCAACATTGGCATTAACAAAGAGTACAAATTGATTTCAGCCTTTCGTTGAGCAAAGATGCGCTACACGGTCTTTGGCTTGTGTTGTGTAGTGTAAAAATAGAAAATAAAACAACACTGTTGGACGCAACAACAGCCGCCAATGCCACAAAGCAGTTGGCCAAACTGAATAACGTGACTTCCGGCGCCGCGCAGTATGCAACAAAAAAAAAACAAAACAAAAAAAAGAAGAAAACCGAACAGAACAACTCAAATAAAAGTAAACGAAACGAAAAAGGTTCAATTCGGCTTTCCTTCCTTTGTCTGCTGATGCATGTGTATGTGCATGTGTATGTGCATGTGTGTGTGTGTGTATGTGATTGTGAGTGTATGTTACATGAACCTTTTGTCTGTCATTTGTTCTAAAAATTGTATGCAATAAATAAAAATTACACGTTCAACATTTTTATCTTGCTTTTGTGATCTCTCAACTTGACTGCTTTGCTTTTTGGCAGTAACATTTTTGTTGTTGTTGCCATATTGCGGTACTTGTGCGACAGCCGTGTGTGTGTGTGTACGTGTGTTTGTTGGTTGACCCCAAAAAGTGGAAACAAGAGGGAAACAGTAAAAAAAACAGCGCCTGCCGCTGTCATTCTGCCTGAGCATTAATTCGACAAAGCGCGTCACTATTATATTGAAAAAAAAGGGAAGTTTTAGTTGTAAAATTTTAGATTTCTTGAATACACACACATACATACATAGATATACATATACATGTACATGTGCGTGGTATATACTTTTTAATGTATAAGGCAAATTGTATGCTTTGTCCTGCTTCCGTTCTTGTTCAATGTTTGTATTATACTCAACATGCTTGTCCTGTCTTATCCCGTCTTGGCTTTACTTAACTTTCTTTCTTGCTGGCTTGCTTGCTTGCTTTCTTGTTGCTAATATAACATTCTTTCTAATTGGATATGTTTAGAAGCCGCTGACAATAGCCACAGCGCTTCAGTGGCCATTTTGAGACGATAGCATGTATATACATACATACGTATAAGGCTGCGTCTGGTGCTGTTCTGGCATGATTGTAAGTAGGATGGCTTGAATTGCATGTGAAAGAGCGACGGTAGCAATCAGAACTTATGTTTACCCCAATTAAGGTGAAGGCGACCGTTTTTGCGATCCAATGAGTTAGAAACAAGATAAAGGACAACAACGAACGATAGACTACAACAACAACAACTACAACTACAACAATAGTAGCAGCAGCAGAAGCAGCGACAGTGAAACAACAATAATAGTTAACAATAACAACAACAACAACAACAACAATAATGTTATATGAATCAACAGCCGATGCGATGCGATAACAAAACAATGCAAGCAAAATAGTCAGACTAAGAGAGGGGTTGGCCGGAGGGGCAGACGAGCAGGCAGACAAGCAAATATGGAAGCGGTTTGTGGATGCTTGGAAAGAGCGTAATAAGATTGCAGGTATGAGACAAGAGCCGTAACCGTTAATGGAAAGAGTTGAACGCAATGTGGATTAGCGGTAAATGGCATGTGCCGATGAACGAGCCAATAAATGAATGAATGAACAAATGAACAAACGAACGAATGATTAACCACTGAAAAAAAAACCCTACTATGTCGACTAAAAATTACTCTCGTTCTGAATCCTTCCGAACGATGACGATGACGACGGCAGTGGCAGTGGCAGTGGCAAAACAACAATAACAACAACGGCGATGGCTTACAGCGAGCGGGCTGAATTTTAAAATGACAACATGGATAACCCAAACGTTGCCCCACAAAAATCGTTCATTGTTCCTGAGCATTCGCTCGTGGCTTTGTGCTTCGATAGTGCCCGAAGCAACGCAGATTGACGGTAAGTCATGGCGCGGCGAGCAAAAGAGCTCAATGCTACAGTGGGGCACACGTACGCCAGTTGGGTTAAATATGATATGAATATTTTTTTTAAAGGAGAGGAGAGAGGAGGCTACATACATTTTCATGTAATTTGGTCCAAACGGAACGAAGTACCTCTAAGCGAAATCTTTTCTCTTTACAGAAAACTATCCGAAAATATTGAAAAAGTCATAATTTTGGCAGTTCCAGAAAGAATTCGATGGCGATGGAATATGATACCGCTTGAAGACTTGCGAGAATTTCATTCAAAATTTACTTAAACTTATTTTCAAAGAATCAAGATGATGATTTTAGCTTTTTGCACCACTGTGTGTCCTTCCTCATTAGAGGTACAAATACTCTTACTTTTTTTTTTACTTTTTCTTGTTTTGTTATCAGCATAACAAATACGCTTTTTGTCGCTGGATGTTTTACAATGTACGTCTATTGTCGTTTACCACCATCATCACCACCACCATCGTCATCAGGACACCAGACTTGGCTGCAACCCAAACTGGCCACAAATTCGAACCCAACATGTCAAGCCCCAGCAAGCTTTTGTGCTGTTATTGTTCGCGGCACCTGCAATGGCAAACAACAACAACAACAACGAGTGAAAAAAAAAAACAACATGAGGGGCAAGTGCTAAGGGCAGCAAGAAACGACAACCGGCTCAACTCGATTTGGCTCAAGTCGAGTTGAGACGTGGCCTATCTCTGTTTTTAACTATTTACACTGTTATTTTATCTACTTCGATTGGCAATTTATCTCAAATGCCTGCCTTTCTTGTTTTCCCGGCGTCAGTCTGCCTGTCTGCTTGTCGTTCAGTCGGTCCAATGGCCGGTCCGCTTACATTTTACGCTCAAAGCAATTTTGAAAAATAATGAAAACAATTTGGAAAACCAAACCAAACGCAAGCAAGCAAGCAACTTGAGTGTATGGCAAACTGAATGGGCAGGGGGACCAGTGGGCCAGTGGGCGGATTTGAGCAAATGCTGAGAGCATTGTTTCTCGTGCATTCGCCCGTTTATAATTGGGCGAGTATCGGGTTTTGAATCTTAATTTCTATAGCAAAATCAAAGACAACAATTTCTTAACATTTTCTTTTCTTTTGGTTTTCATTATTTTATTTATTTTTTTTTTGTTCCATGTCTCTTGTCGACTCAGACTTTTACATGGCCTTCGAACTTAGCTATGCTTACCTACTCTTTGCTACCTTGCAAAAAAAAAAATAAAAAGTACTGACATATAATAATAATAATAAATGAAAATAATAAAATGTTGAACAAAGTACGTCATGTGTACGAGTGCGAGTTGGTTGGGTCGATCCTTTGTTGACTGTGGTACACTTGACTCTTCTATGCTCTGCTGTTCTGTTGTTTTCTACTGATTGAAGTAACTCAAAAGTTGAGTACTAGCGCTGACAATTGAGCTTGGTAGACGACACATGCTATAGTAACAACAACAACAACAAACCCAACAAATAGCAACAAATGGAAATTTTGTCAAGCTTGAAATCCTTTTATAATGACAAAAGGTTTCGCCTTTAAGCCGATTACAGGCAATGGCAATGGCAGTGGCAGCAGCAACGACAACAACAGCGGCGAGAGCAAAAAGACTTTAATGTAAACCAACTGAAAGAAACACGTCATCAGACATTCGACACCCAACCGCCCAACCCCCTCTGCCGAGGCTCGTTTAAACGCATGTTACTCACCTGCAAAAAGTATTTGTATAATGAAAATAGCACCAATAACAACAACACAGCCACATGCACCTACTTTTGTAATTAGTTTAGGTAACATGTTTGCAAAAACGTTAAGCGTATGATTTCAAACGTAGGCGGTTCGTACAGCCAACACAACTGCCTGAGCTGACTCGTCTACCTTAAATGGAACTTTACGAACGCGTCACGTCAAGCGTTCAAGCTGATTTCAGTCAAGTTGGCTAAATCGACAAAAAAAAAAAAAAAACGGAAATATACTAAGTAGCAACAACAACAATACTCAAGCCAAGTGTCAATTGTATAATTTTTGAGTAGAGAAAAAGGCAATTCCTAATAGACTTCCATGTTTTCCATTTGAGCTCTATTAGTTTGTTAAGCTGCAAAGCAAATTTGTCGGCCTCTCTACATATATCGATCTTATTGTTACCTATGTTCAAACACAGCACCTGACGCATACTACAGTCTAACGTTCAATGTTGAATTGTTCTCAACAATGCTTGTGAATGTCCATCTACCAAAAATGTATCGACAGGACACTTAATATAACAGCTTGAATACAAACGGTTATATGAAAGCACAAACAACATCAAAAATGTCAGCTAAGCTCGAACAAAGAGAAGTAAAATGTTCCTATTTAAACTTTTGTATAAAGTTTTGCCATTTGACACAATGGCGCGACCGTTGGCGAGTCAGCATGAGTAGCACTGCAAAAAAGGTGTCCAGTCGAACGTAAAAAATTAGTTTCATTTCTGTTACCTTAAACAAAAACCAATCAAGACATCAGCAACGGCAAGCGGATCCCAAGCACAGATACATATGTACATACATACATATTTCGCCTAAAAACCCTGAAGAGCGCCGAAAAGTTTTCTAGTCACCTTATTATGTTCATTAAATTGATTGCTTTAAGTTAATTAAATGCGTTTATTAAAATGCAAAATATCAAGTGAGATCAGTGAGATGTTATTTTCTTTTTTTTTTTGGTATTCTTGTTCTTCCCCGCTAAGTAAAATAACATGCATATAATAGTTAGACGAACTGCAAAAAAAAAAAATATAATTTATTTATTTGAAGTCATAAACAATTTTAAGCACTTACGTTGCATTCCAAGTTGGTGTGTAAAATTCCCCTAAACATTTGTAAAATTACATTCCCTCAAAAAGCTTGTAAAAGTTCCTTATACTGAAAATACAAAAGTTCTTACATTAATGCATTTGCTTTATTTTATGAAACGATTTGTTTTACTCACCGAACATTGAGCGATTTTGAACCGCGTAGAATTTGTAAGAGGGACGAGGCTTAGAGTGTGAAATTTTCTTAATCTAAAAATGAGAAAGTCAATTTAATGGTAGATTTTTATATGGCATGGAAAACAATTGAATACTTACATTGAGGTCTTGAGCTCAGAGGATTGTTGTTTGATTATATATTTTTTAAAGGATATTTTCTTTTCATTGTTAGTTGCTTGATTTCTGAAATTTGGCAATTATTTGAAATCAATGATTGGCATTGTTGTCCAATCCTCGTGCAATCGGATTGCGACGACCGTCACTGTTGCTTTGACCATTGCTGACTAAATCGAATTCGGGCAGCAGTACACTATCGTTGCCGTTGGCTATACTAGTTTCACTAGAGGCAGTCTCAAGACTATTGTAGAGTGCATCCATAACCTCCTGATCAAATTCTTCGGAACCATCGTTCGTGGGCTGTGCCGGACCCTGGCTATCAGTGCCAATTGTTGTGCGATTTACGGGCAGCTGTTCACCGTGGTTGAAGGGCACAAGTCCCGCCAAAAACCGCACTTCGGTACCATGTGCCTGCAGCAAATGGCTAGCAATGTCAACAGTCCGATCGGGATGCGTGTAGGGTTGAGCAACGCAAATCGGACAGATGACGGGATCACGATTGTCACGATGCATCCACATAACATGAGCCAGCAGCTCCTCATCGTCGTGACCCATATCACCGCAAATGGGGCACGTGAAACTGTCGGCAGACCGACCGGTCAACTGTTCGCCGGTGAAGAAAAGCGCCTGTGCCGGGCCGTCGAGCAGCGTCTGAAAGGGATGGTCACTATCGTGCGTGCCGGTGCAGGTGCTGTCGTAGTCATGGCACTGCTGGCACAAATCAAAGTCCACGCAACGCAGACACTTGAAGCGCAGACCGTTAAAGCCGCTCCTGCCGCAATTATCGCAGGTGACGTCGTAGTGTGTGAAAATCGGCATAGTGCAAACTCAATTTTAAATTAAATACAAATAAAAAAGAAAGAAAAAACCAAATACAACATGAAAACAACAAATTTATATACTCTAAATTTTTACCTTTTGCAAAGTTTAACTTGCGGCGCTTCACTGACATTTAACGCTAGGAATGAGACAAACATGTGAAAAATTCCGAGTTTGGGATACTGTCAAAATTTTTGGTTAAAAGAACTGTCCACTTGTTTCATATGTAAGTATGTAAATACATAAAATAATGCTTGCTGACTTGAGTGACTTTGTTGATCCAGCACTATTTAATTAATCGAGGTTAATCGACTAAATCGCTTTATTTATAAAAATATATTGCAAAAAAATAAATAAATAATATTTTCGTTAAGGCTCAATGCTACAAGATTACAGTTGTTGACGATAATTTGAACGTTTATGCACACAACAACAATAACAACATTCATTGTTGCCAAAATAAAGAATTGCATTGAACTTTTCTCAAAAATATAAGGTTAGCCTTGCCTAAGCGCACCGCTCATGCCCGCAGTCGGCAATCAACGGCACCCGCAATGCATCATGCAACACGCTACGACTGTTGCAAGGCCGTCAATCACGATCAACGCCACCATCGCCGTCTGCCACTGCCATAGGGCCCGCTCGACAGCTGGCCACAAAACACGACCATTTATTGAGACAGGTACAACGAACTTTTATGTAGACGACGCCCGCCCACTTCCGCCTGCCAATGCTGCCAATTTATTTTATCAATTATAACGGGCAAGGGTGCACAACTACAATTGAGACGTGCGGCAAATGCCATGGGAATCAAGTCGACTCGAGCTGAGTCGTGCCGTGCCGACACAGGTGCCTAGCACACACACACACACACACACACACACACACACACAGAAATGCACATGCACTCAAAATACACACGCGAGAAGTTTATGCCTCCATATTCGATACAGTTGCGCTCAATTCGGCTCGAGTCATTCTCCCTCGACAGCAAGTTTTGCGAAAACGAATACTTAATAAGTAAGTTTTGTGTGCGCCTGCAACAGGCAAAACAAAATTTGCATGAGACAAATTTCAGTGGCATGACAGTCCCTTGCAACGTCCTCCATGGCACACGCTCGAAAGTAGTCGCAATGAATGAAGTGAAGCAACGTTTCAAAATGACTGCTAAAATTGCAATTTCTTTGATTTTATTTTTATTGCTAATATTTTTTTTTTTTTTGTTTTCTTTTTTGCCGAAAACGATAGAAAACAAAATGGCAAAAGAAATAAATTCCTTTGCGGTTTTCCTGCTGTCGTCAGCGACGCCATTTTTCGGGAGCTTTGCTTGGGCGCCTCTTCGTGTTTGGCATTCATCAAAGTCGCTTTTTCATTCATTGAGCTGCCGTTTCCCGCTGCGCATTTGTGTTTCTGCTTGTGTAAGTTTTTGACGTGTTTCAAGTTCCCAGTTTTTAATAAAGCAGCAGCAGAGTCACTACAGATCGTCAACACAGTAAGCGTAGCACAACATGGTTGGGGGGGAGGAGGTTCAGCTAAATGCTTCTGACCAACACACATGAATTTTAAATATTAACGGTCGCGCATTTGTTGCTCGTCCAATATAAATTTCATGTAAATTGACGAAATACTTTTTATTTGTATTTTTTTTTTTTTTTTTTTGCTTCAATGAGTTCTTATCGCACTGTAAGAAACATTTGCATAATATGCGCCACTAATCCACGCTCATAATGCAATGTAACAACTGCGGCGGACCTAAGGGGTAGGGGTGTTTCAAAAAATAATATAAATACTTCAAAATTTAATGAAAATATTTCATTTTTACTTAAAAATTGTAAATATTTTAAACATTACTCAAACGAGAAATAAATTAGAAACCGTTAACCAGTGCTGCTAACGCCAACAATTGACAGAGTTGCATTTTTGAGCACATGAAGAACAGGTCAACCCAGTAGAAATCGGTTAAAAAAAAGGCGCTTGAGCCAAGACAACACGACGTCGATGCAAAGGAAACTAATAGTCATTTAACGAGTTGTAAATGCGTCGATATTCTTAGTCAGAGAAGGTGTCTGTATTGACCAAAGAAAAATAAATGTCGCGTTGCCAACTTAATATATATATATATATATATATATACATATATATGTACGTAGAAGTCGCTTGCCAAGTACATTTTCAGCAAATTATTGCATTGCGTGCGTACAATGAAACTCGAACTGAAACGACGACAACGTCAAATAAACAAATAAGCATACACACTCACTCACACTCACACACACACACACACACGTGACACATACGAATAACCCTAATGAATGGTATTAGTTACTACTGTTGCTCTATTAGTATGACTTGCAATACGCCGGCCTAGTGTGAGGCGTGGGGCGGCTGCGCTGAGCCCGAGCCCGAGCTATGCTAAGTTGCTGCTGAGGTCGAGCGAAAAGCACAACCGGATGATCCGGTGTGCGGCCATATTAGTAAGTGAATAGTTTTTATTTGTAACGGAAATGTGAAAATTATTTCAAGTACTTGTATATTTTTTCTCTTTCTGTTTTTTATACCCTGTACACACTGTGTATTAGGGTATATTAGATTTGTTTGAGAGCAAAAGTAACGCATAGAACGGTTTTTTTAAACTATAAGACATAGAGACTCGAAATTTGGAGAAACGACTCGTGAGATTCGGTAGCAGATCAAATTTTATTGTACTGATGCCACGCCCACTCCTCTTCCCCTAACCAATACCGCCCACTTAGACCTTAAAACTGAAATTTTTGATATATTTCAAAATTTTCATGAATTTTCTAGAAATTTTGAACAATACATAAGTGGGCAATGTTAGATATATAATTTTTTTCAGATTTGGGCCTATCGTGTATAGTTATAGGGTATTTTTTTTTATCGAGTAAACATAACTTCTTGTTCTTTTTTGTTTTTTTCTTCTTTACTTTTGTTGTTGCTTGTTTATTGCCCCAACGCAGTGCCTTCTTGATGCCGATGCCGCTTCCGCTTGGCGCTGCCTGCCATACATTGACTACTCATAGAAATAAGCGACCAACCCACCGGTCGACTGTCGACTGCCGACAGCTTTGTCAACTTGTGCATAGAAGAAGAAACGCTACGCTTTCGCGTACGACATTGCATCGTGTTTGCCTAGTGGCAAGTCTTTTTTGCATTTTACAACACATTTCCGCAAGTGGCGCGCAAAACTTTTGCATTCCTTTGCATGTTGATTGAGCTGGACGGGCGCAGCGCGGATAACGGTACTGGCTGGTGTATGGCAAGGCAACAAACGATAGTGCCAAGCGGCGACGCCAACATTTGCGAAAAAAAATGAAACTAAAACGCAAGACACAAGCAGTTGTAGCATGTACAATGGCTGAATGTCTCAAAGGGAAGGACAAAAAAAAAAAATAAATAATAATAAAAAAAAAGAAAAAAAATGAGAAAAGAGAAAAACTCAAGTCTTAAGTAGTTTTCAAGTCGAAATCGTAATTATGCCAAAAGCACGTTTGACACTCAACACATTACAGGGTAATGGTGAACGGTAATGGAGCCAGGGGAATGCGTTGTCGCATTGCTCGTTGCTTGTAACAGTAGCAATAACGGTGGTAGTGGCAGTGGTGGGGGTGGGGGTGGGACTGGGGCAAATGAAGTGCTAGTCAATGTTTGGTAGGAGAATGAGTTTGTTGTAGGGTCACGTTTCATGTCTGCTCATTTGGCATTGCAATGTTAATTTTACGCACGGTAAAACGGCCATAAACGACAAACATGCAAAGACACAGGATACACACACACACACATATACTTATACTTACATGTAGAAACATACACACACACATTCTGTATACAGGAAGTCATGTGTTCAGTTCATTTGTGAGAGTTGAAGCATATGCAAAAATGTAACAAAGTCGTTAGATGCAATATGCCCAAGCTCGGCTTCACTTCACTTCGCTTCATTTTTTCTTCAATACCGCGCCCGCTTTTGGCATGGATCGTTCCGTCTGTCAGTCGGTCGTTCGGTCGGCCGGTTGGTTGGTTGGTTGGCTTCGAGCATTAAGCGCATTGCAACGATTTGGCATTGTTTGTATAATGAATATGAGCAAAGCGACTCACGACAATGAGTTTAGTTTTATTGACGGGTTTTTTATTTTTTGCTTCTACTTTGAAATTGTTTCCACACTTGGCACATGATTCTTATATACTTCAAATGCTTTTGTCTAACAATCGTTTGCCTTTGATGTGAGCGCTTAAACTTGGCTTAGTTTTCATTGAATGGAGTTGGAGCTGAAGTTAATTGAGTCAGCATTTGCACAATGCTACAAACAAATTACAATTCGAAATATTTGCAAAAATCTGATTTAGAATATCTTTACTGGTTTGGTTTGACAAAATAATTTGCAAATTCTAATTAATTTCAATTTTACATTGTTGTTCATGATGATGGCTCAGCGATTCTTGCATTTGTGTGGGTGTGTGTCTGTGTGTGTGTGTGTGTGTATTAATGAATTGTGTCAATTCTATTGGAGTGAACACAAAAATTTGGTCAAAATGAAAGCTGTCACGCCAACAACAACAGCAACAACAACAACCACAATAAACACAATGCAATCCAATAAGATAAAAGACTACAAAAACAAAAAAATACAACAAAAATTTATATCAACTTGGATAAAATGTAATGAAATGCAATAAAATGCTATGAAACAATACAGCAACAACAACAACAACAACAACTACACGAACATAGAATGCAAAAACAAAAGCGAAATCAACCGAAAACAGTTGCAAAATTTGGAAAACAAAAATTTAAATTTGTTCATTTGTTGTTGACATTTTGTTAGAAAATTCCGTTTTCGCATTTGTATTATTTATGGATTTTAGTTTATTTCATTATGTGATTTGTTATATTCGATTTTAGTAATTTACCATTTAGTTTAATTACTTGTTGTTATTCGTTTTTTCTTTTTTCTCTTTTATTTCTTTTTTATTTCGTAAATATTTGTAATTTCCCTCAGAGGGCGTTGTCAAATCTTTGTGCCACTTTTTCCAGCCTCAATCAATAGAAACGTATTTAAATTCTTATTGAATATAATTGTGTTTTTGTTAAATTCCAACTAGAAATTCAAGAACAATGACAAAAACCGACCAGAGCGGCATAGACAATATAATACCCTGCATATTGTCGAGTATTTTATTTTAATCTTTTGCAAAACGATCAATTTGTTTGCAATATTTTATAATTTTGTAGTGTAGATGCTTTGATTGCCTTTTTTATTTGTTATTTTAAGTCCGTAGCCGACGCTTCCTCTTGCTGTGTCATTGTGTTATTGTCAGAAAGCTTTTGTTCCTTTAATATTTTGGCTTATCCCATATTATCCTTGAATGTTGTTTTCTTACCATTGGCGCAGCGTTCATTGTTGTTGCTGTCGTTGCTTACACATTGACGGCTTTGATAAACACAGACAATGTCAATCGACAACAAGTTTTCATTCATTCAAGCCTTGTGTATGTCATCGTCATTTGCACAAAGGCGTGTTGCAAGCTGGCCACAAAAGCAGAAGTAAAATCAGAATCAGAGACAGAATCAGAATCAGACGAAACCGATGTGTTGTAAGCAAAATACAAAAGCAAATACTAAGCAAAGTCAAAGGACAGTACAGTTGTTGTGTGTCATTATTTTGTGCAACGAACTCGAAATTGTTTTTGTATCTTTTGTCTGTGATTTGAATTTTTCAGAGCGTGTGCAACTGTTGCGCTTGAGTTGGACTTGACTGGAATCGTCAACGGAAATGGATTTCGAATCGCCACAGTGTCTGACTGTGGCGCGGGTGGGCGGGGATGGTCGGTTATGGGCGAACTGTTCGTCAAGATGGCGATTTATTTATTTACAGCTGTCTCTGTTGTGCTGCTATCGCTATCGCCATCGCTTTTGATGCTGATGCTCTTGCTGGCATTGTAGTTCCGCTATTTCCTTTAGAATTTAATTTAATTTATTTTTCATTTTCTTTCTTATTCCACAGAGTCTTCACACACACACACACACACACACACAAACACATTTGGCCAAAGGAGTAAAGCCAAAAGCAGCGCTGCACTCATGTTTGTTCACTTTGTTCAAGCACGATAAGGGAAACAGAGAAAGAGAGATAGAGAAAGAGAACTGCTTTAGCTTAGCCTCGTTCAAACGTCTGTTCGGTCAACCCGTTCCTGACGTCTTCGTACTTCGGTCTGGCTTTGATTATGCCGTCTGCTGCTGCTGCTGCTACTTTTTAATGCTTTCACAGCTACTTCTTCCACTTTGCCCCTTCTCGTGTCACACTTTGCCACCGCCACTTACTCACTTGACTCAGCTAACCGCACCTCAGCACATCTCCACTCTGCCCGCCCATCAACGTCGCTCTTGCCGTGCATTCTCTATACATGTTGGCTATTGCACATTTACTCGCATACAGTGCATTTCTCATGGGAAATCAGTTTAATGGAAATTATAACA
Source organism: Phortica okadai (assembly GCA_034638295.1). Classification (NCBI taxonomy): domain Eukaryota; kingdom Metazoa; phylum Arthropoda; class Insecta; order Diptera; family Drosophilidae; genus Phortica; species Phortica okadai. The sequence continues at coordinate 42,438,970 of CM067848.1, read as the reverse complement.
TTCGATTACTTTTCAAACTAAACTAAAAACGAAGGCACTGAAAGAAAACATAAAAAACAAAAAAAAAAAAAAAACTCTAAATAAAATAAATGCAGAATGAACAACACATATGAGAAATCATAAAGTGGCACAGACACACACACACACACACACACCAATACAAATGAGTGGTGGGCGTTGATTGTGAAAGGCGTGTACTGCTTGCATACCTCAAGTATTTTATTAAAATTGTATAATCTTCCATTTTACTTGAGCAAAAAAACGAACAAAAAGTAAAAATTAACTAAAATTGAGCGCATTTTGATAACCCCCAATCCCCCCCGACTTGCTTGCACTCATTGGCAAATGGCAAATGTCAAAGTGCATTTGTTTTTTGTTAGCAGAAAGACGGAGAGACCTATAATAAACATTTCACTGTTAAAAGAACATGTGCAAAGGGCAAAGTTCAAAGCTGCTATGCACATTCGATTTATCTGCGAAAATTACGTTTTTAGACTTACAAAAACAAAAAAATTTCTATCAAATTGTACAAATAAAACATTTCTGAATTTTGTTTTATTTTTTTTTTTTCTCTTTTTGCGCTTGTGAGATTTTTAAGTGAAAAGACAGCGGAACTTTTTTAACTGCAATAATTGGCATTTGAGTGACAAACGAATGGACAAATGCGCACGAGTGAAGCAGACATACGGACAGACAGACAGACAGAGGGATGGACAGTCAGAGTGACCTAAACTATTGGCAATTAGAAACAATTTGTTATAAAAATACACATGAGGAGGACATGGATCGTGGTTTTGTATTGGACAGTAATTGTTGTTGCAGTAAATGACAGCTTACGAATGAAACATTCTCTTAAGAGTTTGCCAAAGGATATTATTGTAAAGACCAACCAATAAGATATAATCTCAAGCATCGTGCATCGAACTGAGCAGAGTTCAGTATTGAGTTCAGTACACGTGAATTGCTGCATGCCATGACCACAGCGCTGAACAAGAAAACGCTCACGTCGACGTAGAAGTCAATGTCGTTGATTGCCATAACAATTGCAATTGCAATTTTCAATTGTGCAACGTTGTAGAAAGTGGCGCCCCGAACTGTCTGCTGCGTTGTTGCACATTGATTAAAATAGACAAAAGACGCACGTGTCTAACGGCTGTAGCGAAAGGACATGCAGAAGGAATAAAATAATACGCTTGACAACGGTTTGAAAAGAACGTGGCATCCCATGTAGCTCAGCGTCGAAGAAAGAAGTCTTTTTTGACAGCAAGTGCGCACACACAGTTGGCAACAGTCACCGCAATTTTAACTATCGCAGAATGTATGCGAGTGCGGCACGCAAGGTCGCTTTATATCAGCGCAAGCACGCATGCGACACAGCAGACACAGCAGACAAGACAAGACAAGACAAGACAAGGCAAGACAAGTCTGACTGAACAACACTGAAGGTGTTTCTAATGAAGTGCAGTTAGCCAAAATGTACTCGTCAAATTGCGAAGCGAGCAAGCAATGACAGAGCGATAAGCAAGTAAGCAAGCATGCACGCATGCATGCATGCATGTATCGCTGCTGACATTTATGTATGTGCGTTTGCATACTAAAACGGAAAAATGGAAAATGTTTGAAAGAAATGAAATGCGCTTTTATGTTTATACCCTGTACCCACTGTGGTATTGTATGTAACGCATAGAAGGTGGGCAGAGAGACCCCATAAGGTATATACATATGTTCTTGATCGGAATGACAAGACAAGTTGATGTAGCTATGTCCGTCCGTCGATTGTTTGTAGACTCACTAAGTAGAATATTGTTTTAGATTTGTGTGTGCAGGGTATTATATTGTCGACCATATCGTCCTTACTTTTTTTTATCATTATTTTTTTTTTTTTTTGTTGTAGCGAGAAGACATAAATCAAAGCAACTCGTTTACGCGTTGCCATTCCAGCGTTGAAGTTGTTGACATACACGTACATACATTCGCCGGATGTGTCCTTCGTCTATCAGTCTGTCCTTTCTGTATGTTGTTGCTATCATCGTCATAGTCGTCATCATGATCGGCAGCGTAGCTATGCGCTGTTTTGCTATCATCAAGTACCGTTAAACATGCCACACGCATCAAAGTGAAAATACCGCAAATTCCAGCACACACATACACACGCACCAGTGGCGTAACTGCGCATCTGGGGCCCGTGGCAAATTTATCAGATGGGGTATGGTGGGTCCTTTGTGTAAAAGAGAGAGAGTAGTAGTTTGATTTTGTATAGATCACTTGTACTTCGTATTGATTTCGGAGGCCCCTTTAACACCGGGGGCCTCTGCCACCCTATGTTACGCCACTTACACGCATCACATCCAATTTTAGCAAAACCATAACGAGCCAAGTTTTCATTCAGACGCCGCGCACGCTATGCTGTTAATTTAACAGTTGGCGAGGATTGACAGACAACCAGCGTTTTCAGCGACTAAGCATTCCCAGTGCCCATTAACAGTGAGGCTTGCTTGACTCTAACAGTGACATAACAGTTGGCAAGAATAACATAAGTTAAGCATTGAAGAACGGTCGCGTTTAAACATTTGCTTAACAATTTCAGATGATGTTGAATTTTCTAGAGCGGCATTGTTTTTTTTAATCGTAGTATAAATGTTGGCAACATGAACGTCAACGTTAACAGCAACGTCACTGTTAACGCTGACTTACCCACCACACTTGCACTGCGGACTCAACGCTGCTGTTATCCTGCTTGGCCACTATTCACCACTAGACGAAGGCTAACGCATGCGCTGCCCGAAAAAAGAGAGCACGCCAAACGAACGATTTAGTACAACGCGACTGAGACGCTAACAGCGCAGCCAGAAACGCGCTGTTAACTGCATGTAGAGTGTGTGGGTTTTCGTTTAGTACACCATTTTAGTACACATTAGTTTTAGTACAACATGAACATGTCGCAAAATATTCAAAGTGTGCGCATCGCTTAAAGCGTGCAGACGTATGAACGGCGTTGGCTGCCATGACGTATACGTATTATTAATGCTTGATAAAATTACGTATACGTAGCATGAAAAGCTGACAAAAGTCGTCGTCGTTGTCGTCGTCGTTGGAGCAGCGACTGTAGTACATAGTTGATTTTATGTAAAATAGGTATTTCAGTTGACAAAATTGTTGTCGTAAGCTGTGGCCAAATTTTAGCCAAACTGCAATGCATGCATGACAAGTCTTGCCACAAACACTTAGATCAGCAAAACCGCTCACCGAGCTACCCGCCGATCCCGGCACTGTGGACCAGAACGACGTCAGTGTGTCTTGCATGAGTGCACAGCACTTCAAAGACTTCGTTTGCGTCGTCTTTGGCATCGCGTTTGCCTTCAATGCAGTCAGTCAGTCAGTCAGTCGAGTTAGTCATTCAAATCAGTTTGTCAGTTAGTCAAGACAACGGTGTCATCATTGTCAAAGTTGATGATGTTGTTGTTGTTGCTGTTGCTGGCTTTGTCTTTGTACAAGAGATACAAGTATATATCTAAATCTTTTTGAATTATTATCTTTATGAAAATGCACTTGTCAGCACTTTAAAGTGATTTCGTTGTTGTTTTTGCTCAACGTCTTATGCTTATTGCTCATCGCTTGTCGTCTCGTTGCTGTTGCTTTTATTGCACTATATTTCTACAAATTTTGAATTTTATCTCTTTGAAATGCCCTGGGTCCTGGCTGGTTGTAGAAAATCAAAACAAAAAAGAAGTAACAACGAACAGAAAGGAAAAATAGCACAAACGACGATTTCTGATGAGTTTTTGGAAAATAACGCAAAGACGTTGAAATTATATAGTTCAGTCGGAATATTTTGTAAATTGGTTTGTTGGTAATGAGGCTGCTTCTGCGTTTATTATGAAATAGACAACAATTCAACTAACCGATTAATTGTACAATTTTATATTTTAAGCAAGGCGACAATTTTTACTTCCACGATAATTTTCGCCGCGAACCCGAGCCGTTTTGATTTGTATACTCATTCACTTGGCACATCATTTTGCTGTTTTTTTTTCTGCTTTGTCTTCTCGTTTGCTGATTACAAGCTTTGAGATGCAACATTTCTTGCTTTGATTTGTTCAAATTGTATACTTTAATGGCTGCGCTGCATTTTTTCCGTATCCATCCAACTGCTGCTTTGTCTTTGGCTGCTCAGTTCTACTTCAGGATTAAATATGTTTATGATGATGATTGTGTCGTTGTCGAACTTTTGTGAAATTGGTTTTTGTATTTGCCTTTGTGTGTGTGTGTGGAGGAATGAAGATTTGTAGAAACGTAAAAGAAAAGAACATGCAACAAAGAAGACATGCCAAGTCAGTCAATCCGATGGAAGCAACTAATGCTGCTATTAGTTGATGGTTATGTTGTGTTCTTCTCTCCCTCTCTTTCTCCCTCTTTGCCATTGTTTTTTGTGAGACCTTCTTGCTTTGACAACAACAATGCGGTAACAATGATTTTTGCGCAAACCGCGTTCATTTGCAAAAAACATTTTTGGCAAACCTTACTTTTGGCAGTCATCGTCAACTTTTCTGTCTTTTGCCCACTTCAAGCTCCTCCGCAATGCTTTACTTTGTCACTTGTTTGACATCATTTCGTCTCAAACAGCATTCTTTGTGGAATTTTCGTGCTTGTTCTGCTCTCTTCTTATTTCTTTTTAACAATTTCTATGTAGTTGATTATTTTCAAGAAGACTTTGATTTTTAATTAGCGAAAATTATTGCCATTTTTGAGTAAGGTCGACACTAATTAATTGAAATATTTTTGTTTGTTTGCATTTAGTGACGAACACTCAATTCTATTAATGACATCAAATAAAAAACAAAAAAAAAAAAAATTATAAATATGTTGCCAATTCTTTGAATGCAAAAATGAAAGTGAAATTTAAATTAAAAAAAAAAGAAGGTTAACAACAAAAGCCCTTTGTGGTTTGACACGTAATTATCATATATGAGATACTTTGTACTTTTTTTTAATATTTTTTTTTTAACACTTTAAGTTAATTTTTATGCGCTTTAATCCCAGACTCAGCGAAATGTGTCGAGTGCAATTGCTGGAAATTATAGTACGACAAATTGCAATTGGAAAGCTTGATTAACCGACAGAGTTAATGACAATGATAAAAGCACAAAAGTTACACTGAAACTTGGAATGTTTGTGTAAAAAGATCTTTTCGATTTGTCTTTTTGGGCTGCTTCTTCCGTATTGCTATTTATTTTCAACTTTTTAATTATTTATAAAGCACTCAAACATGCCAAGTATAAATAAGAACACTTTGTTGCGCTATAAAATCGAAAAGCATATTAGTTGTGTAATGATTTGTTTTGCCATTTTATCGTAATTGAAATTCAAGTAAAATAATTGCAATTGCAATGAACAATGATATGTACATAATTAGTTGTCATTAATATGCCAATTATTGTGCAAATCACAGAGGCTGTGTTGCATCTAGAGAGCGAAAATGACATGCCGTGCGAATGAAGCGCCATCAAATTTGAAAAAAAATCCCCTAAAAAATGTAAATAAATTTAAGATTATTGAAAATTAAAAACCGAAACAAAAACAAGTCTGCTTTTGGTGTGCTATCATCATCAATTAATGTCGTCGACGGCTGTGATATCGTAAGGCGACAAAACTATAAATACGACAAACTGCGACTTTAAATTATTTTAGTTGTCTTTTGAATTGCGCAGAAATAACACACAAGACCACAATTAAAATATAATATAACAACAAAGCTGGAACCATGAAGAAGGCAAGTGTTTTGATGATTTTGGTGCTGAGCCTTTGCGCTTATGTCATGTGTGGTGAGTGTGCGTCTTTGTGTGCAGACATGGTACAAGTAAAATGAACAAAGAAAAATATTCAAAATTGCAGCTACCGAATCTACAACAACGACAACGTCAACAACAACAACGACGACGACGCCAAAATCAACGAGTGAGGATACAGACAGCATGAGCAGCAGCACCGAAAAACCAACAACAACAACAACTTCAACGACGACGACAATGGAAACGCCTAAAAATGATGAAAGTAAGAAAACCACTAGCACAACAACAACAACTACTACTACTACTACAAAAAAACCAAAGAAAAATAAAAACAAAACAACAACAACAACGACAACAGAAAAACCAAACTCAAATGACAGCGATGATAATGACGACGACGATAGTGATGAAGATGATGATGACGATGATGATGAATCGTCGTCGTCTTCAAGCACCACCACAACAACAAAGAAGCCCAAAAAGGGTTCAACAACGACTACAGCCAAACCCGATGATAGCAAAAGTGATGATGATAATTCGGATGAGGTGAGCAAACTGCTCGAACAGTGCCAACAACTGCGCCAGAAACGCAAACGCCGCGGCAACAATGATGACAATGATAAGTCCAGCAAAAAGGAGCGCAAGAAGTTGAAGAAGCTGTGCAAGCAACTGAAACGCTCTCAGCAACGAAATGAGCAGGAGCAGGTGCGTCAGGCGCTGAGCGATTTTGGCGATCGCATCCGTCAGGTCATACAAAGTCAGCTGAAGCGCGGCCAAACATCGTCTTGAACGATTCGAAGGAAGGAGACAGAAAACATTTTTTATTTAACTTGAAATAAAACAATAATTGTGAAGAAATCGTTTTGATTTATTTTTAAATTGGCGAGAATGTATTGGAAGGTAAATAACCGCCTGAAATACTCTTGTACAAAGAAAGTTCCCGTGGTTGGAAGCAAGGGATCTCCGTCTGCCACTGCTGTCCACTACTCGAGCTTTCACTGTACACATTTGGTAACATAAAGATTCATGGCTTCAGTTCAGAAATTTGCTGATTTTTTTGACTACTATAACAGCCCATTTAAGTTGCTTTCTTTAACTCAAACTCTTTCAACTTAGCAATTTAATTTAATTCTACGACAGCTCTTTGCATATTTTTGTGTTCTTTTGCGCAGTAGATTCTGCTTACAGCATTCATAGAAACTTGAAATTAGGTAAACTTATTTGGAATTGAAATAAAGTATGTTGTTAATGCAGAGAGACAAAAGAACGGGTGAGGCCAACGCGTTTGAACTTCATAAGCATAATCAAGCTGAGCGAACCAGTCGAGCTCAGCACCGATGGCATGAAACTGGAAATTTGCCGCAGGTCGCGTTGTAATTTGCTTTGATTATGCGTGCCATGTCACCGATAGACTGATCGCTGTTTGGCCTAAGCGACCGAGCATTGAACTTACATGAGAAAAGAAAGAAACCAAACAGTAAACTAAAAAATAAATTACTCGGCCTTATTGAAATTTTTGTACCCTTACAATTCCATGTACTATATGGATCGTTATTTATATTTCGGGAAGGTTTTTTTCTCTACGAGTTACAAAATGTAATATAGGGGCGTGATTTTGTTACATTGCATGGCGTTTTACTATACACCTTCTTATTTTATTTAAATTTTCATTACTACTTTTCGGGACACAAAAAGTTATTCGTATTGAAGAAAACAGATTGACCGACGGACAACTTTATCGATTCGTATAGTTGTTGGGACTGTAGAGCAAACTTCATTACAAAGTTTAAAAATAAACCTCTGTGCTGATTTCAGCATGAAAACTTTTGGCAATAGAAAACAGGTGAATAGTTCGCGATTGCGATCATCATTAGGCGTGCTTTGAACTTTAGGTCGACACTTCATAATTAAGTATGCGTGCAGAAGAAAGAATGAGCGAATTGTAGAAAGAAAGAAAGAAAGAAAGATAAAAAGAATAAAATTAGATTCTTCGGGCGCAGATTCCGTTAGAAATTCGCTGAAATGATTTATGAAGCGCACACTTAAAGTTGAGCTGCGGCTGAACTGTGCTGAATAAGTAAATTAAGTTAAAGTGATGACGCGGATTTAGGTGGCGGGTGGAACGCAGAAGATCGAGAGATCGATAAAAGGCAATCGATTGAAGAAAAAGTTAATATAAGTTGGGGTCGCGTAGCCTTTTGGGATTTAGTTGAAGCACGCAAACGCGACGATGATGAAGTGCGACGTTAGTGTGACTTTGTGCCTCGCAGTGGCGTTGCTGTGCATGGCCAGTGGCCAGTCGCTGGTGAGCGGTAAATTTTTTTTTTTTGTTTTTTTTTTCCACGAACATCTCTGTGTATGATAAAGAAGGAAATTAAAATGTGTGTGTGTGTGTTTTGTAGCCAAAAATGTTGCAGCGATGCCAACGCCTGCGCCGTTGGTGACGTCGACCGTAAAACCGACGAGTGCGCCCAAGATAGAAGCTAAGCCCACTGAGGCAGTGATCATCAATGTGCCACCCAAGCGGACCCAAGTGGCAGAGGACATGAAGCAACAACAAAAGGTTGCCGCACCAATAGAAGCGATGCCAGCGCTGAAGAGCGCCGAGCCAGTCCAGCTGCAAAGTGGACTGAGAGTGAAGGACGCCAAGCCGGTGCAGGTTACCGGTTTCATCACCAAATCGGGCAACATCTATGAAATAGAGGGTAAGGATGGCATCGGTCAGATCGAAGGACGTCAGGCGGATGACAGTCAAACGCCAAATGTTTGCAATTATGGCAGCATTGTCATATACAGCGATGTGCCGTGCGATCAAGTCACCAATGTGCAAGTCAGTGGCGTCCAACAGCAGAATGCCAACCAGGAGCCGACGCCGGTGACCGAGCAACCCGCCGCCGCCGCCGCCGCCGCCGCGCCCGCTGAAGTTGCTACGCCCGCCACCGAGGCAAGTCCAGCCAATGCTGAGGCCGACAAAGAGGGTGACGAGCTTGCCGGCGCTGCCAGCGTAAACGCCCCACGCGGCCAAGCACAACGCAGACGCCAACAGGCATCAAACAAGCGACGCCGCCGCAATGGCAACAAGCGAAACAAGAACAAACGTCGTCGCGTTGGACAAAACGGCGCGGGCAATCGTCGTCGCCAACAGAATGGCCAACGCAAACGTCCGCGTCCGCAGGGTCAACGTCAGAAGCCAGCTAAGCGCAATCAGCAGCAGAAGCGTCGTCGTCAGCAGCAGCAACAGAGACGCCGTCGCCAACAACAAAAGCAGCAGCAGCAGCAGCAACAGCGTCGTCGCCAGCAACAGCAACGTCGCCGTCTCAATTCCAACGCCGCTTTTAACGCCAGAGCAAATTTGTAAATAAATTTTCCCTTTTGGTTTCTTAGAAATCGTTTTTTTTATTTAACATTACATAGTCCTATGTTACGTAGGTATCGCATAGCAGTTATGTCCGTTGACTAGTAATTGATGCTGAATGCTAACTTGAGTGTGAGTTGTGTTGTTCATACTTGTTTCTTTAACTTGGTACAAGATTTTGAATGCGTCTGGAAGCAAATTGAAGTATGGTGTGCAATGTGCATGTGAGCAGAATATGACAGGACCATAATTGTAGCGAACATGCTTTGATAGAAACTGAACATTTAAAGCATACAAATGGTGAATCAAACAACTAAAAAAAAGCACAACAACAACAATAAGTAGAAAAGCGACATCTTTTAAAATACTACGCCTTGATTTATGCCAATTTCCGACGCTCTGCAACTGAGATCTCAACTAAGAGCCAGCCAGACTGACATGGATAGAAGAGCGAGCATGATAGAGAGTGCTAGGGTAGGGACAGAGCGAGAGAGAGAGAGAGAGAAGGAACAAGAATGCTAAACGAGAAATCAAGTTGTGCGAGTGGGCGGCACGAATCAGTCGGCGACAGGCAGGCAGGCAGTCATCTGACTCAGTTAGTTAACTTGGCTTGACTGATTGTTGTCGTAGTTGTCGTCTCATCTCGTCTGGTCTCGTAGTCATTGTCGTTGTTGTTGTTGTTGTACAGGTAATTGGCATACGTCATTTCCGGTTTTTACCTTTTTCATGTCTCATGCATGAAGCTGACATACTCTACTCATTTTTTCTTTTTTTATCTCTCGTTACCTTTGCTTTGCTGCTCTACTGTCATATTCGTTTCGGTTTTGTTGCTGATGATTTTCTCCTTAAAAAAAAGTGTTTTCTATTTTTTCAACTATTTTCCAAGTGCCAGTTTTCATCAAAGGCCTCTTTTGTATAGACGACAGTTCAGCTGGCCTGCGGCTCGGCTGTGGCCTGAAGATGTTTGTGGTCGCAGCTGATGCTGTGCCAATCGCCTACCGCCTCCTGCCTGCTGTCAACTGTCAATCAGAATTTACGCATGACACATCGTCGTCAATCGTTGATAGACTATGGCAATGTGCAATAGAAAAGAAATTCTGAAAAATTTCTCAATTTCTTTTTTTTAGCCATTTTCACTTTGGCTTTGGTTGACTTCATTTTTTTTTTACTTTGTGTGTGTGTGTGTGTGTGTGTGTGTATGAGCATGTTCGGTGGCATTTTGTTGGCCTACAGCATTGTTTTAACGATCAAGTCATTGCCTAGTTGACTTTTAATTGGATCAAGGGTCTGTGCCATGCCGCGCCCACATTGAATTTGCTTGGCCCGCTGGGAAGTCACTAATTATAGCGGCGTGCAGCTTTTCTCATAATTGTCAGCTACTTATGACATTTTCTTCGTCGCTTTTTATTATGCCTTCATTAATTTGCGGCATGAGAAGGAAAAAAAAGAAGCAAAACACAACAACAAAAACAACACGATGACTAGAACAATGAATAACAATAAAACAAAGAGCAAAAAAAAAAAAACGAAAAAAAAAAAACAAAATTGTGTTTGTAAACGAAAACCCCCAAATCCCAAAACACATCAGAGACACAAAATGAGAAACCCATTTAAACAATACAAACACTTGAGCACATTTGCTCTATTTCCGCAAAGAGCATTTTGCCTTTGAGGCCGTGCATTTTGGAGTTAACAGGCTGAGACAGAGACAGAGAGAGAGAGAGATAGAGACTGGTTAAGACAGCAGAAAGAGTGAAACATAAAACGAAATGTTGGGCGGTATTGGGCCAGCCTACCCGTGTGGTTATCAGAGGCATAGCGTGCCATGTTGCACACACACACACACACACACACACACACACACACACACAAAATTCATACACACTGGCAACACCCACGGGGATCATACACTCGCTAACACACATACTCATACTCACACTCAGTCACAGACTCGGCTTTATGACATACACATGAAAATTAATAATAAAAAAAAAAACAAATAATAATAAGAAAAAAGATGCTAATAAGAATGCAAGCGAGTTGCTTCTTATTCACACTTATTAATACAACAACATCTTTAATATGAAGTGCACCAAGAGCTAACGATGACGTTGTCATGAGTGTGTGTGTGTGGGTGTGGTTAGCGAGTATTTTGTTTGGATTTGCTGGTGACGAGGAATGAGTTTGGAAACCCTTTTTTTTTAAGTGTTCCGCGTTGCCAAACCACTTAACACGCAAGCCAGCAGTCACAGCAGCAACAACAACAACAACAACACAACAAAATCACGCTGCAAACAACTAAGTGGGAGCAATGCCACCAGCAGGAGCAGGAGAGCAGCTGAGTGCAGTAAAGCTCCAGCTGCTTCTCAACTGAATTGAACTAAGCGAAGCTCATTTTTATAGCGCAACACATAACATGCCACCACAGAACGTCAAAAGCTGTGGGAAAAAAATCACTCAAAAGTTAAGCAACTTACGCAAAGGGCGCTGCTTACACGAAACAAGTCAAACCAAAACCAAATGTGTGCACGAAACTCACGCTCATGTATGGCGTACTAAAGTGAAATCAAGTCCCAGTGAGTGAATCAAATCAATATGCATAAGTGGATATAAGACAAGTTGATAGCCTCAGGTGAAAATAAAAACTAAAACAATTAACTACCAATTGATTTTAGACATTCAGTTGATCTGTTATTATGGAAATTCTCGTGTATGAGCAACCCGAGTTTATCAAATTTTCGGCTTCTTTGTTAGCAATTCAGGTCACTGTATTTTTGTTTGTTTTTGTTTAAATTATCTACATACCACATGTGTATTTAACGACTTTGTCTTGACTTACACAACCGTGTACTCTCTCTAAGGAGCCATCAAAAAGTATTTTCTTTTAAATAGTCCCTGCACTCACTGTGCGACAGAAGTATGTATATAGAGCTGGTGCAAAGATAGCACTAGCTCAGTAGTTCCAGATGACTATTAAAGCAACAAACTTGAAATTCGGCTTATGACTCTTAATATTTGGACCCAGTAAATAACGTCATAAAAAGGTATACTCCAAAATCCAACACTAATGTTTATTAGTGAGAATTATATTTATATTATCTATAAAGCTCATGTGTGAGGATTATTATATTGTCGAGTATAACCAACGATACACCCTTTACCCTATTTTATTTATTTTTTTTTTTTTTGTGTTTTAGTTTTCTCTGTATCATAAAATGCAGTATCACCAATTGAGCCAAGATAAAGTGGCTTGCTTCTAACGAGTGCTGCAATGCTTGACTTATGCGACAAACGGTTGGATGCTGAAGGTGGTTAAAGTTGATAAATAAAATAAAAAAAAGTAAAAGACACATTTTATGGGCAAAACTGAAATGGAAAACTTAACACATTTAGTGCTGGAACTATAAATTTAAGATTGTTTAAAAACAAAAAGTGTCTTGACTGTGGCTTCACGCACCTTTCAATTCAATTCCTATACAATAACATTAAGGATTTGTAGTTGGCGCAGAGCATTGTGACACACATTTAATTTAACTGACAGTTGCAAGCCACGACAATTTTCGATCGCCGTAAAAAAAGTTTCATTAACTTTCCTTATTTAAAGCGCATTCTGCTAGTTATCAGCGGTTTCAAGTCTGCTTAAACTAAGTTAAGCTGCCTAGAATAAAGGTTGGCCGTACAGCAAATACGATCAATGTTGAACGGCTTTATGAAAGTACGAGTTCTAACGTACCGTCACTGAAGTAACATTACCAACACTCACACTCACATCACATTCTCACAAACATTGGACTTGAAGCCAAGATAATAGTTCATATCCAGCCATGGCCAGACTGAAGCGTGCCCACTCAACACTGTCCAATTTCAGTGACGAAGAAGAGATCAAATATGGCCGTCAGTTGTGCTCGACAAGCTTTTTTGACTGTAAGCACCTTTACCAGTACATGAAGGTGCACAAGACAGATCGCGAGTTTCTGTGCAGCGTCTGCCAACGGCGATTCACTCATGCCGGCAATGTTCAACAACACATGCTGGTCCACTTAAAAGCCTACCAGTGCATTATATGCAATGGCGGTTTCGCTGATTTGAGCGCCTTTCAGCGCCACCTAGAGGCGCATATCGATCGAGGCATCGATGTCGATATACAGGCGGCTACAGAAATCGCTCTCAACATTGCCAGGGATCGCATGGAGCAGGCCAAATCAAATTTACGCTTTGAGTGTCGTATTTACCAGGACCGATCAAGTGACAATAATCACGATGATAGTCCTGAATACAAAGAGCAGATCCTTACCATGTGTAACAACAACCACTATGACGATGCCAAAATGGCTGCTGAGCAAAAGCATCACAAGCCAAACTCGAGCGGCGCCAGCCAGCGTAAGCAATCCTTGCCCATCACCACCAAATGTTATAATTCGACAAAGTCTAGTTATGAGGTCAGTAGCAAAGTGCTCAAAACTTATTCCTTTGGAAACACATCTATAGCCTTTGAAGATTTTGTCGAAAAGTTCTTTACAATCATTGCCAATGACTGAGCTTCTATTACTATTATCTATTATTAGTCACTATTTATTAATAATAATTTATTGTTTTAACTGTGGCACCAAAATGCAAATTCTGATTTCGTGAATTTCGAATGTTTGTTTGAAGATTTGCAGTGTTTTATCAGCTGTTTGTCGTTTTAGCGCAATGGTCACCTTTCCCATGTTGAGCCAGTTGGCAGTCAGTATGAGCAATTTATGCAAATTACTGGGCGTATTTATTTGATATTTAGTTAACAATAAGTTTTATAACACATTTTTGTTGTATAAAGAATTATAAAATTAATGGTTTTGTCTTTAAAATAAATTTTAATCCAATTTGCGCTGACATCAGATTGATTTCGCGGGATTTGTAGCAATGATTCTGATTCTAACAAAAGCTCAGCTCATATTCTGGGTCTACTGTGATCAATGACAATGGCCGCTTATGTAAGTATGCATTTAACTCTAGTCAAACTCAACTAAACCAAAACCGAAAATGATAAATAAATAAGCGTGAGCGCGAGCAGAATTCAAAGCAATGAGCTCCACTCGTATCGAATCAAATCGACGAAGACGACGACGACCTCGTTAAGCATTGGAAACCAGCAAACGAATCAAACAAGGCGAAGGAAGGATGTGTACACATAAAGAAGGAAGGCAGACAGACAGGAAGACGTGTGGGTTAAGCTATGAGGAACGCTATCGCCACTCGAACGTGCTTATCACTTTTTTGAAAATCCACTCAGCTCAGTTATGGCTGAGTAGCAGTAGCGGCAATAACTTTGTCAAACATAAATCCTTTGGGCAAAGAGTTGACGCACACGCACACAGATGCCGACAATGTCGATGGCGATGGCGATGTCGACAAGGCGAAGGCAAAGTACGCGACCATTTGGTATAAGCAGTATGAGTGAAAGAGATTGAATGTGTGTGAACAGCAGAGTCAGTCAGTCCGACAAATAGACCGACAGACAGACATAATCGCATAAAGATAAAACAGTTTAATACTGAGAATTACGAGTTTATGCACAAAGAACTTAAGCGCCCTCTTCAAAAACTTTGTTGCCGAGTATTTGCGGTGGGGTCGATGCCAAGGAACGCTGAAGAGATGTAGTATAAGGACTACAAGGACGATGTTAGCGCTGCTGGGCAGTCAACAGTGTCGACTGAACATTGGCAAATTAAAGCAGAAGGAACTTCATTTTGTTGAGCGCAGCCAAATCAAATCGAAGTTTTTGCCAAATTGTTAAAATAAATAAGATGCGAACATGGCAACATTGTGTAGATTAGAGTATGCGGTGGTGTGGTGTAGTTGTCGAGAGAGAGAGAGGCGTGCATGAAGTCAACGTTAGCGCGTGTCAAGTTATACGCACACACACACACTCACACACACACAAACGCAGCGCATTGAGCAGTTCTTTGTTTTGCGGTTAAGCGTCAATTATTGTCACAAGCAGATGCTATCTGTGGCAGCCTGACACACACCGTGCCCCACCGCTGGCGACCGCCCAAATGTGCCGGCACCCTGCAGCGTACACGCAATTATATTGAAGCGATGCAAAGCAGCAGAGATGAGCACGGCGACGGCGCACGAGGCCAAGCACATACCGCCGTGGATGGCAATGAGATTGAGGCAAAACAAAGTTAAGCAAGCTACATATATATATAGAACAACACTAAGAAAAAAATAACAAAAAAAAAAAACGAAATGTAAAAAAAATAAATACATCGAGATACAGACGAGCAAACAAAAGCAACAAAGGTTACCCTTTGTGCGATGCAGCAGGTGGTGCGGTGGCGGTGGCGGCCCGTACCGAAGCCTGAAGAAATCCTTCGAAAATCTGTCAATTATTTAAATCGTTAGCAAAAATCTTCAAGCAAACGACTGGTAGCAGCAGCATGAGATGGCGCACAACAATAATGGGGAAGGGCGGGCGAGTGGCGTTCATTTGAGAAGGGTAAGCAGCGCCGGCAGGCGTGTTAAGCGCACTTGCTACGTCTGCTAGTTCATTCGCTCTCTCTCTCGCTCGCTCGCTCGCATATTTATGGCATTGCTTTATTATGGCGCACAACGACATTCGATGAGACGAAGAGTGGGATACGGTAAAGTGAAGAATGACACCACGATGACGATGACGACGGCGATGATGATGATGATAATAATAATAATGATGACGACTTGGTTTGGTTACAGAGATAAAGCAAAAGAGCGTCGAGATCAAATGGGCACTGACAGTGTCCTGCTGGCACTAACCGTCCTTCCGGCCATCTTGCCAGGCTGTCTGTTTGTTTGCGCTTTTGTTGTTGTTGTTGTTGGTTTTGTCTGCTGGTAATTAACATGAAAATAAGCGCATTAACGTCATGGATGCCAACGCGGCCAGGGCAACAAGCACAACGACTACGACGAGGACTTTGACTATTCGCCGCGCTGTTGATAACAATGATGAGTGCGCCGCGTGAAGTTCGCCCCTTTGCCATTGCCGCCCTGACTTGTCCAACTCATTGAACTTGCTTACCTGTGACCCAGCGACCGAAATACTGTCCGTCCAGGTGAATCCAGCGACGACCACGACCGCCTGCAGCCAAGATTCATGCTGATTAAAGACAAACTTGTCCTTAATTGCGCCAAGAAACGGTTGTAAAATCAAAAATGTTTTGCGACCAACAGACACGCCTACCAACCCGTCAAAAACCTAAAATAAATAAAAGTGAAAAATAAAACCGAAAATGAAAACCGAAAAGGAAACGAAAGCAAAAGCAAAAGGGCCAAAGAAAATACGCCGAAAATTTAGTGAAAAATTAATTTTCGATTTGGTTGAGTGCGAGGCAAGCGATGAGGAATGAGTCGTTTTGTGTTGTGTTGTGTAAGATGAGTGAGCGTTTTAAGCTGCTCGTGAGGACAGTGGGTGGGTGCAATGCGAATTACGGCCAGTCTAGTGGTGGCGGGGGCGGTAATAGCAGTGAAGAAGCTTACGGAATCAAAAGTCGCGGAAGCAGCAGCAAATGCGCGCAAATTAAAATAATAAATCCGCAAATTAAAGACGGAAGTCATTAAAAGCTCTTAAGCGGAATTTTATTTTTATTTCGTTTCTTTTATTTTTTTTATTTCATTTTTTTTTTAATATTGTTCAACCTCAGACCAGCGACGTTTTGCTGTGCCACAATTCCATGAGTCGAACCAACCATTTGCTCACTCATTTGTCTCCTTTGACGTTCACGTTGCCATTAGCAGCATTTCTTCAGTTTGGTCTTAACTCTGTTCTTAGCCAGTGCCACCCACGTCAGGCCGTCGTTGTTGCCTTGACGGATCCTTCAGCGCTAGACGAAGTGAAAGGATAATAACGTTCGTTTAGTTGGCATCGTACGTCTTCTCATGCTTCGTCTCAGTCGCTATTTCAGCAAATAAATTTACTCACAGAGAACGACACAAATTAAAGTGAAATTAGTTGCAGTGACGATGATGCTAACGTCGACGTTAGCGTTAGCGTCAACTTAAACGCCGATGTCCCATTTGTTGCAGCATGGTGTCGGCCAAAGATTCATCGTCTTTGGTATACATTCATTCGTCTCATCCAACCAACCAACCAACCAACCAACCATCTATCCATCCATTCATTCGTTCGTTCGTCAGTTTCTCCTAATGAAAGCATTGATGTTAATCTACTTTTGCTTGTGGCGTAAGGTGGCGCAAATTAAGTGTTACCTCCATTTGTTTCTCAGGAACTGTTGGCGTTGTACGTTGTGCCATCATTTTCATCCTTTGTGCAACTTTAATTAGTTGGCATGAAGTTGATATATGACGAAAGCCATTTTTTTTTATTTATTCTACAATTACCACAACAACAACAATAACAGCAAAACTTTTAAACGTTTTTCCCTCTACTGCGCGCTGCTCCTCTCACACAGTCTTGTTTACTATTTTTAACTGTCTCTTTCTTGCTTTGAAATCCAAATCAACTGACGCCAATTACTTGCGACTCGCCACTTAATGCAAAAACTACGATGACCAAAACAAAAAAGAAAGAAAAATGAAATAACAATGAAAATGTTGCAAACTGCAACAAAGCAAAATCAAATACGAAAGCCAAGTTTAGACAACAGCAAATCACCAGAGAAATAAACTTTTCGTTCCAGAGTTTTACCTTTTTCAATTTTTTTATTTTTTTTTTTAGTTTTGTTACACTTTTTGCAGCTTTTTGTATTTTCGCTCTACATAAAATCGACATAAATTTTTATTGCGACAAAGAACTCACTCGTCTCCGGAAATAACTCACCAGAAACTTGCGCTCCACCAACAACAACAAACAAAACAAAAAGAAAATTACAAAAATCAAAATGAAGCACAAAAACAAAAAAGAAAAAAAAAAAAAAAACTGAGAAAACGTGCTACGTGTGTGCTTGGCTGCAGTGGGCAGGGAGCAGGTGGCAGGCAACGGTGAATGCACGCTTATCTCGGCCATGGCGGACACTGGCAAAAGTGCAATGCAGTCTTTCGACCGTAAAGTGAAATCGTATTATGGCGGAATATACTTTGCGTCTACTTATTTCTGCGTTTGGACTTATTTTGCGAGAGTAGCTGGCCAAGTTAAAAGCGCATAGCGTTCACTGGCGAATACATAGGTCGGATGATGCCGCTAGGTGGCTAAGGTGATGCCGTTTTTAACACAGTCTGAAATAAAACAAAATCAAAACGAACGAGTCAGAGAGAGAGAGAGAGATGGAGAAAGAAAGTATTTTGGATATGCTTTTCAGCGAGACGACCAAGTTCAAAAGTGGCGGAAATAAAACAAATATGAACTTTCACTAGCTTGACTTTGACGCACGTCTCTGTCCGTCGTGTCCGTTGTCGAATTCGTGCACGCCTTGAAGAAAGCACTTGATAATTCTTGCATAAAAATGACACAAATATTGCAAAGTGCGTAAAGTGCAACAACATGCGACAAAAGTGCTTTGGGTGGTGGTTGGCTGTTGGCGGTCCCCTTAGTGGCCACCCAGGCAACACAATGAAAGCTCAAAACATTTATTTGTTTTTTGTTAACGTTGCAAATGCAGCAAGTGCCAAAAGAAATCTGGCTGAGAACAGGAACAAAAATTTCTACGAAACCAACTCAATTTTTATTTAGCATAAACCAATGTGAGTGGCCAAAAAGAGGATAGAAAAAAAAAAAAAAAAGACCGGAGAATAATAGAAATGAAGTAAAAAAGAAAACAGAATCAAGATATTCATAGCTGTTGGGGAAGGTAGTCGCAAAACTTGCGTCTGACTTGTGGCGCCTGAGTGCGTCTTAAGTAGTTGACTGAGCTTAAATCCACAAAAGCTAAAGCGAAATCAGCGTTTTGGCCGGTCGGCAGCCACTTCGTACTCATGCCGTTCTGCAAAAGTTGTACTAAGTCCTGGACCAACCATCAACGGACTTCACCGATTGTTTGTGCTAAACGTGAATAAATCATGTTACTTATGCCAAAGGATGTAAAGCATAAATACTTAACTTGTTTGACGGCTGACGTTGTAAGTGAATATGTGAGTGAGTGGGTGGGTGGCTGAGCAAAATCGTGAAAAAACCTGTAGTCAAAGTTTACAAAGTTGTTAGCTACAAACCAAAGCAAAAAAAAAAAAATAAAAAAATCTGTTGATGTGTTATCTGCAAATGAACTTGAAAAGTTCTTCAATTTGATAAATGCGTACGATTTCACAATACGAATTTATCTAATTAATCGCGATGAAAGCTTATGCTTGATAAAAAAAAAAAAAAAAACAAGAGATAGAAAAATTCGTATGAATATCTATCAATTCAACGACTGATTTCTGAATGCAGATAAAAACAGCACGATTAATGGCGCTAAAGCAATAATATCATGTAACGCGTTGCTAATCTAAAGTATATAAGCGATGCAGCAACAGCCGAAAGCCATCAAAGCTGTTGTTGAGTTCCACAACGATGCGTATTTATACCAAGGATTCAAGCGACAAGGCGGCTTGCAGCCGACTAATGTTCTTATTGCTAATGCTATGGGAACTCAATGGCAATAGTCGAGTGGCGGCCCGCAGTGTCAGTGGTAAGTTGAGTTTGCATTACGTTACTAAAGACTAAAGGTTAATCGAATAAGTTTTGCCAAAAAAAAAAAAAAACAGGACAACGTTTCCACCAACCACAACAATTGCAACAACAGCAGCGTCTGAGGCATCAACGGCTTCATGGCGGTTCTAGAACAGCCATTGCTTTGCCAATTTGGCGCACCGTCTTTTCCACTGCCACAGCCGAGCATGACGTCGAGAATAGTCGTGCTTTAGAAGCTGGCGCAGAGACGACTTCGGCGGATGTCAGCAAACGTCGTCTATTTGCAATGTACGATGATGTCGATGATGATGTTGATGATGATGATGATTATGATGACAATTTACAAAACTATGCGGACGGCAAGGCGGAGAAGGCTCAGCCCGAATTTGTCTATATCAAACCGAAACCAAAGCCAGCACATCGTTCATCAACCTCACGCTCTCAACTAATCGCACGTGCCACAACTCCGGCGCCTGCGATGACCATGTCTCTGCTTGGCCGCAATGTCGACACGCCTACGCAGACGTCGCATGATGAGAGTCGCACATTCTTCAAGCACAAAGGACAAATGGGCCCCCAATTTATTGTATTGACCACGCCGCTCAATTTGACCAACATCAACAACAACAACATCACCACAGCAACATCAACCACACCAGCGCCCGCCCGTCGCATTGCCTACATTGACGACGGCTACGCACCGACAGGCCTCTTTCGCTCGCCCATTCTTCGCTCTGCATTTCGCCGTCGCGCTCATGCCGATCATCCACCCCTGCCGTACGGCCTGCTCAGCAGCTGGGATGATAGTGCTCAGGTGTTGCCCCTGGCCGCCGCCGCTACTGTCTTGCAAGGCGGCGGTGACTTGCGTTATGTGCCACTCGACTTGCGACGCTTGACGGCTGCTCAGGTTCAGGCTCAAGCCCAGGCGCAAGCACAAGCACAGTCGCAAACTCAAGTGGCGAGTTTTGGTTATGGCAGCAGCATTAGTGGCACTAATGAGGGATCGGTCAACGACGACGACGACGATGATGGCGATGACTTTGGCAATGCACTGCAGGCAGCCAATGCTGGCTACAATCGCTTCGCCGCGCCCTGGCGCAACAATCCCAATCGCTTCAATGCAAACCATCGCAATGTTTACGAGAGTTCAAATCCCTTTGCGGCGTTTGCCAACACTTTCAAGCGTGTGCAATATTTGTAAAGCGAACTGAATATGTAATGCGAGCAAGTACAGAAATTACATTGTCTTTGGCCTATAAATAAAAGCATTTGCAGTATATTTTCCCCACTTGTTTTTTCCACTTTTGAACGAGTTGTATTTTGTGTTGATTACAGTTTGTCGGTCAAAGGTTAAACGGATGCCTTCAATAAGTGGGGGAAAAAACAAAAAAACAGTGAATCGTTGCTGCCAACAAATCGATCCAAACAAGAGCACTTGAAACGAACTGAGTCACTTTTAGTTCAACTAGACACTGATACCTTTAGGAAAGCATCACATCATATCATATCATATCACATCACATCGTAAGCTAACCACATCTCAGCACTCATCAGCAACAGATTGCATGGTGAATCATCGAAACGAAGAATCGAGTACAAATAAAGCACATCGATAAAATAAAATTCGTGGCATAGAGCATCACTATTGAGCATGTTGTCTTCACTCTACTCTCTACACTGCTTATCACATTAGTAAAGCCACCACGACGGAGCCTCATCTTGCCAGCGTGTTCATTGATAATTCGCTGCAGATATGCTTCATATGAATAAACTATTTTGAAGAAACAGTCGTGACTGGCGAGTGTGTCTGTCTCTTTGCGTATGTGTGTGTGTGTGTGTGTGTGTGTGTGCAAATGATATCCCTTTATTTTATGCAAATGTAATAATTCGTAATAAACTGTTCAATAAAACGTTTGCGACCAAATCGAACAGTCACCCGCTCGCTTATCAGTACGCTCTCATCCGACGTCGCCAATTGCATGCCAGCAATGGGGACACTCTCATCGTCATCATCATCAGCTTTAGCTTCATCAGCATCATCGGCATTATTCTCAAGCATCTCGTCGTTCCGTTCCGTTCCGTTCACTTTTGTGTTTAACGAAAATTACTTAAAGGCTAAAAGAGAATATTGAATCGCATTCATTTTGCATTAAAGGCGAGCTCGTTTCAATTGGACTCGACTGAACGCAACTTGACTGAGCACTGTGATGATAGCGACCAAATATGAGACAACTTACATTTCCGGCTTTCAATCGAACCTCTTTTCATTCATACTCACTGAGTCTTTCAGCCACAATCTGAGAGTATTTATCTGTGTTTGTATGTATCAGCAGACTGACTATTTATCTCTATGTGTGTGTGTGTGTGTGTATGTGCTCGTAAGTGTGTGTGCCTTTAAATGTAAACCATTTGAAGTGTTTCGAGATTCGATTCATTTCGTTTCGTTTCGATGCGCAAACTTGTTCAAATTTTGTGCAAGTCAAGCCAAGTTGAGTTTGAATGCGTTGAGTTTAGTTGAGTGCTCGGTTGAGGTTATGAATACGAAAATGTTTTTTCTTTAACATTTTACCATAAAATAAGACAAAAAACTTAAGACGATACTACTGAGAATGCTCCACATACGAATACCCTACATCTATCTCTCTGCATGAACAACTCTTATTGAATCATAGGCACCACAATATTTCTCAAATTTCATCAACTCTGAGTAGAAACATGATCCGAAGACAATGAGTTTAGAACTCCAATATATTCATTCTCATGCATTTTTATTTGCGCAGAACTAATATACTTTTATATCTCGAATGTGCAGGGTATATAAATACACATATACATATGTATGTACATTCATACATCTATAGATAGAATATAAAACTTAAGGCAAAAGCGCTGTGCACAAATCTATAAACCAAATGAATTGAACTCTTTGCAAACTTTTTCTGCGTTTTGTGCACCTAACAGTATAAGAGTACCATATATTAAATTATGTGGATTCTACCTTCAAAAGAACGCGAACCTACAAAAGTTATAACCTTATATATAATAGATTGAAATAGAAAAAGAAAACTTATTGAGGCATGTCTGTCCGTTTGTCTGTATGAAAGAAAAATATACATACATATTTTTGTTCAAAAACACAATATCCTTTTGGATCTGCATTCTAATGTTCCATAACTAAATCAAGTTTAATTACTTGTTCCGCTCATCTTAGGTTGTAGAACTTTCTTTACTTTGCATATTCTCAAAATAGTACTATATTTAGTTAATATATAGGGTATTTCATAGTCGTGCAATCCCGCTTGCAGTGTTTTAACGTATTTGTTTTTTATTTTGTTTGTCTTATATTTTCTATTTTTTTTTTTTGCTTATTTATATACGATGTTCAATACTCAATTCTATTTGACTACCGGTCAACTTTGTGCTGCTTATAAATATAAATTTGATTAAGAGCTTTTAGATTATCGCATAAAAAAAATCAAGGTTGCGACTTTACCAATGAATCGCATATGATATCTTGTTGTTGTAAAGTACAAATATGTGAGCAGCTTACGAGCATAAAAACTTGCATGTAATTGAAATAAGTTTAACTAATGAACTAAATAATGAACAAGAAATACAAAAAGACAATTTAATTTATCAATTCATTTTACAATAAGCAGCAACATTTAATCATTGTCAAAGTCATTATCATCAACATCATTATTGAGCTCTCTGCCGTGCTGTACTAATGAAATAATGTGCTGTGTTAAAATTTTAAGTAGATCGATTTTAATTTGGCCTAAAAACATATGCAATCGTATAAAATAACAATAATAATTTCTTACATAAGTGACACTTGGATCGGAAGCGTATTTGTGCGCATAAAACAACTTGCGATTCGAGGCGGCAGACGAAGCAAAACGTACAAGTTATAAATACTCATGAAATATATTTTGTAAATACATACTATGATTGCTATTTGCTTTGCTGCCTTCGCTGGCTGACTGACTGACTGTCCCGCAGCCCTTTTCTATGGCCAACAACATATACCATACTTCATAAGTGACTTAATGATTCTTCTTGCGTCTGTGTGTGTGTGTGTGTGTGTGTGTGTTGGGAGTCAATTTACTTGAGACCTCCCAGTCGTGCTGCTGCCAAATTGACTTTATGGAATACATGGCGTATAATTGATAGCAGCAAAAGCAAAATTCATACGCACTTTATGCCAATAATGATAATTGCACACATACCACACACACGCACACACACACACACACACACACACACACACATTTATTGACATACACATGCTAAAAACAAAAACAACAATAACAAATTAAATAAATATAAGAAGCTTTTAAATTAATAGAAAATTTCATAATTGAATTGTATCTGAACATGACAACAACAACAAGCACTGTAATAATAAAGCTTCACTTAATACGCCTAGGGTTCCATAAACACATACATACACACACGTACGCACTCTCGACGCTAATAGAAGTTACAAATCGGATACAAATCGAAATTGAATCGTAGTTTTTCTTTTTATCTGACTATTTTTTTTTTTTTTTTGGTCCAAGTGTTTACTTTTACAGAAACATTTACGTGTGTTGTTGACACGCTTTGTTCGCCATATTTGCAAATATGCTTCTGGGTTTCTTAAAATGTAACTCATTCTTCTACCTACTTCAAAGTTAATTTCGGCCTTGCCGTACATTTTATGCTCTCTAATCATAATCTCTTCAATAAACATATGAAAAACATGATGAAGGTGTATTATGTTCACTTTTTGCTCGGTTATTAATATTCTCTATCTCAAAAATCGCTGGTTTGATTCTATATTCACTTGGTTCTAGAGATTTGAGGCTAAGGAGAGGTTCGATCATAGCCATCCTGCAAAGGTTGCTAATTTTTAAAAATATTATATCTCTTTTTTCAGTCATTAAAAATTAAAAAAAATATATATGTATATAGAAATCAATATTTAAATTAAAAATATTTGCATGCTCAGCAATATCTTTTACGTTGCGTTACAAACTTCATGCCAATTGCGTCAAGCGCTTCAAAAGCCATAGACGAAATTTCTTTAAACTTCAAATACTTCGAATATTTTTATGCATATAAAGTTGTTGTTTATTAACTCAACTAAGCAAATAAGTTTTACCAACTAATGGCGCGTCATGCGGGTCTCTTTCTAGCTCTATATAAATATTTTCCATTCTGTCTGTCTGTCTGTCTGTTTGTCTGTCTCTCTCTTAGATCTGTGTCTGACTGTAATTATTGCACTTGTGGCATATAATCAACAACCTAGAGCACAACATGGTTGTTATTTTGTTGTTGATGTTGTTGTTGCTGTTTTTGTACATGAACATTTATTGACACAACACTTTGAATGATTAGAAAATGTTGAAACTAGTCAAGAACTCATCGTTCTTGTTCTCTTTATTGTTGTTTTCGTTGTTGTTGTTATGGTTGTTGTTGTCTACAGTTTAGTTTTACATCCAGATACTTTGCGACTAACCATCTTATTCGTTTGTCTTTGTATATGTGTATGTGTGTGTGTGTGTGTGTGTGTGTGTTTGTAACTGTCTTCACAGGCAATGTAAATATTTCAAAGTACATTAAAATTTTTCGTTTCTTACGTTTATTGCTCTCGGTCGTCTTTGCTTCGCTTGTATTTATTATTTATTAAATGAAAGCTGTTTCAACTACTTACTTAAATAAAAGCTTGTTGTCGTATGCCTTACCAAACTCACTAATCAAGCAACCACACACACACACACACGCACGCATGAATGTATGTATATGTGTATATGTGTGTGTATTTGCGCTTTCAGATCAAAACCAAGATTTAAGTGAATTATGGTTTTTCCATTTTCACGTTGGCGTTTATCTTCATCATGTTGCTTGCGTTGCAAACAAAAAAAAAAACAAAAACAAAGCCAAAAACAAAAAAAAAATTCTAAAAATAAGCAAATAAAAAACCCACTTGGTTAAATTTATCAGCTCAAAATTAGTTTATACCATGAGAGGAAAAAAATACAAATCCTTAAGTAAGATGCGATTACATGACTACAAAAGGCGTTGTATCCTCAGGAGCACAGTTCGCTTTATGCCAAAAGCTTTCATAGCATTTTTCATTACTTTCTCTTTATTAAGAAACAAGCATATTTTCTTTATAAACTCAGTTTTTAATCCATGGTTTCTTAATGCACTAAATGAAGTTTAAAATTTTTGGCTAACCAAATTCAAAACATCTGTATTTTTAGCTAATCTGACTTGTCTTCTGATGCTGCATAAGAAACAAACTTCTTTTTGACAAACTTCTATACAAAATCCTTCTATAGAAGAACCTTCTATATAAGAAACTTATATGTATCTAACAGAATATCCGCTTTAACGAATCAATTTCAAGTTTAGAGCTTTAGCTAAATGCTTAAAGTGCCTGTGTTCTCTGTAAAAATCTGTAAAACAAACTTTCTATAAAACGAATAAATTTTCAGGTTCTATACGAATTCATTATAGGAAAGTATATGGATGTATGTATTTGTTTTTGTGAAACCGGAAATGCTTTTACACAAACATTTACACAAATCTGATATATGTATGTATCATTTTTACTGTTTGTGTGCAGGGTATCAAAATTTTTGATGTACAATACAATTTTGCACATAAAATATTTCTAAACATGAATAAATAACGAAATAAATTCATTTATGTTTTGCCTTGTGGGCGCAGCTAACCATACTTCTGCTCAGCTCTGCTCTTTTCCGTACTCCATCAGTCCATTTGCCGACGTCATAGATTGTTGTTGTCTGTTGTCTGTTGTTTGTAGATAGATGTATTTATGAAATATGTTTCTAGTTGCGATGATAAATAGTTATCTTATTGGTAACTGACAGCCGCAATGTGTGCTACTTTTATGTGCGCGCCAGTGTTGATCAGCGGCGTGAAAAAAAAAATCGCGTACAACGACGAATATGCCAGGGTGATGGAACTGCGTAAAAGACAGAAAAATTCGCAAACGAAAAGTATAAAAATAAACTCAAAAAGTGTAGAATCTGTTGATTGGACAATAAATTGACAGGCACGCAAAGTGTTCGAGTCTGATATGGGTCACTCACGCACGCACGCACGCACGCACGCATAGACGCACGCACGTCTCATCGCTTGGCCAGAGCCAATTCTTTGTAGACAAACTGCAAACACGATTGCGACACGGCACGCAAATGGCCAATTAAAGAGATTATTATGCGAATGAAATTGGTTGGAAATATGTAAGAATTGCCAGCCAAAGAATTGCGTATTTGACCTGTGACCGAAGTGTGGCAGAATCAATTCTCTATTGATTGCAATCAATGTGGAAATGTTTATAAGCCTTCAACGCTGCGACAGTGATCGCACTAAGTTGAAGTGTGCGCTGCACAACGGTTCCACAGATCGTTAGAGAGATGATTTTGCAACGACAGCGTTTGTTTGGCTTGGCAGCGCTGCTGGTCATGTCCTGCGAGCTGCATGCGTCGCGTCTGCATAATTGTAAGTATAAATTTGAGTAACCCATTTGTATCACAATCGAACTGAATGTGAATCCTTTGAAAAGCTTACAAATTACCACGCCTACGACCGCGTGCACGCAACCTGGTGGACATAAACGCTGCCACCGGGCCAATGGACGTACCTCAGTCAGCTAAGGATGTTGGCAGCGGTCGTGACTTTTATAAGAAATTCATGTTATTCAGAGACATGTTCCAACAGCCGACCGCCGGCAATGTGATTGTGATCACACAACCGTCGACCACAGGCACGCCCACAACGACAACAACAACAACGCCTACAACACCGACAACGACGACAACAACAACGACCACAACGCCATCAACGAACTCAACGTCGCGTAGTGTTGGACGGAAGCACATGTATGTGCAAAAGGCATCGGTTGTGCAGAAAGTTGACGTTGGCGATGATGATGATGATGCTGCTGCTGAAGCTGCTGCTGCGGCGCTGCTGCTCGATGATCGTTTGGATCGGCTTGAAATGGTGCAGCAAGAGTCGGAAATGCAGTCGGTTGCTTCGGATGCACCGAAACGAAAACAGAAGCATAAGCAGCAACAAAAACAAAAGCGTCGAAAACATGTGAAGCATCGGAAGGCCAACGGTGCACAGAAACAGGTCAGAAAGCTGAAGACGCGACATCGACACGTCAAACGTAAAAACGCTAACAAAACGCGCCAAAAGCCGCAGCAGCAGCAAATGCAAATACAACAACAGCCGTTAAATATTTACAGCAACAACAACAATGAGAATTACAATGGCAACACAAGCACGCGTTTACAGCAAATGTGGCAAGCGCTGCGACGTCAGACGCCAATAGAACGCGGCCGCAGTCAACGTCGCGGTCGCCGCCACAGTCGCAGCTTTGATTGAGGCGTTCAGCTATCTTGGGCTCCGTTTTGATTTAAAATGCGCTGAATTTATTATCGCTATAAGTTTATATATATATATTTTTGCTCTCGATTTTTTTTTTTATATATTAATTTGAGTATAGAAAGTTTCGCATGCAATAAAATATTAAATTAGATTTGAAAAAAAAAGATTGTTTTCTAAAACTAAGCTAAAAAAAACCGAAAACTTTTTAACTTTGAAAAGAAAATTAGCGCAAACTTAATTACTCCAGCGAATTAGCGAAGCAAGATTAAAATAAAAAAAAAAAAAATTGTTTTTATTCAGGCACACGTGTGGTATGAGTGAAATTACTTGAAGCCAGATTGTCGTGATTTTTCCACTCAAAAGTTTCCAATTAAACAAACAAAAGAAAAACAAAAATAACAAAAAAAAAAACAACAACAAAAATAAACAAGTTAAGGCCAACAAGAAGATTGTTGATAATTCAACGTTGCTTAGCGGTTTCACAAGAAATCGCGCGCGAATCGCCCGCGGCCCAAACGCAGACAACGAAGGACAATTGTTCAGCTGCTCAGCTATTCAGTGACTCTGCGATTCGCTGTGATGAAAGCAAACTTTAAACATTGCATTGATGTTCATTATAATAATAATTATAATCAGACGCACCGTTAACCGCTTGTGTCATTAAGCCGAGCGAGCGGGTCAAGTGAAGTTTTCTAAGTTTTTGACTTGCCCGTCTTTTGAAAATTATGCCTGCTCTGCATCTGTGAGTAATGTGGCACTTTGCGCAAATTATGCTTTTATTAGCGACTCGTTTTTGTCTGTGCCAAAAACTTTAAGTGAAAAGTAAAAAGCCAAGTTGAGATAAAACTCAAACAAAAAAAAAAAAAAAAGAAGAAAAAAATCCGAGAAGAAAAATGGCGTCAGAAATCAGTAAAAGAGAGAGCAAAAAAAAATCAAGAAATGTGCTTAATTTTCGTAAAAAGTCTCAGTCGCTGTCTCAGCTGACCGAGACCGGCGTCACGCTCTTAGGTTCATGAACCGGCGCGCCTAAACAGGTGGGCGGCCTGTCGGTCGGTCGGTCGGTCGTTGGTTCGGTCGCAAACCGACTCACGATGTGAGTTACGTGCGTGCTTGGCGTTGAGCGTGCTTGACTGCGTGCAGATATCCTTGAACTTGAAGGCTGCTGCCATTGCTGCTGCCGTAGCCGGTGCCAGGATATCATGTTCACATATTTTGTCTTCAATTTTATTTATTTGCTTTTCTCTGCTGTGCTCTGTGTCATCTTCTTTTTTTTTTATTTCATTTGTTTCGTTTTTTTGCTGCTCCTGATACATGTTACTCATTTCGTTCAGGTCGCGTCATACGCGTAGTTCAACACAGTTCAAGTCAAGTCGTCTGAACTCAATTCTCTACTGCGCTGCTCGATTTGTTTTGCTGCAAATTCAGGCGTAAAACGTGTGCCAACATGATTTTGTTTTGTTTGCTTTTCTTACTTTTTTGTTGTTGTTGTTTGTTGTTGGCTGCGTTTGGGCACAGAAGGCGCAGGATATCAATTGTTGACTAAATTAAGTTAAGGCATAACCAAGGCCAAGTCAGGCCAGCCCGTGTCAGCACAGGCCAGACCAGAAAGGCACGCAACCGTGCCGTGAAATAAATCGAAATGGCAAACGAAAGGCGCACAAAAGAAATAAAGGGGAAACAAAACAAAACAAAACGAAACGAAACGCAACGAAAAGAAATAAAAGGATTTTTACCAGACTCGTTTATTTTCTCATGGATTTCGCATGTTTATAATGCGCCGCTTTCAGTTATACGCATTTATATTTTATTAATCAAAATGGCGTACCCTCAGCAAGTTGCGTAAATCGAAGACGCCGACAAAGTTGTTGTTGTTGTTGTTGCTTTTGTTGCTGTGGATGATGCAGGCGGGCTCGCGACCGAGCAGACATTGTTAGTGTACTTCTACTTCTCCTGCTGCGGCGCCACTTCAGCTTGATGCATGATGACGCGTGTACGCGCGCACAAATTGAACGTCAGTTAACCTTTGCAAGCCCAACATTTTATTAAGCATTTTCCAGCCCACAACAGCGCCATTGACTTGACTTCTGCCTTGACTTGTTTTCCTGCCTCTGAGTTTCTTTTTTTTTTTGCTTTTCGTCGATGACTTTTGGCGTTGCTGTTTGCTGTTGTTGTTACTTTTTTAATATTTATTTTCGGTTTTTTGGTATGTTTTTTTGTTGTTGTTGTTGTTGTTGTGTGCCGCTTTCTGGCACGTCAGGTCACTGACATTTTGCGCCACTTTTACTTTGCCTGCAGACGCGCTCAATCAAGCATAAAATATGCGCATAAATTGTATTTAAGAATTTTAAGAAATGCCAAAGCAGCAAAATTCATGCCACAAAACAACAACAATAGCAACATTCTTGTTGCTTTATAAAAGATTTTAATCGTTTTGTAATTTTGTATGAAATTAATTTTGGATTATTAAAAACCAAAAGGAAACAAGTAAAAAACAACAACAAAAATAAAAAAAAAATAACAGCTTTTTGGTCAAGTTCATTAATACTTCACATGAGACGGCAGAGCCCTAAACCGGTTTTGAAGTTCAGTATTTGTCAGTGGCAAAACTTAAATTGAATTATGGCAAATTTTTATGCAACGATTCGGCTTAAAAACATGTTCATACAGCGTACAGAAGATACATTTTAGCGCTAGGGTTAATAGTCAAAATAATCTAAAAGATTTCACGAAATTCTCATTGTCACAAATCTTTTTATTTGTCAGATAAAAATCAATAAAATGTAAAATAAAAAAATAAAAATAAAAAAATCATCGTTTTTGAAAAATAGCCATAGAATTATTCCGTTAAGATACTTTTTGAAGTACCTTACCTCCACTCTGACAACTCTATTCGGCACTGTTAAAAGAAAAATTCTATTTAATAGAATTTTAACAGAGTGTCTTATTCAGATAACTGAATCCTATCTGCTTTTCTGTTAAAGAAACTATTTAAAGCTATTAAAGTTCTGAGAATAGCGCTGTAAATATTGATAAAAAATATATGGTACAAGAATATATACTTAGCTGACAAACTTTTTCAGAGAAAGTTGTAATAACCTTTTGCAAAAACAAAAAGAGAAATTCGCGAGCAAGCGAATGAATGAATGAATGACTGAATGAATGAATCAATTGCAACACGTGACTATTATTCAATAAGTCCTGCACATTATTGGAAGCCAAAGAAAAGGATAACAATAACAATAACAACAACAACAACCACAACCAGAGGCAGGCTGTTTTTTCTTTTTCGCTTACAACGTGGCCAAACTTTTTTCATTTCAGTTTGTCAAGTTGCATAAAAGCGAATTCAGCATAATCGCAGACGACAAACAACAAAAACTTCTGTGCATCACAGCGACGATGGCGATGGCGTTTGCGTTGGCGTTGGCGTTGAAGGTGGCAGCGTCAGCATCAGCGACAGCAGCAGCAAGTAAGGCATTATAATGATACAACGCTGGCAAAAGAACGTCGACGACGCTTCGTCGGTTAAGATTTAGCAGAAGTTCAACAACAATGTGTGCCAAACCGTCGTCAGCGTCGACCACGACATCGAGGGCGGCAACATTAGCAACATTTCAAGATGCAACAGCAGTGACGGCGACAACGACGACGACGACGACGACGATGACGACGAATCCGACAAGGACAACTTTACAGTTACTTGCACTCGAACTCACGCTTATAATAATGCCCTCGGGGCCGGTTGACGCTTTTGTTTTTGTTGTTGCTGTTGCTGTTGTTGTTGTTGTTGTTGTTGTATCGCAGTGACGCTTTGCACTTTATTTGTTTGTCGTCTATTCTCAGTCATTGTCGTCGTTGTCGTTGTCGACGTCTGTGATGTTGCATGCCGCACTGAGTTTTTCGTTTGCCACGCCCACCACTTTGTATGCTTCGTAACTTTCTTTCTTCAGTCTTACACAGTCGGTCATTTGTTGTTGTTGTTGTTGTTGTTATTGTTTTTGTGCTTCTTCTTCTTCTTAGTTGGCGCAGTTCAACTTGGCGTTTGGGTTCACGCCTTTTGCAGTTTAAATCTTGTTAACTTTTTCCATTTTATTGCATTTTTTTCGCTCTAACTTTTCGTTTTTTTTTTTGTTTTGTGTTTCGTCTTATTCAACAGCTGCACTTCATTTTGTTATTTTTTTTACCATTTTTATTTTTGTTCACCTTTAACTTCTGTAGACGATTTGTTGCCGTTTTTGGGTAGTTTTGTTATTGTTGTTGTTGTTGGAGACTTTTTTTTTTAGCAAGTTTAGCAATTTTGTTGTTGTTGTTGTTGTTTTTTATTTACAATGCAACTTGTTAACTTTTGCCATTTTAGCGTTATTTATTTGAAGCTAAAATTGTATTCGAGTTAAGGACACAAAATGTCGCACAGTGGATCACTAGGGCAAACACACTCACACACACACACAAACAGAAATGCCACAAAATGCCACAAAATGCCAAAAGATTTGTTATCAACGCATCAACATCATTATCATCATTATTATCATCATCATTAGTTTCTGCCATACGAAAATCAATTTTTAGTGAAAGTCAGAAGGTCGACGTAGACTTCATTGGCATCAAAGAGAATAAAATAAAGCACGTTTTCTATTTATACTTATTTCTGAATTTTAATTTTGTTACAAAAATGAAAAAAAAAATAACCAAAAAAAAAACGAGAAACATTATCATTTATTTATACTTTTTTATTTGAGCAAAGCAACTGAAATTTCAATGATTGCTCGTAAATCTTTGAAATGCAATTGAAATCTTGAGCACGTCGAAATTGAGCTAAGCCAAGCCGCCCACACAAACAAAAACACACGCACGCACACAAACATAGCAGAGCAGAGCAGAGCAGAGCAGCGCTCAGCATAGCATAGCAATCAGAGCAACCGATGACTTTAATCTACGACTATTTATGCGTAATAAATTGAAAATTTTGCTGCATAAGAACGCACACCTCACATTGCCTTGTCGACATTTAATCGAGAACAGAACGTAGCCATCAAATGAATGGACAAATGTATGCACGATAATGACGATGACCATGATGATGATGGTGATGATGATGATGATGATGTATGTGAATGCAATGAAAGCTAAATTAGTAAAACCAACGAGTGCATAATTATTCGAAAGAGCATATTAAATGTGACCAAACTCAAAGGAATACACACACACACACACACACACAGACACTGACAAAATAAGACCATATAGATGCTAAGCCTTTGTAAAGCCCTGACCATGACCAATGACCATAAGCGGATCTCCTTTCTTGTATTTACTTAGTCATTATGCTCTGACTAAAGGTTAAATTGTTTTGTACAATTTCCAAATTACGGCACACAATCATTTTCATTAATATTATGTTGTGTCTGACGAGGGGTGAGGGACGAGGGGTGTGTTGAGAAAACGGAAATAAAGCAATTTACTAACTTTGGACAGAGAACTTCAGTCTGTCTGCTTAGCTCAGCTCAGCTTAGCTAAGCTCAACAGAACTTAACGCAAATCGGTTGAAGCCGAGTTAAGCATTTGCATTTACAGTTCGTGCGCCTTGATTGTATGCAACAAAATTTTCGTCTATGTCAGCATTTCGTTGTGCCTTTGTTATATTGTTGCCGTTGTTGTTGTATAAATGCAGCGGCAATAATTTAAGGCTGACGACAACCACAACTACTCAAAGCTGAAATGCGCTTTCATCTTACATTGACCACCAACACCAACATCATCATCATTATCATCATTATCATCTGCAGACACATTATCATTGTCATTATCATTATCGGCAATAGAACACCAACTTTGCGGTAACATCAACCAAATGTGGTAATTAATGATAACTAAGCAAATAAATGTCTTAACATTGTTGTTGTACTTGTGCATGTGTTTGAAGTACACTAATACCCGCTCACAGCGCAAACAATGAGACAAATGTATTTTTTTTTTTTTTTTATTCCTGCACAGTATGATAAGATTCAAATATAAATACAAGTACAAATACAACTTTATGATATTTAAATTTAAGTGTTTTAATGAGTTATGACATTTGATATTTAACGTAAGGTTTCCCTCAAAATATCCTAAATTCATTCATCATATTTAAATAGTTAAATTATGCAAAGCCATTGTTGAACGATGCACAGACAGACAATACAATTTATCCACTGATGACTGTATTAGATGAGCGCAATTCGTTTTTTTTTGTTTTTTATTATTGCTCATAATTCATGCGCTTGTGTATTTTGTATATGCAACACTCGATGTGAAGTGAAACTCGAAACCAAAACAAAACAATCAAGAAAAAAAAAAAAACGATTTTGAGGATAATAAAAATAAAACTAAATAACAAGAAAAAAAAGCTATTTTGGCTATGACGAAATTTAAATACGCTTGTAAACATTTTGACAATGTTTTTTAGATTAACATGCAATAGTGCTGCCCGAAAGTATGCTATAAAATGACAAATCATAGGTTTTCCGTAAATTTCATATTTATTTTGTTTACCAACTATGCTCCTTTTAACGTTTTCTTTAATCTCTTGGTAGTATGTGTAAAAAAAATTTTTTTTTTCGTTTTCTTAAGTTTTAGAAGTCATTTTAGTATGTTCCATTAAACGACATAAATAATTATCTTCGATATGTTCCATATATGAGATCCTTGCGCAGTCCATGATTTAGGCGTTGCATAAAAATCATGTAATTATGAGGGAAGCACAAGTTTTTCAGCACGTCAGACAAATGAATGTCGCCTGCAATGACTAAGCACTTCAACATTTAATGAAATCTGCTCACTGAGCAATGCGCATTACATTCGCTTACAATGTGTGTGTGTGTGTGTGAGTGTGTGAGTACACAAGCAACAGAAAGTAGACAAAAATGGTTTGAAAATTATATTCTGCATGCTCTTAGGCTCTGCTACTTTTTGTTGCTCTGCATTTGCACATGTTGCAACAAAGCAACAAAAAAAAAAAAAAAGAAACACAAAAATGAAATGTTTCCATAAAAAGAAAAGAAGATGAATGATGGACAAAGCGTAGTCAAAGAAGCAATTAAATTACCGTTGCACACGCACACACTCTCAGCCACACACACACACACACAGAACGCGAACTTTAGCTCATAACATTTAAGTGCTTGTGGCTATTTTCGCTTGCTTCCGGTTTGAGCAAAGCAAAAAAAAAAACTGAAAAAAGAAAACAAAATACAAAAAAATAAAAAAATATGTGTAGAAATGCGCATAAATTTTTGAAGCTTCTATTCTAGTTGCATTTCGTTTCGTTTCGTTTCGTTTTGTTTTTTTCTTGTTTTTTCTTTGCTTTACTACGTTGACGTTGGTTTTGCTTTTGCTGTAACATTACCATGGCAACTTTGATAATATTAAACAGTACCAGCAGCAGCAGCAGCAACAGCAACAAGAACAAGCAACAACTACAAAAGATACGCCACTTGCTTCGCTTGACTAATTAGAATCGCGTATGCGCGCATTTTCAGCTTAGTTGGCTGCCTGACAGACGGATGGACTGACGGGTTGTCTGGCTTCTCTTGAATTTTGATTTACGCTCACAAATTGCTTTGCATTGAAATTTTATTATAATTACTTGTTGTACATTTTCACATAATTCAATGTAAGCTTCTAAATAACAATTGCTGAAAGGTTGAGAGCGCCACTAAACCACCACAACCACAACCACAGGCCACCCATCAGCACACTTTAGCTATTTTTAAAACGCACTAATACACTTGAAAGTAATTCAAAAGCAAAGTAGAATGGAAATTTATTCGATTCCAATTAGATTTGCCACAGTTTAGCTGCCTTCGACAATGAGCGATGGCTGATGATGGGCGTTGGGCAGTGGGCGTGATGCGTGCAAACAATACAATTACTTGTTTATTTTTTGTTGTTTTGTGTTTTTTTTTTCACTTTTTCATTCATTGGCTTGGAAACTAATTTCAAAGCTTTGCTAATTTTTTGCTGAATTAATGAAAATTTAATAAAAATCATAAGTAAATATAAATAATGCATTAATGCTTATTTGCACTTTATTTTTATATATGTAAATTTTTTTGTTTTGTTTGTTGTTTTTGGTTGCCATTTTGTGCGCCATTGCTGATTGTTTTTAATTGTTTTAATTTTTTTTAATTGTTTCTTTTATTTTTTCTTATGTTTTCGTTTTTTGTTTAATATGTTTTAAATATGAGATGAAGAGAAAAAGTAGAGAGAAATTATCGACATGTCTGAAAAAGCAGCATATAAATAAATATTTGATGTGAATAAATAATGGAATACAAAACAAAAACAAACAAAAAAATCACAAAAAAAAAAAAATAGTAAATAAATGAAAAGAATGAAATAATATGAGCACATAAAAAATAATTTGCAATGCTTCACCGACTGTGGTCAATTGAACAACGCAGCACACACACACACACACAAATACACGCGTGTTCAGCAGCCTTTGCTCATGGGATTTTCATGCACAGTGGCAACTCGTTTAAACGACTGAAGTTCAAATTAAATTGTGTTCTTGAATTCTTGAAAATACGATTCCTTCTCTTTTCACCAAAGCTTAAAATATAAACGAGCTGCCTGAAAGTATGCTACACGCGTAAAATTTTTTTTTATTTGCTTGAGCTTACAAAACAACATTATCAACACTTTTTCACATAAATGGTTAACATAATTTCTGTTTGCTTGCGTCATTATTTGCTCAACTTGCACTTGCTGAGATGTTCACTTCAGCGGTTACTGATGTCAACTTGTGTATTGTCTGTGTGTGTGAGTGTGTGAGTGTTGTATATTTGTGCAAGTGTTTGTGTGTTAAACAAATAAAACGTAATTGTAAATAAACATAAATTTTAAATTATTACCAATACGTTTTCGCTTTACTGGCAACTTTGCCTCTTCTGTTTTATTCTCTTCACTTTTTGCAATTGAATTTTTTCCGCTCGTGTTTATTTCTTTTTTTTTTAACTCTTCACAGGTTGAATGGTGTTTGAACTTTGACATTATGTTTGTAACACTCTTGAGTATGCAACAACGATTTTAAAAACTATAAAATACTCGCAAAGATATCTCATTTTTGATATGTTCATTTGGTAATCCATAAGAATTTTTGTAATAGTTTTATTTTAAGTTTTTATTGTCTGTTGCTCAATCATTGATCGAAATTACACTGATCGGAGTACTTAAGCTGTTAGCCACAATAGAAGAATCTTGAAATATTTCAAGTCATGAGCCTCAAGCTTTTGGCATGAGTAGCAAAACGTTTCGATTCGAGTAGAGCTGTGAGACGGTGTATACATAGAAAAGTGGGCGGTGACACGCCTCTAAATGGGTTATGTTTAATTAAATACATTCAAATTCCATTAAGAGTATCAAATTTGGTTGAAGCGTATCAAATTATTAATATGACCGAAAAAAAATATTTATTTTTCTTCATTTTCACAATTTTCCAGAGTTGTTTTATTTTTTATTTTTATTTTTTTTTTTTTTGTTTATTTGCACTGTTGTGTTGTTGTTGTTTTACGTTTGCCATTTTGCGGATATCATAAATTGGTTCGACGCACAGCATTTCCCATGTGTAAAATTGAAATGTGTTTTCTAGTAAGACCCGCAATCGATTCCTTTCACAGCCATGCTCAAACAACAACTCACCTCGCCTCATTCACCTATGTGCCTTTAGTTCATCACAACTCTTTTTCATATACACTTTTTTTCCATTTATTAAGCTGCTGATGCTGATGTCGCTGCCGCTACTGCTGCTGCATACGCTCAGTCTTTAATCATGCTGTCTCGCTTGCACGCTGGTTACACAGTCGATTGCATTTGGTTGACGGCGACGACGCCGATGCCGACGCCAACGTCAACGGCAGCGTCATTGCCGTGTCGCGGTGTCATTGCTGATTGCGTGGCGTAGATGACGATGATGAGTTTAAATTTATATGCAGCACGATATCGACTTTGTCGCCTTGCTTGATAGCGGCTGTCGGTGACTGTTTGGCTCGCGATGCTTTACATTTGTGCAAATTGAAAAAGAAACTTCACAAAACCAAAAAATAAATAAATAAATAAATAAGAAAATAAACTGAAAACACGAAAATGCCAACAACAATAACAAAACGAGTAATGCAACCAACAATTTAATTGGAAATCAATATCTCTGCACATGCATATCTCTATGTGAGTGTGAGTGTGTGTGTGTATGACATATTGACATGTTAGCTGGTTTTTGACATTTTTCTGCCACTTTAGTGCCTTCGTTTTTTGTCGCTTCGCTCATATTATTCATTTTTTTTCTTCTTCATTTTTTAATAGTTCAAAGAGCTTGTCAGCAATTATGGCGGTCAACGTGCGTTTGCCTTTGCATGCACATGTGTGTGTGTGTGTGACTGCAAATAATTGTAAGTGCATAAATAAATATTTTGTAAGCGCACACACACACAGAAACATGGCGTAAATTACATGTAAATGTGCATGTATGTATTTTTCGACTTATTGAGTTGTAAAAATTATTATTAAAATGTTAAACTTAATTCAATTTCGACTTCTATTTGTATTACTTTAAGTTGAATATATTAATTGAACACACATGTCGACACAATCCATTGTTAACATATTCAATAACTAATTAAACAAAAAAAACCAGTAAGGATTGGAGTCGACAGTACTCGACTCCGACATACCCTGTACCTTCAATTTGTACCAACTGTTTGAAGGCGTTGCCCCGCCCACTTTTTAATCCAAACAGATTTCATTTTCATTCAATTTCATATATACCAATTTTTACTCTTTTAGACCAATTCGTTCAAGAGATATAACAGCACTCTACCATGGCTATATGTGGGCGTGGTCACGCCCATTTCACAGTTGAATCTTGTTATACTCCATTCCAATATTATATATGCAAAGTTTCATTCTTGTAGGTTTTATGGTTCTTGAGATATAAGCGTTTAAAATTATTACTATATATGGGCGTGGCTACGCCCATTTTTTTAATGTATCTTCTTGGGGCTTGAGTCAGCTATATACACTCCAAATTTGGTGTTCCTATCTCAAAAGACAACCGTGATAACACGACTTTTGTAAGTTTTTTCTCGAGGTTGCTCCAGTCATTTGCCCCTCACCCCTAAACTAAGTCAAAAAAGGGGGAAACAAAATAAACTTGATCTGCTGAAGGGATAACAGAATCGAACTGCGAAGAGCTTTTGGTTCTATCTATTATAGTTTCCGAGATCTAGGCGTTCATACAGACGGACAGACGGACAGACGGACATGGCTAAATCGACTTCTCTTTCGATACTGATCAAGAATATATATACTTTGTATAGTCGGAGATGTCTCCTTTAAGGTGTTACATACATTGTCGATGCGCACAAAACTAATATACCCTTGTACCATAAGGTACAGGGTATAAAAAACAAGTAAAAAGCTTTTTTTTGGCTTTGCCCGAGTTGGGATACTTTTTATAACCTTTCTATGGAGGATTATTATACATATATGCACAGACAGACCGACAGACAGATAGACAGACGTGCTTATCTAATTTTACACGTCTTGTTGTGCTGATCAAGAATACATGTTCAAAGATATCACCTTCTGTGTTCACTTAGTGCGGAGTATGAGAATTTTAATCTCTTTAATGTCTAACAACAACAAGAACGAACATCTAAATTAAAAAAAAATGCAGTTTTATTTATAATAAAAACCAAAAAAATAATTTTAAAAACTGATTTGCACAATTAAATTCACGAGAATTCGAATAAAACCTTTTCGTTTAATATACATACATGTTTTTTGTGCAACTTCACTGTCACCCAGCCAACCACACGGCCACACACACACACTGACACACCCATTCATTCATTCATTCATTTAGTCATTCATTCGGTTTGTCATTTATGTACGCATTCATTCATTTTCAATGCTCATTTTCAATTTAAAATTTATTATAAATGTCAACATTAATTTAGCTTTAGCGTCAACAAAAGCAGATAATCATTTAAATAAAATACGCTGCACGCGGCTTATAATGTTGTCACTTGACAGTACGCCCACGCACACACACACACACACGAACACTCAGAGCTGTCAAGTCAGTTTGACTAATGCAACAGCGTTGAGGCATCGAAAGTGACAACGGCACCAATTCAGCGTGATTTGACAATTAATCAAGCAAATGATTTGAAAGCGCTTAGGGAACACACACATACATTTGCTTATTGCCCAAAAAAGCAAACAAAAAAAGAAAAGAAAACCAAAAAGGAAAAATTAAAGGTTGGGTCGGCCCATAATGGCCAACAAGGTAATTTGACATTTAAAAAAGGGTCCAGCTCGGCTTCGTGTTAGCTTCTGTTGTCGGCTCTTCTTGAACTTGACTTGTCTACGGCCGAAGAACTCTTCAGAGCATTTCATTTTGTCACATTTGTGCTTGCCCGTTGCTGCCTCATTTTCTTTGCTATTCTATTCTATTCTTGACTGTTTCTTTGTATGCTTTTTGGGCCGCAAATCTTCGTATCCGTTTGGCATGTTCATACATTTGGCAGCGGCGTGTTCAGCAGGGACCAACGGCGGTAACCGTTTTCAAGTGTGAAATGCGACAAACTGGGGAAAAATGTTGCCTAATGTCGATTGTAAATGACACTCATGTGACATTTATGTGCCTGGCCAAAGCGTCGCCGCTGAACTTAGTTCACTTGAGTTAAGCTCAATCCTGAGTTAAGTTCAGTTCAGTGCGAATGAGCTTGGCTCAGTTCGGTTGGGATTTGTCATGCAAACAAGTGTCAAAAGTATGCGTAGGCAAAATAGTTCCAAAGCAGCACAAAA
The DNA here is from genome assembly GCA_034638295.1 of Phortica okadai. Classification (NCBI taxonomy): domain Eukaryota; kingdom Metazoa; phylum Arthropoda; class Insecta; order Diptera; family Drosophilidae; genus Phortica; species Phortica okadai. Next base: position 42,397,980 of record CM067848.1, on the reverse strand, counting down.
CAACACAAAAAGAAAAGAAAGTGGTAAAAAAAAACATGAAAAAAAAAACAAACTGCCCAAAAGTAGGCAACAAATTACGACCGCTTGACAAACGTTTTGCCTCGTTCTTCAACTTGCGCCTTCATCTGCGGCAATTGTCAAAGAAGCTAAGCATTTTTCTTTGCTGCGACGTTGGCCCCGAGGGAGTGTGCCTTGTTGTTGTTGTTGTTGTTGTTATCATTGTTGCTATTGTGGGTGTAGCAAAGTAGTCAAAGCTTGTCTACTTGCTGTCATCCTTGTTAGCTGTTGTTGTCGCTATTGTAAATAGAACTATTCTCGGACCGTGTACAACTGTGTGAAAGTTCCATTTATCAAGTGATTGACTGGATAATTGGGTCGAAAGTAAATGATAATAAAAAGCATTCAAACGCAAAAGTGCCCTTAAAAAAAAAAGAAATATAGAAAAAAAAAAACAACAAGAATGCCAAATAAAAAGTAACAAGAATAAAATACCGAATTAGGGTAAGAAGAAGCAGCATCCGAAGAAATATACAATGTGAGGAACGAGCCATGCTAAATAATGGACCCGTCAGGCCGTGTGTTCTCGGTCCCCCACTTACAATCAAATAAAACTGTGAATCCTCTTTCGCACTGTTGAATATTTAAATGTCTATATGATATGCTTTTTGTTCGCCCATTATAGCGCTGCATACGCTCATTCGGGCGACTTTATTTGCTGTTTTTCTTGTTTGCTGGCTTGTTTTTAGTGCCAATTAGTTTTCATTTCTCTGTCTTTTTGCTTTTTTTTTATTTGTATACGCTTTTGTTTTTATTCATCAAAGAGAATATAAACATTTTAATGCAATTAATTAGAAAACAGTGAGTTTTTCAAAAGAAAAATCGTAATTCTTTCTGTCAGTGTGCATCAAGCATAACATTATGAGTGCATTGCCAGTGGCATATATTGCAATTAGCACGAAATTGTTGACTGAAAGTCGCATATCATACGAAATTCTTGGAATTGTAAATTAGTGATTGAAAAACGAACAAAAAAAAATTACCATGCAACGGGAATTGTTCGCTAAAGTGTATCATTTTCACAGTTAAATGTTTTTTTTTTATTATTTTTTGTTTAAACATTTTTCTTTTATTTTTATTGCTTTCATATAAATGTGATATTGTTGTAAATTTTGCTTCAAAATGCAACATCATAAATTTCCCAGCAAAAATATATGTATGTACATATGTCGTACAAAAAATTGTGCCACATTTCGATACAGTAATATTATTGACAAATGTTCTTCTATGGCGCAAGTGAGTCCAGCAGAAATAAAATAAATAAATCGACAAAAATGTCTAGTATTTCCTATTAGCAAACAAATGGCAACACAATATTTAGCGAAAAATTCGCAAACGCGTTTTTGTTATAGTTTGTCAAATCGTAGTGTTGTAAAAGTTCAGTTAGAAAGCGCGTGGGTCACGCGAAGTATTCTTCAGCACAAAAGCACGAAGTTTCGAGAATTTCTCATAGAAAACTGTTCAAAGCAAACAGAAAACGAATGTTTGCTTAAAGAAGTCATCAGCAACAAATGCAGCAAGGCATACTTTTAGGCTACCAAATTTTCGAAGGTCAAAGTCGTATAACACATTTACATATACGTACATATGTCTGTTGTTGGGCAGCTTGTAGTTTAAGTATTATGCAATGCACAAACTGTGTACGCAAACTCTTCAAGTTCTCTTAATTAAATCACTTAAAAATTTCAAAGCATACTTTTAGTCAGCTGTTGAAGTTCGTTTTTTGTTTTTTTTTTTTTGCTGTGCAACCAAACTAAAGATCAAATTCATGTCATCAAGTTAGTAAAGGATACTCAATTTACTGAGCATGCTTTTAGGCAACCAATCAAGCCAAACTTTTGTAATGTGCCAAGTTCTATGTTGTTGACTGCCTGTGTGTGTGTGTGTGTGTTTGTGGGTGTGTGATTTTATAGAGTCATCTACGCAAACCAATAAATTTGGCACTTTTTAATGTAAATAAAAACAACAAGAAAAAAAAGAAAACCATAACAAAAACAACAATTGCATGTGGGATGAAGCGATAAAAGAGCGGGCAAATGCAATAACAGCAGCATAAGAAGTGTCATACATATGTACATATGTATGAGTATACGTTGGAATGCACATACACATACATACATACACATATACATATCGATATGTGTGTGCGTTATTTGCGCAAAAGTGTGAAAATGCATTTGGTGAGCATGTCGTTTTGTGCCCTTTACTATCACTGCCGCTGCTCAGTTGCTGCATCTATGTGTGTGTGTGTGTGTGTGTGTGTGTGTGTGAAGCACTTGGTTAATGCCATGCAGTTGTGCTATAAAATTTATATACTCGTAATGCTCGCAACGTTGCACATACACTTTTGTTGTTTGATAGTTGATAGATTTCGTTTCGGCTTTTTTTACAGTTTTATTTTTGTTGCTCATTTTTCATTGCCTTTTTTTTTTCTCTTTCATTTTTCGAGCCATTTTCAGTGATAGTCACTTTTTGGCCTTCAACTGCGAAGAACGCATAAAGTCACTGTTTCGTGCGCTTGTTGGACAGCAGAAATGATGACCGCGACGACGGCGATGGCTTCGCTGCCGGGCATAACTTAAACTTTTCAACTTTTTTTTTTGTTTTTTTTCTGGTACTTTTCTGGCACGTTTTTTCAATTTGGTTGAGTTTCATTTCGTTGCTTACTAACAAAAACAACAACACTGGCATATCGTGTATTTTTATAATGTCACAGTAAAGGAAGACAAAACCAGGCAAAGTAAGAAACCGAGAAAAAAAAAAAAAGAATTACAAGTGGACACATGAATTATGTGCTGGACTCAACTCAACTCAGCTCGACTCGACGCGATTCGATTTGTTGGCAAGAGGATGAAGAAAAAAACAAAAAAAAAAAAAAGAGAGGGGAAAAAAAAAACTAAAACAAAGAAAACAGGCGACAAACGAAGTCATTTTTGTTTATGTTTGTTTGTTTTTTTGTTGTTGTTGTCTTTGTTGTTGTTTTTGTTTTTGTTTGGCTGCCATGCCACAACACTTTTTCACGCATGCAGACATGTGTGTGTGTGTGTGTGTGTCTTTGTGTCGGCCGGCATGTATGTTTTGGCTGTCGCGTCACTCACACACTCACACACACACACATGTTCAATATTCTCTTGTTGTCGTTGTCGTTGCTGTCCATTTGGGACTTGGCTTTGCGGGTATTAAATTATACATCATTTTGCAACAAATGATGGTCGTTACCAACGAGCGAGCGAACACATTCCTCAACTGCTCCGACTCCGACTCTGACGCTGACTCTGACTCCAACTCTGGCTTCAACTCTGCTCTGCTCTACTGCTCAATTCAGTATCAGTTTTTGGCACGGCTCGGCTCGGCTTTTCTCATATGTTCTTTCTTCATACTATAACTTCCGTTGTTCTTCGACATAACTACACACACACACACACACACACACACACACACACACACACACATGCATGCAGTTGAACAATTCCTACATATGTATAAGTTTGTACAGGCACGATGCGCTCATCCCCTGGGACAGCCGTCCTTTGCCTCAAACGACGCGTTGTGCGTACGCTGAGTTGAGCTGAGCTGAGTGAATGAGTGAGTGAGCGAGTTGGAGTTTTGAGTCTATAAAGTAATAAACTGACACTTGCCGCTGGCTTCAGTTCTTTGCTTGAGCACCACACTCTGCCATATTATTATCATTATTTTTATTATTTTTTCGTTCTTTTCTTTAGTTTCGCAGTTGGTCATAAAATATTTGAAAGTCTCGCAAGTGATTTAAATTTGTGTCGCTGCAAATTCAAGTAAGAAATTGTTTTCATTTTCGCATATGCTTCTCCTATTTTCATTGTTTGGATACACGAAATAAGCGCTTGAAATCGCAACCTAAAAGTATGCTACAATTTTTTTTTGTCATTTGTTCAAGAGCACACACAAAATTGCATTAATTTAGCAATTGTTTTTCGCCAACAACTGTGCCACTCACATCGTCGTCATCGTCATTGCCACCGACGTCAGCCAGTCATCATGTTGGTTATGTTGGCGGTGTAATGTAGCCTAATGGCATTAATCGAGATACGCCGAACAAATTTCCATCACTCGCCCATATTTTGCTTACCACATGCGTTACTGCTTCCGCAACGGCGATGGCGTCAGCGACGGCAGAGAGAAATTATTAGCACCTTTTAACCCGACATGACATGAACTTAATATCGCGTTCATTATACGCTTCCGGCGCACTGTGCGAGCACCGTTGTCAGTGACGTTGCCGATGCCATCACAAACTAAAATTCATACGAGCTTTGGCCTTGTCTCCCTTGTCCATGGGACCTGGCATGCCGAGAAGCCGCTCTGATTAAATTGTTATACGCTTCGATCAGCGGCGATGCGATGATATGACGATGACGACGTTGATAATGATGATATGGCGATGATGATAATGATGTATGTTCATATTCATACGTCCCGGGGGCCTTTCAAGCCGATATTCGATGCCACCCGATGTGTGTTGTGTTTGTTTGTATGCTCCTCTGTAGCTGTGTGTGTGTGTGTGTGTGTGTGTGTGTATGCTTATGAGCATGAGCCTTGCCTTTCAGCTTGATTGAATTGCACAATGTGAGCTCTTCGGCTCCCCTGGCCCCTGGCCTCTCCACGCCATCTCACGCCTTTGCGTCTCTGTTGGCGAATGCCATTTTAATTATGAGCAAAAATGCTAAATGGCATGAAAATTAATAACAATTTGTATCGATTACATAACGAGGTATCAGTGATTAATTTATGTGCAAGAGTTGCTCGGGCGGTCGTCGGCGTCTGTGCGCTCAGCAGGCAAATTATTAAAATATTTACAGCTTTCCAGTAATTTCACAACATTATTTCACTCATTAATGTTTGAATTATTTAATTGATGTCTTAAAATTGTAAAATGCTCTTTTGCTCTTCAGCTCTCATATATGTATTTGTCCTTTAAAGTAGTTATTTCATCTAATAATTATTTTCTTATGATTTTATTAAAGTTGTACGTAAATTAACTTCATGCTTTCGACACAGCAACAACAAATATATATTACAAATATTATTTTTTTTATATTTATATTGATCCCGCCAGTTGGTTGGCAACTCTGCGCATATATTAATTGACCAAGTAAGAATTTTGTATGCGTTTGCCGTTTATTTGTTGTCACACACACACACACACACACACACACACACACATGTACATATGTATGTAAGTACTCTGTAATTACGAGAACAAAAATTGCTGCGAAAATTTGTTATTGGATGCGCATCGATGGTCGACGCCATTGTTCTGCATGCGGCATTTTCATGCGTTAATTTTGGCCAAAACGAGCGATTGCTGCCGACACCAATGACGATGACTATGACGATGCCTCGCTGTCGCTGTTGGCGTCGCCGTTGACGTTGACGTTGACGTCATCGATGCCGCAACGTTGGTTGACCATTATGGCAAACGAATGACAAACGGAAAATGTCGCTAGACCAGAAAAGTGCTTCATTGTTCGATAGTGTTAGTCAAAGTGTTGCTCGATGTTGTTACTTTTGTTGTGGTTGTGGTTGTTGTTGTTCTTGTTGTCGTTGTTGTAACTGCTTCGGACAATTGTTTGCTGCCCATAATCACATGAATTTTCGGTCAACTTGAGCGTGCCGAAAAATCGTACACACACACACGCACACGCACACACATTAATGCACTGCACAATTGCACACTTAATTTTAAATATTTGAAAAAAAAATTTCATTCAAATAAATAACAAAAATTCTAAGCTTAAGACATCAAAATAATTACTTTCAAAGTGTATGTAACACTATTTGATACAACACATACGGCAGTCTAACATTAAACTTGCAGACTGTACTGTTGTATGTACGCTGTGGGCCTGTGGACACATAAGTCTATATGACAATAAGTTATTGATTTTCTTCATTAATGAATCCTTATTGCATGTATGATAGAAAATGAAAAACTTTTGTGCTTTTTGAAAGAAATTTTATTTTGTAAAATGAGTTTTGACAAAAATTTACGAAAAACCAGAAGTGTAGGGTATGAAAAAGTTGCATTAAGCCGATCAAAACTCGATTCAATTGTTGACGTTGTTGTCGACTGTGTTATTGTTTTTGTCGTCGTCGTCGTCGTCGTTGTTGTTGTCGATTGTGTTGTTGTTGTTGTTGTTGTTGCAAAACAGCCGCATGCAATTAATTACGCCAACGATAATAACCGACATCGAAGCGTATGACGACGGGAACTGTGGCGGAGATGTCGCCGGCGACGTCGACGTCGACATCAACGATGGCAGTGGCCAACAGCAGAAGCATCAACATTGTCGTTGTCGCATAAAATCGAAATAATGCTTGCTCTTGCGTGTGTGTGTGTGTGTGTGTGCGTGTGTGTGTGCATGTGTGTGTGTGCGTGTGTGTGTTTGCACGCTTTTATGTACAAATTGGTCAACTGCGAAAACATTTTCGGCATCAACGCGCGCCGCAGACATACGTAACAGCAACAGCAACAACAACAACAACAACAACATCAGTTGCAAAATATAAGCGCACACGTTCAACATGCAATTGAGCATTTTGCCAATAAGAATGAAGTGTGTGAGCCATCGAGCAAACGTTTTGATGTGTTAAAAGCAAGGCAGGCACACACACACACACACGCACACACACACACGCACACACACACACGAAGAATAACAGCGCTGCTGTTTGTTTGTATGTCAGTAGTCTCTTTCAGAGCAGCCACAATGGCGACAACAACAACAACAACAACATCAGGAGCTGAAACGAAAACAATGTCAGCCTTTAAGTCGTCATGCTGCGGCTATTATCCTTAAAGCGGGTTTTGCCTTGTCGAGCGTGCCCGTGTTCTGTTTCTGTCTCTGGCTGTGTGTGTGTGTGTGTGTGATAGTACTATGTATGCCAATCAGTAAAGACATTGATTGCAAGCATGTGTGTGTGTGTGTGTGTGTGTAATTTTGTGTGTATTTCAGTTTGCTGCGTGGAAATGAAATCAAATTAAAAGTTTTGTCTCTTCTTTTTTCATTACTGGCAACGATGAACAATCAGTTTCACGCAGGCAGACTGCGCATATAACAACAACAACAACAACACTTACACTAACAGTAACAAAAGCAGCAATTTTCATTTCTAAACAAAATCAAGCAACGAATGCGAAATGCAAGCAAACAGTACAAAACGCTGCCAAGGCAGGCAGGTAGGCAGGCAGGCAGGTGGTGAGGCAGGAGACGACTCGCACTGACAGTGTGGCCAGCGAGGACAGCGAGGACAGCACAGATCAGGATAGCATTGGACATGACGTCCGGCTTGGCGTTCAGACGGCAGAGAACGGCCTGAAAGCTTGTTCGCTTACATTTTCTTGTTACGCATACAAAAGTTGATTGCAAACAACAATTGACAACATCAGCGACAACAGCAACAGCAACAGCAACAACAACAACAACAACACACGCTCAATACAATACAATACAATACAATTCACGTTTATCAAATAAGCCAATGGGCCCAGCGACTGACAGCAATGGGCTCGACGGATTTTTAATGCGCGCCCACGAGCGTTTGGCTTCCGGTGATTGGCAGCCAGCGGGCCGCGTGCATTGATCGCTGCGAAGGCGGGCAAGCGAATGTTCGCCGTCGCGTACTTTAAATAGATGACAGACAATGCAAGCCAGCGAGCGTACGAGCACTTTAGACAGAGACAGAGGGATGGAGATGTATGTCCTTAGCTGAGACAATGCAATGGAACATTTTCGGCCGACATGCATAATTAAAATTAACGTTCGCAGCGCTTGACGCATTTCGCTCTAAGGACACAAAATTACAAAAACAAAAAAAAAAATACCAAAAAAAAAAAAAAAAAATCCAGGGAACGAGAATTGCCACGGCACGATCAAAAGTCAAATAAAGTTTTTAGACGCTTTTGTTGTTGCTTTGCACGGCACACAACAACGGAATTTTAATGCAATTTTCAACCGTGATTGCAATTGCATACTCGCGGGCTGATCCCTTGAATAAAATTGATACGAATAAATGTCGTGGCGCTTAAACTCTCATTAAATACGCAATTGACTTTCATGTGTCAAATTGTTGGCAACACTGTGCAACATGTTCTTCTAATCGTGTCTTGCTCTTTCAATTTGTTCACGACAAGCAAAAGTTTTACATTTTGTAGCATACTTTTTGGCAGTTTTGTCTAAATTTAAGACAATTTGCATTAAAAATTGTTTAATGAGCAACTTTACTTGAACTTTTAAGTTGTTAAATGCAAAACACAACTCTTGTTGACTAGTTTAATTAACACATAACACAAGTAGAAAAAAAAATTATATGGAAATATTATAAAATCTGCTGACCAAAGCAATTACGTATGTATATGTTGAGTCTTGAAAGAAATAAAAAATTAAATCAGCTATTATATTATTTTTTTTTATTTTCCCATTTATCTGAGATTCAACGAGGTAGGCGGGCAGACAGGAAACGTAGTAAAAACTGAAAAAAAAAACGATGAAAAAAACTGTGTGCAGTGGCGTTAAAAAAGGAGCAACAAACAAACCAAAAAAATAAAATAAATAAAAATCCAAATAAATTGTGTCAGAAAAAAAAAAGCTACGTTGTGGAAATTATTTGCCGTTCGTTGTTGCTGGTTAGGTAAGCATACAATAATAATAATCATCATTTGCAGCTGCTGAGTGATATAACAGGCAGCCAAGCTCAGCGAACGAACGAATGAATGAGTGAGTGAACGAGTGAAAGAGCAAACGAGCGAGCGAGCGAGCGAGCTGAATGACCTCGAGGTTGGGCCAACGACAACTGAACAAACGAGCGACCGTATGCGTGTGTGTGTGTGTGAGCGTGTGCAATGTGAAAAGTTGATGTTGGCGTGAGTGTGAAGGCGTGCTTGGAATTGAAACTGAGCTGAGCTCAGCTCAGCTGAGCTGACTCAGGGAACATTTGTCTGTCTGTCTGTCTGCCTGTCGATCTGTCTGTCTGCCACTGCCAGAGTCCAAGACTATGCAGACAAGCTAACACACACACACACACAGAGAGACATGGGCAACCGACGACGGAAGCTAAAGATGATGTTAGCAGCAGGCAAAGCACTGACGACGTTGACAGCAATGATTGTTGCTGTTGTTGTTGTTGTTGTTGTTGTTGCTGTTACTGTTGCTGTTGCGAATATGTGTCATGAGCCATTTAAGCTCATTATGGCATCAATTTAGGACGCAAAATTATGCTTAACGTTAAGTGGATGCCACCTCGAATGCTGTTGCCTGCCTGACGGCCTTACCAGTTTGAACATGAACATCAACAACAACATCAGCAACAACAACAACAACACTACACACTCAGCACCTTTGCCGGCAACGTCAATGACGAAAGAAACATCAACGTTGAAGGCGCATTGACAATAAGCATGCTGAATTCTATAAGCGTCCAATGAGCAAAAGAGAGAAGCATAAAGAACGGAACAGAACAGTGCCAGAAAGAGAAAGCAAATAAATTGAAATAAGACGAGTGAAAGTGAAAGTGAAAAAAAAGGAAAAAAATACGCAAGCAAGCAGAACAACTGACAGCATCAGCAGCAACAGCAACAGGAACAGCAACAGCAACAACAACGAGCAGAAGAGGCGTAGAGGGGTGGCGCAGTAATGAGACGACGACGGCAATGATGCTGTTGATGATGTTCCTGCTGATGCTGATGCTGATGATGACGAAGTCTCATGCAAAAACATTTAAGAAGCGCAGGCAAGCATGGAATTTTTGTAAACGAAACGAGAAAAATTTTCTTGTAAGGGCAAAAAGTGGTAAATTGTTAATTTTAAGCTACTTTCAGAAATTACTTTAAGTGGCAAAAATGCAAACGACAAACGACAAATAACAGCAACAACAGTAACAGCAACAACAGCAAAAGCAAATGAGAGAAAGTAAGCAGCAAGAGTGTGAAGGAGCGGTTGGACGGACGAACGGGCGGGCGGTGAGAGAGTGAAAGTAAAGAAATGGTTAAGTGAAACGACCCAAAAAGTGAAATAATTTTTTGTACAAAAATAAAATAAAATAAAATCGCTGCTTAATTGAAAGTTGAATGCGTTGAAGGCGTGCCGTGCCTTTAATGCGGAAAAAGATTGAGTTTTAATTAAATTTATAGCAACAAACACTTTGCGCTGACAAACAAACAAAAGCAACAACAGTAACAAGCAAGGACAGGCCAATAGACAGGCAGAGAGGCAGACAGACAGACAGGCAGACAGACAGAGAAACAGAGAGAGAGAGGGAGTGAGTGAGAGAAGCAATAATTCAGTGACGACTTTGGCCATTTTTGTCTCATTGCTTTTACTTGAAATTTTGTTGTCTTCCTAGTTGTTGTTGTTCCATATTTGAATGAGATGCAAATTGTGTGTTTGTCTTGCTTGCACACATATTGAATTATTGAAATTCCAGACTCGCCATTTGGAGCTCTTAAAATTGCAACGGCTTTAAATGTTCTCAGGCTTGTTAGCGCCATTTTGCCGTTTATTGACGATGGCGTCCTCTGTTCTCTCGTGTGTGTGTGTGTGTGTGTGTATGTGACCGACATGACAGCTAATGGAAATCAGCCACACCTTAGCAGCCCACTTTGCTTCACATTCGAAATCGGTTCGAAGTCAAGTGACGACTCCTTCTGGCGATACAAATGCCTTTGCCGGTTGCGGTCTTCGTTGCCGCTGCCGCTGCCGCTGCCGCCGCGTTGTTTGTGACATTCTGTGGCGGCACTTGATCAATAATTCAAGGAATTAAATTTATGACTGCTTTTCATTTGTTGGGATTAAAAGCTTTGAGTAGAAACAGTAAGCGGCAAACGGACCTGGACGAACAGCTTTGCAACAGCAACGGCAACGGCAACGACGATGACGATGGCGACGGCAGCGAAGACTGATGAATAAAAGATTTTTGTGCGCCATTTTGTGTCGCAGACACAAACGCGACTCAACCCGCCTCACCTCACCTCACCTCAACACAACTCGAGTCGATTCGAGACTTGGCTTGGTCGTCATTGTCGCACTGCTCGCTTCTGCAGCGACAACTCCAGCTGCTGCTGCTGCTGCTGCTCCTATCATGCCTGCCTTTCCTGCTGCTTGACTCGTTCTCCTTTCGTTCTTGCTGCCGGCTCTCGCTTCGCTTCGCTTCTCCTCTACTCTACTTCGCCTTCATCGTATTTTATTTCATAGTGCGATTTCTTGCTGTCTTTTCGCTCCCTTTTCTTTCTTTGCTTTGGCAAACGGAAGTGCCAGAGTTGCCACCATCGCTCTTTGTATAAGTGTTTGCGGTACTGCCGCAACGCGACAACAACAACAACAACAATAACAACAACTGTCAAAGTAGCCAAAATATGAATTCACTTACGTATTTACTTTAAAATGCCTTCAGTGAAGCTCCATCCTGAGGCCATCCTGGCATGGCATCGCGTGGGCGTAAGCGTAGGCGTAAGGCGTGGCCTGCCACTATCACAGATGCGTTTTTTAATTTATTAAATTTAATTCAATTTTAATTGAATTTTTTTTGGTTTTGTTTTTTCGTTCTCTTTTTTTTTTTTGTTGCACATGCCGTGAGTCCTTTTTGATATTGATGGCATTTACATTTTTTTGCTTTGAGAGTTAACTTTTGATATTTTATAATAAATTAATGGCATTTGTGTACATCAACGGCATTATTGACATTGGCAACTTCATTGGTCGAAAGTCGAAAGTGGAAAGTTCAACGCGTTGGCCACAAATGCCACTAAATTGACTGGATTTGTGTGAAGGGCTACAAAAAAATAATTATGCAAGAGCTTTATTTTCGGTCTTAACGAAACTCTTATGCCCTTACGTATAATATTGAAAGGTTTTGAAGATCATGTTCATTCAAAATTCATGTCATTTCTTTCAGGCTTCTAACACTGGAGAGACTTTTTGCCAAACTGTGCTCGCTATTCCTGGAAATGCTGATCGAAGTTTGAGAGACGAGACCGATGGTCGGACGGACGTGTCTATAACAACAGCTCTCGCTAAGCTGATCACGTGTATATGTATGTATATATGTGTGTAACTAACTTGTGTAGCTGACGACTGTCATTGCTGCATTGCAAAATGCATGACAAAGTTTTAAATAGCCTTTTGAGAGGGTGAACAACAAAATAGAAATTAAAAACAAAAAAAAAAGGAAATAATAAATATAAAATCCGTAATTTATTTAAAATTATAAATTAAAACGAACTAAAAATTCAAATGTTTTGCACTTTTCATGTAACGAAATTGGCTTCATTTTATTCAAAGTCGTTGCGTATGTCCTGCACAGCAACAGGATGTGTCGCTATGTGGCTGTGTCTGTGTCCCTGTGTGTGTGTGTGTGTGGGTATCAGCAATATGTGAGTGTGAGTGCCAGAACAAGAGGAAGAGCTAAAAGGATGAAAAATGTGCTGAAGACAACTGAGGGAAGGGAGAGTGAATGAGAATCTGTTGCTAGTCATGTTCTGCTCTGCTCTGCGTTGCTCTTCTTATATTTAAAAAAAAAAAAAAATCAAATTAATTCAAATTGCAAAGCACACATAAACACATACACCCACACACACACACACACACACACACACACACATACGCTCAGCCAGCCTCACAGTTACTTACATGACGTTGTTGTTGTTGCTCTTGTTGTTGTTGTTGTTGTTGTGCCATATCTACTGCTGTTGGTGTTGTTGGTGTCGCTGTTGTTGCTGTTGTTGTTGTTGTTGTTGTTGTTGTCGCTTAACTTATTTCATTAGCTCCTAAATGTATGCAATTTGACATTTTTAATTTAACTTTTATTTGCTCGTTCACTCGCTCGCACGCTCGTTCAGCTTAGGTTAGCAACACACACAGCTCAGCTTATAGTTTTCAACTTTCACCTAACTTTGTCCTTCGTCCTTCATTCCACATCCTTCGTCCTTTGTCGCCATCATGGCCAACAAGCTTGTCAAATGCGTCTTCTTGCCGTTGCCTTATACGCTTCTTCTTCTTCTGCTTTTTTGTTGTCGTTGTTGTTGTTGTTGTTGTTGTTGTTGTTGGCGTTGGCGTTTTATTTACCTTTCGACATAATCCTTTATCCTTTCCACATATTATTCAAGTGCACGTGCAAATATGTTGTGCGGGCTTATGTGTATGTATGTATGTAAATATATTTGTGTGTGTGTGTGTGTGTCATGTTGCGGCATGTTGCAGTGAGTTGAGTGTATTGAGACAAGAGCTGTTTACTGCTGCAGTTATCAACAGCAAGAACAACAACAAACCAACAAAATGAAACTTAATACTCATGTGTATGTGTGTGTGTGTGTATGTGTGTGTGTGTGTGTGTGTGTGTGTACTTAAATTAATTCAAAGTCTCAGATATTTGCAACTTTGCTCACTGATTTTCCAACATTTCCTCATTTTGTGTTAGTGTGTGTGTGTGTGTGTGTGTGTGTGTGTGTGTGTGTGTGTGTAAATTTATTACATTTTATTTATCTTTATTCTTTTTTTATCGTCGAATAAGTCAAGTTTTGCCACGACTAAGGTTGCACAATTAAAATATGTATTTTTGTTGTTGTTGTTCAACTTTATCTGCAATAATTTATTGCTGTTTTTGTTGCTTTGTCGACTTGACGTCAAGTTCCTTCAAGCTGGCACATTAACTTGACCTTGGCAATGAAATTTTAACTGCGTTGACATTCTGCATATTGCATCACTGCTTGCTTCTTTTTTTTTTGTTTTTTTCATTACTCTGCCTTGTAACAATTACGTGGCGCTGATGGCTCATGCAGAGCGACTACAACTGACAGCCACTGACAATGACAATGACAATGACAATGGCACACACACATACACACATACATACATAGATAAGTTGACTTGCGTCAGCAGCTCAGGAAGGGCAATCAGCGACAGAAACAGAAAAAATGTCATCATTAGTTTCCTTTGCCTCTTCTTCTTCCGCTTCTGCTTCTGCTTCTTGCCAATACCTTACGTACTCATCTGCTTGTGACTTCTTCTTTTTTCTTCATCGTCTTCATCGATGTTATGTTCGCTGTTGTTGTTGCATATTCACATTGCATTCGTTTATTCACAGAAGCTCACCTCAACTGCAAAATGCTTCAACGTTTACCTAATGCACACACACACACACACACACACACACACACGCAGAGACATGTGCAGATAGATAGATTTTTTTTCGAATTGCCGCGCGCGTTTTGTAATTTCTTTCAATTACATATACATTTCCAATTCAATTTGGCTTAGCGGCGTACACGTGAAAGTATCTCCTGCACTTTGCTTAGACGTAATGCTCACGCTGACGCTGACGCTAACGGTAACGGTAACGGTTCCATTGCATTGCGTTGAGTGCCACGTCGTGTCGCATCATGTGTCGCAGCCATGAATTGCATCGACGAATTGAATTCAATTGAATTGAATCGTTTTGTGTTGAATCGTTTTGAATGAAATGCGATGCGTAAAAGTGTCAGCGGCCATTTTTTTTTTTTTTATTAAGCTTTAACGCTCTCATTTGCCGCTCCTCATGGCGGCGCTCGTTCACTCTTGCCAACATTTCTAACAATTCAACGCTCGCATTCATTCATTCATTCAATCAAACACTTTGACTGTGTGTGTGTCCATTGGCAACTGATTGAGTACAATTTACCGTTTGTTAACTTTCACTTACCAAAAAGGCATATGACGAAAGAGTTGAATCTATGGCATATCTCAGCAGACAGACGAACATGGCTATGTAAAATCGGTCGAATATACATTATACACCTTATATAGTCGGAAAAGTCTTCTTCTTCATGACAAAGTTAATAAACTCTTTTTGCAAAATTATTTCACAATTTTTTTAAATAATTTCAATAAATTTTGCTCACATAAAAGAAAGTCTATTAAAGCTAACAACAATTTGCAAAAGGAGGGAGCAACAAAAACATAATAAAATAGAAATTGGAAAGCAAATTTATCAAAAATCATAAATAAATCAAATAATAACATGCAGCAGATACACATACATACTCATGCTCAAGCTCATGCAGGTCGGTCGGTCGGTTGGTCGGTCTGTGTGTGTGTGTGTGTGTGTATCTCTATTTCAGCAATGCTAATGTAGCAAAATAGCGTTGAGGCAGATAGAAGCTGTTTACATGCATAAATCTTAATTGTGCTCACACATACACACACAAACACACACACACAGACAGACAGTATGACAAAAGGGCAAATGAATGAAAGGACATGTATGTATGGACAAGTGGACAAATGGACAATGGCCAAATGGGACAGACAATTGAACAAATAACATATGCCAAACTTGCTGGGGCACTCAATAAAATCCAATGCCAATAACTATTCAATTGAGATAAACAAACTGACACACACACACACACACAGACACAGATATTATAGTGTGCTGTGGTTAATAAATAAGTACAACAACAACAACGGCTTAGCTTGGCTTGGCTTTCAGCTCAATTCGGTTTATTGGTTTCGTATACTCTTCTCAAATCTAATTGACAGTTATGAAGATTGTCAAACATGGAAAATTATGCGTGACGACGACGACGACGACGCTGACAAAAACAATGACAGTCACAGCCACAGCGACAAAAACCACAACAACAATAATAATGAGAGATGAACAAGTAAGCCAAAATGATGATGAGGATGATGATGATTAAACAGCGCAGCAGATATATGTACATATGCATGTGTGTGTGTGTGTGTGTGTGTGTGTAATTTATGCACACAAATATGTCACAATCAATCGGCAGCGCTCTGACCAGCGCCCTCTAGCGATAACCAAATGCAACTTAAACAGCAGGAAACGAATTAAATCGAAACGCAACGATGCTGGCAATGCCGTTGATAATGAAATTGACGCCGACGACGATGCCGACGTCGACGCTGACGCTGACGCCGAAGTGAAATTTCTGGAATATGAAACGGTTGGACATTTGTCTCGTTTCTCACATTATTAACATGTTAATTCAAATGTAATCAGCGTTCGTTGCATAAATGAAATCTTAACGAGCACAACAACAGCAACATCAACAACAAGAACAATAAAAATATGTCATTGTTGAAGATTATTAACCCTCTGAGCGATTTTAGTAACAATAGAACAACAACAAGACATGATAATGCAACGTCAGACAATATGACGATGTCAACCAACTGAAAATGATGCTTTTGTATTGAGAGTATTAACTCAAACCAAATGTGAATAATTCAAGTTGTTATTCTTGTCTATGTGCTTGTATCTACGGCTGTGTGTGTTTGTGTGTGTGCGTGTGTTACTAATGATTAAAGTGATGACCAATAACCGATATCAAATTGAATTAATGCGGCATATATCGTAGACAGACGAACAGACCGACAGCCACATAGATCTGACCATTTGTCCAAACGCTCGAAGAGAGCAATCATGATTGCTTTTGGCAACATAAAATATTTGCTAACAAGTAAATTCGACTTATCATGTGTAGCAGACGAATTTGTCAATATTTTCTACACTAAATTTAAGTTAAACTTTAACAAACAGACAGAGAGGATTCATTAGGCCATCGAAGATGGACGTGGTTGGCCCGCAGATGACAGAAACATATTGAAGATGTCAACAGAGCGCACAACTCAACTTAATACAACTCAAAACAATTTTCATTTGATTTGATTTTGATTGTATTTTGTATTAATGCATGACATTGGTCAACTACAAAGCGCAGATACATTTCTATCTTTTACGTTGTTCGTTGTTCGTTGCTCGTTGTCGTTCTGTATTGTATTTGTATTTGTATTACTATTTGGCAATATTATTATTATTATTTTTGTTGTTGTTGTTGTGCGTGTGTTAGTGATGTTGTTGTCAGACAGATGCTGACAAAGTTGCTGAGAGATACACAGACACGCAGAAACATTTCATTTCATGACATTTCATTGGCAGCACTCAAATAACAATAACAACAACAACAACAACAACTATAACAATACATAAAAAAGCAAAGTTCATTAGATTTTATGACAGCATTTCGAAAATGTTTTTGTTGTTGTTGGTTTTTTCGCTCTCTTTCTCACTCGCTTTTGTTGCTTTTATCTTTATGCGTGTTTGTAAACTTTGGTCTGACACGCCCACTTTTGTGCCCATGTTATTGTTCGTGTTTTATTATTAGCTTTTAAAAATTGCAAGCGTTTCTTTGTCCGCTTTCGTTTGTTTATTGACAACTTTTTTCACGTTTTTTTCTTTTTTTAATGAAGTTCATATTTTTTTTTTGTTGCTCTTTTTTTTTTTTTATTTTCGGTCTTCGTTCGAGCGTTGGAATTGTGTGAATTGCATGAGGGCTGTAGAAATGTTGCGCCCGCATGAACAAAATCATCGCTTCGATTGACAACTGTCAATTGCAACACAAAAATGTTGCTCTCATTTTATTTTATTTTATTTTATCTTTTTTTTTGTTGTTCGATTTTTAGTTGTCCTTTGTTGATTTATTTATTTATTTGTGTTGTTGTTTTATTGTCTAACGTTTGAATGCCACAATAAACAAATTAATACAAAACATGAGCGATTGACAGCAGCAATGAAAGGTGGCAATCGCATGATATAAGGGCTCAAGAGCACAGCGATGAGTCATGTCATGAGGCGTGTGTGCGTGTGTGCGTGTGTGTGAGAGGTCACTTACAAATTGCGTTGCATTTCGACTGTAAGGCAATTTGTTCATGCATAAAACTACACAAACACCCACACGGACACACACATACATAAAGAATAAAAAAAAAAAACTAAAATAAATAAATAAAAAAAATAAACAAACAAACAAATAACATTGGATGCCAGTGACCTGAAAGGAATATAAAATAAATCGAAACGAAACGAGCGTCAGGACAAATCAAAATCATTGATAGCGTTGTCAGCAGCAGCAGCAGCAGCACCAACAACAACAACATAAACACACACACACACACACACACACATACTCAAAGATATCAGCACATTGATACAACTAAACAGACACTCATGCACACGCATAGAACGCAACTATCGCCATTGCCATCGATGTCGCCATTGCTGCTCGCCTTGCCTTGCCTTGCCTTGCCTTGACTTTATAACAATTTTTTTTTTTTCTTTTTTGTTTCTACTCTTGCAGACTTTGATTTGCTTCGCTTTGCGCTTGTCATCACACACACACACAGACGCACACACACACATACAGATTGCCAACGAAATAATTTAGATAAAGTTTTGATTATGAATGATTGAAATGATTACTGTGACTTTTGACGTTGTCCTTCTGCAATTCTCTGTTGTTGACACTATCAATTTCAGAGCAAAAATGCTTCAATGCAAATGTGCAATGACATAAAATAACACAGAATCACAAAAGCAAAAAAAAAAATAGAACAAAAAACAAAATATAGAAAAGTAAAATAAAAAAAATAAAATGAATGACAAAAGAAAAGAAAAAAATTAAAACAAAAACAAAAAAGTTGTGCACGTACGGTCAACTTGAACCGGAAACAGTAGTTAAGCGGATACAACAACAACAAAAACAACAATGAAAAGTTGTTGTCATCATAATAACAATAATAATAATAATAATCATGAAAGAAGGAACAAACGAGCGAGCGAGCAACGCCAAATGCATACAAAATGGCCACGAACGCAAATTTATAATTATTATACGACAGCAACAACAGCAACAACAGCAACAACAACTACGACAATACCAACGACTATGGCCATAATGAGAATAGTATGAGTAATGACGACTGAGGACTGTGAGGACGATGAGAACGATGCATGCTGAGTGAAAATCGTGAGTTCTTGACCAAAAAATAACCATTTAAAGTTGATGACGTGGGTTGGGAGGATGTTGTCATACGTTTGTCAACGACGATGACGATGGCGACTGCAGTCGTACCATTGCAAAAGCTGGCGATGAGTTTGAGATAATTTCATTGCACTCGCCATGTGATACAATATCATTCAAATGCCCATGATACTTTATGTCATACTTAGTAGAGATTTAGCATTCCTTTCGGCCGTTCAATAGCGCTTTTACGTTATAAGCAAGACACACGCTCATCATCAGACAATGTTCCCTAAACTGTGGGCAAAGTTTGTATATTCCAACAACTTCGATTCGAATGCTTTTGTCCGGCAACGGAGAAAAATATCGAAGGATTTGAGCAATGCACTTGCATCTATTCGGACAAGAATTCCTTTGTCAGCGATAGTTTTCCAACTTTAGAGCTTTTACTGTATTTGCTACGATCCATAATCAGTGTCGTTAATACGGAGGTTCCCAAAGGTCCTAGGGATATAAGGATGGTGATTCGGCAGCAAATGTTCTATTTTTGCGCTGCTCTTCTGCCGTTAACTCTATCATTTGCTTTGTCGCACTCTCTCTCTCTCTCTTCCTCTATCACTCTTTTGATCTAGCTTTGCTGCACTTGGCATTTTGTTTGGCATTGTTTTTCTGCCTTCTTGATTTTCTACGTAGAGTTTTAGCATGTGTACGTCCAACTACAACAACCAGCTGCATTCTTTTTTTTTTTTTATTTGACAATTATTGATTGGCAAAAATTGTAGAACTGAGCTTGGAACAAAAACAAGTGAGGCAGTGCATAAGAGGCTGAGTACTCTGAAATTATTGTTGTTGTTGCTTTTTTTGTGAATATTATTTGAGAGAATATTTGCAAATTTGGACTTGATTTCGGTTTATTTACATTATTATAACCAATAATAATGAATTCAATTTCAGATGACTGTGTTTATGTAACATGACAAACAAGCCAGCACACAAACAAATAAATAAACAAACAAACCAAAATGCATACATGGATAGCGTAGGTGACACACACACACACACACTCTCACACATTATACATCTATGAAAAAAGCATGCAAGCAGTTTCAATTTCATTTTCCGTTTTGAGCTTGAGTAACTGTTTTCAATGCAAAATGCTTTCGGCATAAATTGCAAGTCAAATAGAAACACACACACATGCACATTCACACAAAAAAACACACACACACACACATACACATACAGAAATGTGAGCAAACACAAACATACCTGAGCGACAGGTGACCCACATTTAGTTGTTTGACTGTAATAACAAAAATAATGCCAACGAATGAAACAGCAACAACACCAACAACACCACCAACAACAACAACAACAACAGCAACGAGCAAAAAATAACATAAGGCAATGATTACAAGCCACAGCCATTGCATATTCAATTGAAATGCATTGCCCGCCCACTCAACAGCCCAACAGCCCAACAGCCCAACAGCCGAACCGCCCAGCCACGCCCACATTAAGCATTCACTTTGGCAGCATTCAATTCAATTCAATTTGCTTCATTTCAATTTCATGTTTCCTCTTCATGCCAAAACATTTATTCGCATTAAAGAACCTCCTTTCTTGGCGCTTCTCTAAGCCATTTGCCAATTTCTTTACCATTGACTTGTCTAACTTGATAAATGACCTCGGCCGAAAAATCAACTAAACAACAACAAAAACAACAACAACAGCAACATTTGTAAAAAAAAAAACCAAACATACAACATGAATATGAATTGCATGAGAAGTTTAATTTTTTTACTCCTCACACAAATCTACTTGACTTGCATGCCAATACAAGTTGAAAACATTTGCCATTTCTTGTTTTTGTTTTTGTAAATATTTTTATAAATTTTTTAGAAAAAAAAACAATTTAATGATTGAATGAAAGAAGGGCTTGCAAAGTGCAATAATTTGTTTTAATGCAATTTTAACGCTTTGCAATCGAGAAAATTTCGATTTATTTGCAAACGCATCGATCGATCGCTCGCCAACTCAACTTAACTCAACTCAAGTTTGATTAATCAATAAAGATTGCGCCGAAATGCTTAAAGCATCGAATGAAAATAACAACAGCCACGACAACGACAACAACAAATGAATAAAGCAAAATTTACTTTATAGTTCGGCGAGCGACAACAGTAATGAAAACCAATAACTGTAACAGTTGCTTTGAGCGGTTGGGCAAAGGCAACAAAACAAAACAAAAAAAATAAAATAAAAGGAAAATTAATAAATAAGCGAAAATCTTTGGGCAAAGGTGAAAAAACAAAAATATTAAAAAATATATAAATGTATATACAGCAAAAATAATCATAAAAAAACAAAGAAAATTGAAATATTTTTGTTCAAAAATAAAAATTCATAAATGAAGAAATAAAATCTAAAAAACCGAACGTGAACGAACATGAAGCGGACCTGAAGCGAAAATAAATGTGAAATGAAACAGCGAAGTGCACTTCAAAGGCAAGCAGCAAATAGAAAACAAGCATGACAAGGACAACAATAACAAATACAACAACAACTACAACAACAACAACAACAACAGCAATAATAAAATAACATAAGAGGCAAAAAACTAACGAGTAAGAGTACTTTGACAACGATAACAACAACAACAACAACAGCAAAACTGCTACTTCTATTACAACAACAACTACAACAACAATAGCAAATACAAAAGCACTACAATAATCATAAAAGCACAAAATAACAACGATGACGAAGAGGATCTGAGCGTTGAGCACAAAGACGAGGACGAGGGCGAGGACAGTAGCGACGTCATTAAGGACAACTACAAATAATACAACTAACACAGCAAATATACAAGCAGACACACTCATAGGCAGGCAGACAGACAGACACACTTACATATATGTATGTATCTATGTATATGTATGAGAATATGAGAAGGCGTGCAGGCAGAACAATCACATGCTCATATAAACGCCCATAAAAACATGTGTGTGTGTGTGTGTGTGTGTGTGTGTGTGTGTGTAAGATATCTGCATACATTGCTAGCACTTCCGGTCTGAGTCTCGTAGTCGACTTCACTGGCAGACTAAGCCACTGAAACACAAACACAAACACACATACATAAACAACAATAATAACAACAACGACAAAGACAAAGACGTCGACGACGATGACGATGACGATGATGACGGCGGATGAAGGACGAAGGACGCAGGACGAAAGCGACGCTGCATGCAAAACCGGAAATAATGTATTAATCCTGTTGAGGCCATATTTTTATTGTTATGGCGCTTTGCTTGCTCGCCTGCGCCGTTTTACACTTTCCATACGCCCAGCCCCTCGCCCCTCGCCCTTCTCCTCACCCCCTATGCCAACAGCACATCTTCAACACTTTATGCATGGCCAACAACCGAAGAGTCGTTCATTGTAGCAAATAAATAAACTGAAATATGTTTGCAATCTTCAAATAAGTTTTACACTCTTAAGTGAAATTGCACTTGTGTGTCTGTCTGTCTGTCTCTCTGTTTGTGTGTGTGTTGTTTTTTTTTTCTTTATTTTGTTGCTTGTATTTTAAATATTTTATTATTTTTCTCTATTTTTTTTTACTATGCTCAAGTATGCTTTATTTTAATATAAAAATCCGTTTGTTGTAAAGTTATAAACCGCATTAAAATTACACATTCGCCCGTTGGTACACACACACACACACACACTGGCTCGTCTGTGACAATTTAAAGCGCTTCATAAATATTTGTTCACACATACAAATATACATTTGTTGTTGTTGTTGTTTTTGTTTTCAGTTTTCAGCTCGACGCTTTCGCCGCCTTGTACAATATAAGTAATTATTATAACGCATACGACATGTTGAACACTGTCGACGCTGTCGACGCTGTAGGCAAGCGAGACGTTGACAGTGTCGACGCACCGCTCGACAATTATGCGCGCATGTCGAGGATTATGCGTTCTCGTTGTCGTTGTCGTTGTCGTTCTCGGTCTCCTTGTTATTATCATTATTGTTGTTGTTGCTGTTGTTGTTTCTGTAGTTGTGCGTATTGTCCTCGTCGCTGTTATTTTTTACATTTCGTTTTTTTTTTTTAAATTAAATGCGAAAATGTTAAGTTTTTTTATAGTCATTTTATTAAATGCGTCATAAAAATGATTGCAACTTTTCGTCGTTGTTGTTGTTGTTATTGTCGTCTTGTTGCTTTGTGCTTTTATGTTGTCTTCTTCGCTGTCATCTTTCATTACATTTAATGCTTATCATTAACTAAACAAAGTGCAGCAATCCTTATGAGTCATCAAGCACTTCAACATCTCTCCGTTCTGTTGTTTTTTTTTTCACAATTTAAGAAATGCAAATAAATCAATTAATTGATTTTCTTAAAACTGAAAATAATTGTTAAGCTTAAACTTGTCAAAGCAAATGGGGGAAAAAAGTATTAAATATTTTATTTATTAATTAATAAATGCTCATGATCGTTCAAGCATACAACAAGTGCGCTCAATAATGCCTTTAAGCAGACCAAAGAAAACAGAAGAAGGCATACGAAACGGAAATAGAGTGTGAGGTAGTAAGAGAAATGGAGTAAGAGAGAGAGAGCGATAAGGCAAATGGCAAAAAGAGTTTAATGCAAAAATATTTAAAAAAAAAAGTACAGTGGTGCCTCTTTAACTCGAACTTCAGGGGTATCATAACAAATTTCGAATTAATGAATCTATGTTCATGTTACAGAGTGAAATAATATTCGACTTACAGTGACTTACCTCGAGATGATGAGTCCAATGGAAAGATTTACGATGCTTCGAGATTTAGCGCCCTCTGTTAATTGGAATACAAAGTTGACTGAAATAAGATACCTATTAATTTTTTTATTAACACAACTATTAAATGTACTCCTAACACTCTGCCAGAATAGGACAATTATACGCCATTGGATTTGTACATAAATCATATGTTAATTGCATTGTAGTAGAGTGAATTTAAAGTTAACGTTGTTCGCGTTAGAGATATTCCACTGTAATAACACCAAAAAAGTATAGAAAGGAAGGCAAATCAGAAAACAAACATTCTCATTTCGTTAATTTAACTGCATAAACGTCGTGCTCGGTTTTAATGTGCGCGACTCGCATTGACTTCACTCGACAGCGGCTGTGGTGGCGACAGAGACGCTGGCAGAGCCGGCGGCAAGCACGTGCATTGTGACCGACAGCGGTCTGGTGAGGTGAGGCAAGTCTCATTTTTGCATACATGTTTTATTTGGGTTTTTTTGTTGGTCAAAGTTTGTTTTTATGTTTTTGTTTTGATTTCGTTTTTGAATGCATTCGTTTGTCGGTCTGTGCTTTCGTACATTCGACAAAAGTGTCGCCTTTGTTTTTTTCTTTTTTTAATATATTTTTTCTTTTGTTTTTTCGAAAGAGAAAGAGAGAGAGCGTCAAGTCGCTTGAAACACAAAACATTGCAGTCCCAGAATCGTTGTTATAGCCAAGCCTTGCACATTATGTCCGGTCAGGCAAGTCCAATTGCAGAGAAGCCAATACAAGAAGAGAAGAGAACCGAAGAGTAGAGCAGAGCAGTGCACAGAAGGGGAAACGGCGAGACGGTGCAACGAGAGAGAAAGAGAGAGAGAGATAGAGTAAGAGAGGAGACGAGACGAACAAAACGCGTTGTTTGCTTGTAAACACTTTGCTAAAGAGTTCATTTCCGTTTGCTTTCGTTTGGCATGGACAAACAGACAGACAGACAGACAGACGAGTGACCGGCCGGCTGGCCGGACGGATGGACAGACAGACAGACGAGTGAACGGAAAAATGGACAGACAAACGAGCAAATGAATGAATGAACAGGCAACTGGTTGGCGGTTTGGCAATTGCAAAATGCGCTTCTATGCTCCATTCACTGCTCACCGCTCCCTCACCGCCTTAACCGCCGTTAGAACACACAGACACATAGCACGACGTTGACGTTCTAACACTTTAGTTGTTGTTCTTGTTCTTGTTCTTGTTGTTGTTGGTGTTGGACGTTTGGTCGTTTAGTTGGTCAGTTCATGGAATACTGCCTCGGCCGTCGTTCGGTCATGTTTATTCGCTTCTTTGTTGACCACAGTCAACAGACACAAATATTTCCATATAACAACACGTACACATTCACACACACACACACACACATGCACACACATGCACATGCACATACATTGAAAGCAAAATATTTAAAAATTCTTTTGTCCTCCTGTGCATTTCATTTAGTTTGCATTATATTTTAAATTGCCTTACTTTGAGCGTAAAAACCACAAAAAGATGTTACCAAACACATTCAGACACAGACCAGAACGAGTGAAAGAGAGAGAGAGAGAGTGAGAGCGAACATGTGTTCGTTGACCACAGCGGCAAAGACTTCATGGCACTTTCGGCTTAGTGGCTTTGAATTGTACTCGAAAAGCTTTTGCATTCATTTTTTTATTTTTCTTTCCATTTTTTATTGTTGTGTGTGTACTTTTTTTTTAACAAGCCACACCCCCTCTTATTAAGAATCGTTTTAGTTGTTTCATATGTTTGTGCTTTGTTTTTTTTTTTTTTTTTTTTTGCATTAGAATATTCAAATTAGTTTTTGTATTTAAAAACGCTCCGAAGTCGCTTCACTTTCGCGTTTGCCCTTTTTTTTACAGTGACGTCTGGCCAAGCAGCCGCGTCAAGTGGCGCCTGGTGGCTGCCACGGGCGGTGTCAAGCCAGCGTAACTCGTGAATGAGCGAACTCCAACAAAATGTAATTTATTTACAATGCGGAAATGTAATTTTCGTCTTTTTTAGCGTTTAATTTTTTGTTGGTTTTCTCTCCTTTTGCTTTTAATTTATTTATAGTTTCATTTGAAATGTAAGGTGAGAAAGTTAAACATTTTGTCGTTTTTTGTTTTCTTTCATACTTTCGGGCTTTTGTTATAACATTTGCTGAACATTTAAGGCAACTTTTGTATGAAAATGACTTTTGCAGCATTTTTGATATCAAATTGAAGAATTTTTTTTTTGGGTTTTTTTTTTTTGGGTTTTTGTACACAAGTATTAACAATCAAACGAAAATCAAGCAAGAAACAAAAAAAAAAAAGTTCTTCGAAATAAATATAGAAAGTCAGATTATTTTAGGAAGAAAAAAAAAAAGGTAAGAATGAAACTTAGTATGTCATGTATGGCAAAATGTAATTGGGGTCTTTTGTTGTCGCCAATCATATGTGCGCCCACTGCACGCCCACTGTCATGTACATGCGTGTGTGTTTCGGTGGTCAAAGTTCACAGGATTGCTGTGTGCATGCTTGTGTTTGTGTTTGAGTATGTGTGCGTGTGTGTGTGTGTGTGTGTGTGTGTGTGCTTTTTGCTTTATTGCTGTGTACTTAAAAATTTCAATTTGGAAAAACTTTTACCTTTGACCGCAACAACCTCAACCTAAAGTGAGTGCAGACGAGTGGGAAAGACAGATATAGAAAAAGAGACGTTTTGTGTGTGTGTGTGTGTGTGTGTGTGTGTGCTTGTATCAAATCATGTCATATGACATTAACACAAGCCATAGTGACTGAATGTCAACCTGGGCTGAAGCTCAGGTCAACATCGAAAAAGCTTTAGTTTGCGACAAACATATGAATAGTAAATCAGAACTTTAAAATAGAAAATTGTGCGTGCGTGTGCGTGTGTGCGTGTTTTATAGGCAAATAGAAAAATGAATTAAAAAGTTGTCGAAAGACGAAATGCAGTCGAGCTTGTTTCAACTTTATAACAACGGTGTCAATTTCAAGGCCCGCCATCAAATAAGGGCAACCAATATATGTAAGTATTTGATTAGCTGTAGTAAAAGAGATGTTTTTTCTAATTCGCTGTGCAATTGCGTAAGCTTTTCACATTGATTGTGAATATTATCTTCTTATTTAATGACTTTAAAGACGCAAAGTCTGTGAAACGAAGTTGGCACCGGCACCGTGTGATTTTTGGGCGCAATTGTTGCTAATATTTGGCAGTGAGACTTTTTTGATATTTAAATTTAAGTTTGGGCTAAACAAACGACGAAGGCGTCAACAGCATGTTGAGGTCGACGTTGGTTTTGGGATTGAGTCAAGTATGAAATTGTTGTGTTCACACTAAACTTAAGTAACTGAATTAAAATGTGGCTAATGGAGTTGCAGCAGCAGAAGGGGCAACAAGATATCCACAAACACACACACACACACACACACACACGCACTCACACACAGTCATAAGCACTCAAGCAAGCGAGCGAGTGAGTGAGTGAGTGAGTGAGAAACATGCAAGGACATCATGACTAAAGCAAACGCAGCAGCAGCAGCAGCTCAGAAACGTATGTGACAAATAACAAGTTTATTGCGTCTTATAAACGTCCATGTATACGTGTCTGTCTCTGTGTGTGTGTGTGTGTGTTATGTGTTGGTGTTAATGTCTATGCGAAAAACGAATAAAGTGGTCACAGCATCAACAACGACAACAACTATAACAACAATAACAACAACCAACAAGCAGATGAACAGTGACGATGAAGTTGATGATGACGAGGACGACGAGGACGACGAAGGCGTCGAGGATGTCGACAAGCAGCCAAAAGAACAATTCATGAAATTCCAAGCAGTTGACTTTCGTTGCAAGGATCTCTTGTTGAGCTGAGCAGCAATAAAAACACACACACATACACACATACACACGTACACAGAATTGCTTGACTTGAGTCAACGTCAAAAGCGGAAATGAAAACATGTGAAAATATTTTTGGTTGAAAGTGCAAAAGCTCTTCTTAGCTTGTTCTATTTTGTTTTTATGTTGTTACTCGTTCGTTCGTACGTTCGTTCATTCGTTTGCTTGTTTGTTTTGCTACGCCATTGATACACACACACACACGCACGCACACACTTGCCTGTCATATAAATACAAACAGCACTTTACACTAAATTGAATTTCTCGCACTTTTGGCCGCCAACAGACCTCTTTTGCAGCCTCATCATTTCACAAAATTCGATTCATCATCAATTTTTCTTCTATTTTCTTATTTCTTCTTAGAAATATTAAGAACCTTTTCTTTTTTTTCAAATTTCACTCACACACGCACTCATACTTGTATGTATGCGTGCATGAAATGGAAGATTAAAGTTCAGTAAAGTGCGAATGAAGTCGCTGCGCCTTTAA
The DNA here is from genome assembly GCA_034638295.1 of Phortica okadai. NCBI lineage: Eukaryota > Metazoa > Arthropoda > Insecta > Diptera > Drosophilidae > Phortica > Phortica okadai. Next base: position 42,369,902 of record CM067848.1, on the reverse strand, counting down.
GCATCACTTGCTCAAGTTATTCGCGCTTTTACTGTTGTTGTTGTTGTTAGTTTTTTCTGCTTCTTTTTTTTTCTCTAGAACAGAGCATAACTCATAGCCACTACAACTGCCAACCGGTTGGGGGAGGGGGGCTAGCTGAAGCTCCTTTTGCCTTGGCTTCCATTGCTTGTTTCTCTGGCTTAACCACAAAATGCTTTGGCTCATAATTTATTTGCTGGAGTGAAGTGTTAACTTGGCAACACAAAAATGTGTTGCCACAAAAGTTTTTAGCCCAAGTCGGCGTATTCTTCCTCTTCTTCTTTATTTTCTTGGTCAAATAATGTTCAGCTTTACTGAAAATAAGGCGAATGTGTGCAAGCAAGAGCAAATGAGCGTCAACAGGATCAAGTCACGCTCTTCATTCATTCGTGTTATATCTCCGACTGTCCGTCTATCTGTCTGTCTGTCCTTATGTATGTTTGTGTGTGTGTGTGTGTGTGTGACAAAAGTGGATTACAGTATTAAGATTTTATTGGTATTTAGCTTGAAGTCAACGTTGTCTACGTCTATGTTGATTATATACAACACATGTCCATGTCTCTGCCTTTGCCTTTGCCACTGCCACAAGCCGCAGAATAGTGTTGACGCATGTCTTATGTTCACAAAATGCCACACTATCTGTTTGCTTCATTGTTCGTCAATGTGTGTGTGTGTGTTGGTGTTGTTCTATTGCTTAGCTCAAAAGAGCAAATTTGAGTGATTAGTGGAACGAATTTTAGCATAAAATTCAGAAACATTTCTTGGAAAAAAAGACTCCATTTTGAAATTAATCAGAAGTGTTTTGAAAGTAATTCCATGAAATAATTTTATGGCATCAAAAAATATTGTGAGTTGTCGCAAAATTTGGTATAATTGTATTTCTTTATAAAAGAAATCCCAAAAAAAAATTTTAAAAAATATTTATAACGGATTTATAAAGTCCGGCAAAATCGAAATCGGTGACGACATGTCCTACCACAACTTATCAACCTCGTGATCGGGCTTGTAGACTTATGTGATCCCGAACATTTAAATGCACAAAAGGCACTGAGAAGGGTGTGTTGATCATTGTCAAAATCGATTATTGTAGTTTGCGGCCTTGGAATGATAGCTGAAATCGCCAAAGAGTCGTAAATGTTCTATGTAAATAATTTTAAATGCACTCAGGAGCCGTACAAAGAACGCGACAAGTAATTAACAGAACGCCAAAAAGTAAGCGCATAAAGCCGCACAAACACACACACACACACACACACACATAGCATAAATGGCGTCGGCCACAAATGTTGTTCATACGACAAGTTGCTCAGACATGTTTGCGTTGTGAAAGACAAGCAAAACCAAAAATGTTAATTTCAACATGCTGGCAAAATAGTACAGCAAAATAACACACACACACATACACATACACATACATTCATATATCGTCAACAATTGCCATACTTCTGCTATGTTTAATTCTCTGGGCGTCCATTTGCAAAGGCACAACTTCCGTTTCCGTTTATTGTAACTTATGTAGTGCGCGTAGCCAAAATTTTGCAAATTATTTCTATAGAATTTTATACAGAATGCACTTACTTGCACACACACACACACACACACTGAGTGTTGACTTTATGAGACACTGGCGATTGCAGAACTTTCACGCGAACATTTTCAATGCGCCGACAAACTTTCATGTACTTATATGCACCAAAAGCAACAAAATAGTACGAAAACAACAACAACACAACAGCAATAAAAATTGAAAACATGACTAAGTTCATAATGACAGCATACGCAAGTCCTGTGTGTGCATGTGTGCGTGTATGTGTGTGTGTGATATAATAAAACTTATGAGGCAATTGTGTATAAAACCACCAAAAAATCATACAGCAAGGCAACAACAAAACACAAGTTCTATAATAAGCGTTTTGTTAAGTGTTGTATGAGTTATAAAGAAAAAGGGGTTAAGGGCAAATCTTGTGAGCGTTGAGCGTGACGTTGCTTGTGACAAGATCATTTTTAAGTAAATTAAATTCCGACATAAGAAATTTACACGCCAACGAAACCAAAGAAACAAAAATAAAATATATAAATAAAAAAATAAATAAATAAAAAAAAAAACAACAAAAAAAAAGAAAAGAAGTGAAAAATCCATTAAAATTGTACTTAAATGCAGCATTTGCACAACTCGAGCTTCGTCTTCTTTGCGGCACACACACACACACACATGCGAGGTAGGTATGAAGTGGGTCAGGGGCAAGGCGCACAGGGCAAGGGGCAAGGGGTTATGTGCGCGACACATTTTGCTATAAAATGAATGCATTTAACCTTTTGCCAAACACACACACACACACACACAAGCACACATGCTTAAATGCAAAAACAAAAAATTAAACAAAACTTGCAATTCTATGTGACTCCCAAAAGTAGACTACACTCGTTTGCCAAATGGAATTGAGACTGCGAACGCACAAATGCAAAAGAGTGAGTGTGAATGTGAGTGTGAGGGAGAGAAAGCATTTGATAGAGATGAGTATGCAAGCGAACGAAAGAATGAAAGAAAGAACGAACGAATGAACGAACGAACGAATGAACGTAACTGTAGTTAGGGACAAAAGGACATTAACACATTTTGCACGAAACTTTTTCCAAGCGCACACATGCACGCACACACACACACACACACATACATACATATATGACGAAAAACGCATTACAAACCAAAGAAAGGTTTAAAAATAAGAAGAACACAAAATTTCTACCTTACTTCAAAGGCAAGAAAAGCTGCAAGAACAAAAATACAGTAAAGCATAAATAAAATGAGCGGCAGAGCGGCAGAGCGTCATCAACACTTGCTGCCGCCATCTTAGAAACTTCTTTCAAAACGCTAAAATGACTTGAACCTACTCACACTCTCCTTCTCCCTCTCTCTCTCTCTCTGCCTGGCCTCAGTCGCTGTGTATGCTGCTCGTATGCCACTCGTCGACACCTTTTGCGCTGTGTAACGCTTGGCCACGAATTAAAAAGGTCATTTGGTCGCGCTTTAGCAAAAAGAGGTGACCGTTTGCGCCCCTTGGCAACGAACACGCCGCTGTCGCGCACAGACAGACTTTGGCTGCAATACCGTGTTGAACAAGTTGCTCTACCAAAATCGTAAGTTTAAAAAGGAAAAAAGAAAAAAAAAAACAAAAAAAGAAAATAAATAAAGAAAAATGTTAAAGAAAAGGAAATTAGAACGTTTGGCTTGTGTTTGTTTGTGTGTGTGTGTGTGTGTGTGTGTGAGTTAGTGTTGGGAGCTGCGTCAGGTGTTGCAACTAATGGCAAATGGCAGTGACGTCGACGTCGACGTCGTCAGCGACAGCGACTGCGCTGCCAACGTATCCGACATCATTGTGCGAAGCTTAAATGTCTGAAAAGAAGTTAATACACTTGGCACTCTCTCGATGCAAACACACACACACGCACACACACAAGCACACACACACACACACACACAAAGACAGACGCTTACAATGACAAATTTAGTTACACGTGTATGCGGCTCTTGTTTGCTCCTCTAATGCCATCTCTTTTGCTCATTCTCTCTCTCGCTCTGTCGCTCGGTCGCTCGTTCGAACACACGTCGTTTCATTTGGTATGCTGTTGCCATTAAGCTTAAAATTTGCCAAGTGCACTCATTCATGCACTTGCTGTCACTTTCCTCTTTACACATTTTCCCTCTCCCTCTCTCCCTCACTCTGTCGCTCTTTCTGCTACTATTACACACATTGCATTCACCTTTTTACTTGCCCCTTTAGTCGCCATTCAATGTGCGTGCGTGTGCCTGTGCGTATCTAATGCACATACATACACACATATATCTCATGTATATAAGTATGTGTGTGTGTGTGTGTGCCATTGCCAACGTATGATTAATGCTGGAACATTTAATGTCGCACGGATTTTGCACACACACACACACACACACACATGCTCATCTTCATAGAAGAACTCATTTGACTTTAATTAAAGCAAAAACAAAAAAGTTTAATTTTTTGCACAAAATTTCTACATTAAAGTATCTTATAACATTAATTACATTTAGCCAAATAAGACAATTAAAGCAGAGCAACACAGAGAGAGAGAGAGAGAGAAAGAGAGAGGAGGAATACAAGAACAAATAAAAATCATTTAACAAATTACTTCGCGGAATGCAAATCGATTGCCGCAAAAAAAAAAAAAAGGAATTAATGCAAAGCAAACAACAACAACAACAAGAATTACAACAGAAAAACTTAAGCAGAAATGTTCAAAGCTAAAAACTGTAATAATAAAGCAAACGAAGCTCTTGAGCACTTTTGCACTCTTGCAACACGGTGTGAGAGAGAGAGATAGAGAGATTAGCAACCGAGCTCAATAAAGACATTGCAATGTCAACATGCAAAGAAGGCAACAATACAAACAAGACAACCCTAAAAACTACCAACAACAGCAACAATAACAACAACAACAACAAAAGTGTCAAACAGGTACAGTTTTTTTTTTTTTTTTTTTTTCGTTGCTTTGCTCTTAAGTACAACATTGCGGCAGCTGTTTTTGTTTTTGTTATTGTTATTGTTGTTGTTGTTGTTGTTGGTATTGTTGTTGTTGTCATTGTAATTTCCGTTGGCGGTGCCAAGTTTTAATGCGGCTGCTGTTGCTGCCAAAGATAAGAAAATTACAATTTAATTAAACTAATTGAAAGACGATAGTCGCCAAGCTTCCTCACTTGCAGTTAAACTAACGCAGCGATAACTACAACTACAACAACAACTACAACAATATTCAAAACAAAACAAAAAAAAAAAAAAAACGTTGCAGTCAAATGTACATCACTTTGAAATGCCCTATAAATGCAATCAAGTTCTTCTGTTCGAAGTTCTCTTTTTCCCTCGCCAACAAACTAAAATGGCGTGCGATGAATTGATATATGTATACTTATACATGTATAAACTCGATTTGCTAATTGAATGAATAAAATAGAAAAATGGTAGAAACTTCAGAGAGTCTGTAACATTTCAAACCGGAGCGACAAGGACATAGACATGTGAAGAACGTCAAGCCAATTGATGTTGTGGCTTTGCTGATTGTATCACAGCTTGTCATAAGTATATTTTGGCTTTGTACAAAACCAATGTGCCGCTTGTGTGCTGATGTGTAGGGCATTAAAACAAGACACAATGGAACCTTTTTAAAATGCGCTGCAAACGCCTAAAGTGATTTCAGCTTATCGCAATTGCAACACTTTTCAACGACCATCTGTAAAAACAGCAACACTGACAACAACAACAACAACAACGGCGGCCAGAGAAAGAAAGAAATCGTTAGCTTAAACTAATTACAGAAACAATAACAACAACACTAACAACAACAACAACAACAACAACAATGTAGACTAAGAAAACAACTGCAAATGTCATTCTGGTTTGCGACTTTTGGCGCAGTTGGCAAAGTTATAAGCCATTTAGTATTGTCGTTGTTGCTGTGTTGTTGTTGTTGTTGTTACTGCTGACGCTTTTTGGTCGTTTTTGCTTTTTCTTTTCTAATTGCAATTTCCAATTCTTACAGTTTGCGGTTGCCTTCCTTAATTGCCAGTTTAATCTTGACACACGATGACGTCACTTACTTTGTTTTTTCATCCGCATTTAAGTTTTATTTTGGTTTGGGGTTTTTTGTTAATGCGGAAATATTCTTTATTTTGTTATTAATATTGCATGCAAACTTTGTTGCCAACTTCAGGTTAAAGTTGTATTCTTGGAATCAAGCATTGTTTTTGCATAAAGTGGAAATGAGAAATATTAGAGAAAGAAGCGTATCCGATCTTATAAAGCATTTATAGTCTTCATTAACATGACAAGAATAGTTGTAATAGACTTGTCTGTCATGATCGAACGACTGGAATTGTTAGTTTCAACTTATGGTAAAAAGAAGAAGAAATTGATGTATGGAATACAAAAGGAAGACTCCTGGCTAACTAAAACGGAATATTTATCGATAGCAAGGTTAAGATCCGAACCACAGAAGTGAACCCACCATAGAGAGATTCTCAAAAGCTTGTACTTATGTAAAAACACCTTCGCATTGGTAAAAGAAATATAACTGATATACTTACATACATACATATGTGAGTTGCCGTTTACATGCGTGAGCGACATCGCCCGGCAATGAATTGTAATTATTTAATGGCTGAAATTCTAAACTTGTCAATTCAATTAGCAGCTGACAGACATACATATGTAGAACATACGAATTTGAACAAAATTTGGCCAACAACAATGAAATAAATAATGACAACAACAAAAACAACAATGAAATCAACAAGAACGACAGATGAAAGTTGATAAGTATAATTAAATTTCGCAACGAGTCAAAAGTCAATGGAGAAATGGTGTCTGTATTAAACGTATGTATGTGTATGTATGTATAAATAGAGTTTTAGTAAAATCGACAACAACAACAACAACAAGAGCAAAGCTTGCAACACCTATGCCACACAAAAGAGTGTTGATGAAGTAAAGAACAAAACGGAGGGAGATAGTGAGTGAGTGAGTGAGTGAGTGAGTGAGTGAGAGAAAGATGCCACTAAGGGATTTGAAAATTTTAACCGAACGTCACACAAACCGAAATCCTTTTTGCAATTTTAAGGTTGCAAGCACATAATGAGCGTGTGTCAGTGTATAAGTGTGTGCGTGTGCGTGTGTGAGTGTGTGAGTGTGTTGTTTAATTTATTAGTTTAAAACTAACGAAATTCACGACAAATGTCGCCTGGCGACGAAAAAGGATTAAGGCACGAGTTGTCATTCCACGTTTGCATCCTTTTGCGCGCACTCGTCCTGTCATTTCGCATTAAGTCACGTGAGCCACAATTCAATTTTGGACACCAAAACACATACCAACACACACACACAGACACACAAGCACACATGCCCGAAAGCACGCTCAATGCGAAAATTCAGTGACAAGAGTACTCAACATTCACACATACACACACACACACACAGACAGACAGACATTCACAATCAAATACTCAAGCGACACCTGCCTCATGAAGTCCTCTCCTATCTGATGCAAGCAAGCAAGCAAACTCTCCGCTCCTCTGCTCTCCTCTGATGTGCTCTGCTGTAATTAAAGTGAGTTGAAATTTGCGTTTCACGTTTTTATTGCGCTTTCAACTCAACTGAGCTCAACTCAATGCAGCACCGCAATGCCCTGCGCTCACGACCGCCACCAGCCCCCCCGCCATCACCATCGTGACCAATTCACAAAGCGAACACAAAACTAAAGTCAAATGAAAATTTCAATGAAATCCTGTCGTCTATGCGAGCTTGCGTGCGTGCGTGAATGACTAAGTGAATGTGTATGTGTGTGTGTGTGTGTGTGTGTGTGTGTGTGTGTGCCATGACAACCAAAATGACAAGGGTATCGAAATAGAAATACGCTAATAAACATATAAATTGGCGAGCATTTTCATGTTTTACAAGCGCCCGCGAACGTTTTCGTAATAAACTTACGCCTATTGGTTACAGTGGGCGTGGCAGGCAAACAAGTCCCCCATGCTCAGGTCGTCCACCATGCTCAGAAGCCTTCTACGGGGTTCTCAACAAATTCCTATTCACTCACTTACACACTTTCACACTCCGACACCGCCTCCGTCTCCGTCTCCGTCACTGTCAGAGCTACGACATCCAGCACTCATACAGAGTTACTTTGCACTTTTCTCCCTCCTTTTTGTTGTTGTTGTTTTAGGTGATTATGTTTTTATTATTTCAGTGCTGTCATTGCCTCAATGCAGTCTTTGCCGCTTACCGAGGTGTTAATGACATGTCCTTTTGCGTTTGCCGCATGTCCTTTTTGTGTTTTGGCTGTTAAAAATTATGTCTAACATATTCCGTACATACATATCTCAACAAAAGTTTAACACACACCGCCAGGTTATTTTATTTAATTTCATTTTCACTTTTTTTTATCCGTTTTTATTTGTTTTTGTCGGTTTTTGTTTGGCTTTTGGCTAATGGATTGTTAACATTCATAATTATATCATAAAGTGTTTCATTACCGTACAGCTCGGTTCAGTTATGTTTTACAGTGCTCGCTGGCTCAAGTTGGACCGTTATGTTGGTTTGGTTTGGCTGGTTGGTTGTTTGGTTTATACGCCTCATACTGATGTCGACCTATAAAAGCCAAACTCACACTCAGCAGTCACTTGAGCGGCGTTAACTAACGCTTGTTACTGGCTTTAGTGCTTTACAACACTCATTCTCGTTTAACAACTCACAACACGCTTAACAACTCTTCGTTAGCAGCCTCTGGGCGGTTATGTTCATAAAAAAAAAAAAACAATACGGACTACAAAAAGTTATTTCTTTGGGGAGAACAATAACATAAAAAAATGCTTTGTATTTATAGTTAAGAGGCTTTAATCAAATCGAATGACATTTACCATGAATTATATCAATAAGTGGCATCCTAAAATTATGCTATTATTTAACTAAAGCATGTATTTTGTATTGCATACTTTTAAAGAGCACTCAAACAAATTATATTATTGCAAACTCTCAATAAGCAATATACGATACATATTGCAACGAAAATTACTCTCTTCAAACAGTTGGGACAGAAAATGCGCCTGGGATTCGTATTGGCTAAATTATTATAGCAGACTTTCGGGAGTCATATTTTGAAATTTGACTTTAATTGTCATTAATCCAAGCATTGATTTGAAATTGAAATTGAATTAATTACAGCAAACATTTGTGTACGCAATACCGAAATGATTTCTAAAATTTATTAGTGGCAAATGAAACATTTTGAATACGAATACAAAACCTGCAAACGAATACAAATTCTGAATGTAATATGCTTGCAAAGCATACAAATTGAATGCTTTTGGATTATGGCTAATTAAATCAGAAAATTCTCAAGCAACGCTCGACAATCATTGCTGAGTGGAATTTGGTTAAATGTTGAAGTAGCAAAGCAAACTCAAACGAATTGATTTTAGTGACTCGCATGGCAGACCATGAAATACTATAGGGAAGACAGGGCTGGCAGGGCAGGACAAGAAAACGATATCATCGAAATTTGTACGAAATGAATAGTTTTCGAAATACAATATTTAATTATTCCACATGCGTCGATTTTCACTCCACAACTAATCGCAAAGAAACACGTATGCATGTGTCTCATGCCAAACTCATTTGCCCGTTCGCATGGCCACACGGCACGGCACACCCGCGCCTCATACCGCCAGCTCATAATGAGTCGCCAATGTTGGTGTTGGTGTTGTTGTTGGCGTCGTTGTCCTCGCTTGACTGTCGTTTAACGCATGCGTGCGTGTGAGTGTGCGGGCGTGAGCGTAAGCGAATGAGTGAATGCGTATACGTCCCTGGCGGCCTTTGAGCTGCCAATTTTAGCTTATTTATGACCGATATAGAAAGGAATAAATTAGGCAAAATGGCAGAAAGACAAGTGGTCGACGCTTATCGACGCCTTAATGTCCAGAAGCCAGAAGTTTCAGGTTTGTGGCCCTAACCAAGGACGACAACGACAACGGCAACGGCAAGCATGAGGTCGAGGCCAACAGGCAAAATAACAATGAGCGGCACACGCTTTAGGCTTATTTCTTAACCCATTTAAAGGGTCATTCGTCAAATTGGCCATAAAAACGCTTAAGCAACAATAAAAAGGGCACAAACAAAACGCTCAAAGGCGACAAAGCAAGCAAAGTGTATGAAATGACGATGACGATGAAGACGAAGACGAAAGGACACAAACAGTCAAGACAGTCAGAATGGCACACAAAACATGATAAAAACAGAAACGGTTGCCTCGCCTAAGTCTATGCTACGATAATGTGTTAGTCAAAGCACGCTCAGTGCGGCAAAGAAAACCACTTGATGCAATCGATTATTTCAAATCCAATTGGATTCAATTCAATTCGATTGAATTGCAGACTGTAGGCTGAAACTTTCTTCATTCTATATTTGTGTATATGTGTATGTGCATCTGATTGGGTGACAAACTTTTCGCTTTTGTGCGTCGTTCTTTCGTCGACATCATCGACATCAACGACATCGTCGTCTTCACCAAACGCTTTGTCATGCAAAGTGAAGCCCGCCATTGGCGTACAATCGTCAATCAAGATCTCTCCACACGGTTTAGGTCAGCAACTCGGCAAACGTAGACGACAACTTCGACGACAAGCCGTCAAACTGGCTTTGCTTGTCAACTTATACTGAGCCTTGCCTCTGCTTGGGGCTTTGACTTGTTCTGGATTTGTACAAATCGACAGCTAATTGTTGCCGAAAGCCTTTCGCATGTTTGACTAAAGTATTTGCTAATTTGCTGCTTTGCAAAACTTGATTAGATGAAATTTGTCGGCTTACGAAACTTAACTTCAAGTTATTTCTCTTCATTTCGTCTTTATTGTTGCTTAAATTGTCGCATTGCCTGCTCAAAGGTATGCTACAGACAGGGCTCGTTAAAGCTATTCACTTGGCATAGCATACTTTTTGGCAGATATTAGCTTAGATATTTTAGCCGTATTGTTGATGGTAAACAACTTAATTTCAATGCTATTTCTTGCAACAATTTTGTTAAGTATTTTATGCTAATGACATTTAAAGCAGCGCCCATTGAAAACATATTCTCAGCAAAAGCCTAAAATTATGCTTTGTTTTAGTTTACATTTGCTGAAGCAATTATTTAAGATTTGCAAGTTTTTTTCTCTTACGAATTTCTTTAATTTTTTATTCTAACTTCATGTGCGACCCTTTTTAATTTCCTTTCACGTTTGCTTCCTGATTAGAGGGTTTTCCATACGCATACGCATACACACATACATACACCACACCCAAATACATTTTCAGTTCAAAGGCCTTCTATTGTTTTACTTTGGCCATTGTTTGCTTTCTTCTGCTTATTCCAGTTGCTCACTCCTGTCGCCGCCCTAATGCCATGCCGAACCCCGCCGGACCAATAACTTTCGATTGCGTGTAATTTCTTTATATTTGTGGCTTTTATTGTTTGTTGTCGCTGTCGTCGTTGTTGTTGTTGTTGTTGTTGGTTTACGTAAGCTCTTGCCACCTCTTTTGTTCACCCCCTCGTCTTCATCAACCATCAACGATTGGCCCTTCACCACTTTTAGTTTGTTGGTTTTGTTAATTTTATTTATGTGCCTAAATGTTATTTGCCATGCTCGGCCATTTCCTTAGCCGGTTGTCGGTTGTCGGTTGTCGGTTGCCGCTTGCCACATGCCGCATGCCGGTGCTTTGTGTGGGCGGCGCGACGCATTTTTATTAATTTTATTTCATTGTGATTATTGTGATTAGTTTGCTTTGCTTGGCCGCTCATTCAACTCAACTCGACTCAACTCGACTCAACTCATTCAGTCAATTGTTCGCTTTCATTCTCATAGCGCATACTATCACTACCTCGCTTGTGTGAGTATTTTTTTTTTTTTTTTTGGGTTCCTTCACTTGAACTCATTTCGGTTTTCGTCGCCTTTGGCTTGTTTGGTATTTATCGTATATTGCATATATTTAGGCGCGAGAAAGTCATTTTCATAAATTTTTGTTGGAAATTGGGTGCGGAAGTTTTACTTGTAATTTTTCGGCATTTTTATTTCATTTCGTTTCGTTTTGCCTTCGCGTATTTATTTATTTTTGTTTCATTATTATTTGCTTTCTTTGTTTTGCCTTTCTTCACTCGATTTCACGCTATAAACGCGTGCAACACACGCGGCTTACAATGTCCTCTCCCTCATCTGTCCAAGCGCCCTTAATTGTTGTTGTGTTGTGTTGCGTTGTGTTTATAAGGAAATTGCCATCATAAAGCAAGCGTGACAGAAATCTGCTCGCACTTTATTAAATCTTTCTGTTATCCAAGGCGCATTTATGCAGCTTTCATCTATAAAGTGTCATTGAAACTCAACGGCTTATCGATCGATCTATTTGAGCGATCAATAATGTACGCTTGCATTTTATTAATTCATTAAGGTGTTGCTATTGTTTTGTTTATATGTACATTCCTTTTTTTTTTCTTTTACTATTTTTATATCCTTTTCACACATTTCCCTTTCGTCGGTTTCTGTCCACTTTAAAGTGCATTAAACTTCCGTCTTTGCGATGAAGCCTATTTTCACAAGTAAATCGCCTCAATTTCCACCTTTCAACATATCGTGCCAGTACTTCCTCTCCCTCTACCTCGCCCGCACTCATCATGGCTCACTATTATGGTCGGTGCTATGTGTGTATGTGCTGTGTGAATGCCGGGTTGTGTTGTTGAGTAGACTCTTGAGTCGCACAACACTTCCGGTTGCCACTTGTATGAGCGCAAAAGCCTTTCAGAGTGCCTTTCGAGTGTCTGTGGCAATTTCTTGGCTTACAGGCGCAACATAAAGCAACAACAAAACAAAATAGAAGCGGAGAAAAGAAGAAAAACTGAAAATGAACGCACACACTCAAACACACTACCAACTCTGCACATGTTTTATACGTTTACACATATCATTTCCTCATTTTTGTGCTTGATTTTTTTTTCCATTTTGTTTTTCTTTTTTTTGCATTCTTGGCACAACGAAAATTCTAAACGCTTTTCATGACGTGAAACAAGTTTTACTTCGCCGCAATGCTGCCAAGGTGCGAGTTTGCAGTTTATTTGGCTTTACGTCGCCTCATGCTCATGTTAACGCTTCAAATGTGTGTGTGCGTGTTTATGCATTTGATATCTGCCCTTCTGTCTGCCTGTCTACCAGCCCTTCCAACCGTCTGTCTGTCCGTCTGACGGGGTACTTCCTACGCCAACATGTCTGCATGCATTCGGCCATTTACATCAACGTTTGTTGCTTTTGTCGAGTGTGTTGACGTCATGCATCGATGTTAGTTGCACTGAGGCTAACACTCAACAGCCACTGCTGCTGCTGCTGACGCTACTTCTTCTTCACACTTATGCTGCCACACACTCACGCTGCGGCTAATGGCGTTTTAAGTCTGTTGTTGCAAGTCTTTAACGCAGAAGATGGCTTCACAGCCACCACACTGAAGTCTAACAAGACAACAGCAGCAGAACACAATCACGCACGCACGTTCACACTCGTGTACACACACACACACACACACACGCATAGTTCTGAACAATTTCAATTTTTTTTGTTTTTGCCTGCAATGAATTTGTTTTTGCCCAAGAATTTTTCGAATTTGGTTAATTTAATTTTTGCTACAAAAATCTCATTTTAATATTTGTTTATTTTTCTTCATTTTTGTTGTTGTTGTTGTTGTTTTTTTTGTTTTGTACTTTTGTGGCCACGAAATTATGGAAATTATTTTGAAAAGTTTGGCGGCAGGTGTGCTCACCCGTGCGTCTGTTCAAATTAGTCAAAAATGCAAAAATTTAATTAACATTTTACTAAATGCAATGCCAAATGCCACAAAATGGCGAACAGAAATAAAAAGCAGAAACGGAAGTTGGCACGAGCCAACAAAACTTTTTGTTTAATATATTTCACTTACTGTAATACACACACAACCACACTCACATACATACACATACACATACGCTAGCACACAATAGCAACTGTCAACGTGCCCGTTTTACCCTTGTCGACCGCGCTTTCGACCATGAAGTGCGCTGAAAAGCATGCTATGAGTTTATTTTCAGTTATTGTTTTGAGCTGCCACACTCAGCTTATGACGCACTTGCCAACACTAACTCTGTCTGTGTGTGTGTGTGCGTGTGTGGCTTTGCACATATTAAAGTGAAAGCTCAAACATAAAATTGAAAATAATTGAAAACGTTAAGTATCTAACCTGAATACTTCTATGCGCTGCTCACATCTCACGCACTAAGCTTGTGCTTTTCACACACATGTACTGTATATGTGTATGTACTTATTGACTCAATACAATGTCAGTTAGCAAACTATTTTAGTAATTGATGCATACAACGTCATATATAATATATTTGTGTAGCAAACAATAATAACAAACGCTCAAAAAATGTCAGCAAAGCATTTGTAAACCTCTCCGATGCTAACCAACGCACACAAGAGTGCAACGCACTTTTTTTGCACCAAAAAAAAAAATAATAATAATTATCAAATGTGTCGCGTTGAGTTGAGTGGAGTTGAGTGGAGTGGAGTTCAACTAAGCTCAGTTTCAGTTTGTCGTGTTAAGTCGAGTTCATTTGTGCATTTGCCTTCTCACTCGCACCTAATTCATGCCTGTCTGTCGTTGCACTCATTCGTTTTGCATAATCCTGACGCATTATCATGTATTTAGTTAGTCAATTTGTTAATTTTTACTTTTGCTCCGCAGCGGAGCAATATTTTGCACTTTAGTGTTGCATACTTTCAAGCGTTGCTCTGAAGCGCTCTGTGCGTGTGTGTGCCATGAATTATTGTTATTACTAATCATTTTTCGCGTTTCGCTTTTTTTCTTCATTTTTATTATTTGTTTTTTTGTTTTTTTTGTTTGTTTGTTGAACATTATTTAATTTTAATAAGCACGCCGCACCGCCCAAACGTCGACGCCTACAAACGACATAATTCAAATGAAATTTCATGACGCCTGCGGTTAGGCAACACAATTGTGTCACATATAAACTTTTGTTGTGTTTTTTTTTCTCGTCATTTTTGCCAAACCTTCGTTACTCTGCGTCTTCCCCTCTCAACCGCTCAGCCATGCCAACCACTCTTTGGATTGTTTTTTCCTTTTTTATTATTTTTTTCTCGTTTCTCGTTTTTGTTTTTGGTTTTGCTTTTCTGTGTGCTTAATTATGTAATTACGTCAAAATTGCAGCTAAACGAACATGAAAACTGCCATTATGATAAAAATCACAAAACAAAAACAACAACAAAAAAAACAAAATTCTGACCATGGGGAAAAGCGAGAAAATTTGCTTATATCATTTCATAAAATTAAACAAAAAAAAGGAAAAAAAATTAAGCGCGTAAAAAGCACTAAAAGCGTTGAATAAATTTTAATTGTCTCATACTGGCGTCAATAAATTTTATTTTTATGCGTTTAAGACAAGCAAAAAGAATCTGTGCAAATGTTGAAGGACGGCTGAAGCAGAAGCAGGAGCAACAACAATAACAACAACAACAGCAACAAAGACAAGAATGAAAATGACGACCACGACAAGGATATGAAAATGAAAACAGTTGCAAAACGTCTTGTACTTAAAACACGTTTTTCCTTTTTATATACATTTTTTTTACACGCATTTTCTTCATCTTAATTTTTTTTTTGCTTTTTTTATTTTGTCCTTTGTCTTTTGTTGTTGTTGTTATTCTTGTTGCTCTGTCGCCATTTTGACCGTAAGCCAAACAAAGTCAAAGGCAACTGTATGAGACACTTGGTGGGTTATGAATAGCACGAGCGCATTATTTGTTTACCTTCGCTTTACAGTTTCAACGTTAAACTGATGACACACTTTTTTGTGTCTCTTGTTGTGCATTTGCTTTAATATTGCGTATACGCCGCATGCGTCAGAGCCAAAGTTTATGTAAAAAACCATGTAATTCGCATTAAGCATAGCAAAGTGCTTTGTTGTAGTATATATATTATGGTGTGGCAACTGCAAAAGAGATACTTTAATTGCACCAATGGTGAAATAACACACACACACACCGCATATATAGAGACAAAAAAGAAATCACTGTAATCGCAAAGAAAATTAAAAAGAAAAAACAAAAACAAAAGTTCAACAAAACGCATAACAATATCAACGACAAATTTCTACCTGTTGGCCATTAAATAAATTCCATTATATCGTCTTTCCCAGAAGAGCTCGTAAAAATAATCATAAAAACGAACAACAACAACAAGAACAACAACAACAAAAGCTAAACTAAGCCAAGCAGATGGCAAAAGGCATGAATATTACTTTGTGAAAAAATAACAACATTTAAAATTTCGTTTGATATAGAAAGACCTCTTTTAAGATGGCACACGCAACTTTCAAACAACGACAGACAAATAAACAATAACAACAACAACAACCACTAACAACAAAGAACCAAGAACCAAGTTAAAGTTGCCTCAAAGTTTTTTTTTTTTCTGTTTTGTTTTGTTTTACTTTGGCAACACAAAATGTTAGCAGAAGAAGAAGCCGAAGTAGAAGAACAAGCACGATAGCAAGTCTAAAAGTATTGGACAGCATGCACAACCCCACCTCCTATGCCACTTCTCCCCCCACAAACCAAAAAACCAAAAACCAAAAAAAAGAGGAGTAATAAATAAATAAATAAAAGAAAAGAAAAGAAAAGAAAGAGAACCAGGAAAAGAAGGAACGTGGCGCTCTGTGAAATTGTGAGGCCTAAGGGACAGCATAGAGCAACACATCAAGGATGCTCGAGTCGAGTCATTTCCCCATCGAGCAACGAGGGGGAAACGCACGAAAAAAACGCCTTTGTTTAAATATTAATAAAATTAAAATGTTACAGTGCAAAATCAAAAAAGCAAAAAAAACAAAGTGTAACAAACCAACAAAAAAACAACAACAAAAACAAATTGCACAAAAAACTGCCCATGAAAAAAGTTAGCATGAGAAATTAGAATAGTAAGCTGAATACGAAGCTCTAATGCGCTACACTTGTGTTGAGACGATGCCAAATGTTGTTGTTTGAGCCCCACTGAGAGCGAATGTGTTGAGTCGAAGCAAAGACATTTGGAAATGCAATGAAAGTCGAAAGCATGTATTGAAAGAAGGAGAAATTAATAGCAAGAAGCGAATACCAACGAATAATGCAATTATCACAAAGAGTCACAATATTAAGAGAGTCGCTTTGGACAATGACAAGACAACTTCAAGAGAGCCTCGATGAGCTTGACTTCAATAAAATCATAAATGCACAAGTGCGTAGGGTATATGGCAAAAAGAAGAGCGCAATAAATGAATTTAAACCAAAGAAAAATAAAGATTTTTATAACATACCAAACAGCTTTGAAAATTAAAAGTGCCCAAAAACAAAAGACGACACAACAACAAAAAGAAGGCAACAAAAAAAAAAAAAACTTCTCACACGTTGAAGAAAAGGTGAAAGTTTGTAAATTTAATTTTATCGACGCCAAAAGTGTTGTAAAGCGCACGGAGAGCGCATTGCCTGAGTCAACAGAACCGACACTGACATCGACACTGACAACGACACCGACGACGGTCGACGGTCGACGGACGTAGAGCCATAAAGCAGGTTAATAATGAAATTTATTGGTTATGCGCCAACAGTGCGAAATGCGTAGAAATTGAAAAATATATTATGAAAAAAGAAACAAACAAAAAAAAAAATGCAAAAATGTCAACAAAAGTCAATGGGAAAATGTCAAAGTGAGAGACGCAACGAGCATTTGCAGTAGCAAACAACGAAAGTCACACAGGCACACAATCACAAGGATAACGATGACTATGACTATGACGTTGACGTCAAGGACAAGCGGTGACAATAAAGCAATCAAGCAGCAAAGCGCTGAAAGGGTTAAACACAAAGCTGAGCAACAGCAGTGGAAACTCAAATTTAGCAATGGAGCGAAGCATGACCAATTGATCATAGCTCTACGATGAACGGAGGGACAGACGGTCCGACGGACGGACGGACGGGCAAATAGACGAAGTTAGTTAGGCAAGCGGACGAAGTGCATGAGCGAGTGAGTGAGCAAGTGAGAGGCAAAGTTTTTCAAGCATGGCTTGTAAACTGATGCAAAACGAGCTGCACACTCTCACACACACGTGCGCTTTGACATTATCATCAACGACATCAACACCACGATGATGATGATGATGATGACGAAGCTGATGACGATGATGGCTGTGGCGATGATTGGTATCCTTGCTCAATTCAACGCTGCTCACATTCACGAGCATAAATTCGAAAATTCATATTTTTGTTTATTGCCTGCAAGCGCAAAAAAAGGATGCTACAAACAAAAAACAGCAACAACAACAACAATAACAACAAAAAATATGAGAAGAAGCCGAAAAGGATATTCGAGCTTCGTTGATTCATGCACATTTTTTTGTTGTTTTTTTTTTTTTATGCAATTTCTACTGCCATTGCCATTGCTCGTCCGAAAATCAAAATGAAAATCGCACATAAAAAAAACTAAAAAAAAAAAGAAAATAACGAAAATAGGAAAATACGAAAACGACGCCATAAATGCAAACATCGACAACAGGAGCACGCGAAACTAAAATCATTGGAAAATAATATTTCATGATGCGGCGACAACGGCGAGTTAGCTGAGGATGAAGCGACGACGACGAGGACGAGGACGACGACGACGAAGGACAAGGATGAGCACAAGCCTGATGATGTAGACTCGGAGAAGGAGGAGTAAGTGGAGGAGAACGAGAACGAGAACGAGAACCAAAGTTATATGCAAAGTTGTGCAACTGCGGCGTTTAACCCTTTATCAGCGTCGACCGTTGCTGCTGTTGGTGCCTTTCGACGACGATCACAGCGCGTTCGAGCATGCCGCCAGCCTCAAGTGATGTCAACTCAAGCAAAGCTGTGCTAAGCTAAACAGCGCTGAGGCGATGCAAAGAGCCTTTCTCGACCAGGAAATTCGCATTTGACTGCATTTTTGCAACGACGACGACGACGACATTCAAGACGACGTCGTCGATGACGATGACTTTGCTCCTTTGGTTATGTAATTCGACTCTTTGCTTCTCGCTTGCGATGCTTTACGCTTGACAAAGTGCCTTTCGCGTCTAAAAGCGTCAGTCAAGCGTGAAGCGAGGCTTGTGCGAATGATTGCTTCGAAGAAGAAGAAAAATAGACGACGAACGAGAAAGAAGAAGAAAAAAAAAAAGAACAATGAAAAGAAAAACAAAAACAAAACTATGCCTTTGGAATCGCAAAGAAGAGCAAAACAGAAAAGTTAAATTTTTTTTCTTCTATTTTTTTAATTTTCTTTTTCTCAACTTTTCAATAAATCGTGCGAATATTTGTGCATTTTCGAAAACTTGACTCACGCAACTTTGTCACATTGACAAACAACAACAACAACAAACAAAAACAACAACAAACAAAAACAACAAAGCAAACCAGTAAGGATTGGAGTCGACAGTACTCGACTCCGACATACCCTGTACCTTCAATTTGTACCAACTGTTTGAAGGCGTTGCCACGCCCACTTTTTAATCGAAACAGATTTCATTTTCATTCAATTCCATATATACCAATTTTTACTCTTTGAGACCAATTCGTTCAAGAGATATAACGGCATTCTACCATGGCTATATGTGGGCGTGGTCACGCCCATTTCACAATTGAATCTTGTTATACTCCATCCCAATATCATATATGCAAAGTTTCATTCTTGTAGGTTTTATGGTTCTTGAGATATAAGCGTTTCAAATTATTACTATATATGGGCGTGGCTACGCCCAATTTTTTAATGTATCTTCTTGGGGCTTGAGTCAGCTATATACACTCCAAATTTGGTGTGCCTATCTCTAAAGACAACCGAGATAAAACGACTTTTGTAAGTTTTTTCCCGAGGTTGCTCCAGTCATTTGCCCCTCACCCCTAAACTAAGTCAAAAAAGGGGGAAACAAAATAAACTTGATCTGCTGAAGGAATAACAGAATCGAACTGCGAAGAGCTTTTGGTCCTATCTATTATAGTTTCCGAGATCGACGCGTTCATACAGACGGACGGACAGACGGACGGACGGACAGACGGACAGACGGACATGGCTAAATCGACTTCTCTTTCGATACTGATCAAGAATATATATACTTTGTATAGTCGGAAATGTCTCCTTTAAGGTGTTACATACATTGTCGATGCGCACAAAACTAATATACCCTTGTACCATAAGGTACAGGGTATAAAAATGCATCAAAGTTTCTTTCGTTCCGCAATCTTAGATTAGCTCTGTTTTACTTTAACTTGTTTGCAGTAAAGCGAACAATTCTTTGTTTAAAATGAAAATAAAGTCGGCAAAAAAAACCTCTTTGCTCTAGACATCTACACAGATTATCCGGTTCAAATAAAAGCAGCGATTTTTAGTATAATCGAAATTTCGGATAATCCAACGTGAAATTGAACAATATTTAAATTATACAAAAATTTTTTTCTACATAATGGGCTTATACGTACATCGTTTGGACAATACTTTTAGACATTTAAAAAAAAATGGAGCTGTAACGATAAACTCGTAATATGAGTTCGGATAATCGAAAATTCGGATAATCGATGTTCGGATAATTGGAATTTTGCTGTACTTGCGTCAAGATTTGAAAAAAAAAATTAAGTTTGCTTAACACATTTATCAACACTGCTCGGAATTGAATAACTAAATTGCTTTGCTTTACTCTGCTTTGCATGAAACACTTTCACACACATTTGCACTTATTTAATGCATTTATGAAGCAAATCATGCAAAACTAATACAAAGTTGTCGATTACGTTTGCTTCAAGGAGCATGAGAAGGGCGAAGGAAACGTCAACAGGCAAGTTGAAATAAACAATAACTTGACAAAAAAAAAAAAACAACAAATCAAAAAACCAAATGTGTTTATGTATCTGCATCTGCATCAGCAACGAACTCAAACTCGTCAGCATCATCATCATCATGCATGTGCATCATAATCGTTATCGTGATCAATGTTGCGCACTGACATGATTTCCATACTATTATTGTAATATTCAAACGTCTCGTTTGATTTCTCCCCCTCTTTTTCCAAGTTGCACAAATGAAACGAACGAGTTGAAAAATAAAATCAAAAAGTATAAGAAAAAATAGTAGAAAAGCACACACACACACACACACACACACACATTGATTTTGCAATGAGTTTTATTTATGCAAGTAACGCTCAAAGTGAGTGGCTGCAAATGTCTCCCACGCCCTTCTAGTCAATTACACGCTTCACCCACACAAACACGTCACAGCAGCAGGAACATCGTCGCCAGCAATAATAATGAAGATGACGACATTGTGGGCGTATGTGGGTGTGGCGCACACAGCTTCGTTCTCTCTCCCTTTTTAAAAAAAAAATAGTAATAATTTACACAATTCAACAAGTGCAACGCTTCAAATTTAGTTTGGCACAACAAAAACAAAAACTTCAAATTGGGAAAGTGCAAAATGGCGAGTTTGGGGAGAGAGGAAAGCGCATTCACAACAATTCATTATGAATGATCAACGAAGTCATACTGGCTTAAAAAAAAAAGTTATTTTTAAACAAAAATACATTCATACACACATACAAATGTATAGGCCAACAGACAGTCAGAGGGAACATTCACATATTCGTGTGTGTTAGGGAAATAAAGAGGGGTGTTCCATACAAAATGATAGAGTAAGAGAGAGAGAGAGAGAGACAGAGACAGAGAGAAGATAGGGGGAGATGTAAGAAAGGACTTTTGAACAAACGAAACATGCAATTTCATATAAATTTTATACATACACACACACACATCCACACACCCACCCACACACACAGAGACACATGAGTCTGCATGCAACGTAAGCGCACATTTTATGATGAAATGTCATTGAGTCGCTGAGCTCTTTGCGCCAAATTTCATTCGTTTTCATAATTTTAATAAAATTGAAAAATATTCAAGAAGAATGACGATGCCAAATGCAAGCCAGTTGAATGAAAATGAAACAACTCCAACAACAACAACAATAAAATGTATTCAAATAAACTGTGAAATAAATTTGACTTCAACTTTCAATTTCTACTTGTGGCACACAAATATGTTTTTGCATCTCTTTTCGATTAAATATAAGTTTTTATGATTATGAAGTGAAGCAATTTGATATAAAAAAATATATATATAAATGAATAAATAAACAAAAATTTCGATGGTCTGTAAAAGTTCAGAAGACAAAATGCAAAGTGATGAAATGAAGGTCTTCAAAAGAAGTGTTCAGCAAATTAAAATCGTTGATTGGTTTGCAGTGATCCATTGGTAGTTTTCCACAGTAAATCAATACCGAGTCGAACGAGCCACATAAAAACAGTAGTTCCATTAAAAAAGTACGCTTGCATGAGATCTCACTGTATACCTTAAAATTGTTAACCCCATGCGGTTTAATAAGGAATAAAGTATGAATATGAGCAAAAAATAAAATAAATAAAAAAAATCAAAACTCAGCTTCCTTTCACTTTATAAAACTTTGAAATTCCAAACACTTTTCCCAATACTTTGCAACACTATACACATAAACACACACAGACACACACACTCACACACACACACATGGGACAAACACACATGCAACGATGTATTCATTTATGCTGATCAAATTGTCGCCAATGTCGTTGACATCGTCAACTTCAACATTGTCGAGCTCACCGACACAGTTACCGTTACCGTTAACGTCACCGTTAGCTAAAGCGTTACCGTTACGTATGTACATATCTGAATTTATATTTTTTTTTTATTGTGTTTCAGTTTGAGTTTTGAATTTGAGTTTCTTGGTTTTGTATGACGACTAAATGACATAATTCAGTTCAGAAACTTTTCACTCACGCCAACTGTGAAAAGTTAAACGCTGACAACGACAATGATGATGTTGAAAATGCTGCTGCTGCTGCTGCTGATGATGATGATGATGATGATAATAATGATGTTGTTGTTGATGTTATTTCCTTATGATGACGCCCGTCAGACTTGTTTGGCTATGGTAAAAGTTGATTGCTGTTGTTGTTGCTGCTTTTATTGTTGATATGTCAGCAGGTGTAACTGCGCATTTAATCCAACCAAAAGTCGTAACATCAACAGGAATGTCATAATTTTACAGACGCTCTGAAAATCGTAACATATTTGAGCGTGTACGCAAAGTGAAAGAGACACTGTGATATAGAGCGAGAGCGAGAGCGACAGAGAGAGAGAGAGAAAGCAAAGCGTCAAAATGTTACTGACACTTTAAAAGTCACAAGTCAAAGTTTACATCTTACAATATAACAGTAAAAGCATACACACACACACACACACACACAAACGACGGCGATGACTTCGATTCAACTTGAACTCGAACTCATTTTTTTAACGAGCATGAAGAACTGCGCGAATATTACTCATACATCATGTGTGCTCGCTGCACAAATAAATGAAAAAAAGTAAAAATACACACACACATATACGCACTTTGCAAAAGAAAAAGCAACAACAAAGCAACATCAAGGCATGCGGGAACACACGGCTAGAAAAAATGCAAAGTTTTGTGAAATCAAAAAAAAAAAAAAAACAAAAATAAACAACTAAAAAAAAAACAAAAAAGAAAACAGTAAAGAAAATGCGTGTAAAAATATATATGAGAAATGCCGAGCATAGAAAATTTACTGCGCCAAAGTGTTGAGGATCATAACTCATGACGCTTACAGCATTAAATCTTTGCTTTTAATTATGCCAAGTTCGCAAAGTGTGTGTATATGTGTGACTGTGTGTGTGTGTGTGAGAAGGACCAACGCGCGGGCAACGGGCAGCGGAATGCGCAAAGTGCCGCAACGGTTAGGAAAAAGTGAAAATAGCTTAAGACGTGCAGAAAACGCTAGCAAGACAGACAAATAAATTCTCAACTGTGCTGAGCTGAGCAGGGCGGCTGTTGGGCGCTGCCGTGCCGTGCCCTGAGAGGCAACGTGTTGAGAGGTGCTTGAGAGACGTGTATGAGTATGAAAATTTCGGCAGCGGTGGCCAAGGATGGCAAACGGTTTGGGGGAGAAGAAGTCATCGGCAGTGCCGTCGTTGACTTCGTAAAATTAATTTGGCAAATCATGAAGAATTACCACAGTAAAGTATAAATTCATTTTTTTTTTTGGTTTTCTAACTTTTTCTTATACACGCACACACAGGTGTTTGCTGCTATGACAACTACGCCTACGTAGCAGAGCAGGGCAGAGCAGCAAGCAGAGTACAAGTACAAAACGCTTACATACAACACGGCTTATGTGCATGTGTGTGTGTGTGTGTGTGTGTGAGTGGCATCAGATATGCCCGCATTTTGACCTTAGAACTTTTCTGAGTAATGAGCTGGCGCCAGCGTCCAAAACGTGCCAACATGTCGTATGAGTGTTTTTCATACTTTTCCCTTACGCTCATTCTTCAACGCTTTGCCATGCACGCGTTATCTTAGTCTGCTCATGTAAATATATGCGTGTATGTGTATGTGTGTGTGTGTGTGAGACTGACAAACAAAGGTTCTTATAACGCTTGAAAATAGTAGCAGAGCATTTGAACAATTTTGCCCCTTTTTTTTTTTTTTTTTGTTTTGCAAACTTTCTAAGCTGACAGTTTTAGACTGTAAGTTCATTTGAGACAGCAAAGCAGATAAGAACAAAATAAAACAAAAAAAAAAGCAAATAAAAATAAAAAAGAAAACAAAAACCAAAAAAAAATGCTGAATGGCGTTGTTATATACGGCGAGTGAGTGAGTGAGAGGGTGTGAGGGCACAGTTTGGCCAACAAGCGCAGCGTTTGTGTGTGTGTGTGTGTAAATGGTCAAGGTTAACACGTACTCACTAACACAAGCAAACAAGCGACATAAAAACTCATTAAAATTTATTAAGTGACATTTTGTCATGTACATAAGTGGAGAAGTGGAGGAGCGGCAGAGAGTATGCCCAACCCGGTGACCCACCGAATAGAGCTCGTCGACAAAATGGTAAAGGGTATGCATATCCGCAATGCAATCATAGACCTGTGGAACGAGTGAAAGACAGCGATAAAAAATATTATTAAAATGAAACAGAAGGGCAATCTATTTGAGAAAAGCAACGCTTGTTGACAGCGTCGAGTTGTCTCCGAGGTCCGGCTCATTTGAGACAAGGCCTGACTTGCCTTGCATTTGCACAACAATAGAACATTCATGTTATGTTATGTTAATGAATGAAGCAACAAAATGAAATCGATATCGACGAACAAATAAACGATAAAACGTTTCTTATATCAAATACGAATAACCTCAATTCTAAGAATAGTGTTGCCTACTTCAGGGCTTTTGTTCAATATTAGCGGTCTGCATGAATGCACTTAAAACGAAAACATGTAAAAAACCAAAGGAAGCATTGGTCAAGGTAAGTCCAAAATATAATTACCAAAAAAAGAAACCCAATTATAAAAGTTGACAATTTTATTTCAAGTTAATTAGTCAACGTTTTCTAAATTGGCAAAAATTATTTATTTAGGTATTTATTTATTTTTTTTTTACATTTTTATAATGACATATTTTGAAAACAAATTGCAATTTCATTAATTTGATTTTACCAACTTGACCCTTAATTGAAATAAGCAAAGCAAAGCAAAGCAAAGTAAAAAAAAAAGAACAAAAATGAAAAAATTTTCTAGCTAAATAATGAAGTATGCCATCACTCCATTGTCACTTTAACATCGCAAGATGCTTACTTAGTTGCAGCGCCTCAACGTTCCCACTGTCGCTCAGCATGACCAATGTGCTTCAGTCAATGTGCGCTGATTCTTATTAGCGTTGAAAATCGCACTTATTTGACGCTAATTTCCATTTGCTAATTGCTCATCAGTCTTCTCATTGTTTGCGAACGAGCGCCTTTTACAGTTACCATTTTCATCGCTTTTCTGTCTCTCTCTCTCTTTGTCTCACCTCATACGCCCACTTTGCTCACTCACTTACCACATTGATGCTCTTTAAGCCAAACAGTGAACGTCGTGGTTCGTTTTCGTTTGTTTGTTGTTGTTGTTTTTTTTTGTTTTTTTGTTGGCATTATTTTTGTTGCTTCTTCTTCTTCTTCTTGTTTTTCATCTGTTTCGCATTCGTTCGTTTTGCTGCTCATTTAGTTGCTTAATTTCATTTCATTTAATTTCTTTGCCTTATTGATGCTGATGATAACTTTACTTTCACCGCGCACTCTCTCTCCCTCACTCACTCCGTCTTTCTTGTTGTTTTGCGCACTGTTATTCCTCACTCATTCAGTGACTCATTCATACGCTCACTCATCAATGTTGTTGTTGCTGTTGCTGTTGTTTTTCGTATTCATTAACAACGTCGTCAAAGTCGTTGGCAACGACTGAGACAGCCTTGGCGACAGACGCTCGAACGAACGAACGCCCGCCCATTTGACCATTGAGTTGCGCGCCCCCACAAAAAGTCAGTCGAGAAGAATAATTCAGCGTTTGCCACTTGATGCTAAGTCAGGCATGGCAAGTGCAAAATTGCTCATTAATTGCATTTTATAAGTTTGTCTTTGTTTTCGTTTGCCCTTCTTTTTTGTTTGTTGTTGTTGTTGTTGTTGTTGCTGTTTTTGTACTTTATTTATTGCACAATCATGTTGAATATACCATCGCTTTTATTTTTATTATTTTTTCTTTCCTCTGATGGCTGTGTAAACAAGTGAGTCATGTAGTAAAACATGACGTTAACATTTATGAAAATATTGTTAATATAATTATTAAAGTTAAGCGCCTTAACTTATTGTTTAAACGCCCAACGCAAAAAGTAGGGTGTTTACAAGGCTTACGTGACGACATGGTCGATTGAACCGATAAATTTTTGTTTAAAATAAGACTTAATCGAGAGTACTATATGTTTTAATAATGAGTAGCCATATGTTACATAGGCACACAGGCGGTGCATACGTCAGTCAATTTTTAACGTTTTTGTTTGTGTCAGTTTTTTGCAAAGTGTATCATTTTTTTTTTTTTAAATAAAATTTTTTTTTGGAAAAAACAACAACTCAAATTCAACGCTAAGCCTTTAATCTATAGAAAAAAAAATTTATATTTATTTGCGCACAAATGACTTTTTGATGTCATTCTTTCTTAGTTGTTTTATTATTATTATTTTGTTTAATTTATTATACCCTGTACACAGACTCTGTATGAGGGTATATTAAGTTTGTTTGAGACGGTTTGTATTTAACGCACAGAAGGAGAGGAGGAGGACTTTATAAAGTATATATATTCTTGATCAGATCGACGAATTGATACACACTCACAGACACAAGCTCACAGAGACGTTCTGTTAACAGTTAACAGAGACATTCTGTTAATAGAGACGTCTGTTGACAGTTACCAGAGACATTCTGTTAACAGTTAACAGAGGCATTCTATTAACAGTTTACATAGGCATTCTGTTAACAATTAACATAGTCATTCTGTTAACAGTTAACATAGGCATTCTGTTAACAGTTAACATAGGCATTCTGTTAACAGTTAACATAGGCATTCTGTTAACAGTTAACAGAGACATTCTGTTAATAGAGACGTCTGTTGACAGTTACCAGAGACATTCTGTTAACAGTTAACAGAGGCATCTATTAACAGTTTACATAGGCATTCTGTTAACAATTAACATAGTCATTCTGTTAACAGTTAACATAGGCATTCTGTTAACAATTAACATAGGCATTCTGTTAAAAGTTAACATAGGCATTCTGTTAACAGTTAACATAGGCATTCTGTTAATAGTTAACATAGGCATTCTGTTAACAGAGACATACAATATACTTGGAGTGAGGCACCGCTTACCGTATGTGCAGGGTATTATATTGGCGAGTACTCTCTACTATAGCGTCCCTACTGGTTTTTTGTTTTCCTTTTTTTTTTGGTTTTTTTGTTTAGTTGAGGCTAAGCAAATATTTGTACAAGGTTGAACTAAAATAAAAAGCCAAAGCAAAAGCGAATCAACAGCAACAACAAAAACAAAGCAACACAACGAAATGTCATTAGTTGAAACCAAAACAAACACACACAAAAAAAAAGAAAACAAATATAAAAAAAAAAAAAGAACAACTCTTGTTTGCTTCATCAGTCATAACTGTAAATATCTAATGGCGAGTCATTCGACATTTTCTGCTCACACTGCGCTCATTTGCTCAAAGATCTATTTTTTTCGCACACACATACACACACACACAGAGAGACAGACAGACAAAGCTTTCAGTTGATGACAATTAGCGAATACACTTCATGTTTCTGACAGCTTAGAAAAATCACTTTGTTCACACACAGGCACCCACGCACTTACACACACACACACACACACACACCCACATACACAAAGGCTTGTGGCGTGAGCTGTGTTGGCAAACTGCTTAATTGCTAAAAATAAAATACAAAAGACAATGCAATAAGCAAGTGAAAAATATATTTTAGTGAGTTGTTGTTGTTGTTCTTGTTCTTGTTGTATGACGCCCACAAATCGCTTCGCCGCTTTGCCACACTCTTTTTGTGTGTGTTTGTGTGTCACTTTTGGTGCCTGCGTACATCATGCTAAATGAAAGTTTTAGTTATTTACTGCACGCCAGGATATCAGCACAAAAACACACACGCACACAACATGACATCGCCGTCTTCGTCAAGTGCACGTACACCCACACTAACACACACACACACACACACACTCACTAACACATGCACCAACACTACAAGCCCATAGCCCTGCCCACGTCATATACAAGAGACAATGATAACTGTTTTTTTGGGCAGAGATTTCCGGTTTCCGTTTTTACTTTATTTTCTGTTTTATGTTTTTAGTTCTATTCGCCATTTTACTTGAGCAAAACTAAACTCAACTCAACTCAGTTCGGAATTTGCTATTTTAACGAGCTTTCAAGTGCTCTCCCTCTATCTCACTCTTCCTCTATCTCTCTCCCTCTCTCGCTTTGTCACTCCCTTTGTGGCAGAGTTTTTCTTCTTGCTGCAATGCTTTGTCGGTATGGTTCGACTATGGCGGCGATCATTAGTCATTTTCAAGTGGCGTTGAGTGGAATTATGCACAGAAGTTGCCTCTAAGTGACCAAAATCACGCTTACAGCTCTAACAGTAACAGTAACAGCAACTGTAACAACAACAACAACAACAACAATAACAAGCCACTTGACATTTTGTCAACCAGCGAACAACAACAACAACAACAACAATGCGGCCATTTACTCATTCATTCATTCATTCACGCACGCATTTTGTTTAAATATTTTGTGTGTGTGTGTGTGTGTGTGAGTGTGTAAGTACGCCATTTTGTACGCGTCGGCAGCGGTAAATTAATCTTATTTAATTTGAATTTTTATTTAAATAAAGCACACACACACACACACACACACACACACACACACACACAGACACACCGGCAGAGCAAAAACAGCGCATGTCGCGTAAAACTTTTGTGAAATATTATTTTATTAAATGTTCAAAATCACCGTTATTTCTCCTCCTCCGACTCCGCCGACATCTTTGCCTCGTTTGTCACAATTGTTGCCTACAGAACAGCTTGACTTACCCAACTGCTCAAACTTTGTCTGACCGCCCGCTGCTTTGGCCCCAACAACAACAACAACAATAACACAACAATAATACAACAATAATAACAACAATAATAGCAACAGCAACAACAACAACAATGACATCTGCTAAACTTTAGCCATTTGTTGTTTTGTTTTTGTTTTCTGCGCTTTTGTTACATTTTCCAATTTGTTGAATGCTTCCCAACCCGGGTTCAAGGGTCGACAGGTGTTCAAAGCTGAAGCTCTAGCTGGAAAAGCTGCCTACCAGCCCCTCTCATTTTGGTTTTGGTTTGTTTTAGCAAGTTAGCGACCTGCTGGCATATTCCTTTAAACAATAACAATTTGTGACCCTAATGGTCGTCATGCCGCTCAAACGAACCAACGCTCCGCTCTGCTCTACTCTGCGCTACTCTGCTCTACTGTCATCAGTGACAGCGACAGCGACAGCGCAGTCAGCGTTACCACGGCTATTTATTTAAACAAATGTCCGTCCGTCCGTCCATCGTGTGTCATTCAAGCGACATCGGTGGCTGCGGCAGTAACGTCCGCCAACACGGAAATGATTTATGACAATATTTTCGCAACGTTCACTTCTTCTCACTTCTGCTTGCGCCCGCTTGTGTTCGTTGTCCAAACGCTCGTTTGGTTTTTAAGCTCACTCGCATAACTGTAAAGTGTTTTAAAGTTGTTGATTTCAACGTT
The DNA here is from genome assembly GCA_034638295.1 of Phortica okadai. NCBI lineage: Eukaryota > Metazoa > Arthropoda > Insecta > Diptera > Drosophilidae > Phortica > Phortica okadai. The sequence continues at coordinate 42,339,965 of CM067848.1, read as the reverse complement.
TCTGACGCGTTGACAAATGCCTTTGGGGACATACATAGTCAAATGGTTTGCTCTCATTCACTCACTCACTCACTCACTTCTGGTCGCTCTTCTCATCATTTTGAAATTTTGAAAAATCAAGTCTTGTTTTTTTTTTGTTTCTTACATATTTATGCACACGAATTATATCAAAATTTCATTGAATTTTTTATATTTGCTAAATTAAATAAGTATGGCATACTTTCGAGCGCTTTGAGTGTTATTTTTGGTTTCCTTTTTTTATAAATTATTAAAAAATAACAATTTGTATGAGTAAATGGGAAAGAAGAGAAAATAAAAATCTAGTAGCCTCACCTCTCTAATTCGTTCCACTCTGCGTCACTTTAAAATTCGTCTGTCTTATTTATTTGGCTGATTCTTCAACTGCTCCATATACTTTTTGAGCCTGGAGATTTATTACTTCGCAAATTTTCGGGACTTTTAAGTCGATCTTAAGATCCGCCTTTCGCCTGAACCTTTAGACGCCAATCATCAATACCTTGACCTTCTTGAGATTTGATTTTGCTGCTATGCCATGCACCTGCCAGTCGTGTATCTCTTTTTCTCTCTTTCTTAACATTTCAAGGAAATATAAGACTTGTTCATTAAGTGAAAAATCTGTACAAATCTTAGCCTTGACGACATTTATAAGAACACAGACAATCATCAACCAACAACCGACAACCGAAATGAGACAAACTCGATTTGTTTATAATTTCTTTTTTATTTCATTTCTCGTGAATTTCCATAAGACTTGTGACATATTCGCTTTGACATTTATCTGTCTGTCTTTCTGTGCGTCTTGCTGTTCGGTAATCTGTGTGGAAAGATACTTTGCTTATTATAATATGAGCAGCAACAAAAACATTAACTGCCAATTAAAATGACAACAGCAAAAAAAAAAAAAGCAAAAAAAAGAAAGCGAGTGCAAAACAAAAAGTAACATAAACAGTTACGCACGTTAGAGAGAATCAACAGAGTCTTTGGCAGATGTAACATGACAAAGCCGACAGATCGGAGACAGGAACATTTAACAAAAGCACAAGCAGCTTAATTAACATTATAAAGCAGAACGCAAAAACAACTTTGAGTTATAAAAGTCTAAAAAAAACATCACCACACACAGATTCACCGACACAGATACGCTTTAATAATGAGCAGCTTAAGATATGTCATGTGAGCATATTAAATGCAAAAATGAATAATAACAATGAAAGGCATTAGGCCGAAAGATAGCAGGATAAGCCATTACACACATACACACACATATATAAATATTAATATATCATACTTGCATGTGAAAATAGCAAATAATGCAATTAAAATTCGAGGCAAAAAAGCGAAAATCCTATGAAATTACATTAAAAAAGTGAGCAAAGAGAGAGAGAGTGGGAAGTGCAGGCGTGCGAACGAGAAAAAAACAGACTTGATGAAAAAAAGGTCCAAATAAATCCTTAGTTAATTAGCTCTGACACATCAGTGCATAAATAAACACACACACACACACACGCACATACAGGCGCACAGGGACACGCGCAAACAGCCATAAGCGTATGTGTGTGTGCGCCTTTGACAGACAAACGTTTAATTATGCATAAATGACAGCGAAAAATTGTCTCTTATTGAATGCTGTAAGCAATCCTCATCATGCCTTGTCACACACAAACACACACACACACTTCCTTTGTACACACATTGTAGTAGTAGTTGTTGTTGTTGCCGTTATTATTGCTAAAATTACTTTTTTTAAATGCCTTATTCTTTTGCTTCATTTTCATCTTCGCCTTTCTTGCGCATTAAACGCTTGTCACATTAACGTGCAAATCCGTTGCTGCACAGCGCTGCAGAGCCAAGCCAAGCCAAGCCAAACCAAGCTGAACTGAACTGAACTGAGCCGAGCTGAGCTCAACATAATCCTTTTGGTTGCCGCGCAGCTAACAAATCCATCTACTAATAATAATAACTGCCAACTAATTTCATATTCATGATTTTTAACGCGTCAAAGAAGATTAATGATGATCACAACTACAACAACACAACACAAACGACAATGACGTCAACGAAAAAACAAAAAAAAAAACAACAAAAAAACAACAACAAAACATAATAAAAAAAAAAAAAACCAACATAACAAAGGCAAAAGAAGAAGCAACAGAAGTGAAATACAACACAAGAAAGCCAAAGCCAAGCAAAGAAAGGCGAACGAACACACACACACACACATACTCACAGAGAGCCACACACACACACACACACACACAAAGGGCTAAGCAGAGGAGCTTGCTGCCTGGCTGAGTGAATGGTTGATTGCAAGGATATGCGAGCGCGTCGCACAGTTCCATTTGCATAATTTGCAACAGTTTGCTTGCGGCGCCTCAGCAAACCAGCAAACCAGCAACAACAACAGCAACAGCAAGCGCTGTCTTAATGCTGCGCTGGCATCGACGTTGGCGTCACTGTTGCCAACGCTGCTATTATCTTTCGTTTAGTAATTTTTAATTGAGTTTATTTTTGTGTGAAAGTTTTTCTTAACAGTTCCTCTTTTTTGTTGTTGTTCATTTTTTTTTTTTTTGCTTATACCACAAGCAAAATTAAAAATAAACATGTTTATTGTCAGCGTTCATCACTTTTGTGGTTTGTTGTCAGCGTGGGCGTGAACGTGGGCGCGTCTTTCAAACAACTTTTGACGAACCAATACAAAATTGTTTGGCAAAACATTTTTTGTTATTATTATTTTTTTTTTTTTTATGAAAAGAAATGAAAAACAAAAAAAAAATAACAAACTTTTCAAAAGAATAAACAAAAAAATAAATAAATAAATGTTTTCTTGCGGCGCTTTTTAGCAAACTATAACAGCAACAGCAACAGCAACAAGCGAAACTTTTACGCAAATAATCAAAATGGAAATAAAAGCAAAAAGCAGCCAGGGTGGCAAGCAAGCAAGACGATGACGATGACGTTGATGAAGGCAAAGGCAATGGCTGGTGCTGGTGCTGGTGCTGGCGTGGACCATGAGCAGAAGCTTGACTGCAACTGAAAATGTGCACTCAAAGCCAAAGTGCAAAGCAACGAACAACATTTTTGTGTGTTTAATAAGAAAAATACTTAGATAAATGAATTTCTTGTACAAATACTCCACACAGAAGGCAAAGACGAGAATGTTCGGTTTTGCTGTTGTGGTTCTATTAAGCAAAGTGTGTGCGTATGTGTGTGTGTGTGTGTGTGAGTGAGACACAAAGAGGAAGTTGGCTAGGAAGATGGTCGTACAGCAAACGTCAAAGAAGACATGAGTTGAAGTTAAAATCGATGTTGTTGTTGTTTTGTTGTTGGCGGTGTCGGTGTCGGTGTTGTGAAGCGCAACAGGCATCTTCAAGCTAATGGCTGACGATACAATAGTAACAACAACAACAACAACAACAAATTCTGTATGTTGCACAAAGGCAAGAAATGCAACGTTCTTAATCGAAAGTGGACAACAGCGGAACCCTTGCTGCGTTGCGGTTGTGTACAGTCGGGCACTAACTTAACCAGACCGCCTCAGTTGTGGACAAGCGTACATTGAGGCGTCATCATATTTCAGTTTACAGTTTGCACTTTGCTAAGTTTCTATTAAAGAAAATGTGCGGTCTCTGTGGTCTTCTTGAGAAATCTAATTAAATGTGTACCAAGACACGACACCGTAAAGCAGCACACACACACACACACAAACACTTAGTGTGCATGTGTGCCAGTGTGTGTGCTATAGACATGATAGATAATACTTGAGTCAAAGTAAGAAAAATAACAAAAACAAAGACATTGTCGTTTGATGCTTATTTGCTTACTCAGTAAGCATCAAAGTGTGAGGTTAAACAAAAAGCATTGCATACACAAAGGCGCAGTCATTAAATCATTACTGCGTTGGTGCTTCCGTAGCTTGTTTATTGCAAAACTAAATACAACAAAATGGCACCAAAACATAGAAAATGGGGAGGGGGGGAGGTTGGTGGGAACAATACAAACGGCAAAATAAAACAAGTTCATAAAATTTAATCAAATAAAAGGGTTCATAAATAAGTAAGCAAATCACTTAAGCAACAAAAAACAATAACAACAACAACAACAACTACACAAAAATTCATAATAAAACGCAAGCAACTCAGCAAAGTTCACACACACACGCACACAAACAGAAGCATGGCAATAAAAACTAAACTTCCTAAATTAGCTGCAATACATAAAAAATATAATAATAATATTTCCGCTTGGCATCGTTGCTTCTACGACGACTTCCTCTTCTTCGCCATATGACGCCTTTTTTTTTGTGTTTTTGTTTTTGTTTTTGCTTTTTTTTTTATCCTACATTTCTTTTTCACGGCATTGTAACACAAGCTGTTCGCGCACAACAACAGCAACAACAACAGCAGCAAAAGGCAAGTAAACAATATTTTTATGATAAATGACTGTAAACGAGCATAGAAAGAAGCTGCCGGCAGTAGCAGCAGCAGCAACAACAACAACAACACCAGCAACACCGAACTTAGCAACGACAAATAAGCACTCACACACACACTCACACGCTCACATACACACACATGTGCTTCTCTTAGCCATTTTAGAAAAATTTGCTCTTTTTGGGTTTTTTTTTTTCATGTGTGTTGTTATTTTTAAAGTGCGTTCGTTGACTGAAGGTATTGTAGGTGTGGGCAAACTTCATCATCGTCATTGTCGTCATCATCAACCTCGTCGTCGTTGTTGCCGTCATCAATGAGAGTCATCGTTGTTGAGCAACAGTTGAACTTGCGTGCGTGCGTGCGTGCGTGCGTGCGTGCGTGAGTGAGTTTGTATATGTGTGTGTGTGTGTCTCTGTTTATAGCGACATGTATCAAATGAGCGTCAAAGCGTAGACGCGGCGTATGAGCAACAGCGTAAATTAAGTTTTATGTCACACACACACACACACACACACATACACTCACGCACTTAGTAAAGAAACTCACTAAATACGTGTGTATTGCGTGTACTGTTACTCACTCACACACACACACTCACACACACATTGTGCGGCGCTCGCTGCTATCGCTCATATTCATAAAACAAAATCACTGCCTTGTCCTAAAAGCGCAAAAGCCAACAGCAAAGTACAAAAATAACAATAACAACAAGAAGTCATATTAACTGTGACGAAATTTAAATACTCTTCAAGCCATACCGAATTCATATTAGTACATAAAACATGTTATTATGGCAGACTAAAAGCAGACACGAGCCGAAGAAGATTATTGGAACAAGAATGGGTCGACAGATGTCTTGGAAGTGAGTTTTATAATTGACTAATACTACGAATAAGTCTTGTCTGTGATATCTCAAAAGAAGTTTGGTATTTTTGAACTGAAATTTCTTACAGAACACCATCAGAAGCCTCACAGGCAAATGAATGAATGTTCAGATTGACTGATTGATGAATAAGTGAATAAATACATGGAATGGAAGTTGGTGTTATTAAGATCAATAATAATAATTGAGTTATGCGCACGATGGAAATTCAAATCGAAGATACATCTATCGAAACTGTTGATTCTTCCAATGCGCACAGCCAATTAAAGTACTCATGGCTTAAGTACATTCAAAAATTGTACTCACACACACTCACACATACATATAAGCGGAAATGGACTCACGAAGTTTTTTTTTTTTTTTTCTTACTTGTCTTAGCTCTCATGTACGTCGACTATCTTCTTTATTTGGTGTGCATAGGAAATGTAAAAAAAAAAGTTGTATATAAAAAACGACTTCCTTCAGACGCTTTTAGCTAAATTACGGCAACGACACTGATGGCAATACAACAACAACAACAGCAATGGCAACAAAGTCAAACAACAATAACAACAACAACCGAAGTAATAGCGTATGATATACGCTTAAATAATAATAAAAGGCGAACAGGACATGAACAAACGCACACACACCCAAACTCACACCCACACAGATACGCACATACACTTGCGGTTGCTCACTTCCGGCATCGTCGTCACTTTCTGATTAGTTAAAATGTGTACGCGTGTAAATTGCGCTTTGACATCGCATGGGGAAAAAGAAAAGAAAAGAAAAGCAAAGCAAAGAAAATTAGCTGCTAAAGCAAGAACAGTAAAGAACGAAAAGCAAAAGAAAGAATAAGTGACAAAAGTGGTTCAATACAAAACACAATGCAGAGCAAACTTGATGCGTGCGTGCGTGAGTGCTTGCGTGCGTGTTTGGTCGACATATTGTCACACATACACATAAACAGAGCTGAAACGGAAATGCGTTGACTTATATTATTTTTGTTATTTTTTTTTTTTAAATTTCAAACGAATTTCGGAATTGATTTTGTTATTGTTTTGTTTTTATGCTCTTCACTAAGTTTGTTCAGCAGTTTCCAACACTCAGAAGAAGATGTCTCCGACCATATAAAGTACATATACATATTATTGATCAGGCGGACAAGAGATACTGATTGAGACATGAGCACAGAGGGCTGAAATTTGACTGGTAGTCTTTTGGCTTAATAAAATGGGCATGGCACCGCCCACTTGTAGCCAAAATACATAATTGCCATATCTCTGGAACCCAATGAGGTGTAACAATGAAAAGGAAATAAGATTCATTCGATAAAATGTGCGTGGAACAATGAAAAAGGGCATGAAGAGTATAATATAATCTTCATTAAATCATCAGATTTAAATCAGTCTTTAAGGAAATTAATTGAAGGAAAGTGTATTTAATTGTCATCAACGCTAAAACTTATTTTCTTTTTTGTTAATTTATTATGATACACTTTTTTCACCCTCACTTGCTGTTTGTTTCCAACTTGCGCTGGCAACCTTCGTTGTTTTGTTTTAATGAGCACTGGCTTCTGTCATAGGCTCGCCTTCGGCCTATTTGCGTTGTCATTTGACAATTTATTTGTTTATCCATTTCACTATATTATATTGACTTATCTGTATATGCGTATTCATGTTTGCGTGCTTGTATTTGACTGCTTACTTCCGCTTGTTCACAGTTAATTGCTGCCCAGCAGTTAATCGTCATTATGAGGCGCACACACATACATACATATGCACTTCAATCACACTTCATACATCTCTCTCTCTCTCTCTCTGTCTCTCTCTCGTTGTGTGTCTCTGACTCTTATCTTAATGGGGCAATTGCTATCTAAACAGTTGCTCACACATGTCTTCGACTTCTTCAATTGTTGATTTTCCGTTTCACATTCATATTCCTTCGTCTCACTGAACGTTGCCCCTGACAGCCGAGCAACCAACTGACAGCTGTCTACATCAGCATGTCATTTAGCTGTTCATCTCGCTCTTAAGCTCACTCACTCTCTTTCTCTCTTTAAATGTATGTCTGTCTGTCTGTTTGACATTCTGTTTGTCTGTTTGTGGTTTTGATTGTCACTTGATGTGATGTGATTATGATGTGTTGCGTGATTGTTGTGTGTGTGTGTGTGTGTTTTTGTATTTCATATACACACATGTTGACGTATGTGAACTGCCATGCCCCCGCGCCCCCCAAAACGCCCAAGCACAGCCGCTTCAATGCTCTTACAAACACACACACTTGCCTGATGTGATAATTTGTGTAAATTTGCTTGTCAAATGCGGTCGATTATTTCTGTTTGACAAGCATTTATTTATCCGTCTCACTCTCTCACTCTCTCTCTCTCTCTCTCTCTCTCAAAATAATACACACTCACACTCTCGCTCATTTAACTTTCTGTCTTTTTGCAATCTTCACTTTTGATTGACATTTAAGCTTAGTGCTTGTCATGAATAATACAATTGATTTTAGAACATTAAATTCATTTAAATTTTATGCTTGATAAAAGTTAAACTTTAATTTTGTTATTAATTTTAGAATACAAAAAGTAAAAAAAAAAAAATTTTAAATAAATCAAACTTTGACTTAATTAAAGACTTTGTTCAGACGCAAAAATTACGTATACGTTCCGGGACACAGAACAATTTGACAAAGTTTCGAAATTAATAAAAGAAAATGACAAAATGTCAGACAACACCAACATGATGAACATCAACATTTGTTGCTTCATTATTGTTATTGTTGTTGGCGGCTGTGTGGCACAACAAACTCACTCACGTACAATTGTGTGCAGCCACAGCACGCTCTGCGGAAAGAAACAAAACAAATCAAAAATACACCAATCACACACACACACACACTCACACACACATACACACAAACCGAACGACACGCAATATTGGAAAAGTTAGAATAAATAAATAGTCGTAAAAATTCACTTTTTAGCTGACATCAATTACTTTCGTCTCTAATTTCTTTGTTAAGCGTTTGTCGACGCATAAAAAATCAGGCCAACGTTGGCCAACACTTCGCTCGACCAATTCGACCAACAGCCAAGTTACACTCTGCAACAAAATTTATGCCATTACCTGCTGACGGTTCAAATAAATTCGCTGCTCACCCTCACCGACCTTTCTCAAATCACCTTGACTTTAGCGCTCTAATTTCGGCTGTAAAGCAAAAAAAAAAAAAAAACAAGTAAACAACAACAACAACAAACAGAAGAAACCAAAAAGGACGTTTAAAAATTCATGTCAGGTGTGAGTGTGGCACGAGACTCGAACAAAGTTGAAGCGCGCTGAAGAGCGGAGTGGAGAGGTGCGAGGTGACGAGTAGCTTTACTAAACAAAAGTCAAATAACGGTACTGTGACATCAGGTGGCGCGCCAGCGTGTCGAGACAAGAAGGAACGGAGCGAGTCGAGACGAGACGAGACGAAGCGACATGTTGCGTAGCTTCGCAAGTCGCGAAGACGAAGTCGGAGTAGCCACACTTGTCCCTCTGCCACTGCGCTCATGCCACGTCTGTGCAGCGTTCTTCATGTTTGACGTTGCGTAAAGCGTAAAAATTTATTACGCTTCTAAGTAATTGAGAAATTTGCCGTGCCATGCCATGCCAGTGCCATATTTTCTTTTCTTGCTGCCTTTCCTCGATTAAAAACTTGCTCGCTCGTTTGTTTGGGCATATTATGTTTGTATATATGTGTGTGTGTGTGTGTGTGGGGCGCAGCAGACCAAAACAAGCACAAAAAAAACAACAAGAAAGATCATTGAAGCCAAAAGTGGCAAAAACAATTGAAGCATCTTCTTTTTTTTTTAGCTCAACTTTGCTTAGCAATAATCACAAGCGGAAGTTGCCATTACCTTTGCCGTGTCAAGTGCTGCCAATTCACTGCACATACACAAGACACACACACACACACACACAGAATGTGGAAGTTTCGTTCATTTGCATGCTGAGCGCATCGGAAAATTCAAAGACCATGAAGACGAAGACGGCTTTGAATTGATTTCGATGCGCGTCTCAATAAAACTCAAGCAAAACGAAATGATTAGGCAAAGATTAATGATGCTGACACTTTTCGCTTTACACTAACGGCGCCGTAACGAAGGGCATGTACTCCACGTTATCCAACGTTGTGGCATCCTCACCCACAACCCGCCTTTCACACTTTTCTTTGCACATGTGCAAACGAGTAAAGAAAAAAAACGAGTAAAGAAGAAAAGCATTGATGGTGCTCTACTAAAAATGTCACGAGACATTGATTTACTTACGCTTCATTGAAATAAAAAATAAAAAGAAAAAATAAAAATAAATGAAATTAAAAAACCTACATTACATGAAACTTTTTTTTCACATTCACAATTTGAAGCTTTCGCACTTAAAATTTTTCGCAATGTATAACAATGTCAGGCGCATGGAAGATTTTCGTCAATTTGAGAATTATTTTGGAACCTGTAAGGAAAGCAGACGCTCAGTAAACCCAAGATTCGTACAGTCCAAATGAAGAACGCGACAACTTACATGAACGTGTCCGGATGAGATTTCACGTACAACTTGATCTCATCATAATGTGTATCGTACAATTGCTGAAGCAGACGCAAAGCAATTTCAATGCCATCCCTGTCATCGCATAACTGTTGTTGGGCTAACATTTGCACAACTAATTCGATCATTTGCTGCACGTATGGCTCAAGGGCAGCGCCCGCCTCCTCATACAGCAGACTAAGACAGCGTATAACCTTTGAGTTCTCGACCAGTATCTCACGTATCGGTAACTTATCGAAGAACACAGACAACAGCTCAGCCAGCGGCACCAAGTGATGACTGACAATTATAATGCGCGCAATGGCACCGCAATATGTATCCAGAATTTCACGATCGGTTTCGCCAACATCAACAATTCGTTGTGTCAAGAGCGGACCCAAATTGATTTTGTCCTTATTTGAGGATACGCCAGCGTGATAGACTAGCTCACCAATGCCATAGAACGAACAACGGCGCACACAGCGTTCGGCGTCTTCAAGGCCACGTATCAAGATCGCACAGAAGTCGTCGAAATGTTTGGCACAATATGTGCCCAAAGGTGCAATGCAACGCGTCAGCGCGTCAAAAAAATGCGCTCGCTGCTGGACGAAGCGCTTGTCGCGCTGCAAGGTGTCGAGCAAGCGTACCACGGAGGGAAAGTAACGTTCATAACGCTTCGATGGCAGCGCTTGACCAATGTGTGGTAACAGATCGGCAGCGATTACATAGAGTTGTGTCACCTCATTGAAATTGGCATCAACGTTGCTGACTTGGGAGCTGCAGGCTGCCTTTTCGTTGATTATGTCCAGCACGGCCTGAAAGAGTGCATCGGCTAACTCGTCTTGCCGCAGCGCGTCGACACCCAGCGCGCACACAATATTATCCAGACTCTTCAGTGCAGCCATCACTATCAAAACGTTCTCAACCTCGCGTACAATGCGCACCAACTTTGGCATGAGCATGTTATGCGTCACCTTTACCAGCGGCCTCTGCTGGAGCGTGTTCAGCATTATCAACAGCCCGGTCAGCGTTAAACAGACTGCCTTTCGTATCACATCCTCGGCGTGATCGATCAACTGGTAGACGTGACAGAAGGCGGTCATGGCAAATGGTGCAAATTCAAGCGGCGTCTGTCTGGCAAAGCAACGCACCGCGTGTATTGCCTGCTCCAGCTCCAGCTCTAGCTGCGTACCCTGGCTGGTAGAAATGCATTCGCTCTCGCTCAGCACTTGATTGTCATCAATCAATACATAAAGACGCTTCATGATCAATGGATAAACCTCACCCATGCGTGGTCCGACAACTCTCGCCAGAGCGCCTATAAGCGTATAGCAGGCAGCCTGCACAAATTGATCCGAGTACTTTGACTCATCAAGTGCAATTTCGACTGTAAAATCGAGTATGTAATCGGCCCATGGCTGCAAGTGTTCGCTGCTAAAACAGTTGGCAATATTGGCGATTGTGTTCATGGCTTGCGACCGTACATTGATCAAATCAAAATCGTCGGTTTTAAACAAAAACGAAGTTAGCTTGGCCATAAGTTGGTCAAAGTATGGCAACAAGTTCTCGTCGCCTATATTACAGCAAACTGAGCTAATCGCTCTCAAAGACATGACATTCAACGCGTCTGAGATGTTTATGTTCAATAATGCGAACAAGCTGTGTTTGGAAGAGACATGGAAATTGTATACATAAATAGGGAAAATGCAGGCATACCGAGTCATCAATTGGGGCAGAAAAGGCAGCAGCTTAGGCACGGGCGCCTTGCTGCAGAACGACTCCAACGTCGTGAATATGAGATGTGTTTGATTGAGACGCAAATTGACGGTCTATAAAGCGTCAAAAAGAAACTGAAAATCGACCTAATTGACTGATTGACTTACTCACCTCGACTGCCTCTTCGATTTGTTGAAGAAATTTGTCCAGCAGCGGCAAAACTTGATCAGTCCAATCGAAAATCACCGGCTGTAGACTCGCCGTGACGTAGCAGAGTTCCGTATAAGCAGCGCTTCGTACACAACCGACCGGATCCGTGATGCCCAATTGCAGCGTCTGCAGCAATCCATCAATGGTCTGGGCACGCGGCAATGTCTGCACTTCTTCGATGATAAGCATCAAGCAAACGTGCACGGTACGTCGAATTTCAGCGCTTTCGCTTGCCAATGACGGCTGCAGCGTCTCCAGCAAGTGTGACACAAACTGGTCTGCGGGCAATTTGACGGCCATCTCTTGTATGACATCAATAGCGGCAGTCGCCAGTTCCGGTGCCACCTCGGACTCTATGTTTTCGAACAGCTCTGTGTTGTTGTTTGACGCAACAAGAGAGAGAGAGAAGGAGATCGTATGCAGACACAAAAAAAGTATGGATAGCCCATGCACGTGCTCACCTTCTTCGACATAGTCGAGCTCATTCTGAACGTCATGTTGCAACGTTCTCGCCAGCAAACTGAAAACCAATTTGATAATTATTGACAACAACTGACGATCATGCACCACTTTCATTGGACACGCGCCCATCAATCTGCGGATCAGGTGGAAATTAACAACGCGCACGCAATCCACCAACGTCTCATCGCTGGCAATCACGACCGCGTGACGCATGTAGTCACGGTAGTTGTGTGCCAACAGTTGCGGCGCATGCTCGGCCAGCTGCTCCAGCAGCAGATGAGCACGCATGAACTCCAACACCGGCGCATTAGCCGCGACGATCGCACGCAACGCTTTCACAATTAGCGGCGCCAAAAACTCAATCAGACGCAACTCGCCCATGCCGATCGTTTGCGGATTATGTTGCCAACATTGCACGCTGTGGCAGACCAACTGAGCAACGCCCTCGAGCATATTTATCACAACGGGCGTATTGAATTTACCGCATTTATTCGCATTCTGCAAGACATTGAGGAAGGTTTTCAGATTCGTCTCGAAAAAGGGCACAAATATTGCCGGTTCAGCTTGCGCGAGCGTCAGAAAGACACTGGAGCCGGTCTCATTATACGCGGCATAGACGCAACTGCAGTTCTCATGTACATATTCGAATATATTCAACAGCCAAGAATCATGACTGTTGGCCAACTCGTGACGCATCAGTACGCCGAGGCAACGTGTAAGCGATTCTCGTTCAGCCGGCATTCTCGCATTGTGCAAGGCCCGGAAAGTTGCCCGTTTGATGGCCAACTGTTGTGAATCGGAGAGCTCACGCCATGCTGATGCCGGATTGAGACTGTGCCGCAACAGACATGCCGTCTGCTCGCGCTCTTCCACCGTTACGTCCGGCACGATTAACAGCTTGGAGAGCGTCATTACTGTGGCTGGCTTTGTGCAAATCTTCTCGAAACAGTCGACGGCCTCGGAATGTATTTTGCAATCCGATGAAAGCATATCACCGATTAGTTGCAGCATATGTTTACTGCCGTCGCCGCTACTTTTAGTACTATCACCGCCGCCTTCGTTGGCTGTTTCTGTTGCCACCTGCACCAGCTTCTTATTCTGCTTACTTCCATACATGGCAAGGTATTACAAATATCTTTTACAACAATTGAACAGAAAATTTTAATATTTTAAAATTTAAAAAAAATGTGACTTTTTTCCTTTATTGTAAAACTAAAATAATTGTCAATTGTAAAATTACTTATAATCAAAAGCAAATGTGATGAGGCTTTTTCTAAACTTGACTGATGAGTTATAATACAAAAAAAAAAAAAAAAATCATTTGAAAAACTCATGTCTTTTTCGGGCCTATTCTCGCAACAGTCACAAAAAGTCTTAATTTTAACAGAGGTGTAATTGCACAATTTTGCCACTCCATCATTCCAAAGATCAAATAATTATATCGTATGTTCCGTAAGGCACTTTTAAGAAATTGATTCTGAATAAGAAATAGTTGTATGCGGTGTGTAATCTTAATCTTGTGACTATTTGTGACTGTTGCAAGAATATTATTCTCGAAAGAATTTTACAGACACTGTCTCTCTTTCTCTCTCTGTCTCTCTTTCGCGTTATCTATCTTCTCCTCTGTCACTTCCTTTCTGCCACTAACTCTCATTCACTGACTCGCGCTTTATACTGCTTAGCGCTCTACTAATTGAACAAGTTTTCGCAAATACATTTTCATTATTGTAATTTAAAAGAATTTCATTTGTTGTAACTTAAAATTTACAAAAAAAAAAGAGTCTGTGTGTGTGTTGCAGTTAAAAGTTTCGGCCTCTTTAATAGTTTTTTACCGCAGCTAACCAAAACCGGACATCAAATAAAATACGAAAAACCAAAAACGAAAAAAAATAAAACAAACCAAATCGCTTTACCATCTTTCTTTGCCTTGCTTGATATCGCGTTGTCGTTGTTGTTGTTGTTGTTGTTAGTAGCAGTAGGGTTGCCGTTGCCGTTGCCACTGCCACTGCCTAAGCCAAAACCATTAACACTTGTTTCTGTCATTTTACATGAGGAGCGGAAACGCTTTTATTTCTGTGCAACAAACAAGTTTCCTCTTTTGCTTGGACGTGCCTCTTCTGCCGCCATACTTTGCCATCCTACACACACACACACACACACACTCACACACGCTCAGTATTACATTGTGCGCTGCTCTTTTCAACTTGTTTTGTACACTTCACGAAGTCAACAGTACATTTACTTTGTCAAGTAGTTTGTCACACAGTGTAATTCTTTTTCGACACATTTATTGTACCAGCTCGATTAGCTGAGACACATACTCACAACAATCTATTATTTACTAAAAGGATTATATGAAATCGATCTTTACTGTGTTTTCAATGGATGCCTGAAAACGCTTTGTTCCAATCAGATATTCTGTCGGTCTGTCATACAAATGTCTTATAGAGCATTCAATTTTCGGTATAGCCGAATTTAGAGTCACTTTTTTGTTTTTTTTTGTTTTTTTTTTTTTCTTTCTTTTTGACATGGGTATCCTAGATTTCTGGCAGCAGGCGCAGCTTATTTTATTCCTAGTTATTTTTTTTGTTCTTTCCTTTCATTTTGGTTTTGCTGAGCGCGTCTCTTAAATACTTGTAAAATTTTTATTTTAATTCTTTTCTTTTTTTTTTCATTCTCATTCAAATTTGTTTTGTTTTGTTTTTGTTCGTTGTCTAACAGCAGCAGCAACAGCACACCACTCACAACCTGCCCCTCACATTCTTCCTCAATTGCTCGTCGACGTGTGTGCTTTGTCCTGCATGCCTGGCAGCCTGGCAGCCTGACTGTCGACTTTTAGGCGATTTTTTGCTTCAGCCAAGCATAAAAGTTTTCACCAACATTACGGCTGTCAACGTCAAGCGGCAACGCATTCGCTCTCTTTCTAACACACTCACTCACTCACTCTCATTGCGGCACTCCATGTTGACTGCTCTAAGTCTGTCTTACTTAGTTGCTGGCAAAGTACAACAGACAGCACGACATGCTGTGGAACATAACCGGCAACACGTCATCATCAGCAGAAACCAACAACAGCAACAACAACAATACAGTTTTTTTATCGTTGCCATGCTTATTGCGTTGACTGCAATTGCTGAAGGCTTGGGCTTGGGCTTTGGTTTGGGCTCAGCTTAGCTCAACGCAACCCATGCACCCTACACCTCATACATTCGTTCAGCTGACTCACTTACTCACTGACTCACCTCTCATAGACTTTTAAATACGATTTATTTTTAGCAAGTGAAAAACACCAAAAAAATATACATATAAGCACATACATATACATGTATCGTATGTATGTGTATGTACATACATATATTTCGAGATTTGTTGTATTCATTTTTTTGTGTCTCTCTTTTGACGTGCAAAAGTTTTTGATTTCAACGCTTATTATTTTGTTGCTGCATGTGAAACTTTTGCGTGTTTTACTTTTGCTTATTCACGCCGCAAAAAACGAGTTGCGTTGTTTTTTTTTTTTCTTTGTGTGCCGTTTCTCAAATCTGTTGCGACTTTGCTCGTCATTGTCTTCAACAGCAGTCAACAATGACAACTTTTCCTTATTTTTTTTTTTTCAATTTTATTTTTGTTTTTCTTGCTTCTTTGTTTTCTTTTTTTGTCTTCAATACATGCACGCATATGTGCGTCAGCGTGTAAGTATGCGTGTAAGTGTCTTACAAACTGACAACGGCAAAAACAACAACAACAATAACAACAATAACGAACAGTAAGGGCAACAATGATGGCAAGTTAAAATGTAGCAAGCATGAGCACACATTGCAACAAATTTTAATTTTTTCTTCTTCTTCATTTTTTTTGCTTTTGTTTTTTCGTCATTAAGCAAAGTTGACATTTCAAGTGTGAATTTTAACGCTTTATTTTTAATACTGTCAAGGCACGCGCTCAACAAAAACAGCAGATTCTGGCCTTCTTGTCTTGCACGTATGAGTAATTTTGTATCAAAGACAATTCATACAAAGAGAGAGAAAAGCTTCGGCTCAAAATGTCATATAAATTGGCATTAAAACAGCGTCAGAATACCAGAGCATCGTGCAGCTGTGCAAAGTGCGTGTGTGTGTGTGTGTGTGTGTGTGTGTGTGTGTGTGTGTGTGTGTGTGTGTGTGTGTGTGTGTGTGTGTGTAGAGCAGTCAGTGGGCCAGTGGGTAGTGCAAAAGGCAATCAGAGTAATGTTGAAATTTGTCACTTTGCTTGACACATCAAGAGAATGTTGCCAATTAAATTCTTACAAAGGTTGTCCAAGCAGGCTAGAGAGATTTGAACACTGCAAATCAAGATTTTTAAAATTTAAATAACAATACATCGTATACTCCTATGTAACACAGCAACATTGAGTACATAGGACAGTCTAATACTCACACATTGTCTTTGGCTTAAATATTGGATCGCCTTATATGATGTAATGGTGCAGTTAACCAAGACAGCTCTTTAAAATCGACTTTAAATATTTATATAATGCAATACACTTGAACCAGTCAAGTCCCAACGCCACCCCGCCCTTGTCCACCGCCCATTTTGCACGCCAGACAGTTTTGCAACAATTATAAATGTGAATTTTTGGCAAATAATTCAAAGGCATTGCAGTAATTTTACGACAATTGCACATACAGACACACTCACACACACATGAGTGAATTTTTCAGCATGGCCATGCATGTATGTATCTCTGTGTGTATGTGTATGTGTATTTAATTTATATTAATTTAGCATTTGGCAACAATAACTTGGCGAACGCCTCTAAAACGCAACAAACGCTGAAATACATTTTGTAACAATGAACGGAAACGGAAACGGAGACGGAAATTGCAAGTGTATAAGAGCAGAAGGTGGGAGAGGCAACGTACATACATATGTATGAGAGACGAGACAGACATCGACAATGTTTGTGGACATTTTGCCAAGGCAGTCATTAAATGGCCAAGGATTTATTGTACAATAACTTTAATTACACTCAGGCTGAAGGGTAACCACAAGTACACACACTCGTACACACACACACACACGCACAGTCTCATGTAGACAACGTAAGAGAGGTGAAAGCATTTATCTGTGCATAAGTAATTTGCACG
The DNA here is from genome assembly GCA_034638295.1 of Phortica okadai. Classification (NCBI taxonomy): domain Eukaryota; kingdom Metazoa; phylum Arthropoda; class Insecta; order Diptera; family Drosophilidae; genus Phortica; species Phortica okadai. The sequence goes on along the minus strand of CM067848.1, from coordinate 42,322,570 downwards.
CTCAATGAGCGTTTTGCCAGCCGCACCGCCGCTTTGACCAAACTCACGAACTATTTACAATACGGCATTGCGCAATTCAAAATTCCGCACACGTGCTTCGAACACGAAAGGATGACGATTATGGTGCTGGTGATGGTCATAGTGGCAATGGAGATGGTGATGGCGATGGCGATGGAGATGAAGGTGATGCCGGCATTACTTTGGGTGGCACAATTGAGCCCACCAGACGCATTAAATGAGTTCCGACAATGCCTACAAAAACAGAGTCAAGCGGGCAGACACCGACGACTACTTATGGCACGCCCCGCTTGGTCGTTACGCCGCCTCAGCTTTATGATAAATTTATAAATTAATTTTCTAGAAAACTTTGCCCTTTCTCTCTCACTCACTCACTCTCTCACTGACTGACACACTCACTCATTCCCACGCTTACATACGCTCACGCATGCACTCACTCACTCACGCACTCACTCACACACTCACGCACTCACTTACGCTCGCCGACTCATTCAATCGAAAAATCTATTACAATTGTGCCAAGCGAGATAAGGTCGAAGTCATTTTGATTTGAGCTTTTGTTTGTGCGTGTGTACCAATTCAATAGACATAATGCTTGAGGTTATGCCCGCTCTTGATTTATGTATGTGCGGGCAATCATAAATACACATAGGCACACGCACGCACACATTGACATGTGCGTCAATTTAGTGAACTAAATAAACTGAAAGCAACACACAATCAATAAATACAATTTCAGAGTTTATAAATGCACACACACACACACACACAGCCAGCCACACAGGTAATTGGAACAAAAATACAAAAATACAAATAAAAAAAAAAACCATAACAATTTTGTAAATTTCAATTAAAATCTGAAACAATAAAATGAAAATCAAAGAAAAATAAAGAAAACAAAAAATTTGCTTGCCAAAAAGTATGCAACAAAAACTTAGTTGCATTAAAGTAAGTGTGTGTGTGTGTGAGAGAGCCAAGTGAATTAACCGCGGCAAGTCAAAGTGCATACGTGAAATACTTATTACTATGAGCGACACACGCGCGACTCGCGATTCTTGAAAAAAGTGGAAGAAGAAGCAGCACAAAAACAGCAACCAACACGTAACACAAGCAAAAGTTAAGACAGACCTCTGTCAAATGGGCGTGACAAAAAAAGGGGGCTGGCTGACATTTAGCAATAAAGCTAACAAAGCAAAATAATAAAAGCCCCTTCTGTGTGTGTGTGTTTTTTTTTTTTTTTTTTTTTTTTTTTTTTTTTTTCGCAAAGGGGGAATCTTACATAAGACCCTTCCGTGCAGGAAGGAGTGTGGGATTCCTACCCACTAAACCTAACCTTCGCATCGAACTTTATTACGCCCCCCCACGGAACTGCCGCTAAGCATTACTTCGTAGAGGAGGTAATTGCCTTATTGGCCAACTCTTTCAACGGACACTGTCCTACGTGCTCTTTCTAATTGACGTAAAGTCACCAACACTGTCTTTGAAAATATACTGACAGCCTCCCACTTTTCTGAGCTCTCTAACATGTACCCCACTAAATTGCTTACGTTCGGACTCCCGCCCAACCTTTCGCTTAGCTCCCTTCGCTCTGTGGCGAATCTCGGACAGTCGAAGAAAACATGTCGTGCGTCTTCAGTCTCGTCATGTCCGCAGTTCGGGCAATTTGGCTCATCGTCGTGATGGAACCGGTGCAGGTACGAGCGAAAGCATCCGTGGCCACTGAAGAATTGAGTGAGATAAAAATTCATCTCGCCGTGTTTTCTCTCAATCCAGGGTTTGATGTTCGGGATCAGCTCGTGAGTCCACCTGCCCGTATGGACACTCTCCCACCTGGACTGCCAGAGACTTATACTTCTTTCTCTCGCTTCTTTTTGACGTTCTTTCCTTGTGCCTGCAGTTGCCTCGTCGTTGTTTACTTCAGCCGCTTCTTTGATCAGGATGTCGATAGGAATGCAGCCAGCAATTATTAATGCCGCTTCTCGTGACACTGTTCGGTATGCACAGCAGACCCGGAGTGCACCTAGTCTATAGGTTGCCTCTATGCCTCGCCTGTATGATCGCTTTTTGAAGCTCTTTGACCATATCGGGGCAGCATACATGATGATGGATTTGACCACCGTAAAGATGAGCTTCCTGCGTGTTTGCTTAGGTCCTCTTGTGTTCACCATGATTCTGCTTAGCGCTCGGCACGCTTTTGCTGCCTTGGTATTTGTGTACTGCATGTGTTCTCGAAAGGATAATCTGGTGTCAATCATGACCCCGAGATATTTAATAGCTCTTTTCGATGTAATTGTAGCCCCGTTGATGTTAACTCTGGCCACTTCGACTACTTTGCGGCTGCTGATCAGCACTGCTTCTGTTTTTTGGCTGGCTAGTGCTAGTCCTACAGAGGTGAGCCAATTCTGTATGCACACTATTGCATCGTTTGCGTAGCTTTCTAACTCATGAATCTGTTTGGCGACTGTGATAAGTGCAACATCATCCGCAAATCCTACTAGAGTACTTTCGCCAGGCAAGGGAACTCTCAAAATGCCATCATACATGATGTTCCATAGTTTTGGACCAAGTACAGATCCTTGTGGGACTCCTGCTGTCACATTGTATTGTTTTGTGCCTTCATCATCGTCGTAGCATAATATACGATCTTTAAAATAGCTTGCAATGACCCGCTGTAGGTAGGGCGGCACATTGAACTGCTGAAGAGCTAGGCTAATGCAGTTCCAGTTTGCGGTATTAAATGCATTTTTGATGTCCAATGTCACGACTAGGCAGTATTTTTTGTCACCACCTTTCCATCGCTTACCTTGGATGGCTCTACTTGCTATATCCATTACTGTTTGGATTGCGTCCATTGTGGAGTGACCTTTTCGGAAGCCATGCTGCCTCTCTGAGAGGCCACCAGCACTTTCGATTGCTTCTTCGAGGCGTACTGATATAATTTTCTCCAGCACTTTGCCTATCGTATCTAGCATACACAAAGGTCGGAACGCCGATGGATCGTCTAGCGGTTTGTTTGGCTTAGGTATGAGAACTAAGCGCTGCTTTTTCCATGGCTTTGGGAAATATCCATCTCTCAGGCACGCATTATATAATGATGTAAAAATGCTAGTATGATGCTGTATTGCAAGTTTCAGAGCCCTATTCGGGATACCGTCCGGGCCAGGTGCTTTGCCATTTTTAAGTCTGCTGGCGATGTCTAATACTTCTTCTGCCGTCACTTCCACTACTTCAACGTTGGTATCGCTCGTTTGAGTGTAAGCCGCCTCAATGCCCCTGTGCTGAGGAAATAGTGTGTTGACTATGTTCCTCATAAGCAGTGGATCTGTGGGAGCTACCGTTCCTCGCGGTTTAAGCTTTTGCATAACTATTTTGTATGCTAGTCCCCATGGCTGATGTTCTGCTTCATCACATAACTCCAGGAAACATTTGCGCTTGCTTGATTTAATGGCTTTTTTAAGTGCTTTGCGCTTTTGTTTGTAATTTTCCCGAAGTTCCTCGTATCTGATGGTACCGGCCGACCGTTGATATTGCCTTCTGGCAGCAATACATTCATTGCGCGCATTTACTATTTCATCATTCCACCAGTGGACTGATTGTTGATGGTGGCGAGATGGCGATCTTCTTATCATGGATGCGTCGCATGCTTCCTTTATGCCTCTGTTAACTGCGTCAGCCATGACATTAGCTGTACAAGCTGGGTTTACTTCACGAAGCATATCCAGGTATATGCCTTCGTCAAGCGTTTCTACCTTGTAGAAGAATGCAGTTCGTGTTGCTGGTGATCTATGTCGCTCTCCAGTGGAGTATATCAACGCAAGGTGGTCACTGTGGGTGTACATTGGACTGACCATCCACGAGCATTGTCGGGTCAGTGAACTGCTGGTAAAGGTAAGATCTATTATAGACTGTCCCCGAGCTGTTCTGAATGTTGGTTCTGACCCGCTGTTCAGGAGTTCAATGTCCAAAGTTGCGAAGGCATCTAATAGGGTTTGTCCTTTGGCAGATGTTCTGGGACATCCCCACTCTTGGGCCCATGCATTGAAGTCCCCGTCAATTATGAGTGGATTTCTGTTTCGCGCATCATTAACTATTTTATCAATTATCGTTGAAAATTCCTCCAATGTAAGGCTTGGTCGTAGATAGCAACTGTAGATGTAAAAGTTGCCAACCTTTGCCCTCACGAAGCCATATTCTGCATAGACCTCTGTTATGGCCATCGGCTGCAGTCCGCAAGCCCATATTGTGGCCTTGCCGGTGGAGTCCTTCGCCCAGTTGGGAGAGTTCCTATATGGTTCGCTTAACACGGCAACGTCAATCTTCTGCTCCCGCACTGTTTCCAATAGCAGGCTTTGGGCAGTTTCGCAGTGGCTGAGGTTCAGTTGGATGAACTTCATTGTTGGTGATTGTTACGCGCTTTAGACCGTGCCGGGCATTTGCTGCATCCCACTACATGGCTTGTTTTCTCAAGATTGGCGCTCTCGCAAAGCACGCAATGGGCCTCGTTGACGCATTGGTTGGCCTTGTGGCCGGCTTTGCCGCAGTTGAGACAGCAGTTTGTTCTGTCATCCTCGCTTTGGCATGATCTTGCCATGTGTCCGAACTCTAGGCACCTGTAACACCTTGTAGAAGCCGTCTTCTCGCGGACGCGGCACCTGCTCCAACTCGTGGGATGAGCTGGGAAATGCTTAATGTCTTGTCTTATCAATAAAGCAGTACCACATTTGCGACTTTGAGAAGATGGGTGATTGGCTGGGTATGAGCAAAAGCCAAACAGACGGGGAGTATCAGCGTCCATTAGATGAGTCTCAGTGAGCAGTATAATGTGTATATTGTGAAGTTGTACGAAGCATTCAAGTTCGCGCAATTTTCTGGAAACGCCACGAGCGTTCCAGACTAAAAATCTTAAGGAATTCATTTCTGCGAGCGCGCGTTAAGCAACTCCCAAATTTGGGATTGCATCATCAACATTTGCTGCTGCATTTGCATAAAGCCTTTGATTGTTTCATTAAGTGTGTTAATTGAGGCCAGTAGTGAATCAGCAACACCGGAAAAATTAGACTGATAATTGTCGGACTGAACGCCAGGTCTACTTTGACTTAATTCCGGATGGGTACCAGTTGAAGTAATTGGAGGAAACTGAGAAGAATTTGACCAATTATTTTGTTTTCTTGTCGGCACGTTACAACTACCCGCCACCGCAGCGTAAGAACGACCATTCCTAGGATTCATAAACGATACAGGAAGAGCTTGTGAATGATTTTTGAATTGAGCCATATGCTGATCAGACTGCTGACGAGATGATACAAATTTCGTAGTTTTAATGGATTGGCCTACATTACGTTTAACATAGCTTAAATATGCTTTACATCCTTTATAGTTAGCAGGATGATCTAAATCGCAGTTAACACACGTGGCTTTTTCAGAGGTAGGTCTAGTGCATTTATCCGACGTATGATCTTCACCACATCTTACGCAATGTGGAGTTTGACGACAATAATTAGCAGTGTGGCCAAATTGTTGGCAACGGCGGCACTGAGTGACATCATGTTTTTTCCTAGATTGCTCTACTTTAACACGTTGTCCAGCGAGACAATTAATTTTCTTCACATCTATATTATTATCAGCCTTCGTTAGATTGATAAAGAATAAGTTCATTGGTTTTTTTGTTGAATGGTTTAAGGGGCAATGAATATGAACTGCAGAATGGCCTTGTTCAGAAAGTTCATTTTTGATCAGAGTCTCGGTTGTAGAGTGATGAAGACCTTTAATAACAATCTTGTATGTTTTGTCCTCAGACAACTGGTGTGTATAATAATCAACACCTGTTTGATTAAAAAGCCGTTGAATGGCCCTAAAAGACTCGCTGTTTTTGGCATATAATCGAGTGATACCACCTACAGATGTCCTCGATTGAACGTTATTCAAATTGGTAACTTTTCCAACCATTTTTAATAAAAGAGGCAAGTTGGTAATTCCTCTAATAGCAAATGGGGGCGGCTTTTCAGTATTTGTTTTTTGATCTTGAGAGATAGAAGGTGTTACATTTGTGTTATTTTCAGTAGGGTTGGCAGAGGTGTCAAAGCAAGTACGTAGCTGGTCGTTATCATTAACGATTTCCTGTACAGACGATTCCCTATGAATTGAGAGTTGAGTTTTAGCTTCACAAAATGCTTCATCAGATAATTCTGAGATAGTATCCATGTCAGCACCATCTTCCGTGTCAGACAAAATTTGAAATCTGTTATAAAATTGGCTAGTATTAACCGCACATACAGCACGCCTTCCAACGCTTGATTTATAATTGTTGTTTTTGTTGTTTTTGCATTTAGGACTGCCTGAAGGAGAAGACACTTTAGTGTTTTTTCGTTTCATTGGCAGAGATTGAAAATCCGCAATATTAATGTCTTCGTCAATTTGATTGTTGTTAATGCTATGAATAGCAGAGGTTTCACTTAAGCATGAGCCCATAATAATATTTGAAAAGCTTTTGTCAGTTTTATTGATGCTTCCCTCAATTGCAACCATGCTGACTGGACTAGACATAACTGGAGTAGAGCACACACTGCCAATTAGAGAAGAAACAACGTTTGTTGACAGACAGGTAGAATTCGTTGTTGTTAACGTGCACGTGGTAGTACAAGTTGTTGCAATCCAAGAGCCAGTTGTGCTTACAGGAGATGCAACTGATGTAGCGGGATTAATTGCATTAAACATAATGGAGCGTATCTCCTTAGGCGAGGCGCCGGCTATCTCGAACATCTTCTCATACTTAGACCGCGAGTCCATTATGGCAATGGCCAGCTCCGCGCTGCCCAGCGGGCAACAAAATAAAAACAACTACTTATGCAGTAATTAATATACAATAACTTCGCCGTAGAACGATGTAAATTAAAAATTAAATTTTCGCGAATCACACGGGAAAAAAAAAAAAAAAAAAAGAAAATAAAATTCCGAGAAAAATATCGAAAATTTTATTTAATTTTATTTAAACACAACCGTTCGAAGTCCTGTGTGTGTGTGTGTGTATGTGGGTGTGTGTGTGTGTGTGTAAGTAAGGAGACACGCGCTCGTTTTTGTAACATTTATCATTGCATGTTGAATGTGCGCTTTGCATACATGCGAAAATATATGCAAGAGAGTGAGTGTGTGAGAGTGTGTGTGTGAGTGTGTGAGAGTGTGTGTGTGTACATGCACATTGCCATAATGTAATTGAAATTCGTAGTGCATTAGCGTAACCAACAGAAAACTCACAGGACAGTTTCCGCGCGACTTGCGATTGCGGACAAACGAAGTCAAGGCAAGCTACAGGAACACCAACAGCAACAACAGTGTGCTGCTCGTAGTAGAACAAAGCGGTGAAAGTGCTGTGAGCGCAACGACACAGGAGCACAGCATGACCACAAAAAGCCAACGAGCATTGCACTGACATAATCCAAAGTGTCGCTTGACTTTTTCTTGTTGTTTTTGTTGCCATGCTCATACACACCACACACACACACACACACACACACACACTCATAAGCATACAGACAGGCAACAACACTTAGGCGACCTACGCGAAATGCGACCTACGACCAAGGATTATATTTGAATGTTACTTAGTGGCGTGCATGGGATGTTGATCCTTTTTTGCATTGAGCTAACGTTGTCGTTCAACAGCAAATTGTTGTTGTTGTTGTTGTTGTTGTGCTGTATGTTGTTCGTTTAGCGCTTGACACACGCTCGTTAAAGTCAACGATGTTTGAGCGTCCAGGCATAGAAAATTGTCGCCAAATGTTTCTACACTTCTTATACTTTAGCAGTTGTTTTACTAAGACAAAACCCAATGCAAAATTCAAAATGTTACCCAAAGCTCAAGAAAAAAATATTTTCAGGAACAGCCTAAGAGTAGGCTATGTATGGATGCAACGAATATCACGTTACGGTCAATTTATGTGGCGCAGTCTGTCTTATAAAAGCCGCAAATCAAATGCAAAATATTGCCTACTTTTAGGGTTTACCGCTTAAATGACAAGGCAGAAAGTTCTGCAGCCTTTTCGCCTATTTTCTGTCTTAACTCCTTGACGAATATAATGGTTTTAGATCAAAAGGACTTGAAGTGCTCCAACCGGGTCGTTTCAGTGCTTTGGCGATACGCGTGTATTTCATTGGATTAAGTTGGCTACAGTGTTGGTTCGTGCTGTTGGTTGCACACTTCTTGCATTAAATTGTTTGCATTCGCAAATGAAATTCACCGCACAAAGCAACGCACGGACGTTACGACAAGCTCACGCACACACACACACACACACACACACGCACACTCAAAGAAAAGTATGACAGAGTAAAAAAGCTGCAAAGAGAGTAAAAAAAGTTGCGTTCAAATGCAAATGGCAAATGCAAGTTGCTGTAAGCTGAGTGTTGAGTGAGTCAGAATGTCAGCGTTTGTGCTTCTGCTTGTGCTTTTGCTTGCGCAACGTGTGATTAGAAAAGTTGTCAGTTTGCTTGTGATATTTTTGCTGTTTTTATTGTTGTTGTTATTTCTTTGACTGACAAAGCCGCTGACGATGCTGCTATTGCTGTTGCTGTTGTTGTTGTTGTTGCTGTCACTTAATGCAATTATGCTCGCGGTGCAAAGCCAAAGCCAAAGCCAAGCCAAGCCAAGCGAAACGAAACGAAACGCAACTGAGAGCAATGCAACGCGACTTCTGTTTTTATATCTTATTTATGTTCATTTGTGTATGTGTGCGTGTGTTTATGCAACATGCATTATACAAAGCAAAAACATAGTTGACAAGCATGAAAAATTAAATGACAAAAACATTGACAAGCCGCTTGTGGCAACAACGACAACAGCAACAACATGCGCATTGCGCAATCATCTAATCAAGTAAATCATTTATAAAAATTGTTCAAACGTTTCATCTTACATAAAGTTCTTAAACACAAATCAGATGTGGATGATGATGATGATGATGATGATGAATGAGCGCCCATGCGTGCATTTGTTTTCGTAAGTAAATCATTTACCAACACTGCGTAATTTTACATTGTACATTCGATTAAACGAGTCTTCAGTTTATTCTTCAGCACAATAAACAAAGTTGCAAGATGTTATTTAAGAAAAGCACAACCAGAAGTTGAAAATATCAAAGTAAAAAAGGAAAATCAATAATCATTTCGATGAATATTGTAAAACGATTTCTTTGGCAGAAAAAAAGGGCAGAAAATTTGAGAAAAAAATAACATACATAATTGTGCACAATAAAGTTTTTAAAGTAAAGGAGACTTTAGGAGAGAATGAATAATAATATTAAAAATTTAATAAAATCTCTTTTATTAACTAACATTTTTTTTTTAACATTTTGTTTCATATTTGATGATTTTGATTGATTTAGCTGTTGAAAAAGGCATGGTCACCCTAGGCGAAGTGCATGAAAATTTCGAAAGCTTAGCAAATTTATTTCGCCACGACTGTACGCGCACGTTTGTTAGCCAGAGTTGACACCTGGCTGCATTGAACGCACGCACGTACAAGTTGCCATTGCGAGACTCGCATTCTCATTCGCATTGCAATGAGTATCGTCGACAAAAGCAACGCCAATCCCTCAGCATACCCCTCACCACGTGCCCCCTCTGATGGCACAGCGTCAGCCAGTGCAACTTGCAATCAGATAATTTTTGTTTTCGGTTTTGTTTCCTTTTTTTATACCCTGTACAGTGTGCACATATTGCGAATGAGGGTACATTAAGTTTGTTTGAGACGGTTTGTATTTAACGCACAGAAGGAGGGGAGAAGGACCATGTAAAGTATATATATACTTGATCAGAACGCCAAGACGAATTGACACACACTCACAGACACAAACACACACAGAGACATTCAGTTTATAATTCATAGAGACAAAGACATTATGTTAACAGTTTACAGAGGAACACTGTTAACAGTTTACAGAGGAACACTGTTAACAGTTAAGAGAGGTATACTGTTAACAGTTAACAGAGGCACACTGTTAACAGTTAGCAGAGGCACACTGTTAACAGTTAACAGAGGCACACTGTTAACAGTTAACAGAGGCACACTGTTAACAGTTAACAGAGGCACACAGTTAACAGTTAACAGAGGCACACTGTTAACAGTTAACAGAGGCACACTGTTAACAGTTAACAGAGGCACACTGTTAACAGTTAACAGAGGCACACTGTCAACTGTTAACAGAGGCACACTGTCAACTGTTAACAGAGGGATTCTGTTAACTGTTAACAGAGGGATTCTGTTAATTGTTAACAGAGGGATTCTGTTAATTGTTAACAGAGGGATTCTGTTAAGAGTTTACAGAGCGATTATGTTAAGAGTTTACAGAGCGATTCTGTTAACTCTTAACATAGGTACTCTGTTAACTGTTAACATAGGGACTCTGTTAACTGTTAACATAGGGACTCTGTTAACTGTTAACATAGGGACTCTGTTAACTGTTAACATAGGGACTCTGTTAACTGTTAACATAGGGACTCTGTTAACTGTTAACATAGGGACTCTGTTAACTGTTAACATAGGGACTCTGTTAACTGTTAACATAGGGACTCTGTTAACTGTTAACATAGGGACTCTGTTAACTGTTAACAGAGACATACTGTTAACAGTTAACAGTGGGATTCTGTTAACAGAGACATACTTTATACCTGAGGTGTGGCACCACCGACCGTGTGTGTAAGGCATTATATCGACGAGTATACTCGACTATAGCGTCCTTACTGGATTTTTATTATTTTTTTCTATTTTTGTCCTTATGAATTTCATTTCGGATACGTTTTTGTTTTCGCCATTTTTTTTTTGGTCTGTAAATTTTCGAACATGACAAAAAATGTCGCAAAATTCAAGTCACGAATTTTGTAGTAAATTTAGCCCATCATTTTTGCTTTTTCTTCTTCTTTATTTCTCGTTTTTTGGTCTGCCATTTTCTAAATAAGGTTTTTTTGTTGTTTTTGAATTTTGGCTTTTATTTTAGTTTGTTTGTTCGGTTGACTCGTTTTTTGTGCTGTGCAGTGCTGTGCTGTCCACGGCTTCATTTCGCATTGTAATCAAGTGAAAGTAAATGAAGTGCAACGAAGAAGGCAACGCCACTTTTTGAAATATAAACGTTTTTTTTTTATTTTTCATCTCTCATTTCTTGTATTCAGCTTGTTTTCGCACACAACTACAAACGAACGATATTAATTAGCGTGCAAGTGCGGGAATGTTAGTCAAAGGGTGGGCGACGTATACACGATTGTACAGAGGACAAAGTGTGTGAACATTAATAGTGTATTTCGGCTCAGCTTACGTTTGCGATTTATCATGCATACGCCGCGTAAACACATTTTTAATTACACTCAGCGAAATTTTCAACACAGCTTATTTCACTCATCACAACGACAAAGCCGCTCATATGCCATGCATTGTGCGTGCCGCGTGACATGCCCCACGCCACCCTGCCCCGCCCTTCCGTGTCGTCTCATGTCGCGCCGCAACGAAACTTTATAATGCTTAAAGTACGAGCGGGACTCATTAAATCGACATTTTCACGCTGTTTGCCAGCTGACGCCATTGTCGAAATTTATGAATTGCTTCGCAGCCGCTTAACTTTTTATAGTCAAGTTTTCTTTCTTTGTTCTTGTGTTTTATTTTTCACTTTTTCTTTTTGTATTTTTCGTTTTTTTTTTTCTTACATTTTTATTATACTTTTTTGTTAAACATATTTTCTTCTACTCTGTCAAAGTCAATGCAGGTAAGGTGAAAAGTCTATGCTCAAGTGACGCAGATGTTCGTACAACAAAAGCGCGCTTACCATACATAAATCACATAACAAAAAGAAACAAGAACAAGCATGTAAGTGCCTTTGTTTGTGTCTATGCACATGTGTGTGAGTGTGTCTGTTTGTGTTTGTGCTTGTGGGTGAGATAAAGCTCATAATGCAATTAACTTGGCTAGATAAAATTATGATCACTTTAACCTTTCAACTGTCACATACACTGACTGACTGGCTGGCAAACTGACTGATAGACAGACACACAGACAGACTGAATAACGGAACGAATTGCATGACATGACATGAATGAAGCCAAAAAAGCGCGTTTTCGTCTTCTTCTGTCTTGATTGCTGTCAAGAGTTTTGCTTGCTAGCTTGCTTGCTTGCCATCATATATGAAAGAGCTTTGATTTTCGTGCACAAATAAACAAGCGCAAGTTATTGTATAATAATGAGGTGGCGGCGGCGGAGGGGGAGGGGAAGATGACGAGTGCATGTGAATGAGTGAAGCAAAACTAATTGAACTTGATAAGCATATCTCAAATAGTTTAATACGAAAAGCCACACTAAAAAGCCAATGTAGAAGAACATGACATAACAGAATAGAATAGAATAGAACAGAATGGAAGAGATGAGAATATAAGAAGAGAAAAAGAAACAGCAACAATAAAATTCAAGTTTTCGCTAGAGACAATTTTCACACCTGTCGGCTGAGAACTAGAGGGAGATAGAGAGAGAGTAAAGAAGAAGAAAAATAACTAAGAACTGAAAAGTCGAACAAAGAAGCCAACAACACTTCAATAAAAAAGAAGAAGAAGCTACAGAAGAACTTCCACGACATCAACTACCAATCCAGGTGAATGGTGTGTGTGAGTGTGTGAGACACGCACAATGCCATCAATTAAACTGCCATGCCAATTTTATTATGGCTGTGTGGTGAGCGAGGATCGGAGGTGTAAATAAGGAAATAAACTAATTTATTTATATTCTCTTTATTTATTCTTTGTTTTCCTTTTTTTGCTCAGATTGCAAGAAAGTTTTCCAATTTCTTGACCTAACATACATTTGCAGCATGCACTGCTCTTGCTGTCCTGCTCGCTCACTCGCTTGCACAATTATGCGAATTTGTGAATTTTTTTTTCCAAGCTCTTACATACAGAACAGAGACAGAGATCTTATGTTAATAGTTAACAGAGACATTCTGTTAATAGTTAACAGAGACATTCTGTTAATAGTTAACAGAGGCATTTGATTTGTCACCTTCTGCTTGGTCTCAACAAATGCACAAAGCCAAGTTAGGCGCGTTCAAGTGCAAAGTGTTTTAAACACAAACAGATTTGACTAAAAACAAAAAAAAAACAGCAAAAAAAAACAAAACGCAGCAGTCCAGAGTTGCCAGGCAATAAAATGCAACGAAATTGGTTTGCAAAGCAACAAACTTTAACAGCGAACCAAAATAATGATCCACGAAGCTTGTGCAGAAGAGAAACAAAAAGTTCGCTGATAGTTTTTCGACTCTTGAATGTTTTTGTTGTTGTTGTTGTTGTTGTTGTTGTCGTTATTCGCACTGAGGAGGGTCGATGGGTCGGCCAGTCAAGCTTAAGGGCGTTTGTCGTTTGGCTTACGCTTCAGTTGAGCCAAAAGCGCGGCAACAAAAGAAGATAACAAAAAAACAAAAAAAAGAAAAAAAGAAAACGAGTTCAGCTCGTAAACTTTGAAGCAAAGTTTTTTGTTGCTTTGTGCTTTTGGAGCTCGTTTTGAAGTCTGATTTGCAGTCGTGTGTCGACTTTAAGCTAACAAATTCGTAAATTTTGCCAACGTCAACGGTACATGGCGGCCAGTGAACACTGTAGTGGCACACAAAGCTCATATAAACAAAAAACCAAACAACAAAAACACGTTTTGCGTATATTCAAGTCGACGGAGACGTCACTGTTGCTGTTGTTGTTGTTGTTGTCGCTGTTGTCGTTAGAGACGCTCGTTTGCTGTTCGCTCATAAATAGCGCATTTTATTAGATTACACACACACAGACGCACACGCACACACACACACAAGCCGCGTAAAACAAAAGTTTCGCGCAACGAACGAATAAAGTTTTTTTTTTTTTCCTTTAACACACACAAACACGCACTCAGTGTCAGAGAAAGAGATAGACAAAGCCAGATAAGAAGAAGAAGAAGTGGTAGAGAACGAATCGCGGTCATTGCCTGCACGCGCCCCTTAAAATATGCAATGCAAAAGCATAACGCACACAAGATATAAACTGAGCCTATGCGAAAAGCACGCTTGTGTGTCTCTCTGTGTGTGTGTGTGTGTGTGCGCGCCTTCTCTTCATCAACTTACATATATGGAAAGTGCAAAATTTTTACGACTCCCAATTGGATTTTGATACGTTTTTATGAGACTTGGCGCTCGTTCGACGCTGCCAAGTAAGCTAGCAAAGCACACACACACGACCGACAGACAAGCCAATGCCCAAACAGACAGACACACAGACAGACCGACAGACAGACAAGGAACAACGGGCAAAAAAAAACAAAGCGTTTTCCCTCTCAAACTGTCCTCGTTTCCTTTGCCGCAACTCATCAAACGCGCTTTTCGCCTTTAACGGTTGCTACTACTATCGTTATTGTTGTTGCTGTTGTTGCTGCTGTTATTGTTGTTGCTGCCATCGCTTGCGGGTAGTCACTCAAATGCTGCTTTTATTGGCGCCTCAGCGCAAATCTCGTTAAAAGTTCAATGTGGGCGGTCGTTGGGCGTTATGACTTTTTACCGCCTTCATGTACGCGCATCTCTATTACCGCTCAGTGTTTTCAACACGGTTATCGTCTCTCTAACAGTCACTTTCGTTGCCGTTATTCATTGTCACCCTACGCCCGACGCCCAACGCCCAACGCCCCCATCCGGACTTGAGAACTTTAACACAGCTGCGTGTGTTATCTTTAGGCATGCCTGCATTTGTTTCATACTGTTTAATAGAAAAATATGCCATTTTTATTGCACAAAGTGTTCGCTTGCTTGTATGCGTGTGTGTGTGTGTGTGTGTGTGTGAGGCACAAAGCCGTAAAAAAAGCAACAGTTCAAATGCCATTTCCGGTGTAAGCGTGCGTGCGTTTATGTATGTATGTGGCCCGCACACACACACACACACACACACATGTATCATATATGCGTATGCGTTAAAGCAATTCGTCAACATTTTGAATTTATGAGAATATTTTTTTCTTTTTCTCTTTTTTTTATCTTTCTTTGCCCCTCACCTCACCTTCCCCCATTTGGTACTTTTATTTTCATTGCCTTGTGTTGTTTGTGTTGTCATTTGTCGTTGTCGTTGTTGTGGCTGAGCTTGTTTGTTTGTTGGCTTTTTATGCAGTGACAATGACAATGAGCACACGCTTGAATATTTTGTCTATATGAGTGTGTGTGTGTGTGTGTGTGTGTCTATGCGCCTACGACAACATTTTTATTTTTATGTCACTCATACACACACACACACGCGTATTTATTGCTTGCTTCCTTCTCACATGTTTCTTTGCTTTTGTTTTATTAATTTTATAAAATTATTTTTTTTTTATTACTTTTTTGTTGACAGGCATGCAAAACTGATAGACAAATTAGCCTGAGGCAGTCATAGCACTCGGCAAGTTGGCGAAAACTGCCATGAAAGTTCTTCTCAAAATGATTCTTTTTAACCAAAATTGAATGCTTTTAATAAAAAATAGAGCCGTTTTTGTCAAATGAGCATGATGATCGAATAAAGAATGCGAAACCAAAACAACAAGTGGTAATAAGAGTGCAAAAATTAACAGTTCGTTCACTGAGAGACAGCAGAGAGAGAGAGAGAGAGAGAGAGAGGGCGTGCTGCGCTGCACTGCAAGTGAGAGCGAACAAAAACAAAAATGACTCAGAAATACATAAATGTGCAACATATGAGGAAGCCCTAAAAATGTCCAACAAACAATTTGCATAATTCAAAACAATTTTTTGCTTCCTTCTGTTTTCGTTGCACTCTGCAGTTTTTTACCAGGCGTTATTAATATTGCAGAACTTCGACAAGCCAGAGTTCTAGAAACCAGACAGTGTACGAATTGAGAATTAGTGATTCGGATAATTAAAGCTTTTTCCTCTTCTTGATAGAGACTGAAGAGCAATTGTGTACGTTAGTCCATCCGCCAGTCTATCTATATAAACTCTTTGATCTTGAAACTACATGTGCTCTAATCAAAATTGTTTTGGATCAGAATTTCAAATCCCACAAACATTTATACATAGTTAAGGGCATAAAAACGCCGAGCTTGCTTATATAGTTAATGTTATATATTTTACCAAAAACCGCAAAGATAAACAATTATTAAAATGTCAAGCAAAAAAATAAAAACGCAAATAATATTTTTGTTAATTTTTTGCTTTTTATTTTTGGATTTTAAATTTTATGTCAAATGGCAAAAAACCATAAACAAGAAGGCATTAAATTCTCTTAGAGTGAAAACAAGAAATACAAGTCGTATGTTAAACGTAAAGCATAAAATGACGAAAAAAGAAGGAAGACATGATGGGCCATTAAGGATTTTGAACTATTGATTGCGCAAAATTGACGCCGGTCAAAGGATTATAACTCATATTTCATGTCACTCATGTCAGGCACACACACACACACACACACACCAACAGACTCTGGCACAGGCAGAGCCAAAGGCAGAACAAGCGATGACGATACACCTGTGCAAGAGTTGCAGGCATTTACCGTTGGCTTTGCGTTGGCTTGCCGAATGAGTGACAAGGACAAAATCAGCGAAACATATGAAATGAATATCGAGTGGCAGACGGACAGACAGACAAACAGACCGACAGAGTGCCATTGGCATGACCGAATTGCATATCTGCTGACCGTTGACGATAACAACAACAACAGCAGCAACGTTAGTGATGGCAATGGCGATGGCGATGATGATGATGATGATGATGATGATGATGATTGATAAATTGCAGAAACAAGCAAGCAAAGCGCCTCCATTGAGCCGACGCAACGCCGCAGGATAACGCACGATAAGTTAAAGTTAATGGAGAACCAATGAGCAATGGCGACGCCAAAGCGAAAGCCAAAATCCAACATAAGTTTACATAAATCATCAACACTATACAAACTGGCCCAAGATCTGAAACTGACAGCGTTGATAATAATGATGTTGTTGTTGACAATGACGATGACTCGGAGGATGATGATGATGATGATGATGAGGCTCTTGTTGGCCTCAAACGAAACAAGATAAAAACATTGAAAGCGGCTGAGTGACTTCGACACCGTGGCTGAGGCGTGATAAGCGCAAATACAAAAACAATAGCAACAACAAGCACAATGACAATAAAAGTAGACGGCCAGGTAGACTACAAGAAAACATTCTGCTAATCAAAATGCAAATAGCTTAACTGACTTTATTTGCTTATTTATTTTTTCTTTCTTCATTTTTTTTTTTTTTTTTGTTTTGTTTTTCTCTCTCTCTGTTGCCACGTTTTACACTACAAAATTTGTCTTTACATTGTCTTTTGACATGTTTTGTTGCTTTGTTTTACGTGCGCTGCGCCTTTCGCCCTCAGTTCGTTTCATTTTGTTTCGTTTCGGTTTTGCTTTACTTTTGCCTTACTTTAGTTTAGTTTACTTTACTTTATCGCACTCATCAAATTACACTCATCACCACAGAATGGAAAAGCCTTGGCGTATGGTTTGGTCGGCTCAGCACAGCGCGTCGCGTCGCGTCGCGGCGCGTTGGAGACGTTAACTTTGTGCGATAGATGGCGGGCACGGGCACGGTAGAGATGAGCTTGAGGTGTTTGCTTAGCGTTGATGTTGTTATTGCCTGCGTCAGTGGCTGCAGCGGTAACGATGGCGTTGGCGTTGACGTTAACGTTGGCGCTATAAAGCGTTGGAATGTAGAAACGTCAGACAATAACAACAACAATGACAACGACGTCGACGCATGCACGTCAATGGCCAGACTTTTGACTCAGTCTGAGATTGCGTTCGCTTGCTTGCAGACAAATGCGATTACGCGCGTGTAACAAACTCAACTGCAAAAGCTAAGAAGCAAAAACGGTTAACATTATTTGTTTATATTGTTTTTTTTTTTTTTGTTTTTTTTTTTAATAATTAATTGACTGTTTAGTTTAAAAGTTAAATGAAAAAAACGTTGAGAAGTGCTTAATTATTTGCTTGAGGCATTTTTTACACACATTTGCTAATTATTAATAAGCAAAAACAACTAATAAAACGAGTGAAACACACACACACAACGCGCTTGTTGTTTTTGTTATCAAGACTTATATGTATAAATATATTTATTTATTTTTTCTTCGTGTGAACTTCTCCGTTATTCATACAAACAACATACATAGAGAATATGGGCCAAGAGGATCAGGAGCTGCTACTGCGCAGCAACAGTAAACAAACATCAGCCGAGCACTTGAACAATGTGAGTAATGATTTTAATTTGCTTTGTAAAAAAAAAAAAACACACACACACACACATAAATTTTTCAAATGGTTTTGGCAATTTTATTTTGCGCTTAATTAAAAAATTTACTGCATACTTCTGAGCTATTTTAGCTGTTATGAAGAGCAACACAGAAAAACAAAAAAACGAACCAAAATAAAAACAAAAACTATAATGAAACAAGTCGAAAACGGTTACACTTAAATTAACCACAAATGAAAAACCACTTCAACGCGCCTACTCAGCAGCGTTGCAATATTGCAACACAAATGCGGCAAAACAGAACGTGAGAATGCATAAATAAGAGTGTGTGTGTGCATGTGTGTATTTGAGTGAGTGAAAATGAGTTAGAGAGAGAGTAAGCATATGCATGTATGTAGAGAGAAAAAGAAAGAGTATTACGCATTTAAAAACCACATTCAGTCAGTTGATGTTAACCGCAGAATCCGTAAAATAAAATAAACGACAAAACAAAAATGATTAAATCAAATCAGGAATTTATTATTTCATTACAATGCGCAATGCGCTATTATCAATACATATACATGCGCACGTATATATGTAATCGCTTGACTAAATCAACTGCATTCACTTGCACAATTGACTGTGTGTGTGTGTGTGTGTGTGTGTGTGTGTGTATGTGTGTGTGTGTGTGCAGTGACAACTTATTGAAACTAAAATAAAAATAAGATGTCACGAGGGTGTCGCTAATAAAGAACAAACGAGAAGGCGTACGCATACGGCATACATATGTACATGTAAGAAAGACAAAAACAAACATTGATGCTTAACTTGCTGGCGTGCTTTGCGCAGAGAGACTGAATGAACGGACGAACGAACGATTCAAAGAGCGAGAGAGAACCTTATGCAAGATTCTTGCAGAGAGCATGCATGGTGATGTTGATGACAATGATGATCATTGTTGTTGGCGTGCGCTTGTTTGTTTATTGTTTTTGTTTTTTTTTTCGTCTACGTCGTGCTCAATTTATAAGGCAATGTACTACATACATTCTACTTCTTTTTCTTCTTAATGTGTAATTGCATAATATTTTTTAACTGATTTATGAAGCAGACAGCCGAGCGAGAGACTTTGTAATAGAAGTAAATCGGCCTTGATAACTAATAGTTAACAAAAACAGAATATGTTGTTTTGAAAAAGTTGTCATTTTTACTGTCATACCTGAACAAGCACACACAGAAACACACACACACACACAGTCACACAACGGTTTCATTTGACTTTAGAAATCATAAAACTATCGAATTTTCCAAACCTTACGAAACTTGTGCACTTTTCAACATGGAGTCACATCACACAATTTCCAATGCGGCATATGGCAAATGGACACGCGCCCAGAACATCGAACCGCACAAGACGTTCATGTTCTTTCACATCGGAACGACAGAAACATTATTATTTCGTTGTTGGCACACCTTCGATGCATCGTCGTTGCTTTGGACATGCTTTATCGTCTTCTCGTTGTCATTCTTTAATGAGGCATTGAAATTTCTACGCGAATATCTTATGCGTCGCACTGTCCGTGGCCGTAATCGACAACTGGCCGAGGATCCCTCAGGTATCACATTAATTTTCATTCATCAGTCACCATTGTCATCATTGGGCGTACAACGTTTATATATTTTCGCTCTGTACAGGTTTCTCGGACTTTGATTTTCCCGATTTCTATTTGCCGGACATCGTTTCGCCGACACATGTCATACAATCGGTGCTCTATGCATGCAATATAACGATCGGTTTCCTACTCATGCTCATCGCTATGACCTATAATGTTTTCATATTTTTTGCTATCGTGCTGGGCGCTGGACTTGGCTATTATTTGCTCTTCTCGCATCGTTGTCATGCCGATGCTTTGTATTGTCGGTATGTAAACTGATGTTCTCCTTCTTCTTCTTCTTATTGTTGTTGTTTGAATTTTGCACAACTTCATGTCGTGTCCAGTCGTGCGTGAGCGATCGTGTGATATTTTTTGTTTTTTTAAATGCTGCTTAAAACAAAAAGTATAAACTTATGTCTTTGGATACAAAAATTTAGGTCGCTCTCGGTTTAGGCATTATCTGTTTAAACGGCCTAAGAATTATCAAGTTTATGATATTCGGATAGCAGACGAGACTTGGTTTTTATCTCTTCTCTTATCGTTCATCTCGATTGCTCTATTTTTCGCTTTGCTTTGCTTTGATCTCGCTTAAGTGATGCTCATAATTTATGTTGTTGTATGAAAATTACTTTAATATCTAACTTAGTAAATCAAATCACAACTGATGAAAACAAACCTATTTATTTGTTTCCATCAAAAGCATCTGAATAGCCAACATCTGCTTTGCTCTGTTCAACGTTCTTCTGGCCTCGTCTAATGAAATATCCTGCAACACAAACACAAAGACACACACACACACACACATACTGTGCTACAGTCAAGTGAATGAGATACGGAAATGATATAATGAAAAATGAGTGGAAAAAAATCGAAAAGAAAAAAATCCAAAAAAAAATATAAATAAAAATCTATATATATGGAATGAAATCAGTAAAAAGAGTATTGCGCCACTTGGCAATCAAATCAA
This sequence comes from Phortica okadai, assembly GCA_034638295.1. Taxonomy (NCBI): domain Eukaryota; kingdom Metazoa; phylum Arthropoda; class Insecta; order Diptera; family Drosophilidae; genus Phortica; species Phortica okadai. The sequence continues at coordinate 42,301,713 of CM067848.1, read as the reverse complement.
TTGAATTGATTTCTGACAGTTGGCGCAGCAGAGCGCCAGGAGTAATGTTGACAGCGATGGCGGAAATGTGGCATGCGTTAAGCGACGACGGTGACAAGAACGGAAATGGCAAAGAACAGCAAACGACTGCAACAACAACAACAACAACACCAACACCAACAACAGTAATAAGGACAAACGAAAAACAAGCAGCAGCAGCAGTGGAGCAAGAGCATCAAAACTGTTACAGAAATTCAAAAGAAATGCAGAAAACGTTTAAAAATTAGATTATTGCTAATATAAATAACATTTTGTTCGAAGAAACTTGTGGCAACGGTAGCAGTAACAGCAGCTACAGTGGCGCATGGCCACTCGAAAAAAAAAAAATAAACTCACACTTACAGACACACCTATACATGCATATGGTATATGTATACATTTGGAAGAAATAAAAAAAAAATAAAAACGAGGGAAAACAGGCAAAAACTTTTTAATAACATTTTTCGGCCTCATTTGCTATTGAGTGGGCTGCTGGCATCAACAACAGAAACAACAGCAGCAGCAAGACATGTTGCGAGGCCCGCCATGATGAGCAACAAAACAGCGACAAGGCTGTGTGTGTGTGTGTGTGTGTGTAGCAACTCGGCATGGCATGACTTGGTTCGCCGCTACACTCGATGTGGCAGCTCAAAGCGGCTTAGTTTAGGCCTCCACGCCACTACAAGCGTACCAAACCAAACCAAACCCAACTGAACTGAGCTGAACTGAACTGAACTGAACAAGCAGACCAAACCAAACCAAACGAAGCCAAGCCAAACCAAACCAAACCAAAACAGCAAGCCAAGCCAAGCCAAGTCAAGCCAGGCAATCAACTCAACGCTGCAACTTACCTCAGACCGGGCGGCATGCCGAACGGATATTAAATTTTTGTAGTTGTTGTTCTTGTTGCCATTTCCGTTGGCAACATTTTTGCGTACGTCAAAAATACAAGTACAAAAACAAAACAATACACAACAAAAAAAAAAAATAAAATAATAATAATTTTGTTTCAAATGAATTTCGTCATTTTCTTCGCCATATTTTGTTGTTTTTTTCTTTTTTCTTGTTGTTGTTAATTTTTCACCCTCTTCTTGCTGGCATTACCCGTCGAAAATGTTTTAATAAACTGAAAGTGAAGCTGGCGGCAAAAAATATAGAAATACTCACCTAAATGCAGTAACAATTTATTTTTTGCGCGTCCCCCCGCCCCTAATGCCATAGCATGGCGTTGAGAATGTGCCACAGCTGTTGTTGCCAAAGTTGCAAGTTGCCAATAAGAAAATTAATGAAGGCAATGTTTTTACACAATAAGACTGATTTGCTAAGATGGTCAAAATAAAAATAAAACTCATGTCGGTAGCTTTGATGGGCTTCTCTCTGCTAAACTCCGCCTACAATGGCAGCGCCGGCGGCTGCGTTCGTGTCGGCGACACAATGCCCGACACGTTGGCGGTTTCAATGAAACCCTATAAGCAGAAAGAAATGATTAAAGTCACATTTAATGCAATGCCTAATGCCACAAAGAAAGCGCTAAGCAACAAATGCAAGAAACCACAAAGTTTAAAATACACCAAAGCAGTTGAAGTAGAAAAAAGTCAAGCTTATCTTAACTTAACTTACTTTAGCTTAATGACACCAACAACAAGTTACAAAAATATGTGCATAATTTCTTCATAAATTGTTGCTAATGAAACGAACTGAAGGTGTCTCAGCATTAAAGATTTGCCGCAGCATTTTAATGCGATTTACACGCTTGCCAATCACTAAATTGCCAACGCCTCCAACTGTTGCCGAATTTTAGCTGCCGTTTTGCTTCATTAACTATGCGTTTGTTTTTTTTTTTTTTAATTTTTTTGTTTTTAAAACGGCTTGTAGAATTGTTCTAAACATTTTTAGCAGATTTTCACTTTAACGGCGCAACAAAGTGTGAAACGGTCAGTCTGTGCGGGTGGTTGGACTAGGGCATGTTTGTTTGTGTGTGTGTGTGAGTGTACGCGTGACATTCAAATTGTGTGCGAAACAAAGAGGAAGCTAAAATATCAGCGCTGCCAACCAATTTGCAATTCACTTTGGCACATTTTTCTTTTACTACGTCGCAATCTTTCTCTTTATTTTTGTTTAGTTTATCTATTTTTTTTTTGTTCTCTGTTTTATTTCTTACGCCATGCCACTTGAAGTTTTATTTAATAAAGGATTACGCCTCTAATGCCAATTTCAACTCAACTCGGCAAACAAGCCGAGTGCCGCTCTGGCGCCCCTGTCTAAACGAGACGCGCGCAAATTTTGTCTTCGAAAGACGCCGCGGCGTAGCAAAGCAAAGCACTTAAAAAGCGCGCAGCTGGAAATACTCAAGACGTAGTGAGTCTCGTTTAGTGTATAGAGTGTGGGGCGGTGTGGTGCGGTGCGGTAATAAATGACAAGACTGTAGAAAAACCTAATTTGCACATTTTAAATAGGCGCAAAGAATTTATGCGTTGCGTTATTTACGCTCACTCGCAATGCCTCTGAGTGTTACGTATAGGGAGAGGTCGCAACTTTGCCGTCATCGACTTCTTCGTTGATGACGTCAACGTCGGAAACGACAATAATGTCGACAACTTTGACGAAGACGACGACTCATAGATTGGATTAGGGCGGGGATTAGGTGCGAAATAGATTTTATGAAAACGCGACGCACCGTAAAAAAATTCTGACCTCCCCAACAAAATTTATGTGCACACCTCCAGGCCCTCCACAGCCCTGTCTATCAGCATTTTGGTTGGCAAAAAGTGTAAAAGTTTTTCAAAATTAAGCGATTTATTAGATAACTGAGCGTTAACTTTTCAACCATTACTTGCACACTTCACTTCACAGAACGACCAGGAACAGCAGGCTTACGAGCAGTCATGCATAAATCAGGGCTTCACCAAGAACTACGGCACGGTCACACCATCTGGCGGTGGCCCGGGCACATCGTCGTCGACGACACAGCTCGCGGATCAGCTTACCTATGCTTGGTACAACTTAGACGCATTCGGTGCTGTGCATCAACCAGGCTCGACATGGCGTCAACTAACAAATCGTGTTCGCGGCATCTTCTGCAATGAACGACATATACCGGCACCACGTAAACATCTGCTCAAGAATGGTAAGTCGTCGCTAATGGATGACACAACAAAATCATTGCCTTTCACTTACAGTTTGCGGCGTTGCCTACCCTGGCGAACTGCTGGCCGTTATGGGCAGCTCGGGTGCTGGCAAAACAACATTACTGAATGCGCTCGCTTTTCGCTCATCGCAAGGCGTTCAAATTTCGCCCTCGACATTACGTATGCTTAATGGGCAACTGATTGACGCGAAGGAGATGCAAGCACGTTGCGCATATGTGCAACAGGATGATCTCTTCATTGGTTCGTTGACAGCACGAGAACATCTTATTTTCCAGGCTATGGTGCGCATGCCGCGTTGCATGACCTATCGGCAGCGAGTGCAGCGTGTCGATCAGGTAACTTCATGCATATTTGGTACGCCCATGGTTCATCATTGTTTCTATACACACACACAGGTCATACAGGAGTTGTCGCTGAGCAAGTGCCAGAACACGATTATCGGTGTGCCTGGCCGGGTGAAAGGACTCAGTGGTGGTGAACGTAAACGTTTGGCTTTTGCATCGGAGGCATTGACGGATCCGCCTTTGTTGATTTGCGATGAACCCACCTCTGGCCTGGACTCGTTTACGGCGCATAGCGTGGTGCAAGTGCTAAAGAAGCTATCGCAAAAGGGCAAAACTGTCATACTGACTATACACCAGCCGTCGTCAGAGCTCTTCGAACTGTTCGATAAGATACTACTGATGGCCGAGGGCCGTGTAGCATTTCTCGGCACACCAACGGAGGCAGTTGACTTCTTCTCATAGTACGTGAACACATTTTTGTTTTTTTTTAATGTACTTTGCCAACAATTTTACCTTCATTCACAGCGTTGGCGCACAGTGTCCCACTAACTACAATCCGGCGGACTTCTATGTACAGGTGCTAGCAGTGGTGCCCGGCCGCGAAGTGGAATCACGCGAACGTATCGTCAAAATCTGTGACAATTTTGCTATTAGCAAGTGAGTGTCTGCATTTGTGCTGATCTGAAGCTACTCAAATAATTTATTTGCAGGGTGGCACGTGAAATGGAACAGAATTGTCAACAACTGGCGGCCAAAACGCACAGCAAACAGCTAGAGGAACGCGAGAATGGTTACACTTACAAAGCCACCTGGCTTATGCAGTTCCGTGCTGTACTCTGGCGTTCGTGGCTGTCGGTGCTCAAGGAGCCGCTGCTCGTCAAAGTGCGCCTCATACAAACAACGGTGAGTTGTGATTATCGAACAGAAATCCGTTTATTTATTTGGCTCGTTTCGTTGTTTTTATTCGCCGTAGATGGTCGCCGTGCTTATTGGCCTCATCTTTCTAGGTCAGCAGTTGACACAGGTGGGCGTCATGAACATCAACGGCGCCATTTTTCTGTTCCTCACGAACATGACCTTTCAGAATGTCTTTGCCACCATCAATGTACGTATTACAACAATTTGCAATTGAAAATTACCGTCCCACACGAATCCGATAGGTCTTTACATCGGAGCTGCCCGTGTTCATGCGAGAATCACGCAGTCGTCTCTATCGCTGTGACACCTACTTTCTGGGCAAGACAATCGCCGAACTACCGCTCTTTCTCACAGTGCCCTTCGTTTTTACCGCTATTGCTTATCCTATGATTGGTCTGCGTGCCGGACCGCTGCACTTTCTAAACTGTCTGGCCCTGGTCACGCTTGTCGCGAATGTATCGACCTCGTTTGGTTACTTGATATCTTGTGCTAGTTCGTCCACGTCAATGGCGCTTTCTGTTGGACCGCCTGTCATCATACCGTTCCTGTTATTTGGCGGCTTCTTTCTCAACTCGGGCTCGGTGCCCATCTATCTGAAGTGGCTCTCATATCTTTCGTGGTTTCGTTACGCCAATGAAGGCCTGCTCATCAATCAGTGGGCTGATGTTGAACCTGGTGAAATTACATGTACATCATCTAATACAACCTGCCCAAGTTCCGGCAAAGTCATACTTGAGACGCTGAACTTTTCGTCTGATGATTTGCCGCTTGACTACATCGGACTCGGGCTGCTCATTGTTGGTTTTCGTGTGTTCGCCTACATTGCGCTGAAACTACGCACACGACGCAAGGAATAGCAGCGTAGTGTATTTAAATTAGCAATATTTACATAATTTTATCTTACACATACAACACACACACACATATCCTCACATAGCTTTGAAAAAAAATAACAATGGCTTAAATATAATTCTGTTTTTTTTAAGTGAATCAAAATGTTCTTATTCAAAAGCACAGAACACCTGGAGACCCCACAATATCTAAGCCCCAATTCTGGATCCCAGACTCAGTCAAACAATAATTCATTTGGCAAGCAATCGCAGCATTTACTAGCAAAATTTTCATCTCAATGAAAATATCTCAGAGATTTCATTCTTTTCATTAAAAAACAAAACGGTTGTTTATTGTTAACTCTGCCCGTTTCAACGATAAAATTGAAGACACAGAAAATTCCATGTTTTCCAAAGAATCGCAAATAAATGGTTAATTTTGGAAAATACATTTGTTGTTTATTTAAACTAAAAATATTTCTTTGATAAATTAGCTAAATATAAATAATGGTGAGCCGGAAATCTCAAGGCCATTGGTGAGACATTCGTTATTTCAACACTTAACGAATTCAGTATTTGAAAATACCAAAGCGCGCGCATACAAATAACTTACCACGCGGCTAAAAAGTCACCATGGGTGAAAAATTCAACACACACGCGATTACAGCTGTTTGCGAACAAACCAATAGCAGCTGGTCGGTGGCTGAGAGAGAAAGAGACACGTTGTTCGATAAACGTTCGTTGCGGTGAGAAAAAGAAAAAAAACAAAGCAACAAACAACGCAAAAACACGTTGAGTAAAAATTTATACTAAATTATATATTTGTTCGTGTATTTTTGTCTTTATTTAATCTAACCTACGTGTGTTTGCCGCTCGCTCAAAAGTTTCACACGCTCAATGCTGTTTTGTCGTCGCTCCGCCAGCGGTATTGTTTCGCTCTGAACAGTTTGCAAAGTCAACGCGCGCGCCATTGCTCGCGACCAGTCCAAGTTAAATAAAAATAATTCGTCGTAGTTTTCGTGTCAATGACGGCAAAAGTAAAATTGTTTAAACCAAATACTTGAAGTTAAATGTGAAAACGGCAAAAGAAGAATACCATTTAGCAAATTTTTTTTTTGTGTTTTTTTTTTATTTCTTTGTTTTCTGTGCTATCAATAATTGACACAACAGCAACTAGAGAAGCCGCCAGTAAACAATAAGATCGACAGCAGCTACAACAATAACGTGGCAGGTGGCAAAAAACGAACATAACAAGGAAAAGTGATAAATTGTGTGTGTCCACAAAAAACCAAGCAGACACAAATCATTGATCAGGTTCCTAGCAGTGGCAGACAAAGCGTTCTACCTACCGCCCATCCGTAATACTGTAAAGCAGTTTGTTAAATTCAACAGTTTTGTACAACGAACGCCAACAATTACGAGTGTTTTGTTATTGCATTTAGACGAAAACAACATTCCAACAACAACAAACTGAAACGTTTGTCCATTGATTTTTCCAACGCACAAACGTATAAAGTAAAATTTGCGGCCTGCATAACCTAACCTCAAAGCAAGGCGGCAGGAGGCCGTCAGGACGTACACACAAGTAAATAAGGAGAGAGCCAGTAAAGCAGCTGTTGCTTCTTGTTGTAAAAACGAAGTACTAGTGAAGACAAAAGAACAGCAAAACAAAAGAAAATAAGAAACGGCATTAACAGCATTGCAGTTTACACAAGGTGGCTGAAGAAACAGTCTGAGAGAGGGAAAGCAAAAGGGCACTTAAATAAAAAATAAAAAAAGCAAGATAGAAAAACACTAAAATGAACATTGACACATTACGAAATGAATGGGATGAGCTCAGCAGAGAGTATACGGAATTAGAGGTGAGTCGCCGCACTTGTCGCATGTTGTTTTCTTGTTTTACTTTATTTGTTTATTGATGCAGTAAAGTTGGTATTGGCATTGGCATACAAAACCAGCTGATTTACTTTTGCGATTTGTAAACCATATGTATCTTTTCTTTTCATGCCCCAATACCACCTGCACTAACAGACATGCAACAGACGCTATATCGAATTGTTGGAGCAACTTCATAGCCATCAGCAGAAATGCTTTAACGAGATCAAACATCAACGTTATCGCATGAATCAGATAACGGCATCGCTCAAACAGTAAGTCAATCGTCGGTTATTTAACACAATAGTAGTACATAAGTAGTTGTTATTGTGGTGTTAAAGACATACTATATACATATGTATTTGTCATTAAGATACATCAACCCCTAAGGAAACACCTATCAAGGGTTGGCTGTGACAATGTGAACGACAACTTTTAATAGCGTCACAGAAATATATAGAATATCTTACAATAAACCTTTATACACAAATGTTTAAAGTACATCTCGTATCTGGTTTCTATGTACAATAACATGAACACACACCTACATACATTACACTTACGTATATGTAGATAGAGCAATGTCAAAGTTCAATTAAAAAATAATAATAGTCATGTGCATTTATACTATGAATTTAAATAAGACATGTGAAAAGTATCTAAAGACAAGACAAATTTTAAATAGTTATTGATAAACGAACGACAACAAAGCACTAAACAAAACCGCTGTGCACGACCAGGGATGGAAATCAAAATCAATCTGAAAGTGAATCAATATTAAAAGGGTATAGCAACAGTGATCGTGTCGAATCGTATCGAAAGCAATTCAAGGGTTTTAATAGTGTCATAAAACTATTCCGACATTTTTCACCAACCGACCGTTCACTTTTCCATCCCTGCACACGCTTCAAGACTGCTTGTGTTGTGTGTGTGTTGTGTATTTATAGTTCGATCAATGTACAGCTTGATCAGTTGTGCAGGTAATCAATAAAGCGTTTCTTATCAGCACTTTTCAACTAAATAGCATGTATGCAAGCATGTTTCTACATGTGTATGTATGTACGTAAGTGCGTGTGACATGCCAATTGGCTAAATGAGCATGTTTAAAGTACACGAGAAAAAAAAAATGTACGAATTTGTTTTTGTTTTTTTTTGTGTTTTTCTTTAATTTAATTTGCTTTACGAGCTAATATTTGTTTTTATGACAATATAAAAACACTTTTTACGGTGGCTTATTTTACAAGCTTTTTGATAAACATTTGATAAACGTGTGATAAATTCACAACGATTTTGAGACTTTGCACTTTGACTTATTTGCAGTATATTTACAAACAATCATATAAAAACAAGAAAGCAAAAAGGTTAACAATAATACAAATCAAGGAAAAACAATTAATACAAAGTGGATTTCTCATTGCTATATTACATATGAAACTTGCCTTATTTGCGTAATTTATTAGAACAGTGAGAATATGATAATGCATTAATAATAATAATAACAACAACAGCAACAATCATGATACTTGAAGTGATTACCATTACGACCTTGACCGTTAAACAAACAAGCAAACATAGTTTAAATAAACAGTGCCCATCAAAACAACAATAACAACAACAACAAAAACTACAGCAACAATAATAATAAGCCAAGCCGTGTGCGTGTGTTGATGACCGAAAAGAGAAACGGAAAGCGAGAACGATAATGATACTTTGATGCATGAATGAATCAGTACATAGTACATATACAAGAGTGAGAGTAAGAAGAGCAGTGAAGAGTTGAACTCAATCAAAGCTCAACTGCTTTTGAGTAATTAAATGGATTACCTAAAATGTTGCATTGTTGTTGTCGTAGCGCTTTATGTCTTGTTGGCTGTGTTGAGAGGTTGTGATAGAGAGAGGGAGAGCGTGTTGCGTGTGTACGTTGTTGGCATGTTGGTGATTAACCTCAGTGACACATAAATTATTGTGCGTACAAAAAAAAAAAACAACAACAACAACGTTTTAATAAAATAAAGTCAACGTCATTGCTTTGCTCGTCGGCTGTGGCGCCTGTGTTTATTTCAAATACGTTCCTATTCACTTAAATCATAGTGATTAAACTAATTACTAACACAACTTATTTCTTATCATAGACTTAGTTAGTCGAATGTTCGAGTTCTATCATTTAGAAAGACAAAAATGTACATATTTATGAAGAGAATTCTTTCAAATGCATTTCTTGAATTCATTGAACCATAGAATCAAAAATCAACGAACTTGCTTTGATCAAGGCTGCAATGGTTTTCAACTTGTTGATTCTCTCTCTCTTTCTCTCTCGCGCGCCTTGTCTCTTTATATTTTATACTAAATCAAGTGAGCGGGGTCATGAATGACGGAAGTGTCACAGAGCATTGGCGAACTACAATAACAACGAAACCAACAAAGACAACAAGAACATGTATTTTTGTGGTTATTTTCCATACATGATACTTTTCACCTGTTTTTGTTTTTGTTGTTGCTGTGGCTGTTGTTTCAGTTTTAGAATGCTTATCAGTGATAATTTTTGTTTTTGTTTTCATTTCATTTTTGATGACTTTGGTTAACGAGCGCAAAAAAAAAAAAAAAAGAAATGTTCGAACACACACTTGCTAAAAATAGTTTGTTCTTTGTTTTTATTTATTTATTTTTTTTTTCCATGGTCATGAATTGAGACTAGTAAATGTTCTTCAATTAATATTGACCAATTATGACGCATAAAAATTATTGCACAACCAAAAAAGTAAACAGCTTCGATTATATTATATAATACATATATCATTGATCAGCTTGCCTAGACGAGAAGATTTCATAATGTCCGTCTGTATATGTGTAGTTTTACGATCTAGTTGTTTTGAAGCTGCCGCCGAAGAGTGACAAGGACAGCCACACTCGAATTGAATGATACCAAAGTGTTGAATATTAAAGTACTTTATGTTATAACATAATACTGCTAAACATAGAATTGGTATGCTATTGTTGTATGTTTAGCTGCGTTAGGCTTTGACATGAAGTAATTTGTATTAAATATTAATTGTGAGACTTGGCATTTGCTTGAAAACAATGAAACTGAAAATATGTTGAATTATAACAAATGAAAAAAGTACAAATAATAAGATTCTTGTTGGATATTCGATTTATATTAATATTTACATATAAGTTTTGCCATAATCGAAACTAACTTAATTGACTGCTCTGATTCTTTGCAGATTTAAAGGATCTGTTAGCGGCGAAGACAACGATAAGTTCGATGAACTGCAAAAGAGCACGCTGAAGCGCAAGGCGCAATTGCATGAGATCGAACAATCGCTGCCAGCGAAATCGGGCCGTTATTTGCAGGTGAGTGGACTGTGATATGATGTGCGTGGGCTCGACCCTTGTGTCTGCCCAAGTTTGCCTTTTGAATAAAGACACAAAAACTGTTGCTGCAAATATGACTTTTTTTTTTTGTTTTTCGTTGCTTAAAACTTTTCTTTGCATTTTTATCGCTTCCTTTTCCAATTACATATTTCTTTCTTTGGTATAATGGCTTTTCATTTCTTTTTTTTTTTTTTTGTTCTATTATTTCTGCCTTTTTTATGACTTTATCTTGCATACTTTACTCATTTATTTACGCTTGCGTTGTCTTTTTATTTTCGTAGATTATCCTTGGCGATGTGAACGTATCAATCCTTAACAGAAACGATAAAGTTCGCTACAAAGACGACTATGAGAAGTTTAAGTTAATACTCAACGTAATTGGACTGATAATGTCGTTTTTCAATTTGATATTCAACTACAGGTAAGCGAGATGCTAAATATATATGTACATATGTAATGCAAATGGCGATTAGAGAGAGCAAAGCATAAAAAATACAATTAATAGTTTGACGTTGCTATATACCATGTCATAGATACATATACCATATAAATATATATATGTATACATGAGTGGGTGGCTTGACTTGTCGTTGGGTTCCTTTGACTCTACAACGCCTTTGCTTTTATTTAACGTAATTGTCGTCCTTGCTGATATAAATCAGGTTACATATTAAGCCCGAAGAATGCTTTTGTCTGTTGAAGACATTACAGTCTTCTTTTTTTTCTTTTCTATTGTTTTTCTATATAAAATCAATAATGATGTAAATGACGAGCTTAAGTTAGAATTACTACAATGGCATTATTGAGTAGCGTATGGAAAATTCGTCACGGACTATAATGATGAGCACTGAAGCGAATGTGCGTTCTATAATTGGCCAACTGATGAGGCGCGACGAGTTGAGTTGCGTTGTCTTAAGCAACGCACAAAAGAAAGTTGGCCAACTTTTGTTTTTATTTACTTTATTTTTTTTTTTTGGTTTTTGCCTGCGACGTCTTTAGCGCCAACGCCAACGCGAACGATGCCAATGACATCGTCCTTGTGCTTGCGCTTGTACTCGTTCACGCGCTCACATTACTGAGACACTCTCGGCTCTGCTGTTGCTGTTGCTGTCAAAGTTAATTGGTTATTGATGCGTTTACTCAGTTGCCATTCACAGTTGCCAGTAGTCTTTTCTTAAGTCCTTATTGTCCTCATTGACGCGTCGATGGCAACAATTTATCCATGCTTGGTTTCTTCTATCTTTCTTTGCAATTGTTTAACGTTCATGCCGGAAATAAGTTGAGCTCTGCTGACATGAAAATACACTTTAAACGAAGAAATTCGCTCAAATTAAAATTGTAGTGTGTGTGCGTGTGTGTGTGTGCGTGTGTGTGTGAGAATGTTGACTTTTAATGTTTAAATTGTACTCATAAGCGATTTTTTTTTTTTGTTTTTTTCTTTTTTAAATTATTGCGAACGCACAGAGCTTTGGAGCTGGCCTTCATCTTTCTGCTTGTTTGGTATTATTGCACGCTGACTATACGCGAATCGATACTGAAGGTGAACGGCTCACGCATCAAGGGCTGGTGGCGAGCCCATCACTTCATCTCAACGGTCGCTGCCGGCGTGCTGCTCGTGTGGCCACAAGGCGAACATTGGCAAATCTTTCGAACGCAGTTTATGTACTTTAATGTCTACATAAGTAAGTGAAGGCAATTCATTTATCTTGCATATCATTTGTTGTATGATAATTTGCCAAATCAACAAACTCTTCAACAGGCATTGTTCAATATCTACAATTTGGCTATCAAAAGGGTCTGCTCTATCGTCTCAAAGCGCTCGGCGAACGTCATAACATGGATATAACAATCGAGGGCTTCCATTCATGGATGTGGCGCGGTTTGAGCTTCTTGCTGCCGTTCCTTTTCATCGGCTATGCATTTCAGGCGTATAACGCTTGGACGCTATTTAAGCTTGCCTATGAGCCGGCTGATGCACCATGGCATGTGCCCGTGATGTGCGGCCTCTTTTTGCTATTGTTTGTCGGCAATATTGCTACGACGCTGTTCGTTGTGCCAGAGAAGATACGTGAACGCTCCAAGGAACGCTACAGGCTGCAGAGCATGGGTAAATCCATGAAGTTGCGCAAGGAAATGAAGGTGCGTTCATGTTTTCTTACTATAATTTCAACTCATTTCATCTCATGTTATGTCATGTCATATCATGTTAATATCAATTTGTCAAATGTTTAATAATTTTGTTGCGATCTTTCTTTCTTATTTATCTTATACTTAATACAGAGTAGTGCCAGTGAGTTGGATATTTCGGGTTTATCACAGCAAAGCAACACAACGGCTGAGATCCTAAAGCCGGATACATCAAGTGATGAGCTTGCAGCCGGTGGCGATAAGAAGAGTGACTAAATTTGTTGAAAACCGAAAAAATTAACGTGTGAAAGCAACAAAAAAGACAAAAAAAAAAAAAAAAAAAAAAAACCGTACCAACATCTACAATAAAACGAAAGGGAAACTTTAAACACCTAAATGAGCAACAAAATATAAACCGGGAAGTGAACAGGTGGATTTGGTTTAGTGCTGTGAGCAATTGGTGTGGGCATTGCATGTAACAGAGAGGCGTGGTGACGGGATGGCGGCCGTCTGGAAGCCATCAACATCGTATCAGTATTTGTTAACGTTTATGCGTTATACATTTGTCGGCCGAACGATACTTCATTTTAGTTTGTTCTTAAATTTATCTTGCCCTTCCATGCACCTACCGCCCTCCCTTACGCACACCCGTCATTCCCTTCTTCTACAATAGTTTCAGGTTGCACCTCATACAACTTTATTATTATATTTTCACTTCTTTTTTCTAATTGTAAAACTATTTTTTTTTTTTCCAATTTTTCATTAGCGACAAATTTAATTTATTATGTATTTGTATTTAAACTAAATATGAATTACTATTGATTATATACATATATATAAATACATATATATTTAATATAAATTTTTTTTCTTCTCTTTTTTGTAATTTGTAAAAAAAAAAAAGAAAGTTATAAATTATTGTAATAATTTTCATTTATTGTTGTAAAACTTAAAAAAAACAAAAATTTATAATAATTAATGAGTGAAACGGAAAATGAATGAAAGAGTAGAGAACTTGTAAAATGATATTTGAAAGTTATATAATATATATTAATAAATTATAACAAAAATTGATTGTAAGAGCAAAAATGTTCATTTCTTTTTTTTTTTTAATGTGCTTTGACTATAAGAATTACTAAGAATTGGAAGGGTAGAGGACGTGGCAATGGATTATAATTAGAAGTCACACATTTTTGACATTTTGTGAATTGGAATTTTGCCTAATTATCAAATTTCATTAGCTAACATCGATTGAATTATTTTAGCACATGCCAGAGTGAATTAAACACATATGTGTGTGTCTGTGTGTGTGTGTGTGTGTGTGTGTGTTTGTGCGGATGCACCAAAGTGCCAAAGACCGTGCTATAGACATAATAACCGCACATTTGCGTATGCGGTTCGGTTTAGTTGTGGCATTTTGTGATGGTAAATGGTTTTAGTTTAGACTGATTGAATGAAGCACTCAACACAGGCGGCAGGCGTATGTGTGAGTGTGAGTGTGTGTGTGTCTCTGTCTCTGTCTCTGTAAAGGGACAATGGCATTAATAGTTCGATGTTATGGGGGCAAGCACGCGAGGAACATCAATTAAATTGATGCCTATGACCACAAATTATTGAATTGCGCTTTGCCGCAAATGACGCGACACAACAACAAAAGCTCACAGTGTGTATGTATGTGTGTGTGTGTCATTATCTGTCGTTTGTCGTTAATGCACATTAGACGCTTTTGTTGCTATTTCATACATTTGAATTATGCGACAATTATTTGCAGTTGCCCGAGCTGAGCTGAGTTGAGTGTCTCCTTGCGCTGGTTACCTTTGAAGCGGTCGCCAAAGTGCTTAAGCGCATCTTCTGCGTCTAATTGCTTAATGCTGCTTGCCTCAATCATTTTGTCAAACGGATCGACTCAACACTCGAGACAGTTCCAGCTGAGCGATGAAATGCATTTTGGTTGCTTTAAGCGTCTATGCAAAACCGCTGCTGCGTCCGTTCGAAAGTGCGATTGTGGCATGCCGCATCAACACGAACACACACACACACACAGACACATGCACGCATACAGTTGCATGCATACAACATTTTGTTTGTTGTATTACACGGTAATTTTTTCGGGCCCTGTCTTCCTGCTCCTGCTCCTGCTCGCGCTGCTTTTGTTGTTGTTAATGTGTGTGTGTGTTTGCCTTACTGGCGGCACATTAAAGGCACATTTCAACATTATTGCCAAAGTTTAACCAAACGCCGACGGTGACGTAATTGTTGTTGTTGTTGTTATGGCAGCCATTGATGCAGCATATTGGCGAAAGTGCAAAAGGTCTGCATTGCGGCAAAAGCGGTTTTATGCCAATTGCAATATTATGGTCGCTCTTGGCTTCAATTCCTCATTCCCGACCTCCTGCCTGCCTGCCTGCCTTCCTTCCTGTCCGTTCAACCAACAGTTTGTTTAATGCCGCATCAACGTTGCTGTTTGGCTGCCTTTTCACCACAGCCATTGTCGTCATCGTTTCCATCATCATCATCGTCACCATCACCATCATCATCAGCAGCAGCAGCAGCAACAGAGCAACAACAACAACAACATCCTTTTGGTTATACGCGCAGCCTAATTTTGAGTCGAGTTCATTAATTGCGTAAACGGCAAATGCGCGAATGCGCTTTTAATTATGTTAACCTCATGCAACAACGTCACTGCCAATACAATTTGCCATTGTCCGCCCGACCTCTTTATACGCCACAGGCCACGGGCCACACCACAGCACTGTACACCGCTCGGCCACTTTATTTTGACCACGCCGGCGGCATCAGAAATTTACGACTTCGGTTTTGCATTGAAAATGTCGACGCCAGCGAAGGCACGCCGCAGTGAACTCATTGAACTCACGCTAATGTTGCATACCAACAGGCGCATGCAGCAAAACAAAAAAAAAAAAAATAGATTTTTATATATACAAATGTATCCACATATATACGACAATTTGCAATGAATATCGAGTTATACGTTAATTTAATAAATACAGATATATTTATGTGCCGAGTTGACCATAAATGCAAACCAAAATTGCTACCAATACGCCAATTTAATTTATGCGCGAAAAATCACACTTAATCAGGATTTGATTGCTCCCACCACACACACATACACATGCACACAGCAAGTCAATTGCATTAATTTTTGTTCAGTGATCAATTAAATTTCCATTGAAACGT
The DNA here is from genome assembly GCA_034638295.1 of Phortica okadai. NCBI lineage: Eukaryota > Metazoa > Arthropoda > Insecta > Diptera > Drosophilidae > Phortica > Phortica okadai. The sequence goes on along the minus strand of CM067848.1, from coordinate 42,285,933 downwards.
AATCGCAATCGATAAACGATAAAAACCTTTAATCAATGTTCCGTTAGCTGAGAATTGCAATGAACGGTAAAATTTGAGGGTTACACAAATCTCTTATTTGAATGGGAAAAATTTTAATTTTTCGTTTATTTTTATATTAGCCACAAAGGTTTTTCTTTTCATTAGATCAACAGATGGCGCTTTACAGCTGAGTTATTTTACTATTGACTCAACTGTATTTTGCAATCTTTGATTTTAATTGTCACATATGAAGCTTCTTTAGTTTTATGGTAATAATGATTTTTGTTTATCAGAAAGCTCAAATTAACCTCACTTTACAGCGTTTTTTTATTTTGCATACACGCCTCAAATTTATTACATACTATTTGTTTTTTTTTTTTTTTCGTAATGCAAATGTTTTAGTCTCTTTGGCTTTGCCCTTTTAAGTTACTCATTTTTTTGTTGTGCACAAAACAAAAAAAATATAATAACTTTTTCAATTGTGTGCCATGCCCATTAGACTATGTTGTGCAGTCATCGCTTTGATGATTATGATTTTGTTTTTGTTGTTGCTTCGCGCGGCAAACGAACAAAACAAAAAAAAAGACATAAAAGCAAAAAAAAAAAAAACGAAATCAACATTCACACATTAAAAAGTTTGTGGCAACACTAACTGGACTCCCACGTTGCCAACTGGCCTCCAGAGTCATCTCGCTATGAATTGTCATTCGTGGAAAGTTGGTGATTCAACAACAACAACAAATATTCCATGCGAATTTCACCACAATGGCAGCAATTAAATTCGCAGCGACAGCTCACAGCCGCTGGCGGCATTCAACACACACACACACACAGACACACTCACATACACACGGTCACAAAAGTGTCGATGCCGACTTGCGCTTCTTCTTCTCCTTTGCTACACTACTAGCCACGCCTTCCATCTCTTTCTCGCCAACAACGAGCGGCGTCTGCAGCGCATGGCAATGTCGGCGGTTTTTGCTGCCCCCGCCGTCGCGTCGTCGTCGCCGCTGCCACTGCCGCTGTTGACTTTTGACCACTGGCGTCATTTTTGCGCGCACACAAAAACCAACAGCGTGAAATATTTTTGTGCTCTGCCAAAAACTTTTGCGTTGCAGTGTCGCCCAGCAACACCAACAACAACAACAACATTACTAATGAAAAAACAAAAAAAATCAAAAGCAACAAAAAAAGTTCAATAAATTTTCTGCAGCATTTTTGCTATTGTTGTTGTTGTCGTTTTTTTTCTTTACCAGCAGCATTTTTTTATTTTTGTTTCATTTACACTTTTTATTAAACGTTAAAAAGTCACACGCGACTTTGCTTAATAGAGCAGTTGGACATAGTTCGAAGGAACTTCTTTGTTGTTGTTTAATTTCATTTTTTTCCCTTTTTTATTTTTTGTTTGGCTTACAGTCAACGTTTTGGCGTAACCAAGTGCATAATTCAATAATATTCATGTTGTTGTTGTTGTAAATATTTTTAACCTTGTTTAATTTGCTCGCTCAGCGTGACTGTCGCTGAAATGGCTCGAAGCACAGATTATTAGTTTTTAAATAAAAGATGCTCTTAAAATTTACTAAAAAAAAATATTTCAATTGATTTAATGTGCAAAATTAATGGTGATTCCTCTAATGAAGTCCTTCAGAGCATATTATTCACTTTAAAAACATTTGAGATTAAAACGTGAAAATTTAAAAAAAATAACAATCAACTACAAAAAGAACGATATTTTTTATAGCGACAATACATCAGAAGAAGTTCAGTTGTGTGTGTGTGTGTATGACATGTATGTATTTGGAGCAATACTTGAAGGCTTCGAACATTGTACGGTCACTCGAACGCCGAACGCCCCTCAGCCAACAGCGGCACAGCAAAGATTTCGATTGCGACTTCTTTTCCGCTACATTTCATTGCACGCCGCTTTGATGTTCCTTCCGGCGACGCCATATTACATGCCTGATTGCATACTTCTGGGCATTTCCACACTACACAAGCACACAAGCATGTGTTGGTGTGTTGGTGTGTTTGCTGCATGTTCACCATTTTTCTTCACTTCGTTTTTTCTTCGTCGTTTTCAATTTTGTCTATTGTCCGCCATCACTGCCATCGATGAGTCGAGTTGAGACGATGACTTTCTTTGTTCGCTGTCGCTATCGCTGCTGCAGTCGACGTAGACGTCAACGTCGATATCGCTGCTTTGCCATTGTAAGCTTGATTAACTTATTATTATCATTTGATTGGCCAATTTAATTTGTTATTTCATTTGCTCTCCTCGCCTCGCCTCTCCTCTGCTCGGCTCGGCTCGGCTCACAAACTGTGTTGCCTTTAGTTTGGCAACTCGATTCGATTGTCGTCGTCGACTTACACATGTACATTGCCCTTTGCCATGATTTTGACTTGGCCAAATTGCTTGTAAGCGAATTCAATACGTTTTTGGTCGCCAAGATTCGAGATTCAAAAGCAAAGCAGACACAAATAAATATCGTTATCGGCTGAGAAGAGCAATTGTTGCAGAGAATGCATTGCAAAATTTGTTTCTTTTGTTGACAACTAACACAACAGCAACAACAACAACAATAACAATGAAGAAAAAGTTGCACAGAGATCAAAGAATTGCAAATAATCAATTTTCAACATTCACGTTTGCAATTTTTCAATTTCAACTTCTACAACAACAACAACAGCAACAACAACAAAAATTTATTTGTATTTTTCGCATTAAGCAAATCGTTTCAAAATCGCATGACGCTGCATGCCGTGCACGCTTCACGACCCTACCTCCCTCCCTCCCCCGCCATTTATCGTAATATCACACCCAGAAACTGAAAAACAACGCCAAATGAATTCAGCGATAAAACTTTTAACGTCATTCGAGTCTAATTTGTTGTAAAGCCCGCTCAACAAGCATTGCCACGAAAAACTTTTCTCATTAGTATGAAAACCGGCGATGTTTTTTACTGCGATCTGAATTTTTTTTCACCCTTTTCTTTACTTTTTTTTTTTTTTTGTTTAATTGTTTTCAACTCTACATTCGTGAAATTCAAAGAGCGGGGGGAGAGAGAGAGCGAGGGAGTGATAGAGTGATAGAGTGAGTCAGCAGCGCCCTGCTGTGGCCAAACAAAAGCCATTGCCGTCGCCGCCGCCTTCGAAAGACTTCAGGTAAACTAATTTGTGTGCTGGCCCGACAGTAGAAATTTGTCGCATATGCCGTTACAAGAGCGACCAAATAGTGCATGTATGTGTGTATGTGTGAGTGAGCTGTGCTTAATTGCTGTGCTACACCGCCGGGCGTCAATTCACAATAACAACAATGACACATAAAGAGCAGAAGAGCTGAAGGATGAGCAACTTTAAGCAATCTTACCTTTACTGTGACAAGCACACACACAGACACACATATGTGTACTTATGTGTCTGATTGCGCATTTCTTGCCTCGAATGCCGTCTAACTGTAAGTATTCATAACGGTTTCGGCCATCAGATGTCACTGACAGCTTCAGTTCAATGCTTCTTGTGATGCCGGAAGTGACAAATTATCTGGAAAGTGGAATGAATTCATGATTATGTGCTTCAAAGTCATAAGAATCAACTCTCTGTTAGGCACTGTTAATAGTAACATTCTGCTAATCGGCATGTTGATAGGCTTTTAACAGAATGTCGTATGCAGGACATTCTTTTCTTTTCTCTATTGGCAAATAGCTGGTTTTTTAACATGTAGCCACTTGCAGTCAAAATTCCTTTATTTGTGACACATTTTACTATTAAAAGCGAAATTCATTTTTTTAATTTCGTTGAACATGACACTTTATGATTTGCACTTTTTTTTATGTCTTTATGTTGTTTATCTTTTGCGATTAATTTCCAAAGCTACAAATACGTTAATGTGTTAAATAAGAAAAATATCCGCAAGCAAAAGTCAACAAACGCACAATGAGTAAGGAAGATAGATAGTGTGAATGAAAAAGATAATACAAAGAAGTGTATGTGTGTGTGTGGGTGAGAAATATGTATAATTTAAAATGTCGACCTTTGTGAGTTATTGTTGTTGTTGTTGGTGTTGTTGGTGTTGTTGATGTTGTTGTCGCCTGCCACTGCTGTTGATATCCTTTTGATCCTTTTTGTAAATGACTTTCAGCGCTTTTAAATATGACAAAATGAATTGGCAGCGATTCGCGGCGCTTTAGTTTAATTATTTCCATAGCACAACAACAACAACAGCAACAACAACGGCTGCAACTGCAAGTGGCGGAGCAATGAAAGCGCTGAAATGTCGCCAGTGTTGCCAATTAATTATGAAAATGCCGACATTTATTTATTTTGTTTTTGTTTTCGCTTTCGTTCTTTGGTTTTTATTTGTGTTTTTTTTTCGTTTTTGGTTTTATTTTTTTATTTTTTTTTTCTTTTGAAATGCATATGCGAAACACAAATCATCATTATTACCTTCATCATCATGATCATCATCTGCATCAGCTTCATAATATTTTAAGCGTTAATCATGCCGAAGCGACAACAATGGCTCAATGGAAAATGGCTGGTGGGCGGCGGCTGGTGAACATGAAGGGCAGTGGCAGGCGTGTTGAGAGGCAGAAAATGTTAAGTTCACAGCTGGCGTCGGCAAACGGAAGTGTCAAGCAGTGTAAAGCCGGAAGTGGCTTAAGTGTCTATGAGAATATTTTCAATTATTTTAAACAATTATTGTTGTCGCAGTTGTTGTTGTTGTTGGTGGCATAATGAATGAACAAATAAAATGAAAAATTTGCAAAAAAAAAGAGATAATGTGGCATTGCATAAATTTGGGCGAAAGGGCTTCCAGCTGCTCGTTCATACATATATAAAATACTCTCTTCATGTGTGTGAGTGTGTGTGTGTGTGTGTGCAGAAGGAATTACGAGCAAATATTCCCACAATTAATTTAATGCTATGATGAGTTTTCTGCATTAATGTAAACATATGTACATATGTGTGTGTATTCGTGGTCGCTGTCAGGCGCAAAATTCAACTTGCGCCTAGCTGTATGCAATACATTTTTTTCATTTTCTTACATTTTTACAACGATACAAGGATATAAAATTTCGTCCTTTAATTGGCAACTAAATTTATACTTTTTTTTGCTAACAACAATTTTAAATTTGTTGTTTTTTTGTAATTTGTAAAACAAAAACCATGTGCTTATGCAAGAAACATGACGCTGAGCCGGAAGCAAAAGCATGGGTGACGCCAACTTTAACAAAAGACTTTTGACTGAAAAAAAAAGCCAGGAAGAGTAAAATGAATTTATATATAAACGATTTTAAAAACGTGGCGAGCAGGAAGAAGCAGAAATTCCCGCTGCTTGAAAATGTTGGCAAAGAAGTTGAAACAAAACGTAGAAAGAAGAGAAAGTGACAAATAACAAAGAACAGAGAAACCAGTAAGGATGCTCCAGTCGAGTATACTCGCCAATATAATACCCTGCACACACGGTAGGCGGTGCCACACCCCAAGTATATAGTATGTCTCTGTTAACTAACCTCTTGTAATAGTTAACAGAGTGCCACTGTTAACTGTTAACAGAACGCCACTGTTAACTGTTAACAGAACGCCACTGTTAACTGTTAACAGAACGCCACTGTTAACTGTTAACAGAACGCCACTGTTAACTGTTAACAGAACGCCACTGTTAACTGTTAACAGAACGCCACTGTTAACTGTTAACAGAACGCCACTGTTAACTGTTAACAGAACGCCACTGTTAACTGTTAACAGAACGCCACTGTTAACTGTTAACAGAACGCCACTGTTAACTGTTAACAGAACGCCACTGTTAACTGTTAACAGAACGCCACTGTTAACTGTTAACAGAACGCCACTGTTAAAAGTTAACAGAACGCCACTGTTAAATGTTAACAGAACGCCACTGTTAACAGAATTCCACTATTAACTGTTAACAGAACGCCACTGTTAACAGAATGCCCCTGTTAACTGTTAACAGAATGTCTGTGTTAACTGTTAACAGAACGTCTTCTGCCTCTGTTAACTATTAACATAACGTCTTCTGCCTCTGTTAACTATTAACATAACGTCTTTTGTCCATTAACTGTTAACAGAACGTCCTATGTCTCTGTTAACTGTTGACAGAACGTCCTCTGTCTCTGTTAACTGTTAACAGAACGTCCTCTGTCTCTGTTAACTGTTAACAGAACGTCCTCTGTCTCTGTTAACTGTTAACAGAACGTCTACAGTCTCTGTTAACTGTTAACACAATGTTTTCTGTCTCTTTTAACTGTCCTCCTCCCCTCCTTCTGTGCGTTAAATGCAAATCGTCTCAAACAAACTTAATATACCCTCATACACAGTATGTGTACACTGTACAGGGTATAGAAAAATGCAAAAAAAAAATGAAACAAATACTCCATTAAATCTCTTTAGAACTCAATTTTTATCCCAGCGCAATTTATACGAAACTCTGTGCACACACATACGAGGACACATGACAATGGTGCAAATTCAGTGCAACACTGAATGAATGCTTCAAAAATAAAGGAATGAGCATGTGTCTAAAGGTGGACAAGGAGGGAGGTGGGAATGTTAGGAAGCCTCAGTTGGCAGCGCATATGGAGCGGAATAGAAAATAAGCGCACACGTCAAATGCACGACACTCACACACAAATAAGGCGACACACTCATACACACACACACAGATAGTCATGGATTCGCATACACAGCAGGCTCGCATGCACGATTGTACATTTTACCAAACAAGCAGTCAAGTTAACAGAGCACAAAAGGCACATGCAGACAACAACACAAGACCGAGACAGACACACACATACGAGTATATATGAAAAAAGCATGCATCTAAAGGGAAAAACTAAAAGAATACAAATAAAAAAAGTTTGAAATAGAAAAAAAAAACAAATACAAAATAAAAATGCATGTATTGTGAAATTTTGGCAAGAGCATGACGTTAACAGTGAAAGAGACTTGTCTTATTTTTTTTTTTTCATTTCAAAATGATTTTTCTTTTTTTGCTGTCCTTAAAAAAAACAAGAGAATAGCAGAATGATTAGACTGGCAAGCGCCGTCAGGTTTGATCAAGTGAAAAAGAAAAAAATGATGTTCCAATAAAATACGGCAAACTTTAACTTTTGAGTCGATATTAGCACCGAGGGGCGTTCTCCTTGTACTGTCAGTTACGTGTCCACATATCCTTTGGGCTTCACACCAAGAATGTGTGTTTTTTTTATCTTTTTGCCTCTGCTATTTGTCTTGCTTTCAGTTGAGCCTACTGGCGAGCGCGTTCAGTCAACGCCCACTAGCGCTGCATTGCACTTGTCTTGTGACAAACGAGACAAAAACAAAAAAATAATCTACGATAGCCTAGCATATCTTTAATGGATGTGTGAACTCTTACTCTATAAAATTGCCTGACTCTGACCTAAGACCTTACCTATACTTGAATTGCCTGACTCTGACCTAAGACCTTACTTATACTTGAGTAATTTCTGCCAAAGTGCTGAATGACGACTAGATGAACGTATTGTGCAATAATTAGATATTTTATTTTCAGTTCGAAAAGTTAAGTAAATTGATTAAAGGAACGTAAATGATTTATGCAAATGCATGAAATTTAATATGTAAATACTTTCGAACTGAGGTGAAGTCCTGACAAACGAATTCATTAAGTAATCAATTTTGAATTTATTCATTTAAAAGCTAAACTAATGAAAATCATATATGAATGTTACGTTGGCCAATTGGCCAATAATATTTGAAATTTATTCGTTTATTATTAATAATAATATTGGCAGTATTTGTTTTAGTTGTTGTTGAAATTAAGCCGTTGTGGCCTCGGGCAAATGTCGCCATGCTTCCATCACATTGATGCCATGCAACCAGCCAGCTGACTCTGTCCGCTGATACTTAATCATGTGCATTATTACTCTCGGGGGCGACTGCAACACGCTTGCACAAACAAACACAACACAACACAACAAGAATGCTGAGCGAACAAGCTGATGATGAGCAGGTCGACCGTTGACGACAATGATTCCTTGAAGGCGCCATTACGCAGCACAACTGAACTGTGCTCCACCTAACACAGCAGGCCAACAGCAACACAGCGATTCAGTTAGCCAGTCAGGCAGCCAGCAAGCAGCTGCTGTTGCTTGCTGCTTATGACATTTTGCCTGGAAGCGCATCATTCAAGCGTATCGTGTCCTTTGCATCAGTATGGCAATACTGTATGTGATGTGTGCGTGTGTGTGTGTGTGCAGAATTTTTAAACAGGCGCTGGTATTATTTTTAGCCAGCGGCGTGTAAATCATTTTGTATGCATTAAATCGTCAAGCACTTGCACATGCATTCAGCTCAATGCTCCTGCTCCTGCCGCTGCTGCTGCTGCTCAACTGCATATAGCATGCTCTGTTCGACGCAACTGCACATTGTTCTGATGCTGATGGTGGCTCAAGCTTAGGCCCAGACGTACACCAAAGCATTTCGTTTTGTTTGTTTTTTGTTTTTGTTTAAATTTTTGTTTGTTTGTTGGTTTGGTGCATAAATGCGATTAATATTACTCCTAAAGAGCTTTCGGTAGGAACCTTTTGTTCTTAAATCATTTTTCGAAAAGCGAACAAACTAAAAACTAATAATATTTTAATACCAAAAAAAAACAAAATGTTTTAACGTAAATAATTAAATTTTGGTAAAAACAATTTTTTTTTGGCCAAATCTTAAATTGAAAATAGGAAAAAAAATTAAAACGCTTTATTGCACAAAAATGCACGATAAATTTACGCGCTTCATCAAGGGCTTGCTTATAGCTCAGCATCAACTCAGTGCCACAGACACAGAGGCCGTTTCCAAAAGTAAAGCGGAAAGCGAATTGCGTCGCTTATGTAACGATTACAGAACTGCGCTAAGCTGTTGTCGCATCTACAATAATCAGGCTGCTAACAATGGCAGCGACTTAACTGAGCAGGAGAGTGTACGCAAGCAAGCCATCGAGCTGCTGCGTCAACTGCTCCAAGAGCGTAGCCACTGGGAGAGCTGGAAGCACGAGGAACGCTGTGAGCTTAAACAGACTGTGCTGAATACGTTGGATAAAGCGAGCAATGCACACGATCGTGTTCATCTCATGAGCTGCCTTGGCATATTGATAAGCGAAGAGCAGCGCAAAGATGATCCCTGGCTAAGCATGATCTTTAAGTACATCGAGTCGAAGTGCACGTCATCCGATGAACAACAGCGGCTGGCAGGCTCTGAGGTTTTTCAAGCACTCAGTGCAACGTCACCCAAATGTTTTGTACGCCAGTTGAAGAAGTACTTTGAACTCGTCTCCAAGGTGTTAATAAATGCCGAGGAAAATAATGTGCTGGGCACAGCCATGTTGGCCAACATGATGGAGGGCTTAGCATATCTGGCGCCATATGGCTTCAAGGGCCACGAATCGGATGCTGGCATTAGCAAATTGACGCCGCTGATTGTGAAGGTGTTACGGGCGTTAATCGATGCCGGTGAATGGGATGCATGCACGCGTGCCTTCAAGTTGATCGACACAGTGACGCTGCATTTGCCCACACAGCTGTTCGCCTGCAATATCGAGCTGTACATTAGTTTTCTGACGCAATTCGCGCGTACGGAACAAATCGATGTGTGCCTGCGTGCGCGTGCATTGCAACATGTTGCAACTTTCTGGGCGATACTACAGTCGACTGTTCCACAAGACCGTCAGTTTGCGAATGTGCTGACCACTGTGCTGCATGCATTCACCGCTGAGCATGTTGAAGAGGCTCTTCTGGAGAGTAAGCCTGGAATTCTTAGTTCTTGTTTGCGGTTTTCCACTCCTTGCTTTCATTTAGATTACAGCTTTCGTTTGCAACTTGTGAGCACGCCCATGTTCGATGCCGCTCTAACCGTCTACCGTGGCTTGGTGGCAAGCTACACAACAGATAAGCTGTTCAACAAGTTGGTTGAGCAATTGCAACCAGAGCTAAAGGACATCGAACCGCAGCGGCGACGTGCCGTCTTTCTGTGCCTTATGCTGCTCGCGGAGGAGCTCAACGAGCCGATCGGTCAAAAGAGCTTCAGCAAAGTGCTTGTGTTGCTGCAGCTCGGCATTGACGATCAGATGTCGCTGGTGCGTGATGACGCATTCAAGGCGGTGGCCGTTTTAACCGAGCACGCACAGCCGACCGTCTGGCAGTTCACGGCACAGTTGCTGCCCTGGTTCTGTCAGTATTTGGCACAACTGGTGGAAGCCCTAAAGGCAAGCCTATCTTCTAATATGTTTTTATGTATAGTTTGCCATGATCGACCATTTGCAATTGTAGGCTGGCGCCGAGGAGCCCAGTGGCACGCACCGAATGTTCTATGCGCTTGAGCTGCACTGTCAACATGGCGAGCAATCTGTGCTGCGTAAAAATGCTACGGAGCTCTATCAACGGTGAGTACTCGTGCATATTTGATGCCTCAAAGCAGACACTTAGTCGCTCAATTTGTCGCAGCCTCCTTGAATTGCATAAGCTCGACTGTTCGGTCACATTGAGCATGCTAACGTTGAACGCCTTTGCCGCTTTGAGCAACAGTGTGGGCAATGAGCTGCTGGAGCCGCATTTCGATGAGTTGATGTCCATACTGGAGAATCATTTGATCAATGCCAACAAAATGGCTGAGGGCGCGCTACGCTGTCAGGCCATGGACACAATATCTGCAATCGCGAGTGTAATCAATTGTAATCGCTTTTTGCCGCTGGCCGAGCCGATACTCAACTACGCGCTGACGCTCCTGCAAGAGTCAATTGACGATCCGGATACGCGGCGCGCCATCTTTCGGCTAATTGGTGTGCTCTCTGGCGTCATCAACGAGCAAATGCCACGCGTCTATCGGCGTATTATGAACACGTTGTTTGCATCGGCTAATGGCGAGCGTGTCAAGCAGTTTGATAGCAATACAACGGATAGGATCGCCGGTGGCAGTGAAGCGAACATACTCTTATTCGATAAGTATGATGTCTACAGCGAACAGGAGGAGTCCATATATGCGTTGATGCACTTCGCTGTGAACACCTCAGCGGCATTTCTGCCGCACCTCAAGAAGGCATTTCACTGTGTCTACAGTGCCTTGGATCATGCTGAGAACGATATACGACGCGCGGCTTGCGAGGCGCTCACGCAGTTCATCCACGTACAGAGGCAACAGCTGAGCGAGGATACGAAGTCCGTGTTCGAGATGCGGCATATGTTGATGCCGAAGATGGTGCGCATTGTGCGTGAGGTGGAGCACATTGAGTTGGTGACCAGCGCGCTGCGTTGCATTAAGCAGATCGTACAGGAGCTGGGTGCGGACGCGTTACCCGACATTGATACGGCCGATGCTGTGTATATGTGTATCAAGGATGTGCTCTGCCTGAAAGTGGCCTGCCTTGGCAGCGAACGGAAAGTACGGCAGGCGGATGCGCTCTTCACGATTGCCGGCCGATTGTTGCCGCTCTTTGGCGCTGCTATGACGCCGGATCGCTTTGCCGAGTACTTTGAGAAGATGCCGCGCATACTGTACCGTTCTCTGAAGGGTTCCAAGGTCATGCAGTCGGCCGATGCGCAACGAGTGCTCTTCTATGAGACGCTGTCGCATTGTCTAGCTCCGCTGGGCCAGCACTGCGGCAACTTTGTCGACACAATCGGCTCGGCAATGCTACGCGGCTTAAGTGATAAGAATTCGCATGCACGTGAGCTGGCCTGCTTTGGCTTGGGTGAGCTGATGCTCTATGCAAAGCAACGTGCCGACGGTGCGATTGTCAATACGTTGAAGGTGCTCAATGAATTGATCGCCAATGAGAAGGACGGCGGCGTACAGGATATGTACTGCGGCGCCGTTGCACGCATCATGATCGTTAATTACAATCAAGTGCCGCTTGACGATGTCCTGAACGATGTATTCCGTTTGCTGCCATTGCGCAAACATCAGACGGAGAACAATATAATCTTACGTTGTTTCAATACGCTTTATCTGGTTGCCCGTCATGCGCTGCAAAAGTTCTTGGACAAACTGTTGGCATACTTAATGCATGTGCTGCAAAAGCATTTATTGGCCGACGCGGAGCAACAGATTGCGATTGACTTAATGATCGCGATCCGTTCAAAGTTCCCAAAGGTCTTCGATGCGTTCGGCTATGGCAAGCCGGAGGCGTATCTTTATGTAAAGGCCATGTGTTAAATTTGAATGTGAGCCTGTTTTCAGCATCGTGACGTGATGTAACTAAACTTGTGAAAGCAAAATGAAAAAAAAAAACGAAAACAAAACAAATCATTACCAAAGCAAAACAAAAAAAAAAAAAAAAGTGAGCAAAATTTTCATCAAAATAAATAATATATTATAAGACATTCGTTTTAATCTCTGATTCACTGTCGAGGCCACTGCTCACCATGTATCTCCTCATGCCTTGTGGCCATGCGCTGCCTGCACTGCCACCACGCCTGCGCTCCCTAATTGTTATTAGTTATTCTATATTAATTTTGTCTGAGCCAAATGAAAAATTAGTTGAATATTAAAAACTTTTTCTGGCCGCGCCATCGTTGTCAACACAACATTGTCGCAGGACAATAACACTCTCGGCGCTCTGTTTGAGTTTATCTAATGCTATATTTTGCACTCTCCTCATAGCACCGCTCCATGTAGACAACGTTAATTTGCGTTACTTTGCGTCAGCGTAATTTGTCCCACAGGAAATCAGTTGAGGGCATCAACATTTTTAAAACTTTAATGTTTCTTTTAAATGTGCTTTCGTTGTCGTCATTGCCTCAACCGACAGATAGACGCGATACAACACGACAAGTGTGACAATGTCGAGGATGAGAGCGAGAGTGGTAGAGCGAGACAGATAGAACAGCTATTTAAATGTGTCTCGTTTAATAAATTGTCTGCGATGAACTAATATTAAAAATTGAGTGTACTTCAGCTGTTCATAGTTTTATTGAAATTTATCTCGGTTTCTCTATTTTGTGCCTTATAAAACGAGAGCATATTAGTTGTGTGTGTATGATGAATATTTGAAACATCCAGATTACTTAGATCTTAGATGATTTAAATTAACCGGTCCAGAAGTTCTGTAGACGAAATTTCTTGAGATCTGGATTTCTCTATTCAATGAGTTCGTTTACTTGTTCCTCGCTGACTCTAGAGACAACCTGTTGAAGGTCATAAAAGTGCGAATTTTACATCTTTCTTTGATCCAATGTTGGGTTAGTTGGACAGAGCATCTCTTGGTCGCCACTCTCGACTAAAGCGTGTTTTGTTTATTTATTTATTTTTTATAAATATTATTTTTCAACCATTTCTTTTTTTTGGTTTGCCAACAATAACAATTTTACACACGAAAAGATACTCTGTTGCCTTTCGAGTAGAGGTATGTATGTATGTATATTCTCATATTGTATTCGTTTACATCGTATTCATTTTTGTTATAGTTGGTATGGTTGATGTTATTGTTGTTTATTTATTAATTTTGATGGCGCGGCAATTTTTGTTAATTACGATAAAGAAGAGTAGCGTCCAAGGACCGTTCGTGTTGGACTATCACATTCATGTGTGGCAGCATACATACATATATGTACTCCTGTCACTCTTTCAACCCTAGCACATCTTCTTTTCAATGGAGTACGCTCGTATGCAAACCGCAACCACAAATGGCTGAGCAGGGCCAAGCCAGGCCAAGCCAAGTCATTCTCTGGTTCCAGTTCAGCTCAGCTCAGTACACTTCAGTTCAGTTCAATTCGACTCGACTCGACTCAGTCGAACGCATGCAAATGGCATTTTCGTGTTGTTGTTATCCTTGGCAATATCCTGCTCACCATTGTTCCTCATAGGTTTTTGCTGTGTTGCCACAAATGTGTGCTGATGCTTTCAATTTGTTATAGGCGTCGTCATCGTCAGCATCATCGTCGTTGACGTCGCAATACTTTTTTTCTTGTTCTTTTTTTTTCTTTGTATTTGTGTTTTTGTTTTCATTATCTTTTATTTACATTTTTTGTTTTATGCGTTGAGCTTGCTGATGAGTTCGTAACGCGTAAGAGCGTGCAAGCGTCCAAGGCGGACATACTTCAATATGTATGAGTGCTAATGAAATGTTGTACAGTGACGAGAAGCAGGCATTTAACTAAAGAGCGCTGAGCAGATACATAGGTTAATGTTCAACTCAAGCAAAAGTTTTATCATATCACTCCGAAACTTTACACTTTGTCGAAACTCATTCTAAATGCGATTTTAAATTCAAATCTGATTACAAATACATAATGTGTTGCCATCACTCACAACTCAACTCAACACAACACTACACTTTAGTCACAACAAAGTTAACAAAATTTGTCTGCATGATGCTCAACCACGCCGCCGAAAATGGCTTCAATTTTATTATTAATAATCCAATTTTTGACTAAATGAAATTTTGTGGCTAACATAAGCTTGTCATTTTGCCAAATGCTCGTAGCATATACCAACTAGCAACAAAAACACTAACAACAACAACAACACTAAAAAAAAACATAGACTATTACTCCAACAACAAACGTCATCCTTCAACATAGAAACATACATGAGAATATGCTCGTGTATCACAAGCAGAGCCAAGTTAGTCGCAAAAAGCGTTAATATAAAAAAAAAAAAAAAAATTTATATAAAAAAATAATAAAAACTTATATAGTTACTTCAGTCATGCCGAAGCGTCAATATTCTTTACGTTTATTCGTTCTTAAATAAACTTTTTAAAATATCAATTTTTGTTCATAGCGATTTTTAGAAGAGTCGGATCAAGCTTGAACATGTGTACATTCAAGAGCTTCAATAGTGAAAAGTAAAGCTGAGAATCCAGTCGACTCTTGTTATCCCAGGTGCCAAAAAGTTTCTGTCTATGTAACTCATCTCGACTGATTCTAATTATCATTGCTCTTTCTTGAATTTGCCTCGCTAGCTCTTATTTTTTCTTCTATGGCGGTTATCAGTTCCAGAACATTCTGAAATTTATCCATTGGACTGAATTATATATACATATATAACAGGCAAATGGACCAGCATGCCATAAAAGTATGTCTGGTATACAGATTATATATAATTCGAGATGTTGCGACAAACGTGATGACAAAGTTATGATACCTTTCACTACATAAGAAATATAATTAAAGCACTTCGTTTTTGTTTCAGCAACGTCTAACTTACTGCCCTAAAATCGCGTAGTCGCGCGACCTTACAAGCCAACGTGCCACCGAGCCAACGAGCCAACGACCGACCTAACGACCGCTCGGCGTCGACATTTTTTGTTTGACATGCTGTTTGAAATTTCGCTGCTTCGAGCTCTTGTACGCTTATGAAAAATGATATGTTACCCAATTTTACTGCCCTGATTCTCTTGTCGTAGCTCTTTTCACGGCTTTCACTGCCCCACACTCACTCACCCACACACACACACTCACATACACACGCATACTTTAAGTTTCTTCACTCGACTCAGCGTTTTCACGACTAACAGTGTTGAATGTGCTTTTTGCGAGTGTGTGTGTGTGTGTGTGGTATGGTGTCTGGCTCTGTGGCATGTCATATATTTTTCGTTCGTTTGTTAATTGAAAAATGTTTCCCAAAGACATACACAGACATTTATAACGGTACATGCTCGTATAGAAACCTGCATGTCATCATCAACCAAAAACTTGTCAAAGTCATATTCACACACACACACACAGATACACACACACACATACAAATATATTTAGAAGGATAGCTGCCAAAAACAAGCCTTGAAAATTATAATTTATAGCTTTTTTCGCCATAAACGGAAATTGAAAATTGTTTTTGGTTTTTTTGTTTTTTTTTCCTCTTTCTTTTCTTCTTGATTTTTAGCTCAGCTGCTTTTTGTTTTTTTTGTTTTACGCTTTTCTTTACTTGCTCTTTGCTCGAACGGTTAATAAATTAGTCGCGGTGGGCGCACGAATAACGGGATTTCTTTTGAGAAAATATTAATTATCAACGAATTAATTGGAAAATATTTATAAACGTTTTGCTGAAGTCGTTGCCATCTTTGCCGCCATTGCCTTCTACGTTGTCGTCCTCGTCGTCGTTGTCGTCATTAACGATAAAGATGTTGAAACAGCAAAGCGAATGAAAATTATTTCGCTGTGTCAGAGAAACAGAAACAGAAATAGAGACAGAATTGCAACAAAATGCAGTTACATGCTCAGTCACTTTGTGTGCGCGCATGTGTTTGAGTGTGTGTGTGTGAGTGTGCACAATATTCGCAAACTAGAAAAATTTCCGGTTTTTAATTCACACAACCACATACACACGATGCTTTTTGCTCTAACTGCAGGATGTCTATTCACTTTGTATCTATGTATCTCTATGTACATATAAATATATATATATGTATGTGTGTGCGTGCGTGTGTAAGTGTTTGTGTGGCCTGGAAATTAATTAGTAGCGGAAATTGCGCTAATAAACTAACAAATTTACGAGCAATGTCCATGCCAACATGCTTCGGCATCCACACACACACACACACACACACACACATATTTTGCTCATTTACTTCGTTCTTCGTTCAGCATCAAAGCATTACCACCAACAACAACAACAACAACAACGACGACGACGACGACGTCACTTAAGTCTCAGATGTCGTCGGTGTGCGCCCAGCACGTACGCGAAACCGGAAGTGTTGAAGTAGCCATTAGAGGCAGCGAAAATGGCAGAAAATTTTGACGTCAACGACGACGCCATTGCCAGTGAAGCAGAAGTAAAAACGCAAGCGGAAAAGCGTATAAATAGCAATCTGTCGCATGCCCAAAAGAACCAATGTGTGGGTGAAGCTCATGGCAGTCATGGTCAAAAACGATGATTTCAATGGGCAAGAGGTGACGTTCAAGAAACGCAAGCGCAGGAGGCAGCGTGCGATAGCGAGAGAAAGAGAGAGAGAGAGAGAGGGAAATAATCGCGTCTGCGGGCGTAAAAAACGGAAATCCAATAATTTAAATCGCATTTCCGCTTAAATGAAACAGTCAGAAAATACCGACACACACGCACACACACACAGGCACGCATTCACACACGCATATGCTCATACAATACTTATACATTACACATTGCGTTGCAAGAAAATCGCTGCAAAATCTGCCAGACAGGATAAAGCATAAAACCAACGATGACAAAAACATAAACAAAAACCAAAAACAACAAACAACAAAAATGCAATAGAAGAAGAAGAAGAAACGAAAGAAATAAAGCGCATTCAATTGAGGGTCAAATGCATAGTGTTTTATAAGTATGTACATATGTATGTATGTGTGTGTGTGCTTCCGTGTCTGAACACTTTCTCCTTATACTCTTCTACTCCATACTCGTATTTCTATGAAATTCTTCTAATACGCTGTTGAACGCTGGCTTTGCTTGTCCTTGCTGTTTATCGTTATCCTCTTGTCTCGTCTTGTCGCACCGTTGTTGTTGTTGTTGTTGTTGTTCTTATGTGGCATAAAGTGAAGTGGTTGCGCTTTAAGCGTTTTACAGTTGCAAAAACAAAAAAATAAATACCAGAAGGAAAATATAAATAAAAACAACACGCAACCAAAGAAGGAAACTCGTTTTCAGCAGTAAACATCCTTCATACACACACACACGCACACATACACGCACGCACACATACACAGAAGTCAATTCAGTGGCAGCTAGCAATACCGCTATAAAACTCACGTGTCTGTCCTTGATTGAGTTTTTTAGTATCTTCATTTAATTTTAGGCTTACAACTTATGGAGATATCTTAAAAAACAAGAGATCTTAAGATGTATTTTGGACTATCCCAATATTAAAGGCAAATTTTTCATTATTTATTATTTATAACCTTATAATCTTCAAACTACAGTCAGCCAATAGCCAATAAAACAGAAAGGAGTCCAATTCTAAGTTATAGCGAAACTAGCCATCCGACCAACAACAATTAAAGCAACAAAGAACAGAATTGTGAAAATACGAACGTGAATGAAAGCCAAATAAAAATATTCAATCAGAAATAAATACTGATGAGCATTTCTCAATTAAAAGCTTTTTTTCGCTTCGATTTTACTTCTGTGCATTACAATTGAGAAAACAATTGGAACTGACGTGCCACGCCTACACCCACATCCATCCCCCTAGCACACAAATCTACCACAAACATTTTATTGTAAGTTATTTATTTTTTGTACTTTTAAAATTTATTATTGTTTCTTACCGCGAATTTAATTTTGAAATTACACGAAATTCATATGAGTCGAAGAAGTTGCCAAACAGATTACGATAAAAGAAAAAAAAATGAGTGAATGAATGAGTAGAAACAAATATTTACACTTGGGTTGGTCTACGTGCACTGAAAAAAGTGAAGAGCGTGCATTTGACTGGAGCTAGTCGAGGTGCTTAATACTGACGCTACAATAGAGAGCAGCAAGAACCATTGTGTGCGTTAAGATGGTGACGCTTCGTTATTGTCATTTTCGCGACTATAATCGGATGCGTTTGATAGCTGGGTGTCAGACTGAAAATGCTTAAGCGATGTCTCGGAGGTAGCCAACAAGTTATGCTTTGTGTTTTGTCTTTTCATGGACGGAAACTCATTTTCAATCTCATACACTTTTGGAAATGAAACCCGACAACTATTCTCATCATCTTCGAGTTCATCGATTATCTCCAATATCTTTGCGAGCTTATTTTGGGTTTCTTCGTCAGCTGGCTCGGGTCTCAATATTTTATTATGCACTGTTTCACTTTCTTTTTGCGGCTTTGCCCTTTTTCGTACAATATATAATGTATCAAAGACTTCTATATTTTCGTCTGAAGCCGATTTTCCAACGATCGCATTACTCGAACTAGCCACTTCAGTATCGCATTGTTGCTCATTCTGCTCGGTGTTTTCCGTTTGCTCTCCCATTTCACTATGATCTTCGGTTGGCTCTGAGAGCTCATTATCTTCATTTTCTTTATTAGTAACATCTTGGTCTGTTTCAGGTTGCTTTTCTGTTATGCTGAGCTCATTGCTCATTTTTGTTAGCGCATTTTCCTCAAACTCTTTACTCATATTTTCATTCTTTGTTCCGGGCCACTCATCTTTTTCCCTCTCGTTCGAAAGCCTTTTTTCTTCATTGTCCTGATACTTGTCGTCTTTCAGCATCTCGAGTTGATCATTTTCTTCACTTTCATTTGTCTGCTCTTCTGCCAATATGTTCTGTCTATCATCATCATTATCGTTGTTTTCTTTAGTCGTCTCTGAATGACGTGTTCCCTCACTTTCGGTCCACTCCTCTTCATCTCTATCGTTGCGCTCATCGCCTGCCTCTGAGTGCACATTTACCTCATCTTCTTTAATGTTTACTTCTAATTCTTTTTTGAGCCGTTCTTCCGTTTCGCTACGCTCTTCCACATCTTGAAGCTCATCGCTTGAGCCTTCTTCGATGTTGTTATTAGTCGATACTTCACTACATTTATCATGCTCTTCAATAACCTTAGAATTCGCATCGCTGTTTCCTTCATAGCTTTCACTACTTGGCAGACTTGTTTCGGTTTTTTGTGCCTCTTGATCGAAACTTGAATTGATCTGCTCTTTGTTAGTGTTCACTTCCACATCGAACGATTTACTACGTTCAAGATCTGTTTCAAAAAGCAGCGTTGTTACATGCTCCTCTTCTTCGCCGCCATTTCGCTCACTTGAAACCTTTCGTTGCGGTTTGTTGGCTTTAGACGTATTTTTCAATTGTTTGATATCGTTCTCAGAACGGCTGTAATAAATTTGATTCTTGGCACAATGTTGTATCTTGGAATGCATGCTCGTTTGCTCCAAATCATCGCCGGTGGCAACACTCGACTGTTCGTCCGCCTCGCCGACATCACTCTCCTCCAATTCCAATTCACCACCACTTGCCTCTTCGTTCATTTCTGCCACAACGGTTGCGCTCTCCTTCAACGCCGCCATTACGGTTGCTACTTTCGGCAAGTCGTCTGCAACAGAAGCGACTTTAGGCAACTCCTGGATCACAGTGGCCTCCATCAACTCGGTGACAACAGCGGCTACGTTCTGTGACTGGCCAACGGGCGTATTACCGCTAATGGTTTCCTTGCGCCTGCTATCATTGCACGGCACCCAAATGCCGGCATCAATGCAACGTTTGATATGATTTAAGGCGACGTCTGTCTTCATGGACAAAATAGTTTTCTGCAGCAATGAAATATCCTGTTTCTCAAAGCAGATCTTCAACTCCTGCAAATTGTATGTCAACAATAACAATAACAACAACAACAGCAACAGAAATCAACGAAAAGAATACTCACGTCCGGCAAACTGTCGAAAACTTCAAATGGATCGAGCCCGCCGGGTCCGAGGCGCGCCTTACGTTCCATCTCGATCATATGTGCACGTGTCTCGTCAATCTTTGCCTGTGCACGCTGCTTGATGCGCTCCTTGAACGACTCAATTTCGCTAACGAACTGCTCACGGTACTCGGGCACACAGCGTTGTATCTTCACGAAGAAGGTCGTCACGCAGCCGCGCGGATCCAAGTTCAGCTGACGCGACAACTCGAGTATGTACTGCAGACAGATGCACTGATGCGCCACATAGCCAACCAGCTCGTGCTGTTGCTCCACCTCAAGCGTGATCGCCCACAGCACCAGATAGCTTGAGGTGTGCTCGCACAGTATGACCGGTTGCCGTTGCAGGAAACGCATTGAGTCCTCGTAGCGTCGCAGCATGCCATACTGCTTGCACAGCGACTCATGCTTGTCCACGAACTGACGCAAGCTTTGCTCACGCTCAGCCTCGCTGAGATCTTTCCCACGCTGCGCATAGCCAATGCTCGGCTGACGATTGATCACGGTCTTCTCAAAGCCAGGCTTACTAATTGTGTCCACGGTCCATGGCATACGTCCCTCACGGTCCGTCAAATCGTGCTCGGCGCGTTCAAGCATCTCACGCTCACGTTCGAGACGCGTTAGCTCCCGTCGCAGTTGTATCTCTTCGCTGCTGCTGACACCACCACCACCACCAGCACCGCTGATATTGTTCAAACTCTGCCGCAACTTTTGCTGTTTTGCGGCATTTTGCTGTTTCTGTTGTTTGAGCTCTTCACGTTGCTTCCTCATGTCAGCCTCACGTGCCAGTCTGGTCTGATGGCGCCACTTGAAGAGTGAGGGCGCATCAATGCTCGGATCGAGCTCCTCTTCGTCATCGGAGATATCAATATTCTTCCATTTGCTGTAGTCTACCATTGTATTGTCTGTGTATTCTTGCAACTTTCCTATTGCTTATTATTGAATATGTTTCTGAAACTGCTTTTGTTCGGTGACAAAATGAAACGTAAATTAAAATAAAATATACAAAATTTTTATAAGAACGAATGAACAAAATTTCGCTGACTTAAAAATAGAAATTGATTGAAAATTATAATAAAAGCAAAGCCGACTTTGATGCAAAGCTAAATAAAATTACCTTGCAGAGTGTTCACCTTGGTGTTTTGCCCCTCACTTTCTCCCCCTCTCTCTCGCGCTGTTTTACATTCAAGAGTGCAACAATATAATTGCATCGGCTTGAGTTAAGTTGCAGCCAAGTTCACCAAGGCTGCTCAGCATGTTGAGACTTGACGTGGCACGGTGAATAAAAGTGACTTAAGTTGATTCTTTGTTGTTGTTATTATTATTATAATAACGGCTGCTGAGCTTGTTTTTTTTTATATGTCTTTATTGTCAACCACGCTGAATTTTGTAGGATTTTTTCAGCATCGTTGTTTGCAGTCACAGCAATAAGACACACTCACTCACACTGGCGTACAATTGTATGCAATTTCACAATCATAAGGTCTGAAAGCGTTTAACTGTATTTACAGCTGTGTGTGTGTGTGTATGCATATTTGTCTGCGTGTGCGTTTGTGTTTTCATTGCATTTGCCTTTTTATAAGGCTGAGAAATTGAATCTTGTTTTCTTTTTTTATGCCATTTACCGCTCAGCCTTCAATTGCCACGCCTTTTCTCGCACTAAGCCGCCTTAAGTCAGTTGTTTTTTTTTTTTTTACATTATTTACTTTTTTTATCTCTTCATTTTGTATATTATTATTTCTGTTTTCATTTCGTTTAATTTTTTTTTTACTTCTTCTTTGTATATGTGTGTGAGAGATTTTTTTTTATATTTTCGCTTTCCTTTCACTTGAGTTGGCATTTCTGCTCAAACAGTTTATTCAATTGTTGCTCCGTCGTTTCTTTTACTCTGCCAACAGCTAAATTTGTTGTTGCTCTTCTTAAATGTTGTCTCATCGCATCGCATCGCATCCCGTTTGTCATTGCAACATTTTATGTTCAGCAAACCGTTCGCTCGATTTACACTTAACAACAATGTTAGTAAAACACACACACACACACATACAGATACAAATATATATACTTTCCTGTTTTTCCATCTCAGTCTCACTCGATTATACGCGTGTCTGCCACTGCGAACATCATTCAGCGCTGCTGCTGTTGGCCGCCATAACCTTCAATGATTTGTTTGCTTAGAATTTGCTAAATTTCCGCAAGCATTTTTTAATATTATTTATTTGTGCATTTCGCTTTGTATACGTTGCGTTTTGTTTTGTTTTCTTTTTCATTTTTCATTTTTCCATTTCTTATTTTCTTTCTTGAAAAAGCAAAGAAAAGCAAAAAAAAAAAAAAAAAATCACAGCATGCTTTCAGGCTGTTTTAATTTGTTCTGCTCTCATTGCCACAAAAAATGTGGTGGCAATTTCAAAGCGTCATGTGATGCGTTTAAATGAAAACAGCGACTTGCACTAAAAGCTGTACAACTTTATTGAAAAAACAAAAAAAATCTTAAATTAATCAAAAATTCACTCGAATGCTAAAAAAAATCAATGAAATCTTAAACAAAATTGAATTTCAAGCAGAAAAAAAAAACAAGTTTTGCTTGCAGGTGACTTATGTTGAGTTTCGTTGCTACTTTTAAGATACAATAAAGCAAGCCATTGCAAAAGACATGGCAAGGACATTGTTAACCTTCGTTGCATATTCATATTCATATTCATAAAACGTGCACAACACTTTTCGCCATTTTCAACTTGAGAAATGCATGAAAAAAAATAATAATAATAATAACAACAACAACAACAACTACAGAAATGTAACAAAGCAGAAAGAGCCACAAAATGACAAAATAATATGTTATGCCAATTGTGTTGTGTGAGAACATGTTGAAGTCAAAACTTGCCTGTTGGTGTGCCACAAGTGCAACAGTCAACGTTTGCCAGCTGTGCTAAGTCAGACCAAAATCGTCTTCAAAATATGACTAGCAACAACAACAACATCAACAACAGCAGAAGAGACTTTGGTGACGATAGCGACGACGATGATGATGATGATGATGATGATGATGATGAGGCTGATGATGAGGCTGAGAAGCCTGGTGGTAACGGCGTTGGCAGCAACAAACTCAAGTGCCTAAATTGGACAATGCGCTGGACGACAACAAGTATGCGCAGAGTGCAACAACAACAACAATATCAACAACAACAATAACAACGAACACGACAATGCAAAGCAATACAACATAGAAGGACAACAAACGAAAATGTTGCTGTTGTCTTTCTCATCGTTGACAACAACAACAACAACATTAGCATTCTTGTTATTGTTGTTGTTGTCAGCTCGTTTGAGTATGGATGCGGTTTTCCACTTGAAGCCACTTTGCCAAATGCATATGTATGAGTGCATGAATGTGTATAAGTATGCACATACATACATACATATATAGAAATACATGTGTGTGTGTGTGCGTTTGTATACTTGTGGCTTTAGTGGCATATGTTGTTGCAGTTTTGTGGTTTTTTTTTTTTTTTTAACTTGAACGGTCGAATGAAAGTCTACACGAGCAATGAGCGAACAGAAACAGACCGTCGAGTTGATGATGACAACGACAACGACAACTATAACGACGACCAGGACGACGACTGGGAAAGTGACGGTGACGGTGGCGTTGGCAGCGGCAGAGGCTTGGCAGAGGCAGCGGTGAAGGTAGCGGTGGCGAAAAAAATGTAGGCACACTTCAACAGTCACTGTCTTTATTTTGTAGTGCAGTGCATTGTAGTGTTGTGCTTGTTATAAGCTCAACAAGATGCTTATATAAGTATATACGTAGATATAAGCGTGTGTGTGTGTGTGTGTGAGTGAGTAACTTCTTGTCTTATTGTTTGCTTGCGTTTTTTTTTATTATTTTGCAACTTTTCAATTGAATACGGCGACTTTTCTTCATTATTATTATTATTTTCATAATTTTTTTTTTATTTATTTTTTGATTTGCAATAATATTTTTTTGTTTATGATGTATGTTAATATATTTTTTCCGCCTTATAAATTACACTGAGCGAAATGATTGCAATCATTTTTGTTTCTCTTTTTAAACAATTTAAAAAGATTAATAAAAATTGCAAAATATTTTTCAAATGATTTTCATTTAGATTGTTAAACCGAGTGCACAAATATGTAAAGGAGCTGTTGTGTGTGTGTGTGTTGCTGCTTTTGCCGCTGCTTTTTATCTGCATGAGCATATCTCTAAAGGATAATGGAAGAAGAAGAAGATATTTTCTTATACTTTGCTTCAGTCGTACGCAATTTATTTTTCTTTCATTTTGAGTCATCGTTGTTGTTGTTGTTGCTGTCATTGTTGCTATTATTTTTCTATTTCCGTTTTAGCAAAAAAAAAATAAAAATAAAAATAAAAAGCATGTCGTGTCATCATTTCCGTTTTTAACAGTGCATACCTCCAACAACAACAAAAACAACAATAATACATAATAACAAAAATAAAGATGTCGACAACAGCAACAAGAGCAACAAGAACAACAAAACAGTACAATAAGGTTAACTCAAGTTTTGTCTTTGTGTCTCTTTTCACACACACACACACACACACACATACACACATACACACACACACACATTAGGTTTACACTTAGAGCCAAAGCACATTCATCTTCTTCGAGACTTGGTCATGACTTCCGTTTGCGGCACCGATGCCATCACCATCGCCATCACCATCACCCTCAGCAGCAGCAACAACATTGTCGTCCATCTTACCTCACTCACAAATACATACAACACAAAACACTTCCGTTTTCGTTTTACACTTCAATTATCTTCAATTTTCAGCAAATGTCTCAAGAACAATAGCATTGCTGATTGGAATTCTTTAACGTGCTGCATGTCTCCCGGATCTCTTGCAATGCCAATACAGCCAACACGCTCTCCTCTCTCCTCCTCATGTCCCAGCATCCTTTCTTCCCGCCTAGCTTCATGCTGGCTTGGCTTGGCTTGGCTTAACTTACAGCGAACACTTTCAGCGCATTTGACTCTCGTTTTGTGCATTTGTTTTAAATTGTTGTCGTTGTTGTCGTTGTTGTTGTTTGTTGCATTGTTTTGTTTCTTGTAAAGTTGCCAAAGTAACACACACACACACACACACACATACACTCATGCATCCATACATTGCTGCTCCTTTTGGAGTCATTTCACGCAACACTTCAATGGCGACATTTACAAATGTGACAACAATGTTTCTGATCGCTCGCTCGCTCGCTGGTACCCACGACAATCTACTCAACTGTTGCAATTTCGGTCATTGTCGCTCATTGTCATTCCCATCTCTTGTTCATGTTCATGTTCATATCGAACACGATTGCTTTTCAATTTGTGTGTGCGCTTCTAATTTTATTGTAGCTTTTGTCAATTGTGTGTGAATTTGTTGCAATTCCATTTCTGCATACAAAGTAATTTGTTCATTCTCATTTATTTATTTTATTTTTTTATTTTTTCATTTATATTGAAATATGGTCACCTTGTCGAGCATCAAAGGCAACAGCAGTCATCGTCATCATTATCAACATTATGTTGCGCGCATTTGCTCCTCACCCTGGCAGCTCATTTTGCTGCCAATGCTTTGGCATCTTTTTGTGTCTTTGGCTCATAGCCACACTCATTTTTGGGTAACTAACAACATAAATACTTCATTTCTTCTTCTCTTCCCTTCTCTTTTCTTTTCTGTACTGTATTATTAATTTTCTTTTTTGCTATTTTCTATTTTCATCGTTATCTTTTGCCCACCTTCTGTTCCCCGCCTCGCCCTCCGTGTGACCCAATTTTTTTCACACTGCCATACTACTTTACTCTACCTCTTCTCGTTTCGTTTCGTTTCGTTTTAATTTTCATTTTTTTGTTGCCTACTTTTATGTGCTCTCGTGTGTGAGTGTGGTTTTTTTCCGCCTTTGGTTAGTGACAATTTTCTTAGTGTTCTCCTTTTGTGTACTTTTTTTTTTGTGTTTTTTTTGTAGTTGTTAATTTGTTTTGTCGTTTCATGGTACATCAAATCTAATGGTTGTCAATGTTGCATGCATTGGACGCTTTTATATACATATATGTATGTGTGTATGTGTGTGTGTCCTTTTTGTTGCTTATTGGTTCTGTGGAGATTAAAAGATTGTCTCTATTTTGTGGCACAAGAAAGCAAGGCAACAAAAAGAAAAAAAAAAAATTAATGAAAAACTTTTAACACTGATATCGAATGTCCTTATTGTTGTCCTTGTTCTAATCAAATCCTTTTGCTTGACAATCAAAGTCACCTTATTGTTGTTGGTTGTTGTAGTTGCTATTATATGTGCTTAAGCGCTCTTGCCTTTCAACATACAACAACAACAACCAAATTCAAAATGTCTAAACGCATTACGCATACGCCATGTGTGTGTGTGTGTGTGTGTGTGTGTGTCAACCAAATCAAAATCAAGAAATCCCAAAACGACTGAAGTATTTCACATAATTGCATTTGATAAATTTGCAGCAAAAGCGACAACAAAACAAACAAAAAATAACAAACAAATTGCAAAAAAACACGTCAGACACAGACACAGACACAAATACAGCTACAGCACACAGGACACAGGACACCAAGAACAATAGCAACAAAAGCAGAAACCGAGACCGAGTATAACAAAAGGCACAATCAAATTGAAAAAAGCAAAAGCAAACGAACGAACGAGCGAGCGAACAAATCAATGAGCCAGCGACGCTCAAAAGGGGCAGAGAATTGTTTGCGCGACAGCACGGGAGACCAGCGCACGGACAGACAGTCACAGCACGGACAATAGTAAAGAATTGCATATTGATTGCAACGAAAATTGATTCGAAACAAAAAAAAAAATTGAAACAAAACAAAAAATAAATAAACAAAAAAATATAAAATTGAAAAAAGACAAAAAGTACAACAAAAACCAGTAAGGGATCTATTTTCAGCTTTGCTGAAACTTATATACTCTTGAAAGCATTTAAAAGAATACAATCTAATCATTCTACACTTCATTTCGCGATCTTCTATCTCGTTGGCTTACAGAGAAATCACATTTTGAAGATTTTCTCTATATGGGCGGTCTCACGCCCTTATGTCTGATTCTTATGAAACTTTGGAATATTGTTGAGAATGTATAAAAACGCGTAACTGCAAAGTTTCATCTGTTTATACTTAAGAACAAAAAAGCTTTTCTAACAAAGACCGAATTTTTGACCGATAGTTCCTATGGGAGCTATATGACATAGTTGTCCGATCTTCACCAAATTTGCAGTGTGTCTTTATTGACGATCAAAATGTTACTGTGCAAAAAATTGAGGTGACAGCTCTAAAACCACAGCGTTTTTTAAGCAAAAACCTCATTTTTAACTGGTCGTTCCTATGGCAGCTATATGCTATTGTATTCCGATCAAGCTGGTTTCTACATATAAGCTTCCTGCAAGGCAAATAAAATGTTCTGCGTTTGAATTTTGAACAGACAGACAGACGGACATAGCTTTATGTAATCGTCTCGTCGTGCTGATCAAATATATATATATGTATGTACTTTATATAGTTGGAGATGTCAGCTTTTCTGCGTTGCAAACTTCACGACAAAGTTAATATACTCTTGCAAGAGTATAAAAAAATATGCATAGTTTAGACAACAACAAGAACAACAAAAGAGATGACAAAAGGCAAATTGTGATTGTTTGGCAGCAGTTTTGGTTGCCTGCCATTTCGGCATTGGTAATTTTCTAAGCGGATTAAAGGTGTTCATTCCGAGTCATTGAATTGCATTTTGCATTTTGTCGAACGTCAACCAAACAAAAGACAACAACAACAACAAAAACAACAAAATAGCTGCAATTTACGTAAATAAAAGGTTGAAAGATCATAAAAAAAAAGATACAAAAAAAAAAAAAAAAATAGTAAATAAATTGAAACGAAACGAATTGTAAAAATGGCAGGGTCCGAAAAGTTTCAACATTTGACTGTAATTTTTAAATTTGTTTTTGTTTTCACAATTCTGCTTTATTTATTTTAGTCTGATTGTCTGTTTATGTGTATTGGTTAGCATAACTCGTACTCACACTCACAGATACTCGCTTTCACTCACTCCAATCGAAATATTCGCAACAAGTTCAACAACAAAATTGACCGCAAAATTTTATTCAAAACAAAGCGGCAAATAGAGGAGTTTGAAGTAGGCGTTGATGAGTGTGTGTGTGTGTGTGTTTGTCTACCCTTCGCCAACGTTGTTCGTTGCTTTTTAGTTAAATCTGCATTGCCCTGCACTGAATTAAAACACACTCACACACACACACACACACACACAGAGTCTAGCACACATTTGAGGCTATTGAATTTATTACTTTTGCTCGGTCATTGAGATCAAGCGAAGCCATCGAAAATAAATCCGTGCGGCTTTGATTCCACTTTTGTGGTCGAATTGCAGTTGCCCGTTGAGCATCGATGCCTCGATTCAGTGCCGCATTGGTTCATTGCGAACGCTTTGCTTTATTGCACTTATTAGAATGCCCAAAAAATGTTTGCATTTTCAATTTAATAAAGTAGAAATATACAAAATACACACACACACACACACACACACGCATAAACGCATTTATTGTAACATTTTCGCATGAGATGCTTTTATTAGTTTTATTGAAACATAATTTCTTGAAGCTATTAAAAACAATTGAGTAAAGTTGCGCAATTCAAATAAAAGTATTTATTATGAATTATCACTGAAAATAATTTTACAATTTAATTCCACTTTTTGTACACTTCAATACACATTAAGATTGATACAATACATTCAAATTCACTCACACACTCACACAATGCAAGCATTGAAATGTGATATGTTCAATTATTGCCTCAAGTGTTTTACATAAGAGATACAATTGTTTTATAAGCTTTTGCATATAATTTATTTCAAATAGAATATTTCATTTGGACTCAATTGTTGAAACGCTTAAATAAATTTAAATACTTTGAGATACATTTTGTTACAATACATTTTTATCAGATTACTTTGGCAGTCGTCTTAAATATTACTGCAAAAATCTGCAATTTGTATGTAAAGAGTTGAAAAACTCTCTCATCTGGAAGACTTCTTAAAGAATTAATTGAGTTGTTCGAAGTCTACGTTGGAGCGGTCTCTGTCTTCCAGATATTCCTAACTACATTTCGCAAAGAGATCAACTTTCTGGCTGCGACTCCGAGCATATCAGGGGATCCGATCCAGATCTAGAACTATAGAATTTGAGAATTATTTCTTTATGAACTCAAGTTTTCATCTTAAATTTTTTCAGTTAATATTATTTTCAGCCGGTATTATATAAAATTAGACAAAGATTCTCAATGAGAATTATCATACTTTTGTAAAAGATATTTGATATTTCAAATTTAATAAATAAGGTTAATTAAAGTTAATTTCTGCCGATTTATTGTCTGCTTTCCAAACACTTTAATGCTCAAAAAATTGTCATTTCACTGGTATTCAATTCCAAATGATATCAACTAATTTTATGAATTTTTTTTTTTGTACATTTTAAAAGAAGAAATTGACTTTAAAGCGTGTCTGTTGCCGCCAGCAAGAAAAATCGGTCGTTCGACGGCCCAGTCCGACCAAGCGACAGAGAAAGACGGCTGAATGCGCGTTACAGGCTGCACACGTATGAAGTAATTTTATGATGTCAGTATATGAGTGTATCTGTGCCGCAATTGGGTGTAAATGTCGCATGAACTTATGCCGTACACGTTTCACGCACTTCCTTAATATGCGACATGCCATATAGCCAAGCACCAGTAGCAGTAGCAGTAATAGCAACAACACCAACAACAGCAACAGCAACAGAGTCATTGGTAAATGTGACACAGCAACGTACACGCCAATTACACACACAGCCACACAAACCAAGGCACACATGCACACACAGCACCCGCTGAGTATGAATTCTGTCTGTCTTGTTCTTGTCGTGTTTTTGTCGACATTGTTGTTGTTGTCGTGAAGGTGTCGTGTTGAACATGTTGGTTGTCTTGTCGCTTATCATGTTGTGTTGCCTTACACTCATACCTGTGTGTCTGCGGTTCAGCTACTGTGTGTGTCTGTGTGTGTGTGTGAGCGTTGTTGGGGTTAATTTCATACATAAAATATGTAAAACGTTGAAAAGATACGCTTATGTGTGTGTGTGTGTGTGTGTGTGTGTGTATATATCGCCGTGGGCGTCCTTGTACAAGTTATTGTATAATTTTTAAACTGTACGGTTTCCTTCTTTGCTACTTTTATCTTTCTACTTCTTACTTTCTTTCAGCGCGCACCTTGTTGCATTCTTATATGTATGTTAGCAACTCTGCATTTGCGACCGACAACGACGTGACAAGCCTCATGAAACGCGCTCGTTCGCTCAATTCAAGCTTCAATTTGCGTACCATAAGGGTGAAAAAAAGAAAGACACAAAAAAAAAAACTCAAAATAAAAATAAAAATAAAGAAATCTTTGCAATTCATGCGACAAGCTCATTTGCACCTCATTAAATGCGCAAACGATGACACGGCGACGCAATAAAGCCACAAAACAAAGCTCAAAACCCTAAGAACCCCTCCCCCCCTCAGAGCGAAACATGTTGCCATGAGCCGACGCCACAAATGAAAACACTTAAAGAAAGGCATAGACAAAAGTCGCTATGAAAATTCGCAACAACAACAACAACACATGTACATACATACATATACGTATATGTATGTATATATGAGAAAATAAAAAAAAGAGCCCAATTTATAGCGTAAACTTTCTGCGATTCTGCAAAATATAAAATCTGTTAATTTGATTTTATTGTAACAATTTGAATATGAGTATTTTTGCAACAATAATGAGATTAAGTTGTCAGCCCCCCCACACACACACACACACACAATTCATTGAAGAAGGTTTGGGGGGGGGAGTGAGGAAAATATGACGCTCATCACGAAATCGAATCGTGTATGAAATTTGAAATTCTGTTTGTCTCAGCATTATTTGACACACATAATTTTTGTTATTGCCACATAAATCAGCTTAATCAAAGCAATCAAACAAACACATAAGTCATTATGTCACATTTGCAATTTCAGTGTTAGAGAACGCGCAACAGCGACGCCGCCGCTGATGCTGACGCTGACACCAGCAACATTTGACATGTTCAATTAGTGACCAAATAATTGACTTACTGAGCCACTGACTGACTGAATGAATAAGTGAGTGAGTGAATGAATGAAACACATTGATTGTCCGAATCAACGAACAATTTAATGATAACATAAAAAACAAAAAATAAAAACTACGTGTCAAAGTTTAAAAATTTAAAGATTTGCGTTGTTATCAAATGATGGACATATTTTTGTCAAATGTAATTAAATTCCACTAAACATGCTGAGTAAGCTGAGAGCGATCGAATGAGCGCGCATAGCGAAGATGTGTTTATGCGTCATGAGTGACGAGTGACATGACCAAAAATTAGCATAAGATCAAATCAACTAACAACCAGTTGCCAATGACAAAGAGTTGCAGCACTGTGAATCAACATTCAAATAAGGTGTTCCGCAACGGTATTTAACAACAACAAAAAAAACAAACAACAGTAACTACACAACGAAAAAAAAATATATATATATATATAAAAACTTTCGTCGTAATCTTTAAAGAAACGATTTTTATTATATTTTTTCTTCTTTTGTTTTGCTTACTAGAGAGAGAGAGAGATAGAGAGGAAAAACTTTTGAAAAGACTGAAATTTCCCAAAAGACACAAAGCTAGTCGAAGCGTTGAAGGCTGCTGGCGATATACGTTGCACACAACTTGATTCGAGGCTGTAGTCGACGATAAACGTCATCAAAATTCCCCAAAGCCATTAAACGTAAATGTATGCAATTTTTAGCAGTGAGCCAAATAGCACAGCACACAGCCAGGCGCAGACAAAATGAAAAAGGAAACAAAACCACACACACACACAAGAAATAAACGAAAAAAAATTGAGCTACAAAAAGAAAAAAATACAACGAGTTAATAAAAAATGGCGAACGTCAACAAACAAACAAGCAAGCAAAGGAACGAAAGAGTGAACCAACGAACGAACGAGCGAACGAAAGAATGAAAGAGTGTCGAAGCTGTCAGAACGGAAATACAGTA
Source organism: Phortica okadai (assembly GCA_034638295.1). Lineage (NCBI taxonomy): Eukaryota > Metazoa > Arthropoda > Insecta > Diptera > Drosophilidae > Phortica > Phortica okadai. The sequence continues at coordinate 42,253,422 of CM067848.1, read as the reverse complement.
ATCGAAACACTTCATTAGCAAACGATAAATCGAGAATACGACGCAAAAAGGACGCTGGCAAAACACGAAATGAGCAAGGGATGCTTGTAAAAATAGGCAATAACTGCAAAAACGATAAAGCATTGAAATGTTGGCCAAAGTAGTTCGAACGGCAGCGTTGGCGCAAATACAATAATTTCATTCCAACGCGTTTGCAATGAGCAACACAAACGACGTCAGTAGGCGAATAAATGAGGAGGTGTGATTGAGTTGACTTGTAAATCATTGCGTTTATCATAATCGTCATCAGCAGCAGCAACGCCGACACTCGCATCATCATCATCATCGAAAACTTCATCAACATCATCGACATCGAACGAAAAGTAATTTCATTGATTACAAGAGTACGCAAATGTTTTGCGAATTGGCACAAAATACGCTTGGGAATGACACAAAGTGAGTCCAACTTAGCTGCCGATGATTGCTGCCTTTGCAAGCGAATACATTTGGTCTTCAACTCAGCCGTCATCGTCGTCATCGACTTGGTCTTAGTATTGTGCTTATGCCGTGTTGCTGACGTGTCTCTAGCGTGATGTAACGCTAAGTAGCACTTTCATAAGCAAACAAAATCGAAAATCAAAGCAAGAAAAAAACAAAAGAAAAACCAACCAGTAAGGACGTTATAGTCGAGTATACTCGCCAATATAATACTCTGCACACATGGTAGGCGGTGCCATAGTATGTCTCTGTTAACAGAATGCCTCTGGGAACTGTTAACAGAATGTCTCTGTATATATATCTCTATAAGTATATCTCTGTTAACAGTTAACAGTATATCTCTCTTAACTGTTAACAGTATATATCTGTTAACTGTTAACAGTATATCTCTGTTAACTGTTAACAGTATATCTCTGTTAACCGTTAACAGTAAATCTCTGTTAACTGTTAACAGTATATCTCTGTTAACCGTTAACAGTATATCTCTGTTAACCGTCAACAGTATATCTCTGTTAACTGTTAACAGTAAATCTCTGTTAACTGTTAACATTATTATTGTCTCTGTCGTCTTGTCGTTCTGATCAAGAATATATACACTTTATACGGTCCTCCTCCCCTCCTTCTGTGCGTACATACAAACCGTTTCAAACAAACTTTATATACACTCATACACAGAATGTGTACAGGATATAAAAAGTGAAGGCCAGAAGTTCAATCATGCCTTACCAGCAGTTCCAATGGTAATGATGATTATAATCATCATGATGACGACAATGAAAATGACAATAATAATGATGAGCATACAATGGTAATGATGCTTTGCTTGTCGCCGATAGTGTTTAAGTAAATCAAATAAAAATAAAAGCAAATCATCAATATACACAAAGCACAAAAGTGTTGAACAAACGAACAAAGTATTAATGGATCGCACTGCCAGTGCTAAGAAGCCTCATTTTCTGATGGGAAGCTGCGCGATGATGTTTCATTATTGTTGAACGTCAAATAAATGATGAAAAACATGAAGGCAGCAAAACACAAATGTATTAAATGTTAAAGAAATATTTGTATTAAGATGACAAAAACATATTGATTTTTACGCTTCTCAGTGTTGGTTAATCGCATCGCATTTCTAATAAAAGTATCTGGCAAGTTGTAAACTCAACTTAAGAACAAAATGCTATCATAAGTTTCGTATACGAAAGCTTAATGGTTTTTCGACTTAAAGCAATCAAAATGTCGACAAATGAATGAATGATTGGATCAGACTTGATACACAGACAGCACTAAGTGAGCAGAGTGGCTGGTTGAGGAGGTAACTGTGTGTGTGTGTGTGTATGTGAGTATGCTTTTTGGGATTAAAATGCCCAACGAATGGGATAACGATGGTGCTATTAAAGGAGCTGAAGATGTCGGAGACGATGCTGTTGTCGATGTTTATGTTCATGTTGTTGATGATAAGTGTTAGGTGCTAAAAGCGAGAATTAACTTAACAAATACACATTATTGCCAACAGTTAACATTAACAACTTTAAGTTGGCAACATTGGCATGTGGAGGGATTCGGCGACCGGCAACGATTCGTTTTTGTTATGTTTGGCGCATTTCAAAGTTGCCTAATGACTTGAAATGTTCATAATTCCCAAAGTAATTGAAATACAGTTAAATTGACTGACTGACTGAATGGCTGGCTGGATCTCTTATAACACACACACACACACATACATAACGTTAACTGTTTTTGGAGCTTTAGGCATGTGATTGAACTTGTCGTTGTTGTTTCAATTTCAATGCTAAATTTATATGAATTTTATGAGTTTTAAGCTTAAAGCATATGCCAATGTAATCACACACACACATGCATAACAGACGTAGTAACTTTATCATGTTCATCGCCATCATCATCATCGTCAGCAACAAGAACATCATCATGGCGCGTATTACTTTAGTCGTGTCGGAATAAATGATTAAATGACGGCATAACTGACTCAGTGCGCAGAGTAAAAAGCAATCAATACACACACACACGCACTCACACTCACATACATAGTTACAAACTGAAGCAAAACATTGCACACATTGCCACAGTGGCGGAAAATTGGCTCTGTACGTTGTTGAAATTGTTGGAAAATTCATTAATCCGCACAAAATTGTACGCAGCAAAATGTAAAAGTGCTGCCTCACACACACCCACACACACACACAGAGAGTCTTTTACCGAGTGTATGTGTGTGTGTGTGAATATGTGTTATGTGCTCGCTTTGGTTTAATTATGAGCAAATGTCGGGATTTGTATTTTGTCTGCTTGTAACTCATTGCTGATTGAACTCAACACTCGCAGGCAAATATGATTTTAAGTGGCAAACACACACACACACACACACACACGCACACATATTTGTTGCCTACCACATGTCAGCATACTTTTTAACTAACCGATCAGCCAGCCAACTAACTAACAAGCAAGCTGGCAAGCAAGTAAAATTAGTCCGAACAAATATTACTCATACGCCATGATGTGCGACAATCATTTTGCCATGTCCATTTCATGAAACGTACACAAATTGTAAAACATTTCGCATGAATATTTCAAATATTCTCATTGCCTTTGAGGTGCTTTAAATTGAAATTACATATGAATTAACTTTAAATGATTCAACAAACAAGTGTCAAAAATCTTCACAATAATTGTTGACGAAATAAATTGTGAAATTGTGTTTCACAAAGCGAAAATTCGATCTTTAAGCATAAAATTGTCATGCAAATCAAACATGAATCATATACAAATGAAATCGAATACAATTTATGAAGTGGCGTCGTACGAAGACGTGCCACGTGCCTCGTGCCACACGACAGCGTGCCTGATTTCATCAAATTTCAAGTAAGCAAACGCTGCACAAATATGACGCCATTTTGTTAGCCATCACGTACGGAATGCAAAAAAAAAAAAAGAGAAGAAAAAACCAAAAATGTTAACCAAAGTGACTGTCCGAGCAAGCAAATAAGCGTAAGAGCGAAGCAATAAGCGAGTTGTTCGATTGGAACCGAACGGATCGGCATATACAAGTGGCTGAGTGACTGAGTGAGTGGGCGAGTGTGTCAGTAAAAGTATTTGAGAAATAGTAAAAAGTCAAATCGAGTTGAGTTGAAACAAAACCAAAACTCAAACATTCAACATTGACCGGTTTTGTATGTGGTTTGGCCTATGACTATGACTATCACTATGACTATGCATGTGTATGTGTGTGACAGACTGTCCAAAGTTTAAAGTAACAGAAAAATGTTTGCTTGTCAAATTCAAATTAAAAGTAAAGTTTAAAATATGCGGTCATTTGTACAAAACCTTTTCGGTCACAGTTGTTGAATGCGAACGCGTCTACCAACTTTACTTAAGACCGCCCACACGCTCTTCACAGCTCATCCGTTGCACTCATTGCTCATCCCCTTGCCAACACCAAGACATTCTTTTACAGTTTACAACATACACACATAGATATGTATATCTACCCAGCAGTTCTTCGATCTAGTACAGAACTAAGGTCGGAACTAGTTTGAATGTAAATACTACTAGTGCCAGCTCAATCTACTCTCAATGCTTTCAACTGGTGAGTTTTACAAGGGATTTCATAGGCAGGGGTCAATTGTCACAATTCTACCACTTTCGTCTAGTTACCGAACTAGTCCTGCCGGACCAGTTTGGGGTATACGAAAAAAAGAAAATGAAACGGTCTTAAGTGACTGAGTAATTGCTTTTTTTTATTATTAATTATTAATTGGTTATTTAAATAACTTTATTTTTTATTGTTAATAACAATTAAATTCCGGTGGCGCTGGGGTTTGAACCTCTTACCTTCGGTTCCATAGTCCTACACACTAAACTCAGAGCTAGAGCAGGCGATATAGAAACATTTGATATTTGATAAATTTTATTTATTTGAAATTGTTTTGATCAAACTGGTGCCTTTATGCTTAACTCTGTCTGGTTCAAATATTAGTTTTCAAATCTCCTTTAGAAATAACTGCGCTGATACATTTTAATCAACGAAGTCATTTTTAAGAGATATCCTTTATCTATTTTAAGCCATTTTCAAAATAATTTCAAATAATTTATTTATGAATGAATGAGTTTTATTGTTGAAAAATAATCAATTTTAAGCGCAGCCCAAAAATATGGAATAATAAATTACATGCACTCTCGAGTTTTTGAGAGAGCAACAGAATTTTAACAGGGCTAAAGAGAGAAATTGAGAGTCCCTGAATTAAAACGGGTGGTAACAGTGTGGTAACAGTGTGGTAACAGTGTGGTAACAGTGTGGTAACCGTAGGTAACAGTAGGTAACAGTGTGGTAACAGTGTGGTAACAGTGTGGTAACAGTGTGGTAACAGTGTGGTAACAGTAGGTAACAGCTAACGATTGGAAATGAAGTGCCGTATGTTCGGTTCAAAATTAGGATGCCATGAGTCGGTTACTTCAATTATGCCGAAGAGTATGCAAATTTTAGTAAATTCAAATAAAATTTTTTTAAATTTTGGGGCATGTGTTCGGCCGAATTGTCATGTGTCATGTGCATGTGCGCCCGTTGCAGAATAGATGTAGACATAGTTTAGGAAGTGTCATCAGTCAGTTCAATCGAAAATTTGTAATTTCAGAGCTAGCAGAGGTTTTGCAGATTTGAGAAAATAGCTTCTAAAGCGCGGTCAAGATGTAAATATTTTCCGACTCGGTGTTGATGCAGCATGCGCCGAATTTTATTGATGTTTAGAGGAAACGAACTTAGCAAAATTAAATTTAAAAATAAAAATGTAGTTCGAATTGGAAATAGACTCGGCGTAAGCATGGTCTTGTTGTATTAAAATACAACGCACCATTTTCAAATTGGGAACACTGGCTTTCACAAGCTATATATGCTTTCATGCTATCCAGTCACTACGTAGGTGTTATCTGTACGAATACGACATTTGGGTACTAGTTTGCTAATAGAAGTACTCTATATAATTTGATACTGTCTAAATTCTGTCCTAAATTCGATAGTTGAGATACAGTCTAGACTATCGAAAAGTGGACAATTGACACAACGAGAACTGCTGGGTAATGGCCCAGAAGGAAAACTATGCTTACCTGAACGAAGAAGGCTTTCCAAATCACCTTCCCAACAGGTGAAAAGAAAATACTTACAAAAAAGCTTTTCAAAACGCCTTGTTTTAAGGCTTAGTGTGAACCGTTTAAATTGGAAGGGGTTTTGAAACAAACATGGAAGGGCTTTTACGTCATCAAGTCTGAGCCAAACAATTTTATTTTGAACCGAACCCTTCTAAAACTCCTATTTTTATAGCGAACTTGAACCACCTTCCCTTCAGCTTTTTTAGAAGCTAGAAGGAAAGGGACACCTTATTTTGATAGGTTTGAGAAGCGAGATGGGAAGGAGTAGCCGATGATGTAAAACACAAAGTAACTTTGTTTTTGGGCTTGAGTTAGTAGGAGACTAAAATGTTGTTCTCTAGCTAAATTGTAGCTTTTATAATATAGTATTTACGAAATTTCAATGATATTTTTAGTCGAGTTGGTTGAGTGCCGGCTTTCAATCCAAAGACTCTGGGATCGAATCCCACAAAGGCCGGGTTGTATCATATAGAATTAATTTGTAGTTTTAAATTTAATAGAAAAATAGCAAAGAGATAGACGAAGATAGGATAGCCTTAATATTACTGTTGCATATGCAATGAAGATGACTCATGAAGATTGCGCTGGTTCTCAGCTGACCACAGAATAAATTTGTTCTTTACAATACTTTTTTATATTTTTTTTCTTCCTTGAGTGGGATTCGAACCCACGAAGTCGGGCTGATAAAAAGCAAGCTATTAACATATTAACAGAATTTTAATTAAAGAACAGTACAGATTTAGAACAGTACATCATGTATGATAAAGCTAAAATGTTCGTACATACTTCGTGTTACAACAAGACCTTCCGCTCAGCTTTTTTTGCAGCGAGTATGAAAGGGGACTAGCCTTGCTTCTCGCTGCTTTTTGCAGCGAGTATGTAAGGGAACTATCATATCATTCGCTTTCTTTTTGAAAGGAGCGTGTAAGGGAACTATCATGGAAAAAGCGATCACTCATATGGCAAAATCCATTTGAATCGTAAGGTTTAAAAAGCACTTTTGTGCTTACTTTTAAGGCATGCGGAACCAAATTAGAAGGCCTTAAAGGTCCTAGGGGGGGTAGCTTAAAAATAGCATAGCAAGAAAATCGTTGCCTACTTTTGCGCGCCACAAAATTGCACGTGGCCAGAGACAAACAACGAACGAAACAGTTAGAAGGCTCCTGGCATTTTGGCTGTCATTTTGCGGTCACGTGACCTTTGCTAACACACACACACACACACACACTTACAATAGATGACAAAAGTAGAGATGAAAAAAAAAAAGTGTGGAATGAAGCTGAAAAGCAAAATTCAAACGTCACTTTCACTTTAAGCTGACAAAGAATGAGTCGAAGTTTGGGACCGGGACTGGGACTGGGACCGGAATCGGGATCGGAATTAGAACAGAGTTTGTTTTTGTTTTTGCTTTTGCTTTTGCTTTATTATTTGGATTTGGCTTTAGCTTTCAGTTAGAGTTTCAGCTTTGAAGCTGAAATTTTGCGTTGGTCTTTCGCTTGGGTCTGAGCATGGACATGGCAGCGCTGCAGGACATTAGCTTGTTTCGGTTTCAGTTTCAGACTGACAGGCACACACACACACACGCACACAGACAGGCGCAAAAAGTGCATTGGGGACTCACGTAGACGTTTGCTTTTCAGTTGCTTGTTGAGGGACACGTGCGGCAATGATTTCTAAGTCGTATTTGTACGATTGAAAAGTTAAAGCTTTCTTTTAGTTACATATATTCGTTTTTTTCCTTGTGACTGGTTGTTGTTGTTGTCTTGCTTTTTGGCAGTAAAAAGATATGCATAAAGATAAAAAAGCATACAACGAACAAACGAATAAAAAAAAAAGTTGTCTGGTCAGTCGAACGTTTCCTTGTACTCCTTGAATAACTTAGAAGACCTTACATTGTATATATGTATGTATATATGCTTTCTACGCACATTGCAATCCATAGAGAATTGTCCTTTTGAGGTTAAGGCAAAATTATGCATGCTTTTTCTAGTCTAGTCAAAGTGATAAAGAGTGAAAGAGGTCAAAAGGACGTGAGGCCGTGAGGGAGCGAATGAAAGAAAGAAAACATTTAATAGATACTATTCAGTAAACAAGGGCGTTGGGACAAAAAAGGTGTGTAAATTGATAAACACACACACACGCACACATACTCATGCACTAAAGCGCTCAAGGCAACATTCATGCCAGTCTGTGGCATTTGGTTTTGTTGTGATTGTTGTTGTTCTGTTTTTCTATACTTGAGATTTCTGTTGCTGCTTCGGGAGCAAAGTGAAAAGTATTGCAACGATTGAAAATAACTTAAGGCGCTGTCACGCATTCGACTTCGTCTGTGTGTGTGTGTTTTTATTTGTTTGTATTTGTATTTGTGTTTGTATTTGTGTATGCATGCTTAGAACACGCAGCCTTCCTTCAATACACAACAATAAAATTCCACACGCACTCAGACCAGCCTCGAGCTTCTGCTACTCCGAGATTGAGACGCACGATATGCTGCGATACAACAACAGCAACAGCATTGAATGAACATGCAAAAACAAAGCAACATAGAAAGCAAAAAGCAAAAAAAAAGAGGCAAGGAAAAAAAAACAATATAAGAAAAAGTCCTAAGTAAAATCTGTAGACGAGATTAGAAACGCATTTGTTGTTCATATCGGAAAGCTAAACAAATGCGTGACACCAGAAGATGAAGTGTCTTGTGTTGCAGCATTGGTAGCTGCGGCAGTGGCAGTGGCAGCGGCAGCGGCTTGGCAGCCAGCCAGCAGAAACCAGTAAAAGCACCAGCAATAATAACAACAACAAACAGCAAAGCAATCTGACAATAACATAAAATTGCACAAAGCCGTCAACATAAAAACAAAAAAAGGAGAGAAAACCAAATTGCAAAAAAAAAAGTCAACAAAGAAAATGCGAAACAAACAAAAAATATAAAATAATCACAAAATGGCACAAAATGTAGAAAAAAAATTGACAAAAAATAAACGCAAAAAGTGTCAAAAAAAGAAGAGTGATTTAAGCGTTTGAAGTGTTTACTCGCAATATCTCCAAAACGTCAATACATTGTCCATTTTGATATGCGTATTTAATGTATGTTTGTTTATTAGAGCTTAACCCCCACTATTCGGGTGACTCTATTATGAATACTAACATTCTATTAAAATATGTAGTTAGGATTTTAACAGCGTCCAGTTTATAGAAAGCAGCTGCAGCCATGTTAAGTTGCTGCTACTTTACATTCTCATAACATTATGTTACGTTAAGGTATAACATAACATAAAATGTTACATTAACAGTTATTTAACATTTTTTGAAATGAATTTGTCAGATTCGAACTGTAAAAACTTGGGATCTTACAGTTGGAACATTTAATTTTCTTCAATTTTCGAAACTCCACAAACGCTTTTTGTTTAGAAGTTATAAGTTATTGTTTGAAGTTACTAGCTTTTCTTACATATACATATTTACGTACAGATTCTCATATAAAAATAAGAAAATAATAACATACGAAAACAACAATAACAAATAACATACTAAACACCTGAAAAATTACAGAAAATTAGCAAAGCCAATTATGCTATGGACTCACACAAGCAACAACAAAAACTTGCAACTTGCATTGATGACAGCAACAATCAATCATGCAACACGTTGAACGTAAACCAAGTTCAGAATACACACATACACACATACATATGTATGTATGGATTGCCAATAATGGCAAAATTTGCATGTGGCTTAAAGATAAAATTGCTCTGCTCCAATTACATATATTCCACACATGCATATTGCTGTCAGCACGATAAAAACAACAATGATACATAATATATTTCGGTATACAATAACAAAATTTGTCGATTTAAAAAAATCGTTCTAATAATTTAGCATTGCATAAAGCACCTGTGCATGTGCATGTGCATGTGTGTGTGTGTGAGTGTGTATGGCATGCAATAGCAATGACTGTGTCATCATTATGAATCCAATCAAATTGCATCGAATTCAATTGAATAGCTTCGCAGCAAAGCAGCAACAGCAATGGCAGAAGCAGCTGCTGTAAGCGGCTTTACACAGTGACCCCTCCTCCCCCCGCTCGCCCATTGTATTTTACAACAGCGAAATCTGCATGAAATTGCATTTAATTAACTCGCATCGGAATGTGCTCATGGCGCATCAATGGCACGGCCACGACATGGCACCAATGATTCTCGCTGTCACTCCATCCAGCTGCATAAATGAGTATGTATGTGTGTGTGTGTGTGTGTACATTCAAGCGTATTCGCTCGCTCGCTCGCTCGCTCTTTGTTCATTTGGCGAACAAGTCTAATTAATTAATTAGCTGTAATATCTTTGCCTTGTTGCCGATGCCGACGCCGACGCCGATGATGGTGACGGTGGCGGTGACAATGAAATCAATTTCTATGCTCTAAGCTTCTATGTATGTGTGTGTGTGTGTGTGTAATGCAGTAATAGCGTTTCATTAGCTACACTGCACGTGAGCGGGTCGCGCCCTCTAACGGCCACGTTCGCATTATAAGCAATTGAACGTTAGTCGTTACGATTTCCGTTACTCTAATTAGCAATGTCATTACATGAACGCGCACTGCAGCTGCTTTGCTATTAACGTGCATTCCCTCTCTCTCTCTCTAACTCACTCACTCACTCACTCGCTCTCTCTATCTTTCTCGAATTGTCGCAATTTCGTTCCCATCAAATTGACCAATGTTGTTGAGCAATGTGCGAATTTTATTATATTTTTGTTTCTTTTTTTTTTTTGGAGAAGAAGTTGCGACAAATGTGCAAATTTTTGTAAATGTTAATTGTACCGTTATGCGTTGATTTGCCTTCTCTCTCTCTCTCTTTCTCTCTGTCAATTGAGCTATCACTCACTTACACAAATGCGCTACTCAGCTTACATCTGTTGTAGTTGTTGTTGCCTTTGGCTCTTTGGCTAACGTAGTATACGTTTAAATGTACATTAATGCACTCACGCACGCACGCACGCAACCACTCAAGGGAAATTGCAAATGATGACGATGAGAACGCATAGAATCAAAATCAAACTCAGACAATGTTAACAACAACAAAATAACATCAAGATGTTGCTCATACCTTCTCGCTCACTCTCACGCTCTCATGCTCGCTGTCTCAGTCTAAGTGAGACATGCATACACACATACATACATATGTACTTAAATGTACAATGGCAATTACTTAAATTATTTGTGAATTATGCATTGATTCTGAATCGCTATTGGGTCGTCTAGTGTTGATCAACGCCTAACCGAATAATTTGCTGTCGCAGTGGAAATTCGTTCAATTGATTTCGTTACTAATGCAAGTGTTTGTCAATGTTGTTGTTGTTGTTGTTGTTAAATTCAAGAAATTCCAAACAACGCTGAGCGTCAATTACGATAGCACCATATACATACATATATAGTTAGTAGACTCTTTAAAACATTTTAAGTTGACTAAAAAATCAATGTCAAATGCAAGAAATATTTCCTTTTTATTCATATTATTAATGCATTTTGATAAATATTTCATCTACTTCAAAGCATATGTGAAGGGTATTTTTTTATTGACGTAACTGAATTTGATTTGATGATATTTTTTGTTGCTTTTGTTTCTTACTTTTGCTTGCAGACCACAGAGACTTAAATGTCAAAGCTGTTGACAAAGCATGAGACTGCAACATTAGAAATTCATAAGCAAATGCTTCAACATGTTGCTCAGCTGGCCACAGAAATGTCATTTTTAAAAATACACACACACACACACAAAGCCACTGAGCAGCCTGGCTGCTTGTCTACGTGCAACGGAAATACGCATCATCATCATTATCATATTTCCGGTGTGCAATGTAATGCGTAAGAATATTCTATGAAGACAACCGAAACTATGCAATAAAAAAATAATCATGTACAAGTTGTAATCAAAATATACATTTATAGATACAACAAACACAATAAAACTTAATTGAAATGAACATGCAAAAATGATGCGGCACAAAAAAGATTTGCAATATTTAAGACAATCGATCTTATTCAGTGAATGAGTGTGACAAGGAGAGCGAATAGTCCGAAGACAGTACAATAATTAACTAGCAAAGCAATAACAGCAACAGCAACAACAGCAACGACAACTATAAACACAAAATATGCTAAGAAACAACAACAAGAATAATAACAATAAAATAATCATAAACACAAACATATTTAATGAATAAATGAACAACAAAACAAGACAACAACAAAAAAATGAGCCATGAAAATATAATTCGAATTACATATTAGAAAAGCTTGCAGAGCCGAGCAGAGCAGAGAAAAAGCAAACGCAGAAGAAGAGTGAGAAGAACAAAAACGCTCAACAAAATTAAAGAAAGCAAAAAATAGCTGTTAAAAAAATATAAATAAACGCATATGAAAGACGACGAAATAAGCAGAAAATTGCGCAGAGCAGCAACAAAAAACCAATTGCCAATAATAAAAGCCAAAACACAGATGAAGTTGCTGGAATAAAACGTAAGAAAACAAAAAGAATGATAAAAAAAATATTCAATTGCCTACTTTCGGGCTTAACTGTTCGCAGTAAGAACGACAACGAAAAAACAACAACAGCAATAACGTTGACGGCAGCTCGAAACCAATAAGCAGCATATAAAAAAACAACGACAACAACAACAACAAAAGAATGACTTACACGCGCAAAATTTACCAAGGGTCATTGCAAAAGTTATGCTTACCTTCAATTGGATATAAGACACGCACACACACAGCTGTCTAATAAGCATTAATGGCGTTGGCCAAAAAAAATGTGAGCGCCGAAGTGAAGACGTAACTGTGGGTCGGCAATGTTGAGGCGAAGCACGCAAAACTGCGTTAAAAGTGCGCATAAACCTATTAGAGAAATTGCAAACTATGCAAGCTTAGCGAAGGGAAGGGAAGTGAGGTGAGGTGGAGAGGCACGGCTGGCGGTAATGGCGAACAACACAAAATGTCAGATGAACAGGTGAATGAGCAGCAACAACATGATCAGCATGAGTCACACAGCCGGTGAGTCAATCAGTGAGGTAGTCAGTTGGTCGGGCAGTCAGTCAGTCAGTTAGTGTAGCAGCAAACACATACATAAGTAAGTAATGCGCTCTAAATACACAGGTCAATTCAATTATGGACTATTTTGGCCTTCCTGCAGTATTCCACACACACACACACATACACACACACCATAGCACAACGCTACTGCCAGTAGACGGTCGCCATGCGAATATGTCGACGTTTAAGTACGTTATTTGGAGCATATTTTTAGGCTGTAAATATTTAACGCATTTCGTAGGCGTGCAACACGAATTACAAACGCCACCACCACCAACGACAGCCTCAGCCTCAGCCACAGTGTCATCTTCGTCTTCATCTTCATCGTTGTCCTTGTCAGCCTCATTATTGCCATATGTAGAACCAAAGCATTTTGCCATAAAACTTACGTACATCACAGGCCAGCCAGGTTCAACCTTAGGGCAGCTAGCAGCAATGACAGAGCGCTACGCACACCTAAATTCATCGTTTGCCATTGAAGATACATAAAAATAATAAAAGTGCGTTATTTCTAGCAGGGAAGCAGGGAAGCACGGAAGCAGAGAAGCCCTCGTGCCAACCGCCAACCGTCGAAGCAACCAAACAGCTCAGCAAGAACGAAGAAAAACATTCTTATTAGATTTTATTACTTCTCGCACAATAACAATTTAACTGTTGAATGTATCTATGCCTATAAATGCGTGTGTTATATCTTTATGCTGTCACTGACGCATGTGTGTGTGTTTGTGTGTGTATAATTTGGTCAATGTAATACGCATCGACACGACATGCCAAAGGTAAAGGTAAGAAAGAAAGAAAAACAACAACAACAACAACAATCGATACTGTTCGTTATGGACTGCTAAAAGCAAATATATACTTTTCGATGCTACAGAGAAGTGAAGTGAAATAAGACAACGAAGCATTGTGTGTGTGTGTGTGTGTGTGTGGTAGTAGGACATGTTAGCATAGTAGACATTTGGATAGACAAGCAACAGAGGGAATGCAACAGACACGGAGATCTCGCACAGCGCTATCGGTTGCCATTTTCACGCATGGCCATAATCTGCTCGTATACAATTGCTGCCCACCAAATCTCTCACTTTCTTCCTACCGCTAACGCCCCCTGTCTCTGTCACCTCCTCTACCAATACTCACGCATATTCGTTCAGTGTAGTTGAGTGTGTTCAAGCATATATACATATATCTATGTACGTATCAATGCTCATCAATATTTATTACGGTTCGTTTCCGTAACGTTTTCGTTTGTTTGTTTCACTTTTTTTTTCGTTTCTTTTATGCTTTCAACCTCTTTTGCCTTACTTTACTTCGTTCTTAATGAAATCTACAAAATGGGCATGGGGGCGGTCATTGTAACGCCCACAATGTCAATGTGCACATGATGGAGGCGTGCTTGTGTATAGTTTGACAAACCTTGCCGCCTCCCAACAGCCTACAGGCGCTGCATTGTAGGCCAGCCGGCAAAAAAACAAAAAAAAACTAAGAAAAGAAAAGCAAAATGTTATTTACTATTCAAAAATTTCAATTACCGCAAAGTAATCGCTTTAGTCGCATTAATTTTGCTCACACAGGCAGCGTTGAATTTTAAGCCTAAAAGCTCATTGATTGACTAATTGGAATTTGCTTGTGTTGCTGCTTCAATGAGTAGAAAACAAAACCATTAAAAAATAATACGTTATTTTCGGCCATGACAAATAGTAAATACTCTATACTTGCCTCACCCTGCCACAGCCTTGGCATAGATCATGAGTTTTATGTCAATTAGTTAATGAATTAAATGAATTTTTCACAAAAAGTTAACAGAAGCTGCATTTGATCATATATTGTAAATGTACTTATTATTTCTGCTATGTGTGTGTATATTTTTATATAATACACACACATACACACACACAAGCATAATTTATTTTTATTATTTACGCAATAAAATTGCTCACTGCTTTATTTTAAAGTAAAAATTTCAACAGTAAACTGATTTGCAATTTATTTGAGATGAACTTATTATTCTATTCTATGCGCTGCTATTACCTTTCGACGCTTTCTTTCTTTCTTGACTCTTTTTGCATGGTTGTTAGTGTTGTTTTTGGCGTTGGCGTTGGTGTTGGCGTTGGCGTCACTGTTGTTATAACGACACCACTCACAATCATGATTACTGAGTAAGCACTTTAAGCACATTTCATTTCCTTTATATAATCAACGTTATTATATCGTCTTTTTCACTGCATTATTTTTTTGTATTCTTTTTTTTTTTTTTGTTTTTATTTTTACATTTTTTGTTAGTGTTGGATTTTTTGTATTTTTGTGCTTTGTGCAGTTATGATGGCAAAGTCTGAGCTTCATAAACTATCTTTATCAACGTCAACATCATCACCATTACCATCATGCGCAGCAACGTCGTCCTTGTCGTCCTTGTTGTCGTACGCTGTCTTCATCTGCCTGCGTTTTCATCTTTGTCTTTATAGTCTTCGCCAACGTCTTCTTCGTTATAATCATTGGCAACATTATTTTAGCAACATTTTCCTTGACTTTATTTCGTAGATTGCAAACTGATTGCAATGAGCGCAACCAAAACAACAACAACAATAACAACAAATATTTAAGACGAAAAAAAAAATTAGAACGAAATGAAAAGGAAAAATAAACAAAGCAAAAAAAGTGCTGAAAAAAAAACCAAGAATGAAAAATAAGAAAAGGCAAAGGACCTGACGACGACGACGACGACGACGACGACAACAACAAGTCATGGCACAAGCAACACAACATGGCCACAACGCTCGGCTGCTGCTCTGCTGCTGCTGCAATACAAATTCTCGTAATGAAAAAGAAAAACGATGCAAAAAGAGCGAGAAATAGATAAAGTATGCAAAAATTGGAATAAAGCGCGAGGCAAGCATAAAAATAACTTCACTTAACCGATTTTCTGCCGCGGCCTTTTTATATATTGTTTGTTGGTTTTTTTTTTTTTTTACTTGTTGTTGTTGTTGTTGTTGTTGTGCGCTGCATGCTTTCTTCATTTATTTCTTTATGCTGTTGCCAACTAAGTTTATTTGTTTAAATCGAATTTTCACTTTGCATGAAGAGCCAGCATGACAAACTGCTGCCGCACAGAACGCCTTCGCTTGTAAGGCGTTACGAGGGGACAGATGAAGCTGATGGCTGTGTAGGACGCTGATTGGAGCATGCAAGCAAAGCGCTCATAAAGGTCGCAAATGCAAAACACATTTTTTGGCACGTTGCAACGGCAAGCGAGGGGTGGAAAGTTGGGGGGGGGGGGGCAGCGTTGCTAAATGGGCGGCTTGGCTATGTAGAACAGCATGTTGCTGTAATAATAATAATGATAACAACAACAACAACAAGTGCAGCTCATTGTCTTCAAGGCATTCAGCCTTACTTTCTTTTTCTTGAACGTGTTTTTTGTTTTTGTTTTGGTCTTAGTTTCGGCGTTTGCTCATCGCCAGCTTCATCATCAACTGGTTGAAAATCAACATCAACATCAACATCATTGTCAGCAGCATCAGCATCAGAGTTGCCAAGCTGCCAGAATGCCAAAATGTGCGCGATCACATTTCGCCTTCGTTGTTGGCCATCCTCTTTGCCTGTAACAAAGCTTGCATATAATACAAACAATAATAATAACAACAACAACAACAACAACAAGAACAAAAGCAACAACATCGACATCGTCATCGTCACTGTCAGCAAGTTTGACTTGAACTTTTGCCTTGGCGCGCGCCTCTGACGCCTTGCAAGCGTGCCTGATGCTGCACTTCCTTTTTGGTGCGCTGTTATCCTTGGCGAAGGTGATAAAAATAACTTGGCTGCAATTTCCTGTTTTCATTGTTGATGTGTCGTGAAAAATTTGCTCACATTATTATAAACAAATAAGAAATGTGATAGCATGCAACATTGTGAGCATATCACACACACATACATATATCTGTGTTTGTATAAGTGCATGAATTTGTGTGTTTATCCGTGGCAGGATGCGCTTTATATCCCTCGAGTAAGTGTACAAGCGAGTAAGCAAAATGTAAGCAAACAATGAGCGCATTACACACACACACACACACACATACGCACGTACACAGACGCTTACGCATATAGATACACAGACAATAGCAGCTTGACACCGACACGACAGGTAAAGAGGATCAACAGGAACAGGAAAAAATACTGCGGCGGGTGCAGTGCTGCTGCAGTAGCATCAGCATCAGCAGTGGCAGCGTATGAGCATCAGCTACAACAGCTACAACAGCAACACTGTCAGTATATCAACCAACAATGGCAACGTGGCGCGAACTTTAAAAGGAAAATATTGTCGCTTGCAATAAATGCCAAACTTCCGCTGCGCTTCGTAGCTTTTGTTGTTATGATGCCTTACCAGCACTGTCGCTCTCTCTCTCTCTCTCTCACTCATGCTGTGTGTCTTGCTTGCTTGCTTGCTCACTTTCTCTCGTTCAATATAACGCTGATTCTTTTGTTTGTCCGTTTTTTTTTTTTTTTTTTTTTTTGTTTTGTTGCTTTCTTCGTTGCGCGCTTCCATTTGCATTATGATATTATTCTTTGTAGACTTTTTGTTGATTTCTTTCATGTTTGGCATTTTCCTTTTTATTTATTTACTTTTTTTTTGGTTGTTTTGTTTTGTTCCGTTGCATTTTTACGGTTATTCCCACAACGTTGAACGCAAGCTGCAAATAAATAATGCTTGCAAATGGTTCATGCTTTCGTCGATAAATGCAGTTGCATCAAGTGACACTCTTGCACAAATACACTCAAACAAACACGCACGCATACGTGGCAGCGTTGTAAACTTTGAGTACCACTAATAATCTTTTTTTTTTTATCTTTTGAAAGTGTTGAAAGTAAAAAGCATTTGAAATGACAACTCCTGAAAGTAGGCAACTTTTTTCTTTAGCGTTTGTTAGAGTTTTACAGGCGCTAAAGTAACAATGAAGAACACCCCCGAATAAAAAAAAAGTATATTTTATATAAAAAAGTACATTATATGTTTCAAATTACATACATATGTCATTGGCACATTGCCATTAATATGCATGGGCAAAAAAAAAAAAATTATAAGCAAATTTGGCTAACAAATAATATAATAAAATAACAGCTGCCAAAAGCGACAGCAAAGGCAGACAGACTTAGCAGTTGTGAACACATCCATACATACATATACAGATGTGAAGCACTGTCTCATGCATAGCTAAGTTTTATGAGTTTTGCATATTCAAAAGTGCTTACGAAATTAGTTCATTTGCAAAAATACGCATAACTCATACGTAAGTAAGCACACAGTGGCGTATTTATATCAACTGGGGCCCGCGGCAAATTATGCAGATGCTGTTTGCTTTTATCATTAATATTTATTAAATATTGAGACACATTACCGGAGAAATTTGTGGCTTAGGTGCAATGAGTTTAAAAAAGAACAAACATGTGATCGAAACAATAATGTTGTGCAACACTGGCACGAATTTGATTTAGATCGGCATTAAACTGTCTTATGTGTTGTGTGTGGGCAGAGCAATATAGGCGATTTCAGCAATCCACCAATAACGAGCGGGTAAGATCAGTTCGATTTCATTAGCTCGCTCTGCCCCTTTCCCCTTTGACACAGTGGGTTATTGTTCCGCCACTGTAAAGCACGTAAGCACGTGGTCCACATACGAAACTCAACAGAAAAGCAAAAAAAAAACAAAAAAAAAGAGGCGTCCAAAGCAGAGCACAGCCGCGCAGAGAAGGGCAGTGAAGAGAACAAGAGTATGAGAAGCGTCAAGCGTCGACAGCCACTAACCGAAAACAGCTGCCAGCAGTGCACAATGCAAACAAGCAAACACGAAAACCAAAACGAAAAGATGATTATGATGATGAAGAAGAGGAGCGAACGCAGTAAACAGAGAGCGATGGTAAACGGCTGTGTTTAGTGAGCATGTGAGTGAGTGAGTGAGAGTGCAGTGGGCAATAACAGCAGCATGCGAAAGTGGCAAGTGACGACCGGCGAGTAAAGGCGTCGCTTGCTATACACGTACACACACACACATACAGACGTGTGTGAAATGCTGCGCTGTTTGTGCTAAATTTTGTTTTAATTTATTATTTTTTTTTTTTTCTGTTTCGACGTTGCTTGCGGCGACATTGCGAATAATTTTACTATTGCCGTTGTTGTCGCCTCTACAGTTGCTACTTTTGAGTGTTTTTTTTTCTTCTTCTACGTCTTCATTTTTATTCGCTGGCACTTCTGTTGTTTAATTAAAACATGAAGTAAACCGTAAACAATGAATAATTCACGTCATTATTACAACGACAATGACAACAACAAAAACACCAACAGCAAAAATGGTGACGACGTTGACGACAACTATGACGAAGGCGATCACAAACTTTCACTGCCCTCAACTTACACACACACACACACACACACGCACACATGTAGCCAAACGCGCTCCCTGCGGTTGTCAGACACTTTTTGCACAAAATGTTTTTTTTTTTTGCTTTACCTTCCATACATGTCGTCTCTTTTTCTCTTTGTGTTGTTGTTGTTATATATCAACGTTCAGTTTTCTTTTCATTTGGTTAACTTGCTTTTTGTGTTTTTCTCTTATTTTTTTGCTTTTTCTTTTTTTTTTTATTTTTGTCGTGCGCGCATTTATGCAAATATCATAACGAAAACAACACCAACAACGAGTGGGTGGAAGGGTGAGTCTGCAAACATACACACACACACACACACGCACACTGCACTGAGCGTTACAAAAAAAAGTAGTGCATACTTTGGGGAGCGCACATTGTTTTGTAATTATAATTGACAGTGGCAGCCAATTCGCTTTTTGTAACCGCATGCCCGTTTTTATGACCAACACACAAAAAAAACAAAAAAATAAAGGAAAAAAAAACTCCTCTTGAGTGCAATAAGCGAGTTGGCAGTTGACTGTTAAAGAGGGGAAGGCAGCAAGGCGGTTCCAGGAGCTGGAGCTAGAGCAGAAGAGGAAGAGCCAGCAAGTCGAATAAGTTTATTAAAATTTTTATAATGTCACCGCTTGTGGCAGTTCGCTTCTTCTTCCATTCTGTTTTTTATCACACTTGCGCTTACGATCTCTCGCTCTTTCGCTCACTTCCCTTTAAACAGCATGACATTACAGTTAGTTTGTTGATTTGTCACGTCGCTAAAATTCATTTCGTGCAACTGACCCAATTAATAAAGTAAAGAGGAACCAACCACAAACCACAAAATCAACATAAATGACAAAATGCCAAGCAAAAATACTGAGTCTGTTAATCTGATGAAGCAAATTTTCAATTTTGCACACATTATGGCAAAATAATTTCAAATAGAAAATCAAAAAAAAAAATAAATAAAATAAACAATAATTATAAAACATAACTGCGCAAAATTTGAATAAAAATGATATGGAAAAAAAAGAAAATAGAAAAATATAAAGCTTAATTAAGTAGTATTGAGCAAAGGCAACTTGAAACGAATCCATTTACATATAGTATGTATATATGTATGTATGTATGTGAATTTTTATATTTGAGTAATCTGCCTGATTCGGCTAAATAAGTTTGCGTTCGAATATTTTATTCAAATGTTTTTCCTTCTATTATAAAGTTTTTCATTGTTATATTGTGTGCGTTGTTGTTGTTTTTGTTTTTTTTTTTTCATTTTTTTGTTATTTCTTAAGCAACATCAAAGCATTGCCATTGCTTATCAGCGAAAATTCAGTACAGCAGAGCAGAGTAGAGCAAAAATAAATTAGAAAAACTACAACAATTTGAAAGGAATGAACGTCAAAAATCATCGACGATTTCAAACCAAAGAAGCAAACAAACTTTTCATCAAACAAATCGCAAGTCGTGTTGTGAATTGAGTGACGACGACGTGTTGTTGTTGTTGTTATTGTTGTTGTTTGTTGAATGCAATCTAATAATTGGATCAATTCCATAATGACAATGGCAAAAAAGAAGAAGAAGAAAAAAAGAGCGCTCAATTGACAAATGAGAAACTGAATGGCTGAGAAATGAAATGCAAGCAAACGAAATTGAAACGAACTTTGCACCGTTGATGAAGCTGACGTCGGCGTCGTCGTTGTCGTCGTTGTTGCTGTTGCCGTTGCTGCTGTTGTAGTTGTAGTTGACATCGTCAGTGACAATGATGGCTATTCAATTGATGTGCATGGAACAATAAAACGGCAGTAGCAACAACAACAACATCAGTGGCAAAATATGCTGCTGTTGACAACAACAACAACAAAAGCAATAATAACAACAAACCAAAATGATGACACCAAAGCGACTTGCATATTGAGCGAAGATGAACGATTGAACAATTGAATGAATGACTCAATGCATGAATGAATGAATGAACAAGCAAGTGAATGAACGTCACTTATTCAACAACAACAACAACAACAACAAAAACTTCAGCATTGTTAAAATGCTTCGACTTATAACTTATCCGCACCGACTGCCCCGCCACGCCAAGCCATTCCGTTCCATTCCATTGTCACGCCCCTCGTTGTCGTGCACTCGCAAAATGTTTCCATTGACATGTTGGTCGTCAACCTCAAAATTGTGTACGTTTGAAAATGAGCTCAACATAGAAACTGAATTCGTATTGAAATTGAAACGTTGACCACGAAAAAAACAGCAACAACAACAACAATAATGAAAAGTATGCAATGGCGTTGTGTGTCTGTCTGTCTGTCTGCTGGTATGTATGAATATTTCATTCTCAATTAGAAATTCATACCTTAGACTCAGCTTAGATCTCAACAAATACGCTTTAAAATGCGTTAATGAAATGCCTTCACTTTGCATATCTTTTTATTATTTATTTATTTTATTTTGCCGCAGAATATTCGAGTGTGAGATACATCAGCATCAACGACAGATCAGAACTTTTCTTATGTTCAAGCGAAAGCAAACAAACAATTGTATAAAAAGAAATCCCATTAGGTCAGTTGATATCTTAAACCGCAAAAAGCACAACAGATAAATAAAAAGAACACAAATGCGATTTAAAAAGCTATAAAAAAAAAGAAAAAAAAAAACAATAATGCAAATAACGTAAACAAAAAAAAAACATTCACTTGCAAAGAGAGTTTTAGCGGGACGGCTGAAGAGTGCAATCGAGGTGCATGTGTGTGTGTGTGTGTGTGAGTCAGAAAGAATGAGCGCATACAGGTAAGCAACGTGAGCAACAACGGCAACGAATCAAAGAGCACGCTCATTTACCGTTGCTGAAATTTGCTTATATTTTTTGTCACTTTCTTTTTAGCACAACACAGCACAGCACAGCACACAACAACAAATACAATTTTATGGTAATTGAAACAATTGAAATTTTAGATAATTTCTAAGCCGCGAATATGAAAATTATATGCCACTGTTGTTGTTGTTGTTTATTATTTATTTTACTTTGTTTACAACAATATATCGCACACACACATACACACACACACAGCGCAGTCACTTTGCGCTGTCGCTGACGCTTTGCCTTTCTAATTAGCACACTCGACTTTGTCTTGCAATCCAACGCTCGAGTCGAGCAGCGCGCTGTCAGCCGTTTGGCCAATAAGGCGTCTACGACTGAAACTTAAACAAACAATTTAATGCAAAAAAAAAATTATATTTTAATATTTCGCAAGCAGCAAAAGCAACAAAATGTGTATTAAAAATAAGCAACTTTAAAACTTGCAACAAAACAACAACAAATATGAAATATCAGCAGAAAAGAATGAAAAAAAAAAATCAGCAATTAACACAATTATTCAAGCAATAACAAAACAACAAAAAGCTCGAGAATGACGACGTGCTCGCTAATCTAATAAGAATAACCGGTTAAATAAGCCAAGTAAAGCGAACAAAAAAAATAAATAGAAAATAAGAATTATAAAAATAAAGTTAGTTGATTGTGTGTAAGAAGCTGAAAAGTGTGCTAAAAAGTACTCGTCGCAAAATAAAACTGTAAAAGTGCAAAATCCAAAAAACAAAAACAACAAAACTTTAACTGAAATGTTGTTACACATAATAAATCTTTAATTGACTGAGAGCGCGAGAATTATCTCGTATAAGCGAAACAAAACAACAACAATAAAACAAAAAAATAAACTTTAACCGAAAGATGACAACAGCAGCAACAACAACAACAACAGTAACAAGTAGAAAACACCGTTGAAATTCATCTGCTCAGTTGCGCTTAGAATTTCAACGCTTACGAAAGTCATTTCTACAACGAACACAAACGAGCAACGATTATTTTTGCTCTTTCTTATTGTTTTTATTGTCTTTCCTTTTTTTTTTTTTTGTTATATCACACTGTATGTCGTATCAGTAATAAAAGATAACAACTCGGCAACAACTCAAAGCCAGAATGCAACAACAACAACGAATGATAAGAAATATTTTATGAAAAAAAAAATTAATAATACAACAAAATTCAAAGTAACATCAACATAAATATCAACTCACTACAAATGCAAACAATTCTAATAAAAAAAAAAAAAAAATATTAATAACAATAAGGAAGCAACAACAACAACAACTGCTCAATTTGTTTGCGATTTCACACACTCAACAACACACACACGCACACGCACGTACGCATAGAAGGAGCAGTGTTAAATCAAAGTAAAAGCAAAAAAAAACAACAACAAGAAAAGTAGCGAGCGACTGAGCGAGCGCACTGATTACCTTTTTGTGCTAAATTCTTATCAAATTACATACATCAGTACATCAAATAGCGAGAGCGCGCATGTGAGACAGATTGAGAGCGTAAAGAAGTTCAGTTGGAAGCGTGCATGTGTGAGTGTGAATGTGTGAATGAAATGTCTCGTGAGCTTAGCTTTTTCGCTCTCGCTAAACAACAACAAAGTCGACACATACACACACACATAAGCACGAAGAAAACAAAGACAACGAAGTAATGATTATGTGTCGTCGTCGGTCGGTTGACGACTGCGTCATTGTCGCAAACTGATCGAGCACGTTGAGAACGAGCAAAACGAAGCACGGAACGACAAACAGGCGACAACAGCAACAACAACAACAACAACACGTTGGCGGTTCGTTTACAGATTTGCGGGCGGCTGTGCTGGCATCAGTTAGCCTAGGCGCAGGAGCTAAGGCATCAAAAGGCGACATAGAGTGCTACAAAGTTCAAAAAGCGAATACAAACGTGAGAAAAAAGAATGAAAAAAAACCCAACAAACAAACAACAAAAAAAGTGCTAATAAATTTGAATGAAAACACAAAAGAACAACAACAACAACGTAAAGTTTACCTTTGTTTAAGGTAGAAGTGCAACGTCAAAGCATTAAAGGCGTTTTCTTTGTTAATCAAGCATTGAAGTTTGAAGTTGACTGAAGTGAAGTGAAGTTTTGTTTTGTTTAGTTTAGTTTTCTACTTTCTTTTTGTTTTATGCAACACTCTAAATCGCTGCAGCTTCAAAGAAGAAGCAAAAAAGCAAACAAACAAACAAACAAATAAATAAAGCGAAAGGCTTAACTTGGCCAACAACAGCAACTTATAACATACTAATAAAAAGTGTTGGCCAGCTGGGCAATTGTTGTGTGAATTGTGCGAGTGCGCGTTCATTCACTTGCTTGTTCGCTCACGCGCTTGTACGCTTGTACGTCCGAACGTTCGTCCGTGTACGTACAATTGCAAAATATTAAAAGTAACACCTACAAAAGCGATAACAACACTAACAACAAAAATATTAACAACTTGCGAAGAAGACGACGACGACAACAACGAATACAATAACTGTTAATAACAGCGCATAATAATTATCAACAACAACAACAACAACCACAACAACTACTACTACAACAATGGCCAGAGATAGGCTGCCCGAGCTATTACAGGTAAGAAAAATGAGTATTTGTGTTTGTTTATTTATTATTATTTTAGTGTTGTTGTTGTTTTACGTTGTTATATGTATGCATGTATGTATGTAGTTTGTTTTTTAATAAATTTTTTTTTATTTTTACCCCAACGTTGGCTTATTGGGTGTTACTGCCAAGCAGTCACGCCGCCGCTGTCACTGCAAAAACTGTAACGGAGCGCGCGCCAAATTAATATTATAACTAATAACTAACTACTTTAAACACACACAGTTAGATAAACATACATACATCATACATACATACACACTGAAATCTCTATCCCTAGAGCGAAGGAGCTGTCAATTGTGTAACTTACGAACAATTATTAGTGACTAAAAAAACAAAGATATTACAACAATAATAATAGAAAACAAAAAAACAATTTATTTCAATTTGTTGCTTTCCTTTTTATTTGTATTTTTTTATCTCTTTACCTTGATTGTCAATTTCATCTTAATCATTTGTTTGTTTTTTTTTTGTATTTCTGTTTTTTTTTTGTTGTATGATTGACGATTGCAGCGCTCGATTAGCACAACATCAACGGCCTCAACATCGTCGAATGGTTCGCCATATGCGGAGACCACCATACCGATTCTAACAAACGCCACCGGAAACGCGAACAACAACAGCACCGGCAACAACATGGCGCAGCATTCGAATGTGAACGCCATTTTGAATCCGGTAAGTAACAACAAATAAGACAAGTCAAGTCCTGCGAGTCCGAGTGCGAGTGCGAGTGCGAGTTTAATGTCATTTGCACAGCGAATGTTTGTGAATTTTCCGTTTTCTGTCAAGCACACAACAACAAAAACAACAACAACTATGCACATCAAAGTTGACCGATCGTTTGAGCAAGCATAAAAACAACAACACGCCGCCGTCAAACTTGCTATCGCTATCAAAATTATTTCCATGCAGTGCTTTGCCGCCTTGTAACCATTTCCGATTGGATTTATGTTGATCCAAAAAAAAAAAAACAACAAAAAAAAAGAAGAAGAAGAAGACAAAATAGTTTCATTTACATTGCACATTTGAAAATACACGTTGACGCTTATCAGTTGGGCAGAGCATGAATCACAAAGATTTGCTTCAATATTGTTATAGGTTATTTTATAAATAGTTTTTTTTATTTTTTTTTTTTATTTGATTTATAAGTTTTGTTGTTAGTATGCGTGAAACGTCATGTGAAACTTGTTACAGTTGATGACGTAGAAGAAATATTTTCATCGTTGTCGTTCCGTTGCTTTCTCGCACTCGTTTGTACTTATAGTACATATACATACATATATTATTATGAAGTGAGCTCATGCGAAATATATTTTAGTAATTTAACGTTTTAACAACAAATTTACTATTTTTTTTTTTTTTTTTTTGCAAAAATCTTTTCACATGTGCTCTTCTTCTACTCTACGGCTGCTTGGATCGCCCACAGTACTCGGAGATTCGTATGCATTTAGCGCAAATTGCCTCCAATCTGGAGGCAATGACACGCATGACTCAAACGATTAACATACGCAACTTTAATGGTAAGTGTGACAAATAGTTTCAATGAATTTATGTGTGAATTTATAATGTCTGTGCATATTTCTATAGAAAATGAAATGGATGATTTACGCAATCAAAATCTGAAAATTGGACAACAACTAATGAGCAAATTCCGTGAGTTCAAAGCGAATCTGCCGGCGGAGAATGATTACTGCCTTGAGGCGCGCATGAAGCGCACGCTCTTCTATGGCCTGCATCAGAGCTACATAAACATTTGGCAGAAGAACGAAGAGTTCCTGCAGAATTATGAACGTAGACTTAAAAAGAACCTACAGATGCATTCACATATAAGTAAGTATATGTTATTGTTGTCTTTCTTTTTTTTATAACAAACGCGCTTATCTCTTAGTCAATTGCAATGCCACTGAGGAGGAGATTGAGGTGTTCATAACGAATAAGACAACAAATCTCTTTGTTGGCAATGTGAGTACTAAATTTATTGTTATGAAAACTTATTTTAATTAGATAATGTCTGTCTTGTGTGTAAACGCTTAGATATTGGAGGAGACCGAAAAGGAACGCAAAACGTTGCGTGATCTCATGGATCGTTTTACTGAACTGAAAAAACTGGAAAAGTCTATTGAGGATGTCCACGCATTGTTTTTGCGCATACAAACGCTTGTGCTCGAGCAGAGCGAAACGATCCAGCGTGTCGAGTTTCATGCTCAACAGGCGTCGCTCTATGTGGACAAGGGCCAGGACGAGCTCAAAGAAGCGGAGAAACATCAGAAGAAAGCGCGCAAGGTAAATGTGTTGCAATCAAGTCTAAGTGATTATCGCTCAATGCATTTTTAATTACAGAAAAAAATAATGCTCATCGCAATTACTGTGACGGTATTAATAGTTTTAATATTTATTGGTATTTATTTATGACCAAAAATTTGTTTTTTATGTGCAATATTTAATTACAATACTATTTTTTTTTTTTTATTAATTTTGTGTAATTAGTTTAGGTATTGTACAAAATAATAAAATTTGCCATCTTTAAATATTAGAAACATTTGTTTTTGACTGTACTAAAACATGTTTGGCTGCTTCAAAAACGTCAATTTTAAAGAAGCGTTATGTCTAATTCACCACCGACTGTTAATGAAACACAACTAGCCGCAATTTTATCGTGTTGACGTTAACTGTGTTTCATCAACTTTTCGCTTCATTTTCACCACGAACCTACCCCGAATTTGGGGGAGTCACCCACGATGACCTAGCCGACCTGAGCTAGACAGCATTTTTCATCTTGCGAACTACGTCTTGGCGACATGACATGCGATATTTGCAATCAAATATTCTCTGAGTACATGGCACTGGCTCAAATAAGAGGTGTTTTGGTTGAAAGTTGGCGGGCTCTTATTGCAATTTACAACACTGTTCGTAGTGTTGACGAATGCCAAAAGCGATAAAAACAAGTGATGAGCTAAACCGTGATCATGGACAATGTTCGGAACCTACCCCTAATTTGGGGGAGTGCGAACACTCCCAATTACGACGAAAATATTCGCAGCAGAAACCGCAAAAACGAAAATTTTCATTTTTAAATTTGTTCACTAAATTTGTTTGCGACTTTTTTCGGCGAAGCGAACAGATTCATTTTGTAGCTTTTTCAAATGTGGACTATCCTCTTCTGTCATGCTTGAGCGCGACACTTTAGCGCCAATGTTGCAAATCTTCGATTCAATTTGCGTTTCAACAGTCTTGAGCCATTCTGAATTTGAAATTAATTAATAAAATCAATACGCAGATAATCTGTTTAGGAAGATATCAGGCAGTTGATATTGCTATTACTCACTTAATTGATAGTTGATGAGTTGCAAATGAAAATAAGTAAATAGAAAATAAAACAGTTTTATTATTGATATTGATATGTTTTGTCTCATTCTCATACGGACTGTCCTTGTCTTTGCTGTCATACTACATACAGCTGCTGCACTTCAACAAAAGGCGCGCAAAAAATAAGTTGCCGGTTTTTGCTATTTTCAATTATTAAATCAGTTTAGAAAGAACACTTATTTACAATGGCACTTTGGGTAGATAAACATCGTCCTCGTGAATTAGCGAAAATGGATTATCATAAAGTAAGCATTAATAAAACTAAAGAATTTTACTCTACAAGTTGATTTTCCGTAAAGGAACAAGCTGATGATCTGCGAAATTTATGCAAACAAAATGACTTCCCACATTTAATGTTCTATGGACCATCCGGGGCTGGCAAGAAGACGCGAATCATGGCAGTGTTGCGTGAATTGTATGGACAGGGTGTGGAGCGTCTGCGCAACGAAACAGCCAGTTTCACTACACCTTCTAACAAGAAGATAAGCATTATGACAATCAACAGCAACTACCATTTTGAGGTCAATCCATCTGATGCGGGAATCTACGACCGTGTTGTCGTCATAGAACTTATTAAACAGGTAGCACAAACTCAGCAAATCGATACCAATAACCAACGAGAATTCAGAGTAATCGTGCTCTCCGAGGCTGATGAACTAACAAAGGATGCACAGCACGCTTTACGTAGGACTATGGAAAAGTATATGGGAACGTGCCGCATTATACTATCTGTAAATTCAACGTCACGCGTAATACCAGCAATACGTTCACGTTGTCTAGGCATACGCGTATCAGCACCAACAGAATCTGAAATGACTGCCGTATTACAGAGCACTTGCAAACGGGAAGGTCTCACACTACCACGCGAATTGGCTTCGCGTATTATTGAAAAATCGGAAAGAAACCTGTGCCGTGCATTGCTTATGCTAGAAGCTTGTAAAGTGCAACAATATCCGTTTACTGCACAGCAAGCTATTGTAGAACTAGATTGGCAAGTGTTCCTTCGCGAGACAGCCAACCAAATCATACAAGAGCAAACACCAGCCAAACTTGAAAAAGTGCGCGAACGTCTATACGAGCTTCTAGCGCAGGGCGTACCGCCGCATACAGTCTTTCGCGGCTTGGTCCAGCAACTAGTTTGCAAATGCGATATGTCTATTAAAGCAAAAACACTTGAATATGCGGCGTTGCACGAACATCGCATGCAAAACGGCTCCAAACATATTTTCCATCTTGAGGCATTTGTTGCACAATTTATGAGTATTTTTAACAGTTTTATTGCTGATTCAATGATGCTTGATGACTTTTGAAAACATCAATCAACTTATTTTTTTTAATAAAAAATTATTCTTAAAAAATGTTTTTATATTATAATATTTTAGGGATTTTGTTGTTGACTTAAGTCACGACGATGTATGTATGCTGTCTTGACTTTCTCCAATTTTACCTTTTCAAGCTCATTCATGTACTTAGTTATAGCATCTTCAACATTCACATGTGCCTGGAATGAAAGTAAATAATGATAGTAAAGGAATTTTGGTTTATCATTTTGAATTTAATCACTCACCACTTTGTATTCAACCCTATCTTTGCTATTCAGTTTAAGGCCATACAATAAAACGTCAAGCACGTTTACTGGTAAAGCCAGCGGTGGGTTGGAAACTCCAATTGGATGCTTGAAACTGAAGTATTCCGAACCTGAACCCAGCATAGCATTGATCATTTCAACAGCAAGGTCTGCAGCTTCAAGCAAGCGATTATACTTTACGAAAAGATTTAGTAATTCAGGACAGTTGCTGGACTTGTATGAATTAAAGAGCCATTGTGGTACGAATTTGTTCAGGAAAAGTAACTTATTAACAACAGTTTTTCTTATCGAAGTGGAATCTGGATCCTCATATTCCTCAATTAGCTTTTGCATTAGTAACCATGCCATATTGGAGGCTTTTTTTTGGTAAGGCAAATCTTCGAAATAAAGGAAAATATTAATAGTCAATATTAGGAATTTTTTGATTGCTTTAAGCAGTTACCAGATAAATCATTTTCTTGCAGCCACTTCCATGCATCAGCAACTTTTTCATCGACTACTCGAACACAAGCAACAGTCAAGCTATCGAAGATTGGCAGCAACGATACACTAAAACTTTTTCCGAGAGTTATTGCCGATGTGAACAAACCATAACTTGCCAACAGGTATGATAACTCTTGTGCACTCGCATTTATGTATGAGTGTATATCTTTACGATGATGCGAGAGCTCTTTCAGTGCTTCAGAGTGATGAAGTTCTCGACGCACATCATCTATGGTTACAACGACGACTTCTTTAACATCGCCCTCGATAGTATCCTCATTGGCATTACCATCATCCCCCACCAGTGGCTTCACAATCCAACGATGACGTTCATCGGTCAATTCCATTGCGTTTATGCAAATAAGTAGTGAATCACAACGTTTCTTTAAAGCATCTGGCGCGTCGATTTCAATAAGATAGCGGCATGCCTGTTCGTACATAATAGACGAGGCTAAATATTAAGAAAGAAAACTTTCAATAATTACATGAACATTAATTAATTACTATGACTAAATACCTTTACGCATGTTTTCGTTGTTTACGTGGAAAGCATACAGAAAATTATATACTTCGTTTTGTTCCATTGTTAATGATTGAGCACGCGACTCAACTATTGATTCAAAGTCATCGTACATGTCAGTGTATGGAAAACGCATAAGCAAATCGAGACGTTTACGCTGGAAGAGCGTTATAACAAGTTGCCGTAAGCAATCCTTGCGTCGGGAACGATCTGCATTATGGATGAGTGAGTGATATGCCTCCTCAAAATGCTCCAGTAGAAGATGATTATTGAAAACTATTGATTGGAACATGGGAAGGTATGGATCTTTTTTATCCAAGAGACGTTGTACTACTTCGGCCATTGAAATGATGTAATTTAATGCATTATGCTGTTCAAACAATTGTATAACTTTGAGGTAGTAAAATGAAACCGCCTGATTGGTAATCTCTACATCAGGTGTAAACATATACATATCCGGTCCAACAATGTGTTCCAATTTTTCATAGAGTGGTGTATTCTTTAGTATACGTTCGAAAAGAAACTTTTCCTTGAGGACACCACGAACGCATTTTAGAAAAAGATTGTAAGCTTTATTTGTTTCACCACAATCCAGTAACGATACAGCAAGAATAAACCGTCCTGTAAAAAGAGATAATACATTAACACGTATAAATTAAACATTTGTGTACAATCTTACTTGAATTAAGGTTCCATTCACACCATGTTGCTAATTGACGCACATAGTCCTGTATAATGACATGTTGGCACGTATTAAACAGCCACTCACCAAATACAAATTCATGACTAACTACCCAACTGTATTGCAATAAATGGATAAAAAAAAGTTTTATTTAAATTGGGAGTATGTGATTTGATGCACGCCACACTTACATGAGTCTGTTGACATAATAAATTAATGGCTGAAGAGTGTATTGGAACTTGTGCTGCTTTTCTTGATATTTGTTCGATGATACAAAGAGTGATAATGCTGAATAAAGACCCTTGGACTGAAGGAACAAATGCAAAAGCGTTGTGCTGCTAATAAGTCTGCTATAGCTTGAATAAATACGATTGACATCGCGTTGTAAATGTGCACGGCAAAGACGTTGCATTGATGTCTCACTGTTTGGTAAAGCAATAACTGTTGCGGAATCAAGAGGATTTTATTAAAATATTGCCAACTTACAGTGTTGGTGGTGCACTTAAGCTGACTGGTGTCTCCGCAATCCAGACCATTATATAATAGGCTTGCAGAAAAACTATTGTGTCTGGCATAAACCTTAAACGAAGCGCCTCCAGCATATCTACCGGCACCGAAAAGGTGTCATTTGTTATTATCATTTGTTGTAAGATTGACAGGTTACGACACAAAGCGAATCTATAGAGGAATATAAAAATCAGTAATTTTTTAAACAATCGGAATATTTTAGTAACTTACCGCATTCTAACAGTCTGCTTGATTGTTTCTGAGACCACAGATAAACCATACTCACTGCCAAAAAGTGAACCAATTGACAGAAATACTCTTGATGTTTGAGAAAGTTCTAAACCATGTTATAAAATATATTGGACTCTGCTTTTCCTTACTCAATCGTTCAAACATTTATTCTTACCTGTATGCGTTTGGTCATCATTTTCAGCCTCTATGCGAAGCATGTTATGAAGTAAGTCTACTGCATGGCATAGATTCTTAATGTTAAGTAGTTGCTGTTGAAGTCTAACTAGAAAATTTGGCGGCATTGCTTGTCGTTCGGTGCCACCAGCAAGTAACTCATCCGTTAGATTACTAATGAGAACAGCAGGCATCTCCAGCTGATACATTTTTTTATCCAACTCAATTTTTGTTTCTTCTGGCAGCCACTTTTCAATGTCTGACAAAATCATTAACAAATTACTTAAGTCCTTGCCTTCCTGAAAGCTATCAGAAAAGTATTTGTGAATAACAACAGTCGAATCGGCATCTTCTCCAACGAGCATTAGGTGTTCGAGCATATCGCAGGGTCGTAGTAAAGAGAATGATTGCTTACGAACTACACATACTGCATCAATTGTATCAATAATAACAATGCCGATGGGCTCGGCATCTTTTAAATGATACTGTTCGCAGCATGAATAAAAACGCTCCCACAGTCGCAAAGCAATCTCCAAATACTCTTCGTCACTAATTACAAACTCTTTCATTTCATTTTGTATCTCATCTTCCACTGCTTGACATACTTGTTCTTTAAGAACGGACATTGTCAATTGCTTCATATCGAAGAACATATTAACACGTCGAAACATCTACATTGAATACAAAAATTTAATTTAAAAAGCGATCATTCACTAAATTTATGTTTTCTATACTCACGTAAAGTGCCTTAGTTATAATAGTGCGATCAAATTTACCCGGCTGAAATATGTATGAGCAGTAGGCTTCCCTTGGATCAACACCTTGTTCAAT
The DNA here is from genome assembly GCA_034638295.1 of Phortica okadai. Classification (NCBI taxonomy): domain Eukaryota; kingdom Metazoa; phylum Arthropoda; class Insecta; order Diptera; family Drosophilidae; genus Phortica; species Phortica okadai. The sequence continues at coordinate 42,220,421 of CM067848.1, read as the reverse complement.
GGTTAAACAGTAACGATCCGGCGGTGGGGGTTCTAATGCAGCTGACACCCATTCCATGCTCACATTTTGCTTAAGTGCAAAACTTGATATACTAAACTCGCCTTCAGCGTTGTTCCATAAAGCCCAGATGCGCGACTCAGACACACTAAAATCGGCCATGTCAATATGCGGTGCTTGAATGCTTCTAAGCCGAACGAGGCTTATACTGTAACCATTGTTTTCATTTACGTCAGTGTGGATATCCACACAAACAAATTCGGCGAATGTGGAATGGGATATATAAACACAAAAACTTTTATCGTTAATTTTGCGTAAAGAGCTATTTTGAAGTCCTTGAGTATGCTCTGTAGTGCTACTTTGCAAACAGCTTATAGTGCTCACCGATTGAAACGTAACCGTTGACCAAAGTTGTAGGTTATCACTACGGTAGAGAGCTAATAAGAAAACAACACCGTCGATATTACTAAATGCCAAGGAGGTAGCGTAGTCATTTGAGTCGTTTCTTCCAATGAAAGCACCTTTAAGGTTGGATAGAAATCTTGGCATTAAGTGTGGTCCCCTAAGCTCATGAGCGGTGAAATTTCCAGTGCTTGTATTCATCACGTAAAACATCAATTTAGTCTGATAAGCCAATGCAAAGTATGCTTCATTCCCTTCCTGAGACATAAAACAAGTTGCGGCGTGCGGCAACTGATTTTGCACGGAGCCATTGCCATCAATGACTTGATATGTATTGGGATCATGTAAGCTTGGGTTACTGGTAATATCGCGAAATATCGAAAACGATTGAAGGTTGTTAAGGCGAATCGACGAAGTATCTGCGGTACTAGAACTGCTGCTTATTGTGGCAGCACCGCTATGTCGACTCTCTTTATCGTAACCGGTAGTGCGTACCAAGTTGGACTTAGGGTCAACATGATGCGGAAAAACGAAACGATGTAAACTACTGATAGTGGCGACCAGTAACGTTACATTGTGTTCGTGTTCAGTTATTGAGACTGCCAATACTGTTGTATCTGTGAATCGCAAACGTATCTTATTTTTTGTGAGCGTGTAATCCAAACTTATCTCCGTCAATTCCAGCAAATCTTGATATATACGCCTGTTAGAAAAATAGTGGTGTATTGAATTCGGCTGTCTTATCCAAAGTCAATCTTACCAATATATAAACCTATTTCGATCTTGTATGTGCTCCAGATTCTGGTAACAATAGCCACCCGATTTCTCCGATGTTTTTATGTCTTGAAGAGTATGTTGTGTTCCTAAATACTCAAAATGTGAACATTATTGTTAAATTTTTAGGTGCCTCTAAACTAACCTGTGTTTATTTCCACTTCTACCCATTCTTCAGGACTTATATTGGTGGGTATTACTTCACGATAACTTAAACTATGATCCATTTTTACCACATTTAAGAAAAACACAAGCCAAACAACGAGCAAACAACAATCGCTAACGTTACAACCCGGCGCCAAATTCCTAACCTCAGCGATTAATTGCTTAAAAATAGCCAAAGTTAATACACTTCACAACACTCTTTTATCCCGCGTGCATCAAACTTTCGCGTTTCGTTAAAATGACGGAAAATTCGGAAAACCAAGATAGGACGAATATTCTAATATGCCTCCCGGGACAACGGTTATGTAGAATTGAACCCAACGTAGTAGCTGGCATTGGAACTTATGAACTAGACGGATATTTGCATGCATCGAAATCTGGAATAGTACAAATCGATCACTCTGAGGTTGTGAGTTAAAAATAATTCTGATTACAGAAATTGAACTATAAATGTGTTCTTTCAGATGAGGGTTATTAATGTGCGTAAACCCGGGAGCACAGTGGTGATTCCCAGGATTGGTGATGTTGTCACGGCACGCGTGTTAGTCACGAATCCTCGGTTTATTAAGTGCACTATTTTTGGAATTGGCGATGTTATGTTAGAGTGCGGTTACCGTGGTATCTTACGAAAGGAGGATGTACGTGAGACGGAAAAAGATCGTGTTGACATCTATAAGTGCTTTAAACCGGGTGATCTTATTCTGGCCAAAGTTATTAACCAAATTGAGCAATCGTTCCTATTGAGTACCGCTGAAAACGAACTTGGAGTAGTGGTAGCCTACGCCAGTGATTTGCGACACAGCCGAGTGCCAATGGTACCTATTGGTTGGGAGGAAATGCAGTGTCCACAGTCATTACAGAAAGAGCCTCGAAAAGTGGCCAAAGTTATTCCAGAAAGTCATTTTAAAAACGAAACTTAAACCGCAGTGTTGCACGATTCATATATTTTAAGTAGGATAAGTTAACCAACACTTGTAATATAACTGATGATGCTTTTGTGTGAGCGACTCACGCAAAAGAAGAAGCAGTCGTGTTTTTTTTTTTTGACAGTGAAATGTGAATATATTGTTTTATATTTTCCGTTTTCAACAATTTGATGCATTGCTTAAGTCTTTTGTTCGTCTTAGCGTAGATAATAAATCAATTTTCATAATATAATTGTGTAGACAACTTGTATTCTGACAAAAAGCAATGTCTGAAAAGCCGAAAGGTGACGTGTCGTCTTCACCGCGTATAGTGAAAAATCCACTTTTGAGCGCATCTGTAACGGGTCTAACATTTGATGATTTCCCCAATAAGCCGCAGCTACTCCCAGCCGCACCACCAATCGTCCATTCGGCTCCACTGGCTCCAGCACTAATATCTGCCTTACACAACCGTGGTAAGTAGATAAGATCATTTTATTACCTGTTGCATTGACTCATGTCATAAATGTTTATAAAGCTGTAGTATTCAAGTCAGATTTTTCGATTGTTTTCTTAATAAGAATTTCTTATCATAGGCGATTTGTCACTGATCTTATGTTTTATTAAATTTAATTTTTATTACTTTTGTTTTTTTAAACAACTTGTTTAGTAAATTTGTTTCTTTAACATTTTAACATATAAAAATAATAACTTAAACAACAAATAACCTTAAGACTATTCCATGCTGCGAGTTGAGTGCGAACGGTATGTCGGCAGTTCTAAAGATACTTTGCGTCGCCGGCAACACCAAACAATGCTTGCTATCAAAAGTACAATTAAAAGCAACAGAAGAACTGCGCCTAAGGCAATAGCAGCAATTGAAGCCTCTGTAAGCACAATGTCACGCACGTCGATGTTATAGCTCCGTTGGTTTCCAGCCGTGTCGTAAGCAAGTAGTGAAACCTTTGGCTCACAACAAGTCGCCATGTAACTAGCCTTTAGCACATCATTTGAACCAACTGTATAAGAATTGCGATAAAAGAGTCCATCTGAAGGCGTAGTTTGCAGACGCAATATGCCAGACTGCCAGTCTTGTGCCGTCAAGTCCATAGACCAAAAACGTTCTGCACAATTCAAAGAGTCAGCAGCGACGCCATTGCAACGATTACCAAACTCCCATGAAATTGTAGGCGCTGTGGTATCCTGCAAAACAATTGCTTAATAAAAAACTACGATCATTGAATGAAAAGAATATGTTTTACCTCAGCATCGATTGAGGTCACCACTTTCAAAACGAGCGATAGCGATGACGTTTCCCTGCCATGAGTGGTAAATGTGATTCGATCAATTGTGCCTTGGACTGTACCTGTTGGCACCAGTACAGTTAAGCTTACTGTAGCTGTCTGGTAAGCCCCCAGTTGTATGCTAATAAAGATCAGTTCGAATTTTATTATATAATGTTCGGTATTCAGAAAATACAAAATTACCTCTGTGGCGACAAACGCAAAAGATATCGTCGTTCATCAGTCACTTGTATATTGTTGTAAACGGTCTCTCCACGCATATTTGTCACTTCAAACAAAATTTGTCCCGTCGTTCCTGGTGACACGAGCAGCTGAGACTGCGTGCCCATTTCGATTTTTGTACCACATCGGTATAGGTAGTTGGCTGTTGAGGTCCGCTGGTTGCCAGTAACACTTGTTACGGCAATTGTTTGGTTGTGCTGGCCTGGGATGCCAATGTTACCGAGTACTTCATTTTCGGAAAAGGTTTCTACTTCAGTCTTAGGTTTATCATTTTCTGCCAATGTTACTGCTGTTGCTGCTTCTGCAGTTGGGAATTTAATGCTGGCATGAGTGTTTGAAGTAAACGCACGTCCCTCTGAGGCTGTTAGTTTTGGAAAGCCCGTAGGATACAATGATTGTCGGTCTGGGTAGTATGAATCGAAACGTTTGATGACATCGCCTACCGGAAGAATATTAATTCATTATAATGTTGATTTTTATTTACGTATACTGATGCGTTCTCTTTCATAGATTTGCTTTGAAACAAATAGCAAGGTCATTCGTAGGATTTGTGACGCTGACACGTTAAGCCGTCATTTGAGGTCAATGTGTTATCAGTTCAAAAAAAATTTTGATGTGTGGAATATACATTTGAATGAATAAATATTTTAACGAACTGTTTTTGGATTGAAATTCAAGTACCGTAATTGCGTTTTCAGTTAGTCCCAAGCAACACGTTGACCGAGTGGCACATCTTTTCAAATCAAATCTGCATAGTACTTATTTTAGTGATGTGGACGTAACTTACCGAGGAATATATCGGCTTTCCGTTCGGCGCGTAAGAATACATAGTAATCTCTATTAATCAATTCAACTTCTGGCGTTAGCTTCAGCGTGTATACGGTCGACTTACGTAATTTATTAAGTGGTACGTAAGCATCCAGTGAATCCACCTCATTCGGTACGTGTGGCAGCGGTTTGAATTTAACCAGTTTTTTTAAATTGATTTCTGTGGAATTACCAACAATTATTTTTAAGCTTTGTGAACATTAGTTCTCTTATTAATGATGTGATATGGTGATTTGGAAGGGTCGCTCAGATAGCTACTATCTGAGTGCCTTCTGAGAAAGGGAAACAAACAAAAAGAGAAGAACAAAAACGTTCAACGATCAGCTGTCCGCTGCCAGGCTCGGCCGGCTGACTGAAACGAAAATGTGTCAGCGAAAGCTGCATATGTATCAAAATGACGCATTTGAAACAAAAGGCAGTCTGGGCAGTCCAATGTTCGCCTACAATTGTACAGGCAGTTGGGATATTCCGTTTTTCTGTTGGGCAGTTGGTGTCACAATGTGTCGCGCAGTTGTCGACCGAGCGAACAGCTGTTATTGCTTTGACACCGAACAGCTGATTTGCGATGTTTGTTTTTTTTTTTGTTTCTCAAAACTTATTCATACAAACATCAACGAAAAACAAAACGACAAAAAAAAGACAAAAACACAAGAAAATACAACAAAAACAAACGGTGTATACTCGCAACGATGCGATAAGCTTTGAGACAGGCACAATTAGAGATACAAAATCGAAACTAAATAAGAGCCAGTAAATCAGTGTGTCAGTCATTGAGACAGATAGCCCATGCACCAAAATACATACAAATTTAGACAATGGAATCCATTGCAGCCTGTACGATATTGGCTTAGTTTGCGAAGTGATATCGATGAAATTCAAGTTCCGCGTTCGTTAAAACAATAGAAAAAAAGTAGCGAGTAGTGCGTCAAGTGGAGTAAGTGAATTTTTGTGTGTATGTGTGTGCTTGGATCTGAATTACTGGCTTCGATTTTACAAATTTCGCATCTTTTCGCTTTTTCAAATGCAAAACGAAGAAGACAAACAAATAAAAATCAAAATTGCTTTAAAACGGTGCTTGACGTATTAAGATAATTTTTGAAAATTTGACATGTTTGTATTTTTTTTTGTTTTTTTTTTTTTGTGATGTATTGACTGTCATACACTTACAAAGCCTAATTTGTTGATTAACGCAAATTAACGTAATTTTACAACAAACGGGTAAGCGAAAAAAAACACTAAAATTAAATGTAGTTATATTATTGAAAGAGAAACAAAAATAATTGATTTTTACAAGCAGTGCGCATAGCTACAAGCTGTATCTGTGTGATAAGCAACAGTTGATGACTCTTAGTCATTTTATATTGAGTGCCACTGTCTGACCCGCAAAGATTATGACTGTTTTTGTCTAAATGTTGTACTTTGATGTCGACGTCGTCTTTCGTATATTTCAACACGCAATTAAATATGAAATAATTAGTAATAATCACTACATACAACAATGAGCATGACTCGTCGTTGGGATAAGAGCATACTAGATACAGAGTTCACCGAGCTGCTTTTTTTTTCGATTATAGTTACTAGTCGTCCACAATTTAAACAATGTGCAGTTCTAAAATAACTTTCAAACGTGCTGTGTGCGTATTTGTTAAAGCTTTAAGTGCCGAAGAACAGAATTTTAGGGATTACAACATTGTAAGTGATTAGAATTAACAATGACAACGTAAACAAATATTACAAAAACAAATGCTTATCATAAATTTTCTTAAATTTCATTAATACCTATTAAGAGAAATCTAATGAGACTTCATATATTAGAATACACACTACATTGAAGCCGTTTTAGGCTACAGAAGAGTCAAACAATATTAGGCTTCTAAAACAATCGGATGGTTGCAAAGCAGTGGCGATGAGTAGTCTCTAATAAAGCCTTCATTTGTGCTTGTGAGGATATTTGCCCATCACGGGTTTAAAGTTACAAGTAGAACTTGTGTACGATCCTTGTCAAAATTCCTTACCGCTTTAAATCAAAAATGCACCAGCCGATGCTTCAAATGCTCAACTTTGATATTAGTAAATATATTATTGGCAATAAAGTTAAATCACAATGCATACTTACTCATATTGTGCAGGGGAAAAAAGACGCGTGTAGTTAGAAAAAAAAACAAAAAAGATTAGCCCCTTTTGACATGAAAGCAAAGCAAAATTAAGCAAATATTTATAACTTTTAATTGCTTATAAACTAAACGCACACTTAAAGGCTAAACATACATTAAAGGTTTTTAGCACTACAATTGACAAATACAATACATCATACACTGGTTTAAAATTATTATTTGTGAATTTCTACGCAACATTAACACATAAAACCAAAAAAAAAATTTATATATATAAAATAATAATAATTAAGATAATTATAATCATATAGATATACAAACATACAGTCATTAAAAGGTGGTCTATATATATGTACACAACACAATAGCAAAGCCCAGCCGTTTAGCTTAGAAATAAATTAGATATTCTACATTTTGTCAGCGTACTGAGTCGGAGCCGGAGCCAGTGCAATCTGCAGTAGCTGAAAACACTGAGCTTTTTATTATTTAATTTAGTCATTTGTGAATTCGTTTGTTTGTCTTCTTTATAACTTTTTCTACAACTTCGTCTTCAATGTTAGTATAAACTCAAAGAGTTGATGTGTGAGTTTGATAGAGAAAGAAAGAGAGACAGACAGGAAAAGAGTGTAAGATAGTCGCATCAATTGTAATCCGTCAGTTGACCATTACAAAATTTTATTACGAATTTGTATTGACAAAGAGTGAAGGCCATTTCCGATTATTACACTTGTTATGATTTTATGCGGCTGGCTGGCTGGCTGGCTTGCTTGGCTTACTGTGCAATTTATCCAAATTGCTATAAGGTGCAATATGTTTTCCGTTCCATTGGTTGGTTGGTTTTCCTTTTATTGTTTTTGATATTCCACTGGTTTTTGTTTTTTTTTTTCTTTCATTAAAGCTTGTTAAATGTTGTTCGCCATACAACTTCAACTAGATTATTTTGGTTAGTAGAGGTTAGGTTATACACACGTACAAACATTCAATCAATCAATCAAATCAAATTAAATCAATCAATCAATCAATAAATTAAACAATTAATTAATAAAATGTTGCTTTTGTGTGTTACTATGCCCACGTTGTTGTTGCCCATGTGCACTATGAACACGTTACATGAAAAAAAACGCACTAACCACCATTGGGCGTCACAAGTGTGGCACGACGCATTGGCGCATCGATTTTCAAATGTAAACTGGACATTGTTGTATCCACGGGCACCTCAAGCTCCTGTGATCCACGATAGGCATCGGCAACGAGCGTTAACTGCAAATAGTCAAAATATATATATATATATATTTATAATATACTTTTCAATAAAGTATTTCATACAAAGAAAAAAAACAAAAAGGCGTGAAAATTAGCACAAGTGTGGATGTCAGACACTTTGCTTTGTTAACGCTTGACCCACAAATTCAAAATGGCGTAAGTAATTGCTGCACGCTCGTCTAGAATTACACACACAAATGCCATCGAGCAGTGCACATTACATTAGACCAAACAAGATGCGCGCTCTGAAGTGAAAGGCGCTTTTTCATAAAAAAAAAAAAACAACTACAAAACTCGTTTTGTTTTTTCGCTTTGTCAATAACTAATATAAAAAATATTGTTGGTTGAACTTACCGTGCCGCCATCAATTTCTTGCGCATCTTTATTCCCTACAATATGTATAATTTCGCCGCCAGAACGTATCGCCACCTCGCCCAATATGCCGCCCACAGATTCTTCAGTCTCATTCTCGGTGGCTGTTTGCTCGCCATACCACAGCAAGAAGAGCTTATATTGCATTAAATGAAAAAGAAATTCAAATGAGTAAAATTTGATAAAAAAATATTATTTCCAATAAGGATAATAATAATAATGATAATGATGAAATAATGTGCCCAACATACTCGTATGCGTTTCTTGAGCAACGTAATTGCGGCATCCTGGACAAGTTCCGTGCGTGGCGGCACAGCTGCCGTTGATATAAAGACAGCGCTGTCGTATGGCACAAGTTCGGCGGCATGAAGAACGCCAATAAATGCATTGCCGCCCTCATGCTCCTTCGTACTATTCAAACCGGACAAGAATTCGTGTGTATTATTGAAACTAAATGCTGCCGGTACGCCTATAATGAAATGAAATTCAAATAAATATAATATTATAAAGAAAATCATGTGAAATCCGTGCACAAGGTCAGTGTGTGTGCAATGCACTCAATACAGCACTCGCGTCAATTGCTACTCACCGGAATCGTTGAGCGTGACGAGCACAATTCTGACATTGATGTTCTTGCCATGCAGAGCTTCATTGTACAAGACCTTTGTCTTTTCGAGCGATGCGGCCGATGGATCAACAATGACCGCCAATGGCATTCGTATATAAACATCTTTAATATAATTTCGTAACTGTTCCGGCAATAGTTCTGGTTTCGGTAATGGTGAATGAAAGACTTTCGGTTGTTTGCTCAATGGACGTGTTATTGTTGGCATTGTTGTTGTTGTTGTTGGCGCTGGCGGTGGCGTTGGTATTGTCGCTGGTGTTGGCGATAATGTGGGTGGCAACATTGTAACCGTTTGTAATGCCGGCATTATTGTTGGCGTTGTTGTTATCGGCATTGATGTTGTTGTTGTTATTGTTGCCGTTGTTGTTGTTGTTGTTGATGGACTATCGGTTCGATCAACATTAAGCGCATCACTGTTGTTGTTAAATTCACGTGTACCATCCTCATAATTATCATAGTCTTCAGTGCTATGGGTTTGTTTGAAGGGTTGCGCTCTGCCCTCTTTCGGCAACATTTGCATTTGTGCCTGTGGCAGTGCAGGCTCCAATCTATGCTTCTTATTTTTGCTGTTGTTGTTGTTGTTGTTTGTTTCCAATTGATTTGTCGTTGGCAGATCATGATATGTATTATCCATGCTATTCGGCACAAGTTGTTCATCGCTGACATAATCGCTTATATTCTCAGTGCTGACGCCGCCGCCCATTTGATGGCCTTGCGTTGGTCGACGACGTGGCTGCGGCTGCCGATGCCGATGCTGTTGATGTTGATGTTGATCATACAATGTTGATTCATCGTCATTGATATAATCGGATGTGACATCTTCACTGCTGGCGCTATTGCTCGTGTACTCATATGATGGATGATGCGCTGGCGGTGACATTGTTGTTGTGCCTGTTCTTAGCATCGTCATATTCTCGCCGGAAGTCTCCTCAATGGAGCTTGCCATTTGTTCAGCGCTTATATTTTCCATGCTAGCGCTGTTGTTGTTGTTGTTGTTGCTGTTAGTATCATTAAATGCCTGTTTAGGCATTAGGCCATCGCGACTTTCGCCGGCATGATTTGTGCGTTGTCTGGAATTTGGTAATTCGGTCGAGTCCAAAGTTTCGCGTTCAATGCTATTGCGGTATGCTTCTTCGGTCTCGATGACCTGTTGCAGCAGCGCGGGCTCATATATTTCACCGCCGCTGCTGCTGCTGGTGCCGTCGTTTGCCGCACTGCCCGTTGGGTCGCCGCCGCTGGCACTCGAGGGCAGCGTCTCATCATAGTCGGCGGGCTCGGTGCGCGCGGGCGGCAAGTGCGCCATCAACATTAACATTAAGAGCAACATAAGCAAAAACTGTCGCATTCTTGTCGCCATGTCAGCAACTTTGCTTGCTTTGAGCGTTTGTTGTAATTCGTTTTTGTTTTTTTTGTATTTATATTCGTTTTGTTTTTTTGTGTTTAAAGCTCAACGACTTTCCGGCATATCTTTTACCTTCACGGTTTAAAGCTGTAAAGTGTAAATAAATTTTATTGTAATTTTAATTTATTTTTGTATTGCGTGATTTATTTTTTATTTTTTTTTTTTTGCATTCAATTTCTAATTCGTGTTCTTCTTGAATTTAAAAAAAAAATATATATAATAATTTGTTTTTGTTTTAAAACGTTTGTCTGTCGTCGTTTTTATTAGCTTATTGTTTTACGTTGCGTTGGTGTGTATGTGTGTGTGTGTGTGTGTGTGTTGGCTTTGCTTTTGTACAAATCTGTGTCTGAGAAAAGAAAATTTAAAAATCAAAACCAACAAACAAACAAAATGATTTGGTCAAGGTTTGGAAGATGATAACTCGTTATTGCAGCAGCAAAGCATAAAACAACAACAACAACACCATAGTAGAGTGTGAGGGACACAAGAGCGGCTTTGCGTTGTCTGACGTTATTCAAATGACAAAACAAACAAAAACAAATATTAACAACAACCACAATAGCTAACAAAAATTTCGTTCTACAACGACCAGGGCTGCACAATGAAATACGGTAAATGTTTTTTTTTTTTTTATTTAAATTATGAAGATTGCAAAGTATTGGCATTAATTAATTAAGAAAAGTGTTTTTTTTTCTATTTTTGTTATATAATATGAAAACCACATAAATCAGTTATTTTTTTTTTTAACTGAAAAGATTTGCATTTGAAATTTTTAATTGCACTAATGATATTTGTTGTTGTTGTTGTTGTTAACTTTAAGTGCTCAATTCTTCATTACTGTTTTTGCCATAAAACAACTAAATCAACAACAATAATAACAAATTTAATAAGAAAACGTCAACGTGTAAAAAAAAAGGCAATCGTTTTAAAAATTTATGAACTTTGCGCTCTCAGCATCGACTTTGACTTATCGTTCGATGTGCGTGTGATTGTGTCAGTGGCTCTGTGTGTGTGTGTGCATTAATCAAATTAAATACAATGCAAAACAGTGCGATTTGAAGCTGAAGCGCGTAAAATTCTAAAACATTTGAAATTCATTTGCGTTGCTTTATCCAGCCTCCACCACTTGCCCCTTGCCCCTCGCCCCTCAATCGAATCTCGCTGTCTCATTCGCTATCACTCATTAAGCAAATACTCACAGCACATTAGCATTTGTAAAAGGCAAACAAACAATCACACAACAATATTAATAATAACAATAACAACAACAACAACAACAGAACAATAACAAAAAATCAACAGGTACAAAATCAACAACAACTATAACAACAACAACAGCATTAAAAAACGCGCAGTTCAGCACTTTAGAAATGGTTATGATTGTTTTTATTATAATTTTTCTTTTTTTTCATGCTATATACATACATATACTTATATATTTGTATATAAATAAATATGTATTTTATTATGGGTTTTTACGCTTAGCTTTTTTGGTACCGTGCGGGTGTCGCTCTGTCTGTCTGTCTGTCGGTTGGTCAGTGCGTTTTTTGCTTGCGTTTTAATTCAACAATTTGTTATTTTTTTTTCTTTTAATTTTTGTTTTTGTCTGCTTGTAAATCTAAGCAAAGTGACGAAAAGATACAAAAAAAAAAAAGCGAAAAAAAAAAGTAAAATTCATTTAGTTTGCACATTTATTTTATTAACTCAAAACATTTGGTTAATATATCTTGCGCGTTTTTCCCTTTGCTATTGTTTTTGTTGTTGTTGTCGTCGTTGGTTTTGTTGTATTGTTGTTGTCTGTGTCGGTGTGTATTTTTACCACAAGGTCTTGGGTAATTGATGGCAGCTGTTTTTTTTGCTGCTGCTCTTGTTGGTGTTGTTGTTGTTGTTACCACTGCTTGCATTTTGTCGCAATTAAAATGAGTTTTTTTTTTTCTTTTTCTATTCATTTACTTTTCCTTTTTCAAAGGTAAACAGCAAAAAACGCGTTTGTTAAACTTAAAGATTAAATTGATTTAAATGACAGTCTAATATAATAAATTAAACGGCTTGACAGTTTATTGTTGTTGTTGTTTTTTTTTTTTTTAATAATAAATTTCATTGCCCTGCATGCACTAATAAAGATGATATCATGCCGCTTTTTGCCTACCAGCAATACAACAACACTAATCTTAAATCTTAAAAAAAAAAAAAAAGATTTTTGTTTAATTCCCGGCTACCTGTTTAAACCGCAGCGTCGTAGAGCGTTGTGTTGAACACGCTTGACGCGAGTTAATTACGAAACGCGCGCGACTTTGAAGACAAACGACTAACGACGACGACGACGACGTCGACAATAAGTCTGAAACGACTGACACGAAGGACTTAAGCGCCGAACTTGAATGGCAAAACGCGCACGCACAAACAAATCGCCCGTTGGCGGCGACGGCGACGGCGAGACACACACACGCAATTTTCCGATTATTTATAACCGTTATTTATGGTTGGTATTTATTTATTTATTTTTTTTTTCTGTTAATTTTTTATTTCTTGCTAGACAGCTTGTCTTCACTTATTTGGGCCGTGTGATTGTTTTTAGAAAAAACAAAAAAAAAAAAAAAAACAGTATTGAATGCTACGAATTTGTAATGTTGTTTTAACGATCGTTAGTTGCGTTGCATTTGACAAGCACAACAATAACAACAAACACAAGCAAACGATATGTAAATGTTGAAATGCACGCGCGCGCGTCGTCTCTGTTTGCGCATTAATCACTCTTGCTCGAGCAGTATGTATGCGCGTGTGTGTGTGTATGTGTGTCTGCTGCACAAATGCGGATAAATGAATTTTCGTGTCTGTGTCTGTGTGTTTGTGTGTGCTCTCAACTGAACACATATGATGATGGATGTTGGATGTTGGAATGGCTTATATGCTCTCAAGCGAACACATGTTTCCGCGACGAAATCTCAAATGAAACTGAAAGCAAAAGCTTAACTTGAAGGCAGACAGCCAACCGCGTTGATCGCAACACGAACGTGTCGTTTGTTGTTATTGCCAGGGGCGTCGCTAGGGGGGCCCCTTTGCCCTCTCCGCTACACCACAACTTCGATACTTTGAATACTTGAATTCGTTCTAGTTTATGAAAAAATACATATCAATTCGATAATTCCAAAAACTTTGCTCGGAAATCTTATTTTTTTGTTTCGCATAATGTTGCGACAAAAAAAATAAAACGGCCAAGAGCAGCTGTCAATATAAATTCGATTCTTTGATCAGAAGGAAATAATGATTCGCTAAGAATTCATAGGTTTTGTGGATTTTGAGTCTATGAATGTAGATACTACAGCTGCTAATATTAAGCAATACATCATTGAATGTGATCTGGATCCTGCTGAATGTGTTGGTTTAGCTTTTGACGGATGTTGAAGAATGGCTGACAAAATATATGGTGTGGAGAGTATATTGAAGTGTTGTTATTTTGAAAAATATCGATACTTTTTGTGGTCATTCGATGTTGGCACCGCCCCCTTTGTGAAAACCTGGCTACGCCCCTGGTTGTTGCTGTTGTGGTTATTGTTGTTGTTCGTGCGTCGCTTTGCTGCTTGGCCTATGGTTTGGCTCTTGCCTTACTCACTTGCTGCGTCAACTTTGAGCAGCACCACCACCAACAGCAACAACAACAGCAACACTTTGGCGATTTCTTGTTGAAGCAACTTAGTTTGCTGCTGCGTCGACGTTAGCATCATTTGTGGCCGTTAGTTTAATGTTTTCTGCACACTATAACAACAACAACAACAGCAACAACAACAACAATAATAATAATAAAGCGGTGGCAGCAACAACATCTGTTTAAAATGTTGTTGACAATAATCTTGATCAATTGATTTCACTGACGCATTTAGTTCATTTGGTTTTGTTTTGAATTTGTTAGAAAAAAAGAAATCAAACGTTCGACAGGCTGACAGACAGACAGACAGATGAACAGAGTGATAGATGGACGGACGGACGACTACGCACATGTAAGCAATTTTCTTCTTCTTTTTTTTTTTGCTTGTACACCTTTCGATCAATGCGATTTGGCCTAAATTTGAACAATTGCTTGTGGTTTGATTTTTTTTTTTTTTATTGAATTGTTTGCTACGAGTTTCTAATTCTTCAATTTTTTTTTATTTATTTATTTTTTTTTTTCATAGTTATTAATGAAAATATCGAAGTTGAAGTCGCATATTTGCCATTACTTGTTATTGTCATTGTTGTCATTGTTGTTGTTGTCTTCTTTCTTTCATTCTTTACTCATCTGACATGGCATGGAATTCAAGACGGCAGCGCAGCAACTTATTTTCAATAATTGAGCTTGTTCACACATACACACATACATGTATATGTAAATACAAATGTGTGTGTGTGTCTGTGTGCATTTGTGTTATTGCTGTTATATTTAATAGCGCTTATTGTCGTTGTTGTTGTTTTAGCACAGCTCAACAGGTGTTGAAAATTTTAATTATTTTTTAATTTAAATATAAAAAAAGAAAAAAAATTTATATTTTTGTTCAATTTTTTTTTTCTTTAAAACGTTAAATGAAAACTACTTCAGTTATTCTGAAAATAAACTATTTATGAATATTTGCGTAGGCGTGAATTATGCCTTCTCGGCGAATTCTTGTTGCTCTGAAAATGAGATGAGTATTTTGATTGACACATAGCCAGTCAAAGTATCTAGAGGGACGTCCATGAATTACGTGACGTTTTTTTTTTTCTAAAAATTTAAATCCATCCTTGCTCTTAGTGAGATTTTGACGAACACCTCCCACTGCATCTCACATGAGATTTTGCTTAAAATTTTGAAAAAAAAAATTTACATTAATGGACTAAACAGTTCACATGAGATGTCCGATGAACCACCTCCCCCAGGTGAGATTTGGTTAAATTTTGCTCAACCACCCCTCCAATAGTTTTTATACCCTGTACCTTATAGTACAAGGGTATATTAGTTTTGTCAGCATCGACAATGTATGTAACACCCAGAAGGAGACATCTCCGACTATACAAAGTATATATATTCTTGATCAGCTCGATAAGACGAGTTGATATAGCCATGTCCGTCTGTATGAACGCCTAGATCTCGGAAACTATAATAGATAGAACCAAAAGCTCTTCGCACTTCGATTCTGTCATTTCTTAAGCAGATCAAGTTTATTTTGTTTTCCCCCTTTTAAACTTCGTTTAGGGGTGAGGGGCAAATGACTGGAGCAACCTCGTGAAAAAAAATTTACAAAAGTCGTATTATCTCGGTTGTCTTTTGTGATAGGATCACCAAATTTGGAATATATATAGCTGAAATGAGTCCCAAGAAGATACAAGAAAAAAATGGGCGTAGCCACGCCCCTTTATAATACAAATTTAAAACGCTTATATCTCTAGTAACATAAAACCTACAAGAATGAAATTTTGCATGTATGCTATTGGGATTGAATATAACATGATTCAATTACAAAATGGGCGTTGCCACGCCCACATATAGAAAAACTTTGTATCTCTGGAACCAATTGGTCTAAAAGTGTAAAAAAGGGTATGTGTGATATTAAATGGAAATGAAATCTATTTTGATGAAAAAGTGGGCGGGGCCACGCCTTCAAACAGTCGTTACTAATTGAAGGTACAGGGTATGTCGGAGTCGATTACTGTCGACTCCAATCCTTACTGGTATCTCACTTAATTTATGAACGTACCCTAACAAAAAGATTTATAGTAAGGTTAATTGCATAACTTTGCTAATAATTACATGGCGATATTATTTCTTAATCTATTTTTCAAAAGTAATTCAAAAAACAACAAAAAAAAATATACGTTTGATACAGAATGGCGGAAATAAAAAGTTGCGGCGTGTTTTGTCTTCTTTTTCATCATCTTAAAAAACTTGACCGGCCCCTCTCCGGTGCTCCCCACCGTCCCAGCCAAAAACTAACTTGTATTAAGATGAATCGAACTTGTTTGTTTGAAAAGTTCTGTTTTATATCATATCATATATGATTAAACGCTGTCGTGTGCGCGACATTTGGGCGTTGATTTGGTTGATCGTTTAATGGCACGATTCATGTCACCATTCAATTTGTGTTGTTTTATCGAAAGATGAAAACGTAACCGAGTTTCGCATCATCTTCGTTGATTTGCTAAACGTGAATAGTGCTGTACAAAAACAACAACAACAAGCACAACACTTTGATAAGCCCGATTTAACAGTTGTGAACTAAACGGAACTGAGCTGAGCTGAGCTGAATTGAGCTGATAATGATGGTCTCTGACAAGAAGAACAAGAGAAACGTGTTAAGTACATAAAATAAGTTAAATATTACTTTGATGACTCTTATGATTGAGGTTTTTTTTTTTTTTTGGTTTTTAACTTATTCGTGATTAATTAATTAAAAAAAAAGCAATTGTTGAATCACTTTCATTGCAATGTCAACAGCTTAGAACTTTTCAATTTTCTTTTCTCTTTCTTTTTTTGGCATTGAGTTGTTTTTTTTTTTTTTTTTTGTTAACTAAATAAATTTTTGTATCAGGGGTGTGCTGGAAAACAACTATTGTTTTCGAAGTGAATTGTTTTCAAATCAATCGTTGGAGTGCCAGAAAACGGTCAGATTTTGTGATTTCGAACATTATTCTTCGAAAAAAGCAGAGTTGTATACACAAAAAAAAACTTTGAGTATTTAGATAACTAAGCGAATATGATTATTCTTCTCAAAATATAAAACAATAATGCACCTACACTTACAAATATGGATAACTTGAATGTCATTTAGGTATTCATTTTAAATTTAGACACAAATATTTTTAAATTGTGCAGCGCGCCAAATTATACAAATGTTATGACAACCACACTCTTTCCTATGATGTGTGATTGGCAAATATATGACAATTGTCAACAAATAATTTACTACCGAATCGGAAATTGGAAAAGAGCAAAGAAAACAGAATGAAATCTTTCGAATCAAAAACATGCCGCTTGCATCGTTAATTGTCTTGCATATCGAAAGGAAACGGCTATTGTCCTTAGAAAAGCCTGCGCGTAGGCGCCTTAGATGTATATCGTGTTCTCTGTCACAATCAATGCAAGAGTATTCATTACATTTACTTGTGTTGGGCACGACAATGCTAAAATATGATTTACTCCTTCCTTCCCAATGATTCCCTCCATATAATTATTAGGTTATGAAAAACCGTGATTAGGACATCATGCTGAATCAATTGTCTAAAAATCTGGTGCGCAGGAGAAACTAAATTTGAATGTTTTTGATTACATATTTGAGACCCTCCCATTCTCTTACGTCTCGCTCAAAATAGCTAACAAAATAGTAATGAATCCATTTCATCATAATCTACCACGCAGGAGTAAATGACCAACTTTAACAAAATCAATGGTCTGCCCTACACGCGGGGCACTATATAGAAATCTTGTATCTGGGTAATCTACTCAACAAGGTATTCGCTACCCGCATATATTAATTTGCCAAACAGTAGTAACAACGATAATCCCTCCTTCGGCTGCCATACTATTACATAATCCAATCCAAGTTCAAAACAAATTGTGAATTTGAACTTAATTTTTTTTGACAGTTGACTCTTCTTCTTCACATTTATGTATTCACAACGAACATTACAAAATGTTCACATGCCAACTTGCACTAATAAAACTGTTGGTAGACATTTTCATTAAAATAAAATATTTCTATTGACTTTCCAATCATTTCAAATACTACTGCATATTAATATGCATTTTTAGATTGTTTTGGCAATTCAACTTATAAAATCCAAACCTACTTTTTAATCTTCGAAAATATATGCAAACAGGTTGGCATAGCTGGCATGGGAAAACAATCATTGTTTTGCCTGGATGTGTGATTTTACTTTAAATGCAAATTTCTTAATGAAAACATTAAAATTGTTAAATTCTTTAAATGCACATTGCTTTGGCGCACAAAAAACTTTAATGATTGACTCATATTTAGCTATAACAACTTTGGGTTAGGCTAAAATCAACCAAATCCCAAAAGAGAAGAAAGACATTTTCTGGCACACCTACATTTCAAACTGTGTTGTTTTCAGAGCTAGGAGGTTTCCAGCACACCCCTGTATATGTATTTTTGTTTGATATTAGCAACAAAATCTTCTTCTGCGCACAAAGTGCATTGCTTCATTGAAATGCATTTTATTTTGCTTTGCTTTGCTTTGCCATTAATGAAGTGTTCTTAAAATAATCACAGCTATTATTGCTGTTGTTGTTGTTACGTTTATACGTTTATGAAACACAGTCGACACCTTCTGTTGCTATCACAATTGTTGTTGTCGCTTTCTATTAGCATTGTAACTGTCATTGCTGCTGCTGTGGCGACAATTGCTATTGCTATTGTTGTTGTTGTTGTTGTTCTTCGTCTTCGAAAACTGAAAAATTTGTTCGAAAAATGTGATTCGTTGTCATTTGTGTTTCGACGCTGTGCGCAACATTTTCAAGGTTTTCTTCTGTTTTTGTGGTTTTTCTTCTTCTTTTTCTACCTCTGCCTCTTCTTCTTCTTATACAACTGCTTAACTAAAAGTTCATTTGTTTTTCGTTATAAATAAAAATAAAGTAATTTCTCATCTGCTCTTGACGCAAAATCGTGTTGATCGTGCCACTACGTGCGTAAAGTGTTGCTTCCTCAACTTGAGTTGTAATTTTGTTTTTATATTTTTTATTTTTTTTTTTTTTCCATTTTGTTTGTCTTTTGTCTTTTCATATGAAATAGTTAACGTTTTGATATTATTTATTTATTTATTTATTTACTGTTTCTTTTTGCAACTTTGCTTTAAAAGGATACATGACTTTCAATTAAGTTTTGGCAGCTGTTTTTTTTTTAACCTTTTTTGTTTACCACTTCACAACTTGAAATTATTACTACTTCTTCGTCTTCTGTTGTTGCGATCTGCAACTACAAAAACAACAAAAAGTATTTAACGAAAACAACAAAGCTTTGGGCTTTTGTAAAAAAAAAAAATAAAAATAAAAAGGCTTGAACAAAAACAAAAAATATATATATATAAAAAAAACCAGTCATAATTATTATGTAAATTAATTCAAGTTTTTTTTTTTTTTTTCGCTCGCTCTTCTTATTTTTACGCGGCCGTTTTTATTTCACTTTTGCTTGTTTTTTATCTCGCTCGCACTTGCACGCCAATAACTCTATATATGTATGTATATTTACATAAAAAAAAAGCCACAACCAAAAAAAAAATTATTTACTATAATTGAATTTCTCGTTTTTCACAGTTTTTGCGTATAATTAACACATTCGCCGAGAGTGCGCAAACACACATTTTTGTTTTTGTTTTTATATTTGTATTTTTTTTTTTGTTGTAATTTTTTTAATGAGTTTTTTACTATTACTATTAACTTTTTAATTTCAACGCCATTTTTTCGCACATTTTGTAATCGATTTTGTGCATTTTTGCTATTTTTTGTTGTTGTTTATATGCATTACAGCATCATTTGTTAATTTTAGCTTAATTTTTTATTGAGCAAAATAAATTCTGAAAAAAACAAAACTATACCAAATAATTTGTTATCCTTTTAAGCGACGTTTGAAAAAGTTTAAGACGTCGTCGACGTGACACTTCATGAAGTGAAACTAAATCGCTAAGCGCTTGAGCGTCTGCCTTTTGTAGGCGCCCAAGATGATTTGCGATATTGGCTAACTGACAGACAGACAGACGGACTGACTGAGTGAGTGAGTGAACGTGTGACGGTCTGTTTGGCTTTATGTCATACAGGCTCGGCTAGCCGACTTATTTACTTAAAATGCTTACTTGGAAATACTAAAATTAAATAAAAATATCATTTTATGAATGAACACTTGATGGGGCAGCACAGCAAAATTGTTTAAATATTTAAGCAACAATAACAAAAAACAAAACAGATACAAATTTTTCCAATAACTTTTTTAGGGCGTGTCATATGTCACCATAACTTCATTCATTGTCAACGACAACGACATCATTATGAGTTTAGTTTCAATTAGATAAGATAGTCAAATTGCTTGCTAGGTTATTCCCGATGTTGCAATGTTGCGTATACGCAATGTATGACTCAGAACGTATTTGCTTCAGACCGACCGATCGACGGAGAGACAGACCGAATGACAGACAGAGAGACAAACCGGATGCGTTAAATGCGAGAACATTTCGACCAAGTGGGTTAAGGGCTTTGCAATTAAAGTTGAAGTCATTATGGAAAATTCATTAGGTGTCATTTACTTACATTTACACCGTAAGATAATGTTATTTGCATTGACAATTATGTCATTTTGTAGTTATGCTCTACTCAAGCATTTTGTACACTCATAAGCCCAAAGAATTGTTTTAAATGCTTGTCTCGCAGTAATGCCGTCATTTGATTTTTTTTTTTTTTTTGATTTATAAATCGCTTTATTCATACGTTACTGCATTGCCAACTTTAGTGTTCTCAGTGTTACCAACTTTAGGGCTCAATTCATAAATGCATTACTGCAGCAAAGCCAAAGCTCACATCACTGCATAAGTCGCAGTAAAGCATTTACTGCGCAATTATAAACAGAATTTCTATTCATATCAACACTTTACGCACTTGACATTCGAGTTTAATGCTAGACTGTCGTATGTGCTTTGTGCCCATAAGTAACATGTGCGTATATGTGGTTTTTTTTCAATTGTATTTGTTTACTAAACCTGCGCTTTCATCTGTCTTTCTTGACTTTTGTGATAGCTTCTGTAATATCAACAAATATATACTATAATATGCCAATATAATAGACATTTTCGACAGTTTTTGAAACCGCTGTGTGAACTCATCAGCTAAAAAAATAAAAGTTGAGAAATAAACATTAAAAAATCATTTTAAAAATATCATTTTTTATGGCTTTGCGGTATAAATACTCTAACAAAAAGCAACGAAATTATTGCAAATTAAATGCGTTAAACGCATAAAAAACGCAAAAGGTTCAAGGCGGCTCAAGTCCATGTGCACGGCCTGCGCATGATGATATGTACATATTAATATTGTTAATGTTAATCATGATAACAATGTTGATGATGATGATGATGATTAAGACAATGATTATGATATGATATGAAAATGAACAATGATTCAACAATCGCATGCATGTTCGTTCCTACGAATATTTAATTTGCTTTTTTATTTTCATTTTTATTATTTTGTTGGTTTTTTTGAAGTTTTTTTTTTGCGTTTAACTTCAAAGCACGCTTCATGACCAAGGCAAAATTTGGACACCCAAAACAATGCAATAAACAAAAAAATGAGTCAAAAAAAAAATACATTTATTAAACATTCAATAAAGAATGTGCAAAAGTATTTCTAAGTGCGAAGCACGTTTTTACCTTTTCTTTAGTTTTTTTTTTTTCATTATTTTTGGGTTTATTTTCTATGTGGGTTCTTCAACTCGTTATTGTTGTTGTTGTTGTATTGTTGTTCTTTATATATATATGTATGCACACATTTGAATCAGCATCTGCAACGTTTCTTTACGCTCTACGCTGCTCTCGTCTCAGCCATGAAAAATATTTATTTGCTTATCGAGCAATCGTGTCTTGACAATCGATGAATTTCGATTGACTTGTTGCAAATCAACAGCAGCAACAACAACAACAATTTCGATATTCTCGTTGTTATGATTTGGTCTGTTGTTTAACTTTAATATTGTCGAAGTCGACGCCGACGTCAACTTCGTCGTCACCATCAACGTTGTCACTGTTGTCGTCTCAAAGAAAAAAAAAAAGAAAAATATATAAACTCAAAATGTCATGACATTTGCTGAATTTTTTCATTTTGATTTTTTTTTTTATTTATATGATTTATTGACTTTGCCTTTTAGCCAGCATAGTTAAGCTTTACTTGATTAAATTAAACTTCAAGCATGCTAATGCGGCACCAACATCGTCATCATTATCATCATCATCATCACCACTAAAAGCAACATCGATCGTCGTCGTTGTCGTTGTCGTCATGACCTGCTGGTTGGCTTGGCTTTTACGTATACACATATACATACATAGATATATACGTATATACATACATATGTACATACATGCCTGTCTGTCTGTTTATAGTTAAGATAAATTAGGATACATTGAAGCAAAATCAATGTGCGATCAAAAATGGATTTATTTTGATGCTGCCTTTTGGTTCATTGGCAATTCGTTTGATTTACAGCGGTTCTCAGTCAAAATGAACCACTTCCATTTTTCAACTTTGAGTGACTATATCTTTTGAAGGAAGAAATAAGTCGACAAAGTACAAAGGGAAGACTTCTAGATTGAAGTTTCAGCTTTAAAATGATATACAATTTTATTTTAAAAAAGTAATTTTTAAAAATGTTGTGGCTATAAAACCAAAAAAAGTCACAAAAAAAGTCACAGCGAACTTGAGCCAGTTTGGACTAATTAGGCCTGTATCTTAATTTCATGGCGATTTTTTTTTAATTGTATACTCCATGTGGACTTTCTTTTTTTTATTAAATATTCCTACTTATGTTACCATTGATTCCGATCCAGATTTTTGTTGTTTGAAGGCGATTTTCGTACCAAAACCCCAAAATAATCACTTCCATACATTTTGTATGGAATTTGCCAATGGTGTAGTAAAATTCTTACCCTATGTCCGAATTTTTGTAATTTTATTGCCTTTTTTGTCTTTAGTGTTTAGGTTTAATCTTATAGTAACCGTCTATTAAAAAAAAACATCCGTTCCAACACCGAGTGGAGAATTTCACACCTAATCAAACCAAACCAACAATTTTTTCATAAAAAATGTCACTTTTTCATACAAAACACGCATGTATGGGGTAACACATTTTGGGTTGGGCTTGAACATCGGCACTCGGTATTGGATCGGATGTTTTTTTGTAATAGATGTTTAATATAACATTCAAACTCAACACAAAGCACAAAATATGTGGTAAAATTCGCAAAATTTGGACACAGGGAAGGATTTTCATAACAACCAAAGAAAATTCCATACAATATGTATGGAAGTAAGTATTTTGGGGTTTTGGTACGAAAATCGCCTTCAAACACCAAAAATCTGGATCGGAATCAATGGTAACATAAGTAGGAATATTTAATAAATAAAAGAAAGTCCACATGGAGTATACAATTAAAAAAAATCGCCATGAAATTAAGATACAGGCCTAATTAGTCCAAACTGGCTCAAGTTCGCTGTGACTTTTTTTGTGACTTTTTTTGGTTTTATAGCCACAACATTTTTAAAAATTACTTTTTTAAAATAAAATTGTATATCATTTTAAAGCTGAAACTTCAATCTAGAAGTCTTCCCTTTGTACTTTGTCGATTTTTTTCTTCGTTCAAAAGATATAGTCACTCAAAGTTGAAAAATGGAAATGGTTCATTTTGACTGAGAACCGCTGTATGTCTGCGTGTGTGTGTGTGTGCGTGTGTGTTTGTGCATTATAGTTTGTTTAAATATTAATTACTAACTAAATTGTTTGAAGCATAAATACATGTAAAAATAAATGTATGTACATTTTTGTATACATATAACATATATACATATGTATGTAGATAAATAATACATACGTACGTCTGAGTCTAAATATCTGTGTGTGTATGCGTGTGTTTATCTAACGTTAGAACCTGTTTGAAGTGGTTATGGTTATGATGGCATGGCAATCAGTTTAAAAATTTACATATTTCGCCGTACATGCCGTTTACTGCAAAACTTTAAACAACCAAAATAAAAAAAAAAAAATAAATATATATTTTTAAAACAAGTCGTCGGCATAGTCATGTATACTGAACAACTGAATACCCTGCATTTTTTTGATCAGCCACACAAAAGAGTGTGCAATAACTCACGAAGAATTTGAATTTTGCATCATTTATGTAGAAAAAAAAACCTGAATGTTATATACTCGTATGTAACATAGGACAACGAATCACATATGACAGTCTAATATAAAAATTTTTAATTTTGATCACTAACTGTTTCCTCTTGGCCACTTATGAGTCGAATGGTTACTCTGGTCTACGAGAACTGTTGGTATGAGACGAGGTGAGACGATTGCCGTAGTATAGTGTAGGGTATAAAAGTGGCTGTTTAAGTGATTGTGTATACAATTTCTAAAGCTACCAGCGTCGTATAGAAAAAGAAGACCGATACTCCAATATGGTTGCGCTCATGTAAGATGTGTGACAGAGATGAGCTTCTAAGAAAAACAATACGATGACAACAACACGAAATTAAACAACGTCCGAATTTGTGTTGTTAGCATGATTTATGACAATAATTTAATCTTAGGCGTCAGCTGGTCTGTCAGTTGTCCGTTTTGTTATTATTTTTTTTTTTTTACCAACGCTACTAACAAAAACAAAAAAAAACGTTCAACCTGCTACGGTAGTGGGCAAAGAAAGTTAAGTAAATTGTTAAAACTTATAATTATTGTAATTGATTATTTTTGCAAAAATTTTTAATGAAATGCAAAGTAATAATTTACTGTCTTATAATAATTACTTTGTTAATTGCGTCAAACAAGTTTCGCTTATAGAAAATTTCATTTCATTTATTTAAATATAAAAAAAAGCAACACTGCTGTTGGCATTTGCGTGTATGTGTGTGTATGTGTGTATTTCCGTAATATCATTTATTTATTTATATACATTTTTTATTGAACTTGATTTGCAAGGCGTCCATCGATGTGGATTGCATTTTAATTAGCCAAACAAACACTGAAACGGACAGACAGACAGACGGACAGACGGATGAACGGACAGACAAAAAAACAGACTGATCGACAGACAAATGAGAGTTCGTTCGTATGGCCGGCTTTGTCGAACTGTCTGTCTGTCTGTTTGTTCGTCTGTCATTCGGTCGGTCTTACATTCTGTGTGTTGTTGGTTTTGTATTTTGTATGTGTACATTTTCAAGTTTACCGAAAACAGATTTTTAATTGCTTAGTACGTTAACAATAATATAATTTGTTATTGTTTTTTTTTTTTTTAGAGCCAAAATCGTTGGTCACTGTGGGCAGCTCAGCCGCCAATGATATTGATGAACATTTAGATGAGATTAGTTTGGATTCTGCCATTGAAGATAATCAATCACAACAACAACAACACCAACAGCAGCAGCAGCAATCGTTAGACGGCAATGCAAATGTTAATACTTTATTAGAGCAAAACCAACAAACAAATCGTAGTGAAATTCAAAGCGATTCAATACTTAGTCAGGCGGCATCCTCGTTCACAGCTTTGCCATCGGTTGCATCGAATGTTTTTTCAACATTTTCAAATCGTTTCTATGCAACGACATCGAATAATAATAATAATAATTCTGAACGTACGCCAATTGTCAATGAAACGACAGACGATTGTAGCGCAAATGCATTAGCACAACTACAAATACAGCCACCATATATACAGCAACAACAGCAACAAACATTGCCAACAACAGCGTATACATTTGGCATACCACCACCGCCGCCAACAGCGTTAGCAGCGGCAGAAGGGAATAGTGCGCCACAGTACGTCACAGAGAACGCAAATACAACTGCGCCATTACCAGAGCCACCAAAATTTTATACACCCACTGAGGTGCGTTCATTGCCACCGGCAGCGCCACCGAGCATTGCTAATCAACAGAACACATATCGTTTTGCATCGAAAAAGAAATTATATGCGCCAATACCGGGACTGACTGAAGAGAGTCAACATCAGCAGCAGCAACAGCAACAGCCAGAAACCCAGCAGTTGCCGCCATTGCCACCAGTGCCCGTCTTTAATACACCGCCATATCCAGAGGCATTGCCAGCATTGTCACAGACAGCACAGCAACAACAACAACAGCAGCAGCCGCCGTTTGTCAACCAACAGTTTGACTTACAATCGTCGGCGCAGTACTTTAATACAGAGACGAAGCGTGAAGAGCGTAAAACGACCGGCGGTCTTTTCTCCCTTACCAATTTGGTGCCTACGGGTGTATTGCAAAATCTCACCGGTCTTGTGCAGTCCGCAGCGGGTAGTCTGACGCAAAACAACAACAAATCAAACGAAAACGCTTATAAGCAAGAATATCCCACTCAAGTCGCTAACGCCGGCATTGATTCTTATTTTGGTGTTACGACAGCGCCTGTGCCTTTGCCAGTACCGTTGCCTGCGCCACTGCCCGTGTCATCCACAGCTGCGCAAATTTTTACGCCACCAGTAATATTTGACAATAGCAGCAATACAACAACAGCAGCAGCAGCAGCTACAGTTGCTGTAACACAGAGCCAACCGACAGCAACATTGCCGCCATCGTCGGCGCCGGGCTTTTTTACAGAATCAACTGTGACAAGTAGTGCATCAGTGCCGCCAATACAATTTTTTAATACTGCTGCATTAGCA
The DNA here is from genome assembly GCA_034638295.1 of Phortica okadai. Lineage (NCBI taxonomy): Eukaryota > Metazoa > Arthropoda > Insecta > Diptera > Drosophilidae > Phortica > Phortica okadai. The sequence continues at coordinate 42,193,647 of CM067848.1, read as the reverse complement.
CCGTCAATAATACCACCACCGACAGAGTTCCATCAGCCACAACCACTACAACAACAACAACAACAACCCATTCACGTGCCTAGCGAATCACTTATACCGAACAGCAGTAGCGGCGCCATTCCAGCTAACCCGCCAAGTGTAAGCGCTCAACCGCCACCAGCCGGCGTGCAAACTTCGTTTCGCTTGCAGAAAGGCACACGTCTTTATCGCAGTCCATTGACGCAGCACGAAACAGCGTCATCCGCTGCCTTTGTCAATCAAACGCATCAAATCTTGCCGCAATTTCCGACATCGCAACCACAAGCGACCGTATATAATCCGTTGGAAATCACTGGCACTTCAGCTGTACCGACATTGCCAACAAGTACTGCAGAGTTAGCACCGTTGCAGCCACCAACATCAAACAGCACGCCATTGAGTGTCTTTAATCCGTTGCAGATCGCTGCCAATCCAGTTGCACCCATATTGCCGACAACAAGCGCCGAGTCGCTCTCTTTGCAACCACCACCAACAGCATATAGCGCTCCGCCATCTGCGCCACCGCAACAGGCGTCCAACATTGATCAGGCGTTTTCGATTAAACCGACACAATTTAGTGCAGAAAACAATACCGTGCTGCCTAGTGCACCACCAGCTGAGTACGCGTCGGTGCCAACATTACCACCACTGCCGGCAACGGTAGCGACGTCAACAATTTTCAATCCATTTGCGGTGCCACGGCAGGCAGCAACGCCAACAACAGCAACAGACACAAGCGAACCAGCGGCTAGCGTACCACCACCACAACAACAACAACAAGATACGACAGCATCCACGATTTTTAATCCTTTAGCGCCGCCATCTTTAGTGCACAGCGAATTAAAATCTGAAAGTGTCATTCACAGTGAAGCCGACGCCTTCGATCAGGCACCGCCAGCATCACTGACATCAGCAACCGCTGGTGAAGTACAATCGAGTGCACAACAATCGATCGCAACTGAGGTTGCTCCAATAGTTGCGCCTACTGTGGACGAACCAACAGTTGACACAGCACCGACATTGCCAATTTCACAGCTTGAGGCAAACGAAACCGGTGCCACCGAAAACCCGCTGCCCGCACCACTGAGTGGCACTCAAATCGACGCCGAATTGTTGCAGCAAAACACAGTTGGAGGCGACCAACTCGGCGACATAGCCGCACCAAACTCGACCAACTTGTCACAATTCTTTAGGCCAAATCAAGTGGACGACAATAGCGCAACTTTCAATTTCTTTGCCACAAATCAACAGCCTCAGGCAGAAGTGGCGGATAACGTTAACGATAAAGCAGCAGCACCACCACCAATTGCTACGTCAAGCATTTTTGGACAAGATCCACAATCCACGCCTGCGCCGTTTGGCTTTGTCATACCGCCGCCCGCATCGACAGCATTGCCTGCGCAGGGTCAAATAGAAACGCTTCTTACGGACAAAGCTTTGCCCATTGGTTTCGATAGATTGCTCACAACTGGCGAGCCAACTGTCGAGACACAGCTCGAGAACGCTTCAAGCAAACCAGAAAATCTTTGTCAAAACATTAACGAAACCGACAACAACAACGACAAGGTTCAAAATCTGAAATCATCAAGTGAGAACGCTTTTTCAAAATATTTTACACTTGAACAGCAACAATTGTCACAACCGACCATTAATCAAACTATTGAGAATAATTTGCCAATACAACTGCAACAGCAACAACTAACAGATACATCAGGATTCTTTGATAGCTTTGCGCCAAGCGGCAATACAACAATTTTGCCATTGTCAAATACAAAAATTGATGATAAAACCGGTGACAGTTTGGACATTGACAACGATATTGTAACGGAAACGAACGTAATTGGTGTTAATAACGAGGATCAACGTATACAGAATTTTTTCAATAATCCACCACCCAAAGAGAACAGCGGCGGCATTGGTGATTTGAATTACGATCTTGTGCATAGCGGCTTGTCGGTCAAAAATCTTCAAGTACGCTCACAGACGCCAATTTCGAATCTTGTTGAGCCACCATCGTCAGCTTGCTCTGAATTTTCAGAGTTAAATAACACAACGTCGTCGAACCTTAGCATACAACAACAAAAGCCACAACAACAGCAAGAAGAGCTTATTGAGCCAATCCAACAGAACCAACAACAACAAAGAGAGCAACCAACACCACCCATTGTGGATAATAACGATATATCGTTACTTGAAAAATATTACGCAGATTTACCCGAAGAAATATTACAAGAACTGCGAATGACAAATAAACAAACAAGCGAACGTGATGGCGTGTCATTGGCCACCGTGTCACACAATGTGGTAAATAAAAGAAACAAAATTATCATTAGACAATTTTTTGCATAATTATTTCAATTGTAATACTTCTTCTTTGGTCAGATATATACGCCGGCGGTGCGTCATTGGTTTTTCAAACGCACGGTTAACTCGAAACCCGTCTGGCTGCCATTTAGCCATTATGACTCAGCATTATTGGAAACTAGTCTAACAAATCCAGGTAAGCGCGCTTAGCATTTATTTCAATGATTTTTTTTAATGGCACATTATATATTTTAAGATATTGAATCGAATTTGGTGCCAGTGGAAGGCGGTCGATATGATGTCAACATACGTGAAAGGACAAAGACACCTGTTTACTGGGAGGGCAAGGTAATCGAAGTGAGACGCTGCTCGTGGTTCTACAAAGGCGTTGATTCCAAGTATGTGCCGTACGAAGAGTCGATTGCTGAACTATTAGAATCTGAATATCAACGTGCAGCCGAAAGCGGCGTCTGGCATCAAAAAATCATACTTTCTATGGGCGAGCATGTTGTATTTCATGGACCCTCAGTTATTGTGCACTTTCACCAGCAACAGAATGTCGATGCATGGGGTGGCGCTACGGTGAGCAGTCATCATCATCATAACTGGCTGGAATTATGAAATATATTTGTTTTTTTTTTTATAGCAAACATCGATGCGTCCGCGTGTTGTTAAACGCGATTTGGATGACTTTGCAATTGAACAGGGCGAATCGCAACGTGTCGATCATCTATTATTCATGGTACATGGCATTGGTTCCGCCTGCGATCTGAAATTGCGTACCGTCGAAGAAGTCGGTATGTCAACTAAAACGAGTTGTGTTCATATTTAAAGTTAAATGGGCTAATTTATTGTTTATTGCGTTAATAGTTGATGAATTCCGTGAAATTGCACAGCACTTGATACAGTCACACTATAAGAACTCCACCGAAATGGGTTTGGTCGGGCGCGTTGAAGTTTTACCTATTTCGTGGCACAGCCATTTGCACTCACAGGAGCTTGGCATTGATGAAAAACTTAAATCAATAACACTTGAATCCATTCCCAAATTACGTAGCTTCACAAACGATACATTACTCGATGTACTCTTCTATACGAGTCCGACATTCTGTCAGAAGATCATGAATACAGTTGCAATATCACTGAACGAAGTGTACCTGAAATATCGTTCACGTCATCCCGACTTTAATGGTGGCGTATCATTGGCTGGCCACAGTCTCGGTTCGCTTATATTGTTCGATTTGCTATGCCATCAGGAGCCGATTAAAGAATGCGAGGAACAGAATATGGTAAGCCTTAATATATTACGATATCTGGTTTTTAATTCACAATGGGTGTAATCGTTGCACTTAAAGGAGAATCCCGATCAGCATCTTCATGGCAGTTTCATGCCATCGAACAGTTCCCCTCACGATTGTATATCGAAGCAAATCAGCTACACGATGGGACCTGCTGGCACTGGCCAACCGTATATAAGTTACACACAACTTATATTCCAGCCAAAGAAGTTCTTTGCGCTTGGTTCGCCGATCGGTGAGTGTTGTTGACATTGGTTAGTTCCTTAACCAAACTCGTATAGCTTGGTGTGGGAATAGTGTAATTTATCATAACTATTTTATTTATTCATTTTTTATTTTTTTTTTGTTTTAAGGCATGTTTGTAACGATACGCGGCATTGACAAACTTGGACTGGACTTCCGCTTGCCGACATGTCCGGGCTTCTATAATATATTCCATCCATTCGATCCAGTCGCTTATCGCATTGAAGCGCTTGTCAATCCGGAAATGACGGGAATACGTCCGGTATTAATACCGCATCACAAGGGTCGAAAGCGTATGCATCTGGAGCTTAAAGAGACCATGACACGCGTTGGCGCCGATTTAAAGCAACGTTTCTTCGATACATTCAAGACAACATTGGAAAGTGTACATTTTCTGACATCCTCGACAAAAGCAAAGAAAGAGACCGAAGAGGCAATGGACAAAGAAGTGAACTCAGTAAGTGTACATTAGAGACAGAATTCCGATTATTATTTCATAAGTTCATTGTTTTAGGTGCTGCAAATGCAATTGCAACTTGATGAGCAACCGCAGCAGCTGCAGCAGCCACAAAATGACGAAATATCACAAACAAGTACCTCTCATGCGGCAAACACGCGCACGCGTACAGATTCTGTATCAACGACACTGTCCGATTCGGAAATGGTGGAAATAGATTTCTCGCTGGGCAAGCTGAATGATTCAAAGCGCGTCGACTATGTGCTGCAGGAGGCACCATTAGAATTTATAAACGAATACATATTCGCACTAAGCAGTCACGTTTGCTACTGGTAAGCTTAACATTGTGAAAAACCAAATTATGATTAAATTTTTCTACAGTGTATACATTTATGATTTTTCTGTGTTCTATTGCAGGGAATCGGAGGATACAATACTGTTTGTGATGAAGGAAATCTATGCCGGCCTTGGCATCAGTCCTGACAGTCAAGTACCGCAACAGTCGATGACCATTGAGCGGCCAAGTTCACGCAATAGTGTTAGTCAAACGCTTCTACCGCTGTGAGCTTAGCTCAGCGTTCTTTCTAATATACCGGCACAGTTTGCACTCTCTGCTTATTTTTTATTTTTTATGAAATCGTGTTGTGCAATTTGTTTAGAAATATAAATATATATACATATATATATCAATTAAAACAATTTTAACCAATTTGTGATTTCTGCAATTTATTTATCACGTCATATGATAGCTCCAATTACCAGGATGCCGCAAGATTTTCTCTAATATAATATATGTTCATAGCAGAGAACCAAGAAAACTGTTGTTAACTCAAAGTTGATTTTTTTCGATAAAGTTGCGTAATTTTTCGTTGATACTTTCGTCATGTTTGGTTCCATAACATAAGTTGCATTATTCTGTATTTTGTCTTCAGTTGTCGGAGGAATATAATTGCTATTATAGCCCAACAAGTCTTCGCCAATAATTTGCAAATCAGTTTCCGTTAAACCTTTTAGAATGCTGCCAATCTTACTGACCTGCCATTGATCCAATAATGAATTGTTCAATAAATAAAATAATACAAATATCAAGCTTTAATTCTTTACCTCATGTTTGGTCCAATTGGCCGGCGGCCCAAAAACATCATACCGTTTAGCACGTTCAGCTAGTGCCTCGGCCTGCTCACAGTCACGAAATTTGCCAATATATTCCACTGCTGCACTGTTAAATTGATGAAGAGAAATATGTTTATTTTTTACTAGCAACAATTTTTCGATAGCCATTGGCCTGCCTTACATATATGCCTCAGCCTGCAGCTGTGCAATATCATGCTCCTTGAAATGACATACAAACACGCCCATCATACGCAAATCATACTCAGAGTATGTTGCCGGCCATTTTTCCACCCACTCGTCACGAATCTTTGCGGCAATCAGCTTTCGTTGTGTCAAATTGAAGCCAACCAGCTTACCAACATCTCGGACACGGCTGAATGCCTCGATCACATCAACAATCGACATACTCACGTTGGCCAAATCATCCATGGGTATCGCGCGCAAAACATAGCCAAGTTGATCGTAACAAGCATTTGGTATACTTTCAACGTCTCCGTATATCTAAAAGAAAGAGTAAGGGAGAGACCACGCGCAAGAGACAGAGACCGAGAGCTTAGAGGCGTCAATTGAAGTCGATGCCTTACTTGTTTCGTTCGCTCCCAAATAGCGGCGCTGGTGTTCGAGCTCAAAGTGTGACTGCCCACTTCTGTCAAACAATTTGTAATCTGTGTCCAATTAGGCCTTGTACCAATGACATCCTCAAACACGGCACTGCAGTAAAATGTTATGGCCAGTGCCATGCCGCCAAGCCAAGTGACTATCAAGCAAACTAAGCGCATAAGTTGCATTTTTGTACTGAACATGGCTGGCATTCATGACGGTGAATAATGTTGGCAGGAACTTTAAATTAGGTTATGTCATTCGCAATCGGAAATTGATTTTCGTTAACAGACAAATTGACAGCACAACAAGAATTTAATAGTCTTAAATGCATGCATAAGTAATAAAATTTGTTTATTGGTTGTTGGCGTACATGAGTAACAACTCCGTTTGAAAGTTGTTGTAGGCAAATTGATTTACTAAATCTAACACAAATTAACTACGGCAAACATAATAATTTCATATTTTGTTCTTTTTTTTTTTTTGCGTTTTTACTATAACATTTCAACTATGCCTATCGATTAAAAAAGTTGGCGATGACGTCGATGTCAACGCCTTAGTTCAGCAATGGCGTCGGCGGCGGCAGCAGCAAGCAGCAGGGATCATCTTGCCGAAACAACTTAAGCGTGCGATGCGGGTATGTGTGTGTGTGTTTGTGTAAGTGTATCTAATTGTGTCGCTGTCTCTGTCTTGGTCGAACATACAAACAAAGTTAGAATTTATCATCGACAAGATCTGCCATCGCATCTATGCTGATATTCAGTGGCAAAGTTTTTTCTAGCACCAATAATGGCGGTGACTTTGAACCGACCGATGACATTGAGAGACTCTCAAAAGAGGTTGGCATGTCCAGACACAATGAATGCATTGAATTGTGCTGATGTGCACTATTGCATTGTTGATGTTCAAGCTGTTCTTGTTGTTGCTGTTGTTGTTGTTGTTGTTGTGATGGGTGATGATGATGCTGCTGTTGATTTTGATCGGAACTGATACCACTTGCTGCTGCTGCTGCCGCCGTATCGTGCAGCATACTATGCATTGTGGCGACGTTATGTGTCTGCTGCAGAAGCTGCAACTCCATTTGCGTCTGTTCATCATGTCCAGTCATATGGCCATGATTATGACTGTGTGTATGGTTATGTTGTTGCTGTTGTTCTTGTTGCACATGTTTACCATGCTGCGTGTCATGTATGAGTGAGTGTGGTTGCGTAATCACCGGAAGAACACCATTTGCAGCATCAAACGCTGAAATATGCGACAAACATGGTAAATGTGTTATTGTTGTTGTCGACACTTTGTCGGAGTCCATCGTTAGCGCATTGTCCAAATTAAGTATACATTCGGCACGAAAGCTATCAATCGTAAATTGATCAATATTGAGAAATTTCATTTCATCATAAGTGGACGCCGTTGTTGCTTCCAGATCAAGTGCAGCACTTAAACTTGTGTTCACAAGGCTGATGTGTTGATGATGATGATGTTGCTGCTGCTGCTGCTGATGATGCTGATGATGATGTTGCTCTTCATCATGATGATGTTGATGATGATCATGTTCGTGCTCATGTTCACGACTATGGCATGTATCATTCAGATGTAACGCAGCTGACGATGACAATGGCGACGATATCGAGCCCGATCCCGATGCCGTTGCCGATCCCGCCGCAGTTATTGAACCTATTGTGCCGACGCCGTTCACATCCGCTTCCGATGCTAATGTCAATGTTGAGTGTCTTGTTGTTGTTTGTAATTGTTCTGTGTGATGTAATTGTTGTTGTTGTTGTTGCTGTTGTTGCTGTTGCTGCTGCTGTTGCTGATCCTGCCTTAAATTGCTGCCAATTGGTGATAACTTGCTATTAGTGTTGTCGCTATTGCCATTGCCATTGCCATTGCCATTGTTGTTGTTGTTATTATTATTATTGTTGTTGCTGTTGTTGTTATTCACTGCTAGCGTGCTCAAAGCATTGACAGTTGGATATGCTGACCATTCCATCGATAGACAACCGCCACGATCCAAGCCTAAACTGTCGATATTCAAATTTAGAAATATATTCGGCGATAGACGCGTTGGCGACAAGCCGCAACTGCTGAACGGCGCTTTTGACTCATTGTCCAACGAATTGGACGACTGTGGCGGTGTATCCGGTAAAAGTGTGCTGCCTGGATTGGATTAAACATATTACAAATAAAGTTTCATTCATACATTTAATTCTATTTATTTTTAATCTATATTATAGTTGTTGTTTTGTTTTTAGTCACACTCACCAAATGGATTCTCCAGCTGCGCCATAACGCTGTCATCCAAGACAGTTTGACTATTTAACGTATCCAAGCCATCTTTGAGGCCGACCTTTTCTTGTTTACGCCATTTAGCGCGTCGATTCTGGAACCAGACCTGTACGCGCGCCTCCGTCAGATCGATGCGCACGGCAAGCTCCTCGCGAAAGAATACGTCCGGATAGTGAGTACGTTGAAAGGCCCGTTCGAGCTCTTGCAGTTGCAGTGTATTGAATGTGGTTCTAGTGACACACACACACACACACACATAAATTTATGTATAAAAAAAAGAAACAAACAAATAAAATAGAAAAAAAAAATTGAAGAAAATAAAAAATGTACGCAAAGAGGCAGACGTGATGCAATCAGTAGTCTAAACGCTCATTTCTTTGCATGTCTGTCCAACTGTCCGTCTATCTGTCTCTACGTTTATATATTTTTATATAAGTTTAAACTGTAAATATCGATTTCAAGCGTATTGACGTATTTTGTGGGTCTGTCTGCCTGTCTATTTGTCTGTCTGCTAAACTATCCAACCATCTTGCTATCTATTGTACCTGTGTCAGTCGTGCGTATGTGTATGTGTGCATGTCTGTGTTTGAGGATTCACAAATATAGGTCAAGGGGGAAACTATAAACCGCCATGATTTTTTGTTTTGTACTTTTTTTTGGTTTCCGGCGATTTACTCTCTTACTAAATCACTCACCTGTATCTCCTTTGCTTGCGCTTCATTGTGCCTTTGTCCATGCAAATCCTGAGTATGAGTTTATTTTTCTCTTTTATTGCTTCTTCTTCCTCTTATTTAGTTTTATCACTATTTTTTATTATTATTATTATTATTATTTACTGTTTTTTTTTTTTGTTCTTTTTATTAAAGTTTCAAAAACTTCTTGAACTTCGCTTACAACAATTCGAAGATATTTAAGTGTTTTCCAACTTTTTATTGAATCTTTCTTTTTTTTTTTTAATATTTCATTATTTATTGGATCGTTCGTGTGACTTACCAAGTCATTTTCTAATGATTGTCATGAAAGTTACTGCAGAAACGTTTGCTCAGTTTTTGAAATTTGTTGCAATACATTTCGCTACTTTCTCAGCACTCATAGGGTTTCTTTCACATGTTTTCTCTAGGAGCGCTTAGAAAAATCAACAACAACAACAAAAATAAAAATAAAAAAGAACAACAAACACAACCAGTCACGTAGAAAAAAAAATCGCACTATGAACGTTAGGAAAACATGTCATTTTCTTGTTTTTTGTTGTTTTTTTTTTTTTTTTTTGTTTTTTTCTAATAAAGTTTTTTTATTGTTGCAAAACTTTTGATCACCGCACTTAAGGCACACAAATTTTAGGCAATGCAAAGATCGTCTATTGGTAGAAATTACATTGCGTTTTTTAAATCGATTTCATATTGTTTGACTTAATTTTTGTAACAATGAAAAAAAAAAATGTCTTTGCTAAAATGAACGCTTGCGAATGTGTGTCGACGCGTATATCTCCAAAAGTATGCAATGGTTCAACAACAAGTCATCAACCAGACTGGACACCGATACCGACTGAGACTGAGACTGAGACCGAGCATGGCTGAGAGACCCAGCTAGAAGACTTGTATTTGTGTGTTTTGAACTTTGGAAGTTCGCTAGCGAAACCTTACAAATTTATTTATTTCATTCGTTCGTTCGTTTGTTCATTCGTTTGTCCATTCTATCATTTCTTCGTCTATCCATTTCAATTCGTTTGGATTCTCTTTTCTATTCTGTTTTTCTTTTTTTTTTTTTACATTTTTTTTTGTTGTTTATTTTGTCTTTTAGTTGCTATATAGGCTTGTTTTGTTTGCTTTTAAAATTTGTGGCTTGCAGCGTAAGTTAACGGTTGTTGTTGTAACTGATATCCTGAATAAAGTTTCTATTGCATAAATAATATTATCTTTTAACTATTGAGTTTCAGTTTGTTTTTGTTTGTACTAATTGCATATTTTGAAACAAATTTTTTTTTTTTTTAATCATAAGCATACAAAATAATTGTTGTTTAAAGCATTCGTTGATCGTACGCCAACTTCGAACACAAGTATAAATTGTTATAAAAAAACTATTGCCTACTTCGTTGTGCTCTCGTTATTACTTCCAATTCTACACTTCTTATACGATAATAGCACACGAACTATAAATGACCAAACAATAAACAACAATAGTTAACAGCAAAGAAAGCATCATTGAAGTCAATTGCACATGACAAATTCCGATCGATTCAGCAGCATCAAGCATCCAGTCTGCTCATTTGTCAATGCCTTGACATGTCGGTCTTTCTGAATCGCTACTTTTTGAATTTAAACATGCATATGTATGTGTGTGGTGTGCTCTGATGTCCAGCTTATTGATATTATGTATGTCTGACTCAAAATAGTCACTAAAAAGCCTCCTCTTCTTATCGAACGACACATAGAAAGCAAACGCTGTCTGCGCTTAATTTAGAAAACAAAACAGGAAAAAGTAGATAATAAAAAAGGAAGAGCGACATGTGTGTATTAACTATTGAGCGGCACAAAAGTTGTTGCCGCCAACGCATTGAATGTCAATCCATTGGCTTGGCTCTTTCAATCAGCATTGATGCTGTGTACATCGACGCAAACGTAATTTGATCGGCGGCCATTGTCTTAACGCTACATGAGTTAGACGCTTTTTCTCTCTGTGTGTGTGTGTGCGTGTGTGCGTTTGATGTATTCATGTCTGTAATTAGCGCAACACATTGTTTAACGCTAATAGGATAAAAAACTATAAAAGCACACCTGAAAGGCGTTAAGCCATCATTGGTAAAATGGCCGGCGACACGAAATCAACGCTTTGGCTAACAAAACGCAAACCATTGAGTGCGCTTACATTAACATGGGTAAGTACCGTTAAGTCTTATAAAAAAAAAAAATAATAATAATAATTTATAAATATGTTTAATGTATCCTATTTAGACTGCGCTGGTTTTGGCTGCAGCATTATCGGTTGCCGTTGATTGCGGCAATAGTCCAATGGACGTAAACTTACGTCAATTATATCGCCAGTACCACCAACAGGAGCAGCAGCAGCAGCAGCCACAGCCGCAACGTATTAACACGATCGAAGATCTAACGGATTTTAGTCATTTAACGGATAAATATGAATCGCCAACAAATATGAATGTTGGACAGTGCAACGAAAATCTCGAACTTAAAATTGGGGCATCACCGTTATCAGCCAATGCTGCTGCTGCTGCTGCTGCACACCAGCCAATCGAATGTTCGGACAAAACCAAAACACCAGAAGACGATTATTATGTCGATAAAGACAACTCCGTCGAAAAACCAAGCAGAAATGTCGCAAATAGCGATCGTTTCCTACAAGAGTATTTTGGTGCAAACGCAAGGAATGCAGTCATGCAGACAGATGAGGAGGCTTTGACGCCGCCAGCCGTATCAGCCCAGGCGTATCTGCCCACCATGTACTATAACGATTTCTATGAGGATTTGGTGAACGATGCAAAATCGCTAGATGCAAAGCGTGGCAGGAGCGGCATTAGCTGCGATTGCAAAGTCACGGTTCGTTTGATGTTCAATACATCATTTTATTTCTTCGATTCTTTTCTTTTATTTCTAATACTTATATATGTATTGCATAGAATGATCTTAAGGACTTGGGCCATCAGTATTTTCCGAGGTATCTGCTCAACGCTGTTTGTCAAACCCGTAACGATGCAAATACGCTAAACAGAAAGTGTTGGCATGGCGCGATCTGCAAACCGCTCGAGTATAAAATTAAGGTGCTAACATTGCGCAATGAAAAGGCGCATCGGGACACAAATCTGGTCTGGCTGCCGGAAAATCTGCGTCATCTGTTGAGATTCAAGACGGTTACTGTGACCGCAGGCTGCTTTTGCGCCCATTAAACGCACATTTTGATTTTAAAGAACGATACATAAAGAATAATATATATACATATGTACAGTGGCTCACAGCAAAATTTGGCAAGATTTTTTTTTTCAAACAAAAGGGAGAAAAAAAAAATTACTTCTATACAATAAATATAAACAAAGTGTCAATGCAGGTTTGTTGTATGTATTGATATTGTAGCAAACATAAGATTGTCCATCGAAAGCGTCAAACACTGATATTGTATGGTAAGTATTAGAGATGATTGGACTACCGCAGTAAAATTGTTGATATTCTTCTTCCGGCGATGAAAACACTTTACTTATTTATAGATTATGTACGTATATGAATGTATTGTCGCACATTATATTATATCAGTTATCAAAGCTTTATGCTAAAAAAAAAGAAGAACAACAACACAACGTTCAATAATCGCATGTATGCAAATATAAGCATACAGTTCACTTTAATACTACTTAACAAGCACAGTTAAAATTTGTAAAATATTCGAGTGGGTTACAATTTTGGAATGTAAAATCTAAATGGGAAATATAAGTGCACTTCGGTAAACAAGACACAAAAAAAAATGTATAATTAAAAAAATCTATAATTAAAAAAAATGGACGAAATTGGACGGATTTGTGCCTTAAGACATACACACAATGTGAATTATGAGATTATTTGGCGGCCGACGAGCACGAACGAGAGCATCCACATTGCTACAGCCATTAGTTTGGACGATCCACTCTAGAAAAATTAAATATTTGTTTTTTTTTTTTTAAATGAAATTGAAAAATTATGGACGATCGCAAATAAATATTTGTACTTACAATAACAAAGTAGTTACAACGATCACCACGGCAGCACTCGTGGCAGGCCCAATCCTCATACCAAATATGAGTGCAGAAACGTTGCATATAATTTTTCCTTTTTATCTGACACTGATCCTTCGTCATACATCGTTTTGAGACATAATATTGTTTGAGCGCACCCTGTGAAAAGTAGGGCTCACTGCCCCAGCGAATTTCGGTGCCACAAACATCCTCGCCGGGATCGCAGGTTTTAATTGTGTTGAGGCATTTTTCGGTGTTGCCCGTTTGATTCGAACAAACATAACACTCGAGCCCATTGACAAAGTTAACTAAAATTGTTGATTGTTGTTTTGTTAGAAGATCCAAAAATGTTCAGGTGTTTACCGCTTTCAGAGCGACATGCACTCACCTCTACTGCAATAGTAAATTGATATAAATGCAATAACTGCAAATTTCCAGGTATCCATGGTAAATAAAACAAATTAAATTAAATATTTTACAACAGTTCGTATGCGTGCTCGTTTTTGTTATTCACTCTCTCAACCACTCCCACGATCAGTGCTGCCAGATTAATAATAAAATGCACGCGGGGGTTGCGGGTAATGACCATATGATCATCCACGCCAGTACTGCCACTGCTTCGTGCAGTGTTACCAACTTTTAAAAATTGTTCTCCCTAAACGCTAACCAAAAACCCCTAAGATCCCACTAAATAAATTTTATTATTCTAAATAAAATAAAATATACATTTTTATTGACTTATGTTCTTGATACTTTTTAAGTAAGATCACAAAAATTAGCAAAATTAAGATTATACTCTTTTTTAAAAAACGCTTTAGCAGCCCTGCTGTATCAGCTGACTGAAAACGTCGCCTTTCATATTGATGTATGTGTTAGAAATAATTTATTTGATGAAGCTTATATTCAAGAAACAAAAAGAATGATCCAAACATTTTAGCAATAAATTTTATATCAAATTAAATTCAAAATTGATACACGTGTACGCTGGACGTCGGCAGTACAGTAAATCTATGGAACATAGCCCAACTTGCTAATCAGTTATTTTGCGGATATAACTCATTCACATGTTTTCATGCACTTGCTGATTGAAATATTCACCCACCGTCAAGATCAGTTGGCATATGAATTGCTTTGCAATCGTACACAGAGCTGAGTTATATCTACTCAACGCAACAAATTAAAAGTGTCAATTGTATATAAGTTGTATCTCTTATTTGCGGCAATTCCAAGTGCGTCAGTGCGGAAATAATAGCAACAATTGTGAAATTATAACTGCTGCGTTAAGTCGTTAAGTTAATTTTTGCCTATTTTAAAATGACTGATAAAAAAACAATGCCAACGCTTAAAAGCTGCATATCAATGCCACTGCAGACGAATGAACTACTGGAGATCACGGCCAAAGCAAAGGACTACGCGATCATGCATGGCGCGGCCATGCGTTCAAAGACCAACTTTAGCGAAGACTCGCTTAATGTAAGTTCTAATATCTTTTTTTAATTATTATCTTAACATATAATTATTAATCTATTTAAACAATATATAAAAGTTTGCGCCCTTTGTGCTCTTGCCATCATCATTTCCACGCAAAGAATTCGAAAAGGCCGTTGCACTACAACCGATCATCAATCGTCTGATGCATAATGTCGCGCATGATGAGGAGTTCATTACGACCACGTTAGCCGAGACAGTTAAAGTTGATGACTTTACATCGAATTTGTTTAAAATCTACAAGAAAGTACTTGCCAACGGTTTTACACAGGTAAGTGTTTGCCGATTGCAACACACAGTCAAAATCATTCACCCACATACCATCACATGCCATCACCCCAACGTCTTTTTAGAAACCATATACTGATAGAACACATTTTAGTGAGCTCTCAGGCAAGCAAAGCAAGTCTTCTCCTATCTGAACATCTTCTGCCCGTTATGTGTAGTTTCCTCAATTTATAAATTACAGATAATCTTATCATAGCATTATAAATTCTACTCGCAAGCACTTGAAACTTCACAGTTTCACATGCAGCCGGCGAACGTATAAGCAGCTTGTATTATGCCTTCAAATTTGGCTACACAACTAGCGACCAGCGTTATTTTGGGAGAATATTAACCATATTCTTGTGACGGCAACGTCGGAAAATCGCACTTGAAAAGCTTATCATGGCTTATAAATAACAAATCGAATCGTATATTCGATGCGAGCTTATTTGAGTTTGCTTTGACCGACCGCACTATCATCAGTTCACCATGTCCTACACTAGTTACTCTTGCATTATTCAAGTAATCATTCCTACCTTCTTCTCACATACATATTCATACATACATTCATTCGGCAATCATCAGCTATGTCAAATAAACAATTTTTATTATTATTATTTTTTTTTTTTTTTGTTTCTTGGTATTACAAGAAATCAACGTTAAGATGAACAAATTTTCTTTTTTGCTTAATTTTAGTTATGTTTTGTCACATTTAATCATTATATTATTTTTTTTCTCACCTCTGCTCATAATGCATTTTTGCTGTGTTGAACTCCTCTTGAAAACATTTCATCGATATTATGAAATTAACTTGAACAAAAATTGAAACAAAAAAAACGAAAAAAAAGCGTTTGTCTTTGGGCATGTTGCGCAGCGATTTAATGTTGGAGTCCAAATGTGAAGAGTTGTTGTCAGCGTCAGCGTGTGCTGGTGCAGCAACAACACAAAAGAATCAAAATGATGTTGTTGTTGATGATGATGTCGATGGGTCGCTGGCGACGACAACGACTGCGCCTGCGACGTCGAGAGAAGTGGCTACAGCGTTCGATGAAAGTTTGAAATTAAAAGAAACGGAAAAGACGGCGAATGAGCATAAAATCTACGAAGCTTGTGCTGTTATCGAAAATAATAATAACAACAGCAGCAGCAGCAACAGCAATACAAACAACAATCACAATAACTATAATACTAGAATAAATCAAAATGTTGCATGCCGAAGCGGTGTCGTTAAAAGGAAAAAATCATGTGCCTACTGTTGCTGGAAGCAAGTTGAGATAAATACGATAGCCTCTGGTTTTGGTCACTTGGGTCCAGCTAGCAGAACGATACAAAGGTGCTGTGTCTTTCTCTTATTGTTTGAACGATTGATTGATTGATTGATTGAATGAACGCCATATTGACTTACACATTCCGTTTTTTTCCCCCCTTTTATTCGTTTATCGATATCGATAATTTGTACTTGTTTATTATTACTTTGATTTTTGTTTTCTTTTGCCTTATTATTCTACCACACTCAACCAATTGTCTTAAATACATATTTATATATATACATATGCAACAACATGTGTTACATATACATACATACATATTACAAGCGTACTAAAACAAAATCCAAATGCCGTTTAATAATTCTTTTTTTTTTTTTTTTTGTTTAATGATTGTAGTTTGCCAGTAGTGAATATGTTATTGTTGTTGTTTGCTTGCTGCCTGATAGCCTGCTTGAATGCTTTTTGCTAATTTATGCTTCCATGTTGTGTGAATTAAAAATAATATAAATATATATATGTATGTTGATATGTTTATGTACATAGAGATAATTTACAGGCAAAAATAATAACAAAGCCGTATAGTATTGCCTATGGTGATCTTTTTGAGCATTCGTTTGAAAAAAAAAGGAACAAACAAATGTAAATTGTCGTGCATTGTAGATGAGCAGGTTGGGTAGACAGGTGACCTACTAATTAAGCATAATGTAATCAGAAATTCAAGCGACTATGGTAACAAATAAAGATTCCAGTGTGTTTGGGCTTTACTTAATTTCATTACTTCTTTTGGTGAAATGTTTTTCTCTTCATACCAATAACGACATGGCAGACGCATCAACGTCCACTTTGCCAATAAGCACTATTTCTATACATAACAACTTAAATTTCTCTATTTCTTATGGTGACGGAGATACGTTTTTAATCTTGAAGTTAAATTGTCGTAAAATAAGCTGATGGACTCATTCCTTTCATTAATTCGTTGAACTTATCATTGAGTCGCAACGTGAAGCTTCCATATATATATGTAGTGTGGCCTTTTTCTTTTACTCATCAGCTATCTTAACCTGGATTCCGAGCCATTTTATTCTTGTTTTGGCCGCGTCGCTAATAAAATACACATATGTATATTTTGAATGGGATTTGCAAATGAATGTCCAAATTTTGAAAATTTTACTACATTTTTTTGGTTTTGGTCTTGAGATATAATCTTTTACTATAAATTTGTAAAACAAAGTGGTTTGAAAGTACTTTTTATCAATTTGAAGCTGCTTTGTAGAACTTTTTAAAGTGTAGTATTACTGATCGTTTTTTATTTTTTTCCATATCTAGAGAGGCACTTAAGGTTAGTGAATTTTCAATGAAATACTGTTCTTGACCCTTGTTCCTTACGCGATCTTATGTCTTTTTGAATATAAAATTATTACTATTTTTTATTATATGTTTGTGCTTAGTAAATTTAAAACAACATTTTTATTGTTTAGTCTTTTTCATAATTTATTGCCGTCCGCTTGAATTTTTCACTTATCAACAAACCAAGCCGTTAAAACGTTTAGTACAACAACGCAAACGTGCATTCATCTATTTTTTTTTTACGAAAACGACAAAAACAAAAATCGCATTCGGGATTTGCTCCCTGCATTGCTGCTTATAAACGAAGCATGTCAGGCAGCATGATTGTAACGGTTTTATATACTTATACATATGCAGGGCTTAAGTAATGTACTGTTGTATGTCCTGTAAATAGAGTATGAAAGAAAGATAAACTTTAGAGAATGTACTACCACAAAACAGAGATAAATTCCATGTTAAGTAAGACTCTTGGATCAGTGGTGTTTTCCATAGAAATAACTAAAGTATAATATCAGTGAATAGGTTGATCATTGAAGGCAGATGTATACATATCTCAATAAATTATTCACGCACATATTTTTGATGCCTCTACTAATTCAGGATTTTCATTATCATCGGTCCACTGCATACTTCATTAATCGATCACACACACCGATTGCTCTCTCACCCAGGACACAAAGCCACTTGCTTCATATAATTTCAATAATCGCTACCGTTCGTTCTCACTTGATTTAAAATAAATAAAAAAATAAACCGTTATGAATCGCTCATACCAACCGTAACGAATTAAGTCATTCAAAAATATTGAATTCATTTTTTTTTTATTTGTTTGTTTTAATTTAATGATATATGTACGTGATAATTTATTCATAAAAAATATGTATGTATGATAAAATAATTTTGCAGACTTATAGCGTTGGCCTATTACGTTCCGACTATTTGGGTCACATTTACGAGGGTGGTTCGATAAAACAAGTTGAAATCAACACGATTGCCTCCAGTTTCGGTGGTATCGCCACACACATGCTGCCTCTGCAGAGGTACTGAATTCACCTCCAAAGTATCAATATCAATAATGAATATATGAATATAAAACCAACTACAAAAACCCGATTTAACTCAAAATACAAAAAAAAAAAAAAAAAACACACACACACATATATATACTCATACGCACGCATCTGTGTAAATTTTGAATACCATTTTATTAATTAACTCTGTTATTGGCGATCACTGCTCCTTTCTGTAGCTAATTAAAAAAAAATATATATTTTTTTCGTTTTGTATGTAACTCAAAATATAATACGTATGTATGTATGTAAGTATATGTCTGCAGCATGAGTTTTAATGAATTCACATTTTCGCTCTCGCTCTTTTTCATCGTGTAAACTGTTACTGTTGCATTCTTGCGCTCTCCTTCACTTTCGCATACTTGCACTATTGCTTAACTGTATGTTGTTGTTGGGTTTAGGAGTTGGGTGGCAGAAAATAAATGCATGTTTCTTCTTTTTCTTCTTGTATGTAAATATTTAAAAATGTTCGTCAATGTTGTTTGTTTGTTCATTTTTTAAATTCTTTAAATGAAATAACGTTATTTTGTTATTATTTTTTTCACACAACAGTTTTGTGATGCGTGAACTGGGCCATCAACAGCTCCTAAAAAACGTAAGTACAATGTCGTTTGCACTTGGAAAGCTTTACAACAATTAGATGCATTTTATTTGCAGATGCCAGCTAATGAAGCGTTGCAGGGTCTTTGCGATGGCATGATTAAAGCCTGGGAACTTTATGGTAAATCGGATGCAGTTATACTCTTTATCATCGAAGATGTTTCATACAATATCTGCGATCAGGTAAACGATCTGCTGGTCCTATTTTTGGAAGCGACACTAATTTGGTTTACTTGTTGGTCAACAGCGTTTCCATGAGTTCTGTATACGTGATAAGTGTCCGCACATCAAGGTTTTACGTCGTACACTCACCGATATACACAATGAGGGCAAACTTGGTCTACAAAAAGAGTTGTTGCTGTAAGTAGAAAATTATTCAATTTTAACAAATTGGAATTTATTTTCATTGTTGAGGTTTGTTGTTGCAGCGGTGGGACTAACGAAGTTGCGGTCATCTACTTTCGTGCCGGCTATGAGCCCGGACATTATCACTCGCAGGACGAGTGGGATGCACGTTATCTAATGGAATGTTCGTTGGCCATTAAATGCCCATCGATACAGTATCATTTAGCTGGCACTAAGAAGGTACAACAGGCGCTGGCTCAACCATCGGTGCTCGAGCGTTTTATAAGTGATCCTGAGGAAATCAAAGCGGTTGGCAAGATTTTTACTGGTCTCTATTCGTTGGACGATAATGATATCGGCAATGCGACTTATGAAATGGCGCTCAAAGAACCGGAGCGTTTCGTCTTGAAACCTCAACGTGAGGGCGGCGGTAATAATGTGTATGGTGTGGACATTCCAAATGCGTTGCGGGTATATAAAGCAAACAAACACTCAACAAATAAGTCAAATATTTAAATTGAATTGTTATTCTTCAATTGCAGCGTATGTCACGTGTCGAACGTTCAGCCTGGATATTGATGGATCTAATACATCCGCCATTGTCCAACGGCTATATGATACGGCCCGGTGGCCAAATGCCACCACCAATTGTCGAAATGGTCTCTGAGTTGGGAATTTTTGGTGTTATAATCGGCGATGTTGATGGCAATGTGAAGCACAACTATCAGGCGGGTCATATGCTGCGCACAAAGCTTTCGACGGCTAACGAGGGCGGTGTCGCTGCTGGGCTTGGTGCACTCGATAGTCCCTACTTGATCGACACCGACGATGAAGACGCGTCAAACAACTAGCGTTTGCAGCTCTGTCCCGCATTTGGCAGACAATTATTGGCATTCTTGTGTCTATACTTAATAAGCATTTCTTTTCTTTTTTACTTAACGTCGACGCCGATTGTCCGTGTAAAGCAAACAAACGATCGGATTCAACTATAGTCCAAAATAGTTAATTTTTCATTATTTTTTGTATACAACAATTTTTTGATTTATTACAATAATTTTTAAAGTCAAAGATTGGAGTATGTATTTTGTTTTATATTAGAAACATTGACTAAGGCCCTACATGCGTCGAAAGCGCACTGTAGTGCGGTATGCTCGATTTCCGTGACGGCTTTGCCAAAGTATATGTGGCACGATATTGTAGGCGGCAAGACTCAACAGGTCGTGCAGATCATTGCCACTGTAATCAGTAGAAATGTGTTGTGGGGCCAAAAACCATAACGGTGCAAGTTTGCCGTTTGTGACATCGCGCAAGAGATGATAATGACGCCATATGTGAAACTTTTTATTAAAGATCAGTGATATGGTAGCAGCCGTGCCAAACGACGGAACATCGCAAATGCTTTGGGGCTCATAGTGTAAATTGACAATCAGCATACGATCGCCGCTACTTTTTTCGAAATTCGTCTTTGGCAGTGCCAATTTGGCCTGCGGATGTGTCAGCTGCATGACAGCGACCATATTCACTGGCAGCTCTAACTCAGCAGCGGTACGTATGGCCGAGACCATGACAGTGGCCGCCGTACGGCTTACGGCATTGTTGTCGCTATGTGCTTGATAAAGCGATGCGCTGGAACTGAAAAACGTACATGATCATTTCATTGGGGAACTAGTGAATGGAACGATTAGCTTACCCACTAAGTTGAATGCTATTGTCAAGCAAAAGAATCGGAACATTCTCGCTAGCAATGCTGTTGCGATAACTCAGACCTAACAGCGTCGGCGTCGAATGTACATCGCTATCATCCGCGGTGAGTGCTGCCTGCAGATTTGCACGCTGCTGATCGATCCACTTGACAATGACACTAGCCGAACAGAGCTTATGACATGAGGCTAAATTAGTGGTGTTATTGAATGCGTTCAATGCATTGACATCGCTTGTCGACGACTCCGCAGCAACCGCCATCAAATCTTCTCGGTAGCGTCGCAACCAAACTGGGTTCAGCCGCTGTTTTCTATGCTGCATACGCTGAATTTTCTTTCCAAAACCGGCGTTAAGCTGCAATCGTTCTATTATGGAGCTGATACATTCGTTATCAGAAATATGATTGTTGTTCTTTCGCACGCGTAACCAAACACGCCCCGCTTGAAGACGGATCAAGGAGTTTGACTTTTTGTAATAGTGTGCGTACAAGCGCGCAAAGTGTATGGCATACCAGCCAACGAAGTAACTGAAACAGCGTAATGTATATGCGACAGTGAGTGACAGTGGTCAACGAACGCATCGAAACCTACCCGCTCTCGGTCAGCGTCAGTGCAAGCTTACGCTAGTCAGCATTTAAAAGATGAGAGATGAGCATGCAAAATGGTGGTGTCTTATACACAATACGCACCGTAGAATCGTCGATCACACCGCGTAGCATCGCTGAAAGCATATACTTGCAGCTTTTAAGAGCGCCGTCGTCGGTATTCTGTGTGGCTGACACACTGGGCTGCCAACCATGCGCCTTGGTTTGTCGTATTAGGGCTTTCCACTTGTAAATTTCGGTTTGCAACATTCTATATTTTATATTTGTTTATGTTTACACATTTGTCAAATCAACTTCTGGCAATAAAATACATAACATTTATCATATTGATTTTGAATTCGTTTCTCGGCTGTATCACGGAACATGCATAAAATACCATGAACTGAATATAGCAAACTAAGTTCAAAATTGGTGAAAAACTATGTTTAATAATACATTCTTATAAATGAACAATACTTGAATTAAACTATTTATGAATCCACTTCCGGAATGTGATGTCCATTAAATGGTCAACGAGTCGATCAATTGGACCTACAATCAGCGGTATAGATACGAGACCAAGGGCAGTGGGGGCGCTGCGTTTCAGAAAACGATTGACATTAGTTTTGTCAATTAACAAACGGCCGAGCCAAGTAATGCTACAAAATACAAAGCGTTAAAGGGAAAATTTAATTTATGCAATTACAATTTGTCACTCACCGATTGATTGTGTAACCCGGAATTATGACAGAGGCTAAAATTTGCCAGAGCAGCACATCACTTGAAATGAGGGCCACTTCTCGTCGATCAGCTCCCTTCTGCTGCATTCTGTGACCCTTGTCGAAGGCATCAAGGCAAACATAACCGATGGCTATGCCGTATGAACCGGCAACCAGAGAATGTTGTACAAGTGGCCGAAATGCCTCGCCAACTTCATTGCTGTAACCTATTTATGTAAGATATTACCAAATAAGTTACCATAACTGTTCTAATTTTGTATGCACATATGTACATATATACTGACCCATATAACGAGCAAAGGTGTCACGATAAATATCCACCTCGAATTGCTTCTTTTGGTTATTGATCTCGTCGTTGGCCATCTTCTCTATATTCCACGGTGCTCTTGCCAGTTAGGTGCGACCAAATTTATTTCTTATATAAGCACATCTCACCAGTCAACAGTTGCATATGTAATGCAATAGCAATTTTAGTAATTTAAATTACTGCCCTCACACATAACAACAACAACGAAATTCCCATGGCGTAATATTTTGAAGAAGATGAAAAGATGGGACGCAAAGCTACCGTTTATATTTCCAGGGCTGCAAACTCAACAAAAAACGTGCAAGGGCTATTTGACTTTGGATTTTTTCGTAAGTGTGTTCATTTTCGTTTGCTAAACCGAAAACAGAAAATCAAACAAAAAATAGGCTATAATGTTTTGATAAAGAACAAAACAAAATTAAGCTTGACTGCAATTAACGGTCACAATCAAAATGCGACTCTGTGTCAGTGATGCTACTCCTTTACAGAACAGATCAATCAAAAGATGGATAAAGCGGATAAAAATTATGAATGAAAATAACGCATTTTTTGCTTCAAACTTTTTAATTAAATAATTAATAGAAATAAATAATAAATTGTTTGAAAATTACAGGGCACTTCTTACGTCATTGGAGATCCTAACACATCCTACCAAATATCTCTGGGGTAGAAACTACTAACTAGTAAATAGTAGGTGTAAAAATAATAGAAAAAGTCACGTAATTAAAGTACGTCCCCAAAAGTAAATTATGTACATACTTCGATGCCTCCTTAAATTGGTTTAAATAAACAATTTATATTGCATTGAATATGTTTAATTTATTTTATTTTCGCTTATATAATGTTTAGTATAGACATGCGCGCAATTCTGATTACACTCACATAATAAGGCAAAGCCAATTCAATGAAAATGATTCAACCGAAAGAAAATAAAAATAATAAAACAGGAATATATTTTTGTTTACAACTAGACTATTAGCAACTGCGAAATAATGATGATTCCGGTATTGAATAAAATAACTGTCTGTTAAAAATATATATAAGAGAAGAACATCAACTCCATATGAATGTGTGGAATGACCGAATTATGCCGCTTGCACAGTTTGTTTTTGCGACGAGCTGATCTTGTCGCCTAGACTCAGCGCCATTCCCTAAAACGATACATGTTTTAAAACAAAAAACTTCAAATATGTCGACATTACATACTTGACTCTTTGCGCGAATGCGAATATGTCCGGTAACCTTAGAATTGGGGTCGTCAATAGGCTTCTCTATGCTTAAATTGGCAAGTGCGTTTTCACCAAAGATTGATCTGAACATATTTATAGAAAACAATTATTTCAAAATCAATTTTATATTTAGAATTTTCAACTATATAACACTTACTTTGCATACATGTTGGCCGCCATAAAACCACATTGGCCTGACAGAGCTTTTTCCGGTGTCAGACATTTCATGTTTGTGCTCTTTAGTAAATGCTTCAAGTATTCGTGCAGATCTGTAAACGTTGTGTTCACAGTGACCTGAAATTAAAACCGTCAAAATTGACATTATCAGGTCTTCAACACAAAATTTCGGCTTTACCTTATTTTCCCATTCAAAGTCCTGCCACATTTGTCTAAACTCAGTATCTGTACAAGTGGCCGGTAATATGTAATCCATAATATCGATATGAATTGTGTTGAGCACAACTACGTTTGTGTTTATCGATGTGTCATAAACTACGGAAGTAAATGTTAACATGTGGCATTTGGTAACTGTTTGATAGAAGTAACTTACCAATATTGCCGAATATAATACCATTCTCAGTTGACGAAACCTTTACGATGGCCTTCATATTGCAGAAATCATGCGGCGCCAGAACAACTGGATGTGGACGTTCGACCAACTTCAGATCTCCAAGAGTGGCCAACTCGAGTGTACAATTTTGCAAGGTATCATCTTCATAAACGATTTTGAGTACAAATAATTAAATAAGTATATAAAACAAGTTTGGTTGAAAATCGACGTACTAGTTTGATTGACGATTAGCACATCCAAGACGATATCATACTGATTTACGTTGACATAGGCCTCAGCATAAACCGGATCCGAGAAGCCAGTTAGCTGTGTAACCTTATTAAGCTTATTATTGGGCGATGTTATGTCGCTAAGGTTAGCCGATTTTGTGCCAGCAAGCGCCTGATGCAAACTCGATTCGAATACATTTTCACCCAACTGATTGTCACGGCCATTCGAAAGCTGTGCAAAAAGGACTGGATCATCTGGCTGCACTTTGGCAGCAGCTCGTTGCTTCTCCTTAAGTACGCGTTGGTCCTCTTCGAATTGTGCGTCAAGCATTTTGCCGAGCGCCTCGCGACAATAACGTTTAAAAACATCAACTGCCTCAGGCGTTCCTTCGCTCAGCGTACGCAAACATATAAAGATGCGATCAGTGTCGTCGTTGGTAATCTGTTTCGTTGGGAAACCAGATTTGCCAAAGTGAAGAATAGAGCTCATAATGAGCATAACCTGTGTTGTAAGACGATTCTGTTGACGTGCGTCTGACTCTAAGTCACTATAACGTAATGCCAACTTAGTTAATGTGGCTGAGAGCGCCGCACCAATAAAGAAATCACCATCCATAAGATACTGACGCAATGGAGGACGTTTTTCCTTCTTGGCAATACTGAAATTTAGAGATATTTGTATCAATGCACAAAATTGAATTCTTTTTTGGTAACTACTTACGGCGCCAAACTGAATGCGCTCTGGGTTGCATAAGTGCCGTCTGAGGTCACCTTTTGAGCCGTCTTGGTCTTTGCATTTGTTGATGATTCATCTGTATTCTCCTTGTCTTCATCAGCATGTTCACCCGCTAAGCGTCGCTGCTCGGCATCGACCATGGGCACTTCCCCTAAAGTCTGTTGTATTGTTTCAATCACTTCTAATATTTGTGACTTCTCATCAACATATTCGCCCAGAATCCAGACGGCAGCACGATGAATTTTAGATGATTTGATTTGTCGGAATGACTCCATCAAACTCTTAGTAATGAGCGGACGAAGTGTCACGAATTTTTGTATGGCTTCGCGTATAAATATTAAAACGTCAGCTGCTGCCAATTCATTTGTATCAGACAAAAATTCAATCAAAACAGGTATAACATTAGCTGCGACATCTGGGAATTTAATTGAACAGGCGTGCAAAGTACGGACTAAGAGTTGTCGGTATTTGCCAGTATCCTCATGTTCAACGTTATGGGTTTTGGAGACCTCTTTTTTGAGCACTAGCACCATTTCGCCAATGTTTCGTGATGATATCAAGTCCATGGCTAATGCTAGTGTCTTGCGACGCACTTCAATGTCGGGTGCAGCCAGAACACGTAATATATCCATAACTAATTCCTGCATTACTTTCTCCATGTTTTCATTCTCTTTCATCGCAATCAAACGATCCAAAACAATGAGCTTTACGTTGTTATCGCTCTCCTTTACAATTAGTTCGATATAACAACTAGCGGCGGCTTTTATTGCGGTGGGTGCAGACGAAAGCGTTATTAGTGTGCCAGCCGCCTCGTACCGTACAGCATTCGAGGAAGAATTTAACAAATTGTAAATGCAACGTATAAAACGTGAACGTTCCGCCGGATTTGCATGACAGACTTTATAAATAAGTTCCACAATCACAAGTTGTAGTATGTCACCGAAAGTGTTCACTTGGTCAATGCATGATGCCAAATAGTTCAGTGCACGTTCTTGATCCGCATGCAGAAGCATAAGAAAAGCATTACGCTTACATGACATGTCTTGTTGTGTATCCAAGAAATTGGCAATCAGTTCCGGTCCATCGGGCACCAGCCAGTCAAAGTTCTTGTAAATTGTGAAAATTGCGAGAACAGCATTACGTCGTACATAAGAATGCCGATGATCAAGGCAAGCTCGAATGGCTGGCATTAGCGGTTCTAACAACTCCGGCTCTTTAAGTTTGCAAAGAAAACGTAATGTGGAACCACGCAGAAATTCGTTGGGATGTTGTAAGTCCTAATGGGAGGCAATACAATTATTTTAACAAAGATTGCAAATAGACAATCATTCACATTGCATCACTTACCTTTCTGTATGCGTCACACACAAGTATCATCTCGTGCAGAAGTTTTCCATCCGGTGACGTTTTGGGCACAATCTCCCAAAATATAAGAAGTAGTTTCTTGATTGTATGATTTTGAACAGGCAAAACAAAACGAATAATGGTCATTATGAGACCGGACAAGCGTTCTCCGTTCAGTAACAATTTAATGACTTTTTTCAAAGTTTCTATTTTGACGGTAGCATCGCCCTTCTCAAAATCATGCTTCAGCTGTAACTCGCTCGGCACCTCCAAGTCCGGCGAGTTTATTATGGTGTAACAAGGCACCATTGCCATCTTGCTTTTCTTTACACTTTAACCTAAGTACAAAAACAAATGACAAATAATAGTCTGTACGAAATAGCACGGCTTTCGAGTTTACTAATTAACAAAAAAGCAACACACAATTGAAATTTTCTTTCGATCCGCCGACTGACGTGTCAAGTCGTTAACAGTGTTGAAAGATAGTGTTGATTGCAGGCTTGCATTTTCATCACTTTTACTTTTTCATATCAATAATTATTTTAATATTTTTAATAAATTATTGAATTATCATTGACAAAATAAACGTAGCATAACTTAGTTTATTTAAAACGACTTTTCTTAAATTTTGGCAGATGTTCCAATCACATTTAAGTGTTGCAAGGTGCCCGCATACTGACAATTATTTCACCAACAGCCAAAATAACCAAAAAATCTTGTTTACTTTTGTTGTTTTTGCTTCTGTTCGAGAGATAAAAACATTCTGGTGATCTGGCAAATGCCTAATAAAACAAGCAGCACTTGTGCTGCCGCAACAACAACGGCAACAAGCTTCTCAAGCACCGCGGGGCATTATTAGCCAAAATTTGACCACGACAGCATTTTGGCGGTGACAACGAAGAAGGAAACCAGCGACCTCAATAGAGTTCCTAACATTATCTGTTTATTCCTTTTGTTTTTTGTTGCTCGTTGGTGAACTGTTGACCTCTATGACTGCGCTATTGCCGCCGTATGAGAAAATGAACGGACGAACGATTCGCATTAACCGGGTGCCCGTAACCATAACTGTTATTCTGGTGACCCTGGTTTTGGTATACTTTTTAAATTTTCACCAAGAAGAACGGCCGGCAATTTATGGCATGCTACGCAGTAATCCCAATAAAGTAAACCTCCGTAAAATTTTGATCGGTGCAATACAAGCCGCCCAGCGTGGTGGTCTGGAAATACTTGATGTGGCGAGGAGTCGTAAACTAAAGGAGCGAAGCAAGGGAAAAACAGATGAGGGCGCCAATGATCCGTTCACGGACGCCGACGGACGTTCACACTGTATAATGAAGCAGGGATTAAAGCGAATATTTCCACGTGTAGAAATCTTCTCCGAGGAAGACAAGGAGCACTGTAACGATTCAAGTACGTTTGATTTAGATCCAACAGTGCTACATGAAACAGCAGATGTGCCCGATGAGTTAGTATTTGCAAAAGATGTTACTGTTTGGATCGATCCTTTAGACGCAACACAAGAATTTACGGGTAAATACAAAAATAGATGTAATATGAACTGGTTTTTCTATTTCTGTATTTTACGCTTTCAGAACAACTATATCAATATGTCACTACGATGGTATGTGTCGCTGTGGCTGGTAGGCCAATTATTGGCGTAATTCATAGACCCTTTGATGGGCAAACCGCTTGGGCTTGGGTGGATCATTCTATGTCAGAGTACCTGAACGGCATTCGTCCACGACAAATTGACACAAAACATCCAATAATAACTGTGTCTCGTTCACATGCTGGCGATGTAAAACAACTGACCCGTGCCGTGTTTGGTGAAGACTCAAACATACTTATTGCCGCAGGAGCAGGCTATAAGGTGCTTCAGGTAATTGCCAACAATGCAACTGCCTATCTGCATTCAACCAAGATTAAAAAATGGGATATTTGTGCTGGCGATGCTATTCTGCGTGCACTCGGTGGTGTGATGACAACGTTAGACGACAAACTGGTCGATTACGGTCCTGCCGAGTCCCCAATCAATGCTCATGGCCTTTTGGCAACAATTGTTAATCATGAAGAATATATTGACAAATTGATGACGAATCGTAATAAACATAAAACAAGATAGTTGTTTAGACGTCCATGTTGGACCATAACAATTAGATTAAGCAAAAAATCTAAAATTAAGTCTAAGTGAATCTCTTCCAAAGTTGTAGTAAATTATACACGAATTTCAAAGTTTTAACACAAAACCAGTTTTGTTCTATTTATACTATGTTCCTTTATTAAGTGGCATAAGGTCATTAACTCTGCAGAAGCGGTCGAATTTCGTGATATGTTTTTTATAGTCATATGTCTTTTTGATTGAAATTCAAATTTTGCAAATAAACGGCTGACGATTTGAGGTTAGGACACATTGACGTCACAATTGCAACATGACAGAAAACAACAGAAAGAAAAAAAATCAATAGTATAACAGCTGATTGGATTAAATATACATGCATGTACTGTGCTTGTGCATGTTGTTGCCTTTGTGTTGAAATAGATACATTGCATTGTAAGCGCGTCAGTAGTAGCGGTTGCTGGGAGCAATGACCAGCGGTGCCTGCACTTGCTCGCATGTGATAGAAGTAGTGAATCTCAGTGAAGGTGAAGTGGTGCAGCAAAGTCTATTGCTTGTCAAAGGACGCATACAGCCATTGTGTGCAAACATCAAACAACAACCGCAACAGCTTCGAGCAACGCTCAAGACAGAAGAGTCAATTATAAAAGTTAAAGCATCAGAGCAGCTAACACAGGTATCGAATGCCGGTGAGTTCAAGCTACTTTTTGATTTGGAGCCAGAGTTAAGTGCAGTCGAAAACGATCAAGACGCCTCATCATCACCAAAGTGCTTAAAATACGTGCTGCACTTGCGTTACTGCAGCGGTGAGCTTCAGCAGCGTTTTATCTACAAACAACGCTTGAGCCTTTATCGAGTGCAGCCGCTTTATCTTCTTTGTCAGGACTCAGCGACAACAACTGAGGAGCTAAGCAAACACTGTGCGCTTATCGATCTGAATCTGCGTTTGGTACAGTGCATTTACTCACACAAATTGCGTGCTGCTGGCTATACGAATTGTACATTTACACTGAACGCTCCATGCGAAGTCTTTCGATCGCAACTTACTACGAATGCGGCGTATTGCAGTAGCGAAGACGAGTTGTGGCAATATTTCGCAACGGAAATACTTGCATCGGCCGCCTGGGGCCAACAATTGAATTTGAAATTTGTAGCGTTTATTGGTTGTACACGTTACGACGGTGAAGCGGTAGTCGCCAGTGGTGATTACTCCTATGCAAATATACGACGACATCTGAAGGGTCATGCTGCACTTGGTGGCGGTGGCTTAGCGCTTTTCGGCAGTGCATTTTTCTACGCATGGCCACAGCGATTTAGCGAAATCGGCGACTGTATACGCAGTACACAACGTGTCGACTTGACGCGTATGCCCGATGAAAGTAACTATAGGCGTACGTATGGCGGCGTCTATGCCAGTACACTGGGTGCGGTGTGTCACGAGCTCGGCCATTGCTTTGATTTAGGCCACACCGAAGACGGTATTATGGGCCACGGCTTTGACTACCTGAATCGTGTGCTAACCGTTGACAAGTGTACGGAATATCTGCCAAATCGTATTGTACACAGAGGTGTGCTAGAGGCGCCAACAACGCCAGCTATTGGATCGGCGCGACCGCGCTTTACGCAATTGAAACCATTAAAACAACGCATGAGAAATAAATATCTTGATAAATATCACGAACAACGAAAAAACGATTCATTTTACTTTACACGCAATTGTGCCGTAATACTCGCTCAACACAAGTGGCTACGCGCAGCACAGCTGGTCGAAAACGAATTGGATATCGGTCAAACACAATCGGGGCACATTGAATTAAGCTCCACAACGGCAGAGATCACATCGAACGTGCCACTGCGCCTTGTTGAATTACGTTGCAATCTTAACAGTCTTGTTGCCCACTACGTCGAATTTGCGAACGACGACGTGCCCGATTATCGTTTTCAATTACCTCAGCCTCTGTGGGATCTGGTATCAACGCAACATAGTCACTATATTTTTGTGCTAACCACCACCGGTGAGACGAAACGTTTGACGTGCGATAAAAACCAATAGGTATGAAAATATATTTAATGGATTATATGAGTAAAAATCATGCGTGATTGATTAACAAGTCTAATTTATGTCAATTTTCGGTTTTTTTTTTTTATTAAATCACATGTCAATTTATTTGAACTAATGTTATTGGTAATACCTAATTATCGGCGCTCAAATACATCCGTACCTACATACATATGTACATGTATGGTTCTATGTATTTGCAATTGCTTACCTTAAAGTTCCGTTAAATGGCAATTTACAATTCTTGTGTTTTAGTCATCTAATTGTTTAATGTCGTCATTGACGATAATATTGCTGATAGCTTCCCTCACACATACACGTACGCTTACTCACTTACTCAGTCCGTCGTCATACTCATTCGATCACTCACCAACACGTTTTAGAGCGCGCTCCATCAGCGAGTTCGATTCTTTCAATGTTTGTTTGCGGTTTGAATTAGAAACGTTGGCATTTTAATCTTGAAAAACTTGAATTTTCAGTTTGCGCCCGTCGGCCGTACGTCCGCCGATCTAAGTTCTATGCGCACCATTCATTTCTTTATGTAGTGCGATCATATAGGTACTTAGTTTGTAGTTCGATTTGTTGTCTTTCTAATTGCCGCCGCTTATCATGGTTGTGCGTTGAACAGAAATTGATAAGATAGATGTAAATATAAAAACGAAGTGATTTTATGCAAGTTCAATAAGTAAAATTGATTGTAGCCTTAAACGATTTTCTATCTTCAAATAGTGTGCGTCAATAAATAATTACTATTTTGACTTTTTTGTATTCGCCTAATATGCGACAGTTGAATTTTAGTCATCGTAAGCAACAGTAACAACTGCCAGCACCGCACAGTGCCAGTTTGCAAACGGAAATCGATCGTGCTGATAAGAGACGAACAGAGGACAACAACAACAATAACAAAAACGAAATGGAAGAACAAACAGCTCGTATACAATTCAAATCACTTAAAGGTTTTCCAACAGCAAATACTGACGACAAGGTCGAAACGATTGAGTTTCTTAATGCTGCCAAAGAAATCGTCGGTATTATTGGTGAGAAAGAATTTGCCCTTGCGAACTTTAATGTTTCAATTGTTTTTACAAACGTTTATTCTTTCTTTCGTGACATAGAAACATTTGGCAAACTCTTTACTCCTGTCATTAGCGATATGAATGGAAATATAAATGTAAGTTAAACAAGAGTTCTTGAAATATTTTGCGACATACTATATTATTATTTGCATTTGCAGAAATTATTGAAATCCCATGCGAAAGATCCTATTAAATATAAATATCTTGAAGATCTCATTGTGCTGAATGTAAACGTTGATAATTTTGCGGCAAATGCTTTGCTTTGGCTAAAGCGCGGTCTACAATTAATCTGTACATTTTTTGAGAACATCTACTATGACGCAAAGAGTAGTGAGTCATTAAAACAACATCTACAGGATGCCTACGAACGCACATTGAAACCTTATCATGGCTTTATTGTGCAGAGTACGATTAAGGTGCGTAAACGACATCAATTGTAATTTCTTATCTATTGTTTGTTTTCATTATAACCCAAAAAATAGATCATTTATAATTGGGTGCCGACGCGAAGTCAGTTGATTGGAAAGGGCGAATCACATGAAGAGAACATTAATATACTCGAGAATTATTTGCCAACGATGCGTTTGCATTTGAATCGAATTGATGCATTGCTTAAAAAGTACAACCTGGATGATGCACGCAAAGTCTGAAACAACGTTTGCAATTATTTAAGGCCGATTACTCAAGATTTTAGATACTTATTTTTTATCAATGAAATCATACTTAGTATGTCATTTACATTATAAGTGCTTAATATGTTCTCCTATTTATACGTATGTGTATGTATTTACTTAATAGATTAGCTGAATAAATATTAATTTA
The DNA here is from genome assembly GCA_034638295.1 of Phortica okadai. NCBI lineage: Eukaryota > Metazoa > Arthropoda > Insecta > Diptera > Drosophilidae > Phortica > Phortica okadai. The sequence continues at coordinate 42,160,733 of CM067848.1, read as the reverse complement.
TTGATAGCTCGTATCCTTCGCAATAAAACTTTGCCACTTTGGTTCATTACGCGTACTTTTATGCTTAAATATCCTTTCTTTTTGCAGCTGCAGTTGAGTTGTGTTTTGACGTTGCTGAAGTGGCTGCGTTTCTTCCCTGTAGAATTTTATATATGTGTAAATGCCTGCTGGAAATTCCAATGCCATGAACACAAATAATATGCCAGTGCCATATGTAATAAGCGTAATTTGTGTAGTGGCGGCAAAGCGCAGAAACAACAAAATGGGCAGCATTATGAATGGCGTTAATGTTAGAAATACAATTAGTAGCGCCGACTGAAATGTGTATTAATATTTATATAAATTCAAAAATCATTGATCATTAGTTTGCATCATACCTGCATCCGTAAATTGGCACTCATACCGCAATAAACGCGACCAAACTCAATGGCAAGTGCAACCAGGAAAGCAAGTAACACAAAGCTGCCCTCAAAAGTCCAAAGAGTGGTAAGCTGTAAGTAATAATTAATAAATATCAATCTTTTCTGTATTCAAACATGAAAGAGTCGCATACATTGCAAGCGATATGGTAGCCATAGATCAAAGCCCATCCCATCGAGCAGTAAACGTTGAAGTGCAGCAGCATTTGTAAGCACAAAGAGCTCGACTGTGCTTTGGCTAAAAACAAACAACAAATTATGAAATATTATATAAGTACTATTATTTTAAAAAGTCTTTACACTTAAGTGGTTTTCGTTGACACATTTCCCTTTGTATTATTTACGGAAACTTCAGTTGTAAAATAACAGATTTGTTTGTAGTAAATATGAAAATAATTGCCATGGCAACACGACTCAACATCTTTCTGTCACTTTCAGTTTCATGAGAGCAACAGTAAATTAAAGTTTTAAATTGGCAAAATAAAAAAAAACATTATAAGTATTGTCATGATGTACAACAATTTATTTGATTTCAAATATAATTAACAATAAAAAAATAAATTAACAAGTTAAGCCAAGCGCATGCTCAATGGACTTCGACAATGCTTTAATATGGCACGCTGGAACTGAAGCAACCATCCAAGCCGTAAACTGAAATATTCAAAAGTTTAATGTTGATTAGATTAAGAAAAGATAAATAAATAATTACGTACGATAATTCCTTCCGTTCTTTGCCACTTCATTACTGAAGAGCGTAGCCATTAGCTGATGACAACGGACGTAGGTTTGTTCGAGTTGATCGATATCGTTGTTGCACAGATAGTCCTCAATGCTGATGTCGGCAACTTTTGAATCATTCTGATCGTTATCAAGTGAGAGCGCATAGCAATCTTCAATGATTGAAATGCATGATTGCCACTCCATGTCAACCACACAAATGAGATGAAAAAACTGATCCAAGACCACACGAATTTCATGGAAACTGTCAGTGATCAAGCAATGCTGGCATATAACATCTAGATATGACTGATGCAATTGTTTCAGTTGGCTTAGATTTTTACAGTTGTTAATGGCATTGTCGAAATGTTGGCCCATGACGAACACTTCATTGCAAAAATGAAAATGCAATGAGCCGATTACGTAGATTAGCCAAAATCGTAATTGTTCCAAACGTCTTTTCAGTAATTCGATGTGACTAAGCGAGCCGTATAAAACATTTCGTCGCTTATTTGGAAAACGTAAATGTTCTAATTTCCACACAGCCCACTTGATTTTGAGCAACATACGAAAGACTTTATTGTAGTTATCTATGTTATTGGGCGTGATAACGTATGACAGTGCTGGATTAAGCTCATAAGTCAAGCTAATTTCGTCGGTCACTTCGCAGACCTTATTTATACGCGCACACAATTTGGAACGTAGCTCGACATGTATGGGAGCTGGCTTGTCGATAAGATAAGCAGATATAATGCCATCAAGTTGCATTGAAAGCGAAGCCGCGTTGGCCCACGATTTGTTTGATTCGATCTAAGAAGAGGTGTGAAACTTCATATAAATATATAAATAGAAACAAGTATATGTGTATGCGTCGCTTACGTTTTGAAACAATTTATCGTAGAAAAAGTACATTATCGAGTTGGCCTGCAACAACATTACATTTCGTATATGTTGGATATGTGTGCCGATGCTTAAATCCTTAAGATAAAGGCGCATAACGAACTGATTAGCGTTGTCAACACGCTTAGTTAGTATACGATTCAATGCCTCGTAAAAGATATGGTATAGAGGTGGACGTGATCTTTGTTGGTTCAAACGCTCTAATAAGTCTTGAACAGTTAAACTTTGATGTGTTATTGTTTTAGGGAAATCAGTTATCAAATTTATAGAGAATGCTCCCAATAAGTGTTCATCCTGTGTTGCATTCAGACAACTCAATACATTCGAGTAATTATTGTCCGGTTCACTGCTGTTAATACTGCTAGGCGCTTGGGAGCTAACCACATCTTTCTGATCACCATCACCATCATTACCATCTGAATATTGGTGTAAAGTATCGAGAATATCGTTGAGAAGTTCATCATGTAAAGCTTGTTGTCTTGCCGTTCGGCAGTTTTCTAACATTTCACTAGTGAGATCCATTTCTGCTAAGATGTTTTGTGTTATTCCAGTTTCAAGAGCATGTTTACACAACAATTTGTAAAGGGGACACTTCTGTATGAATTCAATGGTATCGTGCGTTATTTCCGAATATTTTAGCTCACGCAACACAATCATGCTTTTTGAATCTAAAGTGCTGCAAGTATTACATTGATTGTTTCTTTAATTTTTTGTAATTATTAACATTAACACTTACTGCTTTACAACAAATTCATTTTGCCAATCCTGCAGACAACCTTTATGCCACCACATATCGAGTATACTGCAGTAAACTTTAAATGTCACCAAGAATACTGCTGCGATAGTTGTATCATTTTCGGCCGATTTCATTAAATTATAGAGTTGGGACAATAGAAACATGCTCTTCAAATGCGATGGCGCTTCTAGACATAATGAATTTGTAAGCTTTACTATAGAATGCAAAAATTCAAGCTGTTTGAATGAATCACGCATCCATTTTTCAAAAGTCATTAAGGTGTTGATCTCGTTTTCGTTTTGTTCCAGCAAACGTCGTTCAAAGGATATCAATCTTTCCTTAATGGGTTTGAGCAACAAACGTATTGAAGCTGTAAAAGAAGTCAATGTCCGTGGCGGTAGTAGAGAGGATTCATAGATTTGTAGCATTTTATGGATTTCGTGCATTAGGCGAATCGGCTTGAGTACTTTACCGTGAAGATACGATTGTATCGATGTCTGTGCCAATATAAAAGCAATTGTTAGAACTACTTAAACATACTTTCGATGTCAAAAGCAAAGAACATTTACCACAGTAACGCTGGGTATAGTGACATCTGCACACAAATCGAGCTCGTTATTAACCAATTTGAAAAATTTGCAATCTACAGGTGCAAAAAATATCATAATTATCTCGCGTAACAAACAGGATTCCGGTAATGTTGATGGTAAATTGAATGTGATGAGATTGTTACTCATCTTGTTTAAATACTGGGCATAGGCAATTGCAAAATTAGCTAATATGCTTGTGCTTTGAATAGCTGCATATTGATGATTGTTTGTGCGCCACCAACAGGTATGTACTTTTTGTTCAAGTTGGTTTGTGTTTTGGTAAACGGTGAACTGGGTTGGAAACACAGGCGGCTTAAAATTGCTGAGGGCATAACCTTTGGGCCCTTTTGGAAAAGACTTATACTTTGTCGGTGAACTTTCAAAGCTGTGTTCTAGTACAGGCGTCAACTGTTCATTCTTCAAATCATGATCCGACCAGTCCTGGAAATATTAATTGTATTTTAGCTTCACAAATTTTGAGCTTAATTCACTTACACTTATATCATTTCCTTCATCTTCTTGGCTATAATCAATTTTTGGCAAGAAACACTCTTTCAGTTCATCCAAACAGATTTCGGGCTCTTTGTTAGTGTCCGTTATATTAGTACTGAACTTATTGATCTGATCCAACGCCGAAACGCGATGAGCATCCTTAGTGGTTCTTTCACAGCGTATTATAGCAATCGGTTGATATGCCAGCGAGATCAAGAAATCAATTACTGACCATTGTATATCAATCTCATAGTGATTTATGCATAGCGGGTGCTCAATAAGCTTATTGCAAAGAAGATTAATGAACTTGGAAAATTCATGCATGTTTTCTACATTAAAACGCTCGATTAGTTCATCAATTCTCCGTCGAACGGAATGACTGTTTGTGCTTATATAGCGATTGAATTTTATTTGATTCCATGCCAGGTTTTCACATACGCGAAAAGTCTCATCCTCATTCTAATAAAAAATATTACTTTAGTTTTGATTTTTAACCTTTCAAAAACTTTTCGCGCCCGCTGGGTTGCACTTACCTCAGTACAGAGTATGGACTTTATCAATTTCGGCACATTCTCAGCGATAATTTGGTTTCTTACGTCCTGTGACATATTCACATTTAGTAACAAATGTTTGATGAATAAATTGCTTAAAATATTGAGTATTTAATAGTTTAAATTGCAAGAAAATGTACATTTGTTTTTGAATGCGAAATATTAAAATTTGGCAGTGCTAGTAACCGACTAAAACAAAAGTTCATACAGCTAGAGAAATGTTGCCTCTAATTTATTTTTTAAGTAATACTGTCAAAATAATAAATAAGGATATGCCTTAATAACGTTCAAAGTCCGTCAGGATGATGAGCCCCTCACAAAGAATACTAGAATAAAATGTAAATGTGAGGGATTTTTTACAAAAAAATCATCATAACTACAAAAATTGGCAGCCATTGGAGACTTAATTACTCGCAAACTTGCAGTTAAAAGCAATATATGTATGTATGTTCATATATTGCACTTGAGGATGCATTTTTTAATTAGCCCTAACATACACTCTATAGGTATGTCGATCCACATATTTTTTATATAAAAAGAATGGACCAAAAATATCTGTTCGGAAATATGCTAAAGAGGCAGCACTGGGCTGGAGTTAATTAAAAAAATTGTACTTTTGATACCGGCGTACATGATTGTATTACGAACATGACGGAGATTGGCAAAAATCCGGTGTACATTATACTTGGTTCCGGCGGACACACTGCAGAGATGTGTAAAATAAATCTCGCCTTACTCGCATATAAAGACAAATATACGCCGGTGCGTTATGTATTGGCCAATAGTGATACAACATCACGTAAAAAGATATTGACCGCTCTGTCTGCAGCGGGTCAGACGATCTCAGACGAAGAATTCGCATTTATAGAGGTGCCTCGTAGTCGAGAGGTTGGTCAACCTTGGATAACCACTTTATTCACAACCATATGGGCGTTATTGTGGAGTTTTTGGCTAGTTTGGCGCGACCGTCCCAAGTTAATACTCTGCAATGGTCCTGGCACTTGTGTGCCCTTTTGCTACGCGGCATTTTTATGCCGACTGCTGAGACGATTAACTGCTAACAGCAAGATTGTATTTATTGAGAGCTATTGCCGCGTCCAAACGTTATCCTTAAGTGGACGACTGCTGATTCCTTTAGTTGATATGTTTGTAGTGCAGTGGCCTGCTTTGGCAGATCGATATAAAGACAGAAATAATCTTAGATATTTTGGTAGTATCATGTAACATAAAATTTAATAATTATAAAATATCAAAAAAAAATTATGAGATAATGTAAGTAAACAAAATTCAAGAACCATAACAATCATCCAAATGATCGAAGAGATCTTCTTCTTCAAATTCTTTGCCGCAGCATGGACATTGGCGTGTGGTTTTAAAGAGATTTCGTTGGCGACGCTGACGTTCAGTTTCAAAAACCTCAGTTGGTGAGCTGTTTAGATCAATTTGCGTTGAATTTGCTTCGGAGTTGATTGAACTGTCTGTTTCATCAGCCGAACTGCTTGAATTGAAGCCGGCCAGATCAGCTTCAGAGTAGCCAGCGTCACGTAATATATTCTTAGCAGTACGACGTGGAGGCTTTGAGGAACGTGGTTTTAAAATGCGACTGTTTTTTGGCATTACTTTTGGCGGTGCGATTTTTGTTACTATACCCATGCAGCCGTTTAAATGTTCTTCTAAAACGCTGCGTTTCATTTTATACATACAGATTGGGCAGCTGATGATATCGTTACTTGGATCTTTATGGTAACTCGAACTACTTGCGACAAGATCATTTTCACGTTCAAATTCTTTCATCATTGTGTCTTCGCCAAAGAACTCATCTATAACAGAAGTATCCGCCAATTCAGTGGCAGCCACAATGGCAGATTGGTTGTCATCATATTCATCATCGATAAGAAATATATCCTCATCACGCAAATCAATGGTATCGTCTAATATCTCTTGTTTAATAACTAATTGTCGTTCCTCGCTGGTCATTGTCTTTTTGCGGGCGACTGGTGCTGGTGCCACAAAGTCTTCACCCTCACTATCGGACAGTTCAATAATCACTTCTTTATCTTGAACTATAACAACATCATCGTCTTCTTCGATGGTTTTATTTGTATTTTCGTTGGTTTTGTTGGTGGGTACATCTAAGGCGCTCTCTTCATTGCCTTTTCCAGTACTATCCAAAGAAAGACGTCTGCGTTTAGACTCAACATTATCGGCTAGTTTAGTGTTCGGTGGATTTAGTTTGCGTTTACCATCGTCAAAGCGATTTGCCCAAACGTTACGCAAATGATTACGGTCAACAATTCCATCCGGTGAGCTTTTAATACTTGCTGAGACTCTGGCCAGTGTATAACCACGACCTGACATAGTGGCTCTAGGTGAGCTGGCTTGGGGTGATGGTCCATCATCACTATCACTAAGATCTCGAAAGCCAAATACATTACGCATATTACCGCCCGGCGGTGTGCGTTTAGTATTACCAGTCTTCGTATTTGTGCCATTGGCACTAACATTAAATGGGTCTGATGAGAGACCGGGATAAGATGTTGGTGGAAAAGCCGCTGCTATAGAGGAAGTAGGTTTCATTTTATTTGTTGGAGGAACAATTGGCGGCTTCAATTTTGGATCCAAAACTAGTATACCGCTGCCGCTAACACTGTTCGGCCCTGGAACTGAAAGCAAATTTAAACGAGCTTCTTCTTAATCGTAATCAGATTAATACAATACCTTTAAAGACACCAGTTTTATTATTACTGATATTGGTTGAATTGTTGTTTTTGGGTTTAGCAGTCGATTCCTTAGAAGTTGTATTTGGTGGGAAATACTTGCGTAAATCGATGCCATCGTTGTTTTTTCCTTTGTTAGTTGATGACTTTGAGGGCTTTTCTTTTTTGGGCTCTTTCTCAGGTTCTTTGATTTTCATAAACACGCCACCGCAAGATTTTAAATGTTGTTCCCACCATTGATCATTAGGACCTGGAGCACGATTGTTTGTGCGTTTTACGTATCCAAAAAACGGGCCACGATCTTGACAGATGCCGTTGCAACGCCACCAGTGCTGCTTGTACAAGTTAACTTCATCGTGGAATGTGTGGTAAACCTGTATTTAAATGCAAGCTAGTTATTATTATTTAAATATATTGTAGCAACATACTGTAATATTTGTGCCAGCGACTTTGTTGATTGTGACCATAATCTTCTTGAAATTAGGGCCATGACCGCCATTGCCCTCGCGAATGTTCAGTACAAAGCAGTATGCATGAATCATTTCATGCAACATGGTTTCAACAAGATCCTTGCGTGGACGCAATTTAAGCAATGGTTCGCTCAACCTGATTGTGACATCCATGCCGAAACGGTTACGACGCTGATAACATATTCCGGCACAGCTGTACATACGCTTGCTCCACTCCAGTGTCACACATTTAAGGCGACTCTGAAAAAACTTTTGATCGAAACGACCAAACATAGCGAATATATCAGGCGTTGGATCAAGTGTTTCCCATTGTGGATGTACAAGATTCTGTGTGCGGTTTAGATAATCTTCATCATGATTGTCATGATACTTGGAAACTTTACGTTTAGGTGCTGGTATGACTTTCATCAATTCTATGTCGCTGTCCTGTTAGGTACAAACCAAAATTTAAATCATATTATTCCTCATAAATAAAATAAAACGTACGTTGTCAGTTTCATCGTTTTCTGCATTTAGACGCTTTTGCATGTTAAGTGCAAACAAAAAATCTGCGTCCTCCGACATTTGATTTTTTTTTTTTTTCAAAAGTGTGTGTGTTTTTTCAATTCCATGCAATACTTTCGAGAATTGACTTTTGAGAAATATGCTTCAAAATCTTAAAGTAATATATTGCTGGCGCTCTATTATTCGAACAGCTGTCGGAGTCAGATGTTTTTTGAGCAGTGCTGTAACTGTTAACTTTTATTGGAAAATAATAAGGAATCCCTTATCAAATAATTGCTTTATCCGTTTTTTTTTTCGTTACGACTGTTCAAAAAAAGTATTCCCGCCCGACAGCGGGAACTTAGGAAACAGAGATGTAAGCTTAATGAATATAATTTTAAGACATGCTTGTTTTAAAAAAATAGAGACTCAATTGTGGATTACGTATCCAGGGCTCCCACAAACAAATGAGTCATTATTGGACTTGCAACTATAAACATACGCAAAGTGAAGGGCTGCACTGATATAGTCAAATGACCGTTGTGTTTGTACTTTTAAAACGGAAGTTATGATTCCTTCATTTTGATTCGGTTGCACGATTATACTTTTCTGGAAAATGGCGAAAAGTCCCGTTTGTTAGAGATTCTCTCATTTGACAATTGCAGTTTAAGCTGTGCTTGCAACTTTGTCTTAAAGTAAGAGAGAAATTCAAATTTTTTTTTACTTTTTCTTGGAAATGCATTCTACATTTTAAACAGTTAATTGGAACAAAAGAAAAAGCAAAATGGAGGGAAGGAATCCAATACGAAACGAGCAACATGATTTTGGCAAACCCAATGACTACAATTTTCATCAGGGCAATGCCAATTACTACAAGGCGAGCACATATAATTCTCAAGGAAATTTAAATCAGGCATTAGACTACCAGTTCAATGCCGGCGAACAGTCAACATTGAATCAAGAATTTGAAGGCGCTGCTGGACTTCAAGAGCAGTTTGATTATGCACAGACCACGCCAATTAATCGTAAGTGGTTAAATGTGGTTAAAAATAAGAATAGTGAGAAGTATCATTTTTAGAAAGTAGTGAAAAAAAATTAATATTTTCTTGTATATATCAAGTTAGTTTTGCAATTTTTGTAGCAACTTTCATCGGTCAGCAGCAAGAATGGGCTAAGGAGAGCTTCCATGATTCGACTCTTGAATGCGAACAACGCAATTATCATAAGCAGCGTCAGTACTTTTTGCAGCCACCACAACCGTTAGTCGGAAAAATGAAAAATGGCGACGATGATGCTGTTAATTTGAATTTTTTCAACCAATCACTTCAACTGAACACGAAGTCGCAGAACAACGAAGATGTGATTGCCGATGCAGATTCTAATAACGGTATGAATAACTGATTTTGTTGTTGTTGTTGTCATAAATACAATTCCAGTTATTACATAAGGAGCTTCAAATAAGGTGAAGAATGTGTCCTTTCAATTGCCCGATACTCATAAGCCACCGCCGTTGATACTCAATGAGAATCTTACCGACGTCAATGATTCTTCAATGAGCCACAGCGATAGTGGTGAGCCTGGTGCCAGTGATCAGTCATCAGATACACCACGTACATATGAAAATATGCCGCTCAAGTCATGGCGTCCACCGTTGGAATTTAACAGCCTTGAAGAGCTGAAGCAGTCTGAGCTAGAATGGGAAAAGTGCGGCGTAAGCAATGGCGGCCACGATAACTATCTCTTGGAGATCGATCACGCTCTCTTTGGTGGAACGAAATTGCCACGAGGCTCATCAATGAAAGAGTATTTCAAAGCTGCTGAAAATTATGCAATTTATGGCAATCATTTTTTCGACTTTATGCCGACAACACCATCGCTACAAAATCCGTCACCACCATCAGGTTTGAAACAGCATTCGAAACCACCAATCAGGCCATTCAATCATTCAAAGCCACCACCGAAGCCATTCGTGCCAAATTATGTCACAACAGATATACCTCGTCGTGGCAGATTGCCCGTCTTTGCCAATATGACGAGATCCTACAATGACAGTGGACCAACTTCTTCGACTCATAACCAAGTAAGTTTATCATTAAATTCTTAATTCTGTTCTTAATTTCTTTTTTAAATTAATTGCAGAGCAGTGCAAAAATGTCAAATGATGCAGGGAACGGCGCCAAGAGCTTTAAGTTTACTAAAGATGCTTTTCCACCGTTGGGAAAGTCCAAAAAAAATAAAGCCTTTTCGCATAAATAAAAACAAAAATCGAAATCGAAAAACGAATTTACCAACTGTGCCTGCCAATGGCTTCAAGTCATTAATTTTTCTTATTTGACCAATGATGTCTCATTTGGATTTATACAATTTTTTTACAGTTAGCTAAATACTAACTTTACAGATATAAAATGGATTATGTGCAAAATAAATATGAGTAAAATACTCAATAATAATTATAAATATAACTTCAATTTCTGTATTGTATTTGTCAAATCGACGCTGTGCGACTCTTATCCGAATATAAAATTGTACTTGCATAGGCGCTCGGTTACTGTGCTGGCGACAGTCATTGCTTTGACACCGTCTGGGCGTGACTGTCACTATCGGCATCGAATAGCCGCCGCCGCAGCAGCAGCCGCAGCGCTTAGCATAAACAGATAATTGTAATAATATTGTGTGCGTGCGAGTGTGCCAGCTCCTGCATTGTGAACGTAACAGTATAAAGGAGAGGAATATGTTGAATAAGCGACGTGACCAATCGCCCACCAATTATTGGCAACACAGAGGTGGACAACAAACTTACAAATTTAATTGCAATCAACAACAACAGCATATCAGTGACTACGGAACTAATGACATACGCCTTGGCGCAATAGGCAGCCACTTGAGCTGCTGTCAGTCAAATGGCAAAGATACACAAGGATTTCACAGCTTATATAATGCGTCGCTGACTTTTGGCAATTTCATTGATTTGAAAAAGTTCGATGACGACGCGGTCGATGGCGAAGTGCACTGCCGACAGCATCTATATCGATTGTATTTTAATGAACGTCATGTGATGAATACAAATGGCGGATATAATTCAACAATAAACGCGATGCGCAATTATCGACAACGTTCTGAGCCCTTTTGGCAGCCGTTGCTTCGTTTCAATGACATCAAGGATGAATTGCGTTGGGAGCGAGACTGGAACCGGCGGGCACTTGATGTTGATGGCAATGATCGTTTTCTGCTTGAGATTGATCGTGGCTTAAGTGGTGGTTGTAAAACACGTTATCCGCGTCGTAAATCGCGTGCATTTCATCTGGCAGCACAGAATTATGCCGTCCATGGTTGTGATTTTTTCGATTTTCCACATTATGAACACAATCGTAATGCCAGCCAACCACCGAAGCGATTTGGGTCTGTTCATCGCGGCAAGATGTGCCAAAGTGGAAGATATCACACATTGCCCGTCAGTTTGTGCCAACATCATATTGCACATGAGTCTCATGAATGCGTGCGTGTTTGTTTGTTTATTTATTTTGAATCTAAGCAATTGACAAAGGGACTTTTTGTTTACAGTTTGAAGCTAATGCGCCAGCAACTTTCAATTTAAACAGTGCATCATTTCCTCCCCTGCCGGCCCGAACGTGTGACGACCAACTGCGGTAGTAAAAGTGAGATAGTCGTAGCGAGAAGCTGCTGGACTCTGAGTCCATGTTATTTTTTTGTAAATGAAAAATGTTTAGATTGAAATGAAATATTTATATTTTTATTTATTAAAAAATTGCAAAAAGTGACAGATGTAGTTAATAAAAAAAAATCTAATAAATTTGCCATTTAAATGATGCGATCGCAATAAATTCGCTGGTAGCTTTTACCGCCAGGGTGGTGGATTTTCCAAGATCCAAGATCTCCACGTCCCTCCAGTGCTGTTATATTTATGACCTTGCGTCTAAATGGCGTCAGGAAAGAGATACTTATCTGTCGAAATGGCCATTTACACATGAAAATTTGGAATAGACGCGTTTATTGAGCGTTTCACGCTTCCGTGTGCGTTTCGACGACCTAACAGCCAGTGCTATGAAACAATTGCTTTTTTGCAAGGGCTGGAAGAAAAAACTCAATTTGTCGGCGATAAAAATTAGTCCAGACATCAACCGTTGGTTTTAGACCAGGATAACCAGTTAAATAATCGATGTATTTAAAAAATGTATTTATTTAAGTACGACACGCAGTTTAAATTAAAATTTTTTGCTTCGGACCTACCTATGCAAAATTTCTCTCCTGGGAGCCGATCAGACTTGTCGACTCCCGTTGATATGTTTCGATCACACCTCAATAAATAACAGTTTTAGAAGTTGAATGTGCTATGTGATCGCTTTCAACATATGAGTAAACGACTTCATCATAATTACTAGTGAGCTAAATTCCAATGGCTTATGTTGAGGAAGTTTATGGCACAACTTACGTCATTTTAATAATAAATTATGGCGAATGTACGGCCAGTTTTAAATTAAAATAACTAATAATTTCCTTTCGTTTCTTAAACATTAATCAACAATATGGCTCAGAGTCTTTAAAACACCCTCACAACATTTACGGCAACATCGATAAAACATTAAAATATATATCAGCCATTTTTCAAACAAAAAATGGCTGAAAATATAATTAAAAACGTCCAAAATTCTGGCTGTCAGCTGTGAGACATTTTTAGTAGCTATCGAGTCTCAAAAATAGCGAAAAAATGTTCAATTTGGCAACACTATTCGGAATTGGCTCTCAGTCTGAGTTGAAGCTGGGAAAACATCGATAGTGAGCATATTCGATATTTTCGATGTTTTTCACATAAATATTCGATAATATCGATATTATCGACAAAATATCGCACTCTGGTTGTCTCATAGCCTAAGTGACGATGCAACTCCAAACGACATGGAGCAAGCCAGTACTTACAGCCTTTGTGAGTCAATTAACACCGCCAAATGTGGGGGAGTCACCAACATTGACTCGGCTCAAGTGGCTCGGCAACTCGAGCGACATTGGCCAGGCCAGTACTTTCGAGACATTTTCTAATGGCCCTCGACCGAGTCATTGCACCAATTGCATCGATTAATGACACATTTGCCTCTTTCGCCGACTTGGCGCCGAACGCACGAATGGGCAACGCTGCCATAACGGAAAAATAACGGAAAAATCTTAAAATGCCGAATTACGACTGGATTGAGCACCTGGATCCACAGGATCCGGAGTACAACAACAGAGTGACCTGCAAACATTGCAATTGTCGAATACGCTTCACTACAAGGTCGTTGAATGCCCATGCAAGTACCCAAAAGCATGTTTTTAATGAAAGGAATAATGATGATGTCGACAACGGAAAAAATAGAATATTATATTTTTAGTAAATATTGGCATAAAAATATAGTATTTAAAATGGAATACTATATTTTGCGGGTAAAGTAACCGCTAAATACACGCCATGGCTGAGAACACTCTAGATGATATACGCCGTGTTGAACGCAATTGTGTGAACTGCAACCAACAGTCTTTAAAACTGAAAATTTCAAACTTTTTGAAGCTTCTATGAATCGAGGAATAGTTCCTTAAAAGATCCATCCGGGAGCCCTTCATTACATACATTGCATTTAATTAAATTCGTCTGTGGGTCTCTCACAACCAAACCATATTGTGTGGTATTGTGGGACATTTTGATGAAAATTAAGTTAATTGAATGAAAATTTAATAATTCGAAATTCAGAATGGCGCGAAATGACTCGGATTTGGGAAAAACGCAAACGAGCCCACATTTACTCAAAAGCGACAAATTGCATCAAAAGTGTCCACGACCATAAGAGGAAGAAATCGCGATTTAAATCTTCAGCGAAATGGAGGGTAGGGAAAAATCCCCATGGAGTGCACCGCGACATAGGTCAAACCAATGTATGTTATGCAGTTTCATAACAGAGTCATTTGGACCAGAAGAGGAAGCAGTTTGTTTACATTTTTGACGCAGCGTTGCATTCGAAAATTGTGCTTCCAAAAAAAACCTAAAATTTCCCTATATAATAATTTTACATAATTTTTTGGTATGATTTTAGATTTAAAACATTACCTAACGATAATAATAATAGCCTGTTGATTTTGGACTTTGGATTTTGGATTCATAAAATTATATTGTCGAATTCGTATATTTAGTACATTTTGTTAGTACATTTAAAAAAAACTAGTTAGCAAACACTTATAAACGATAGTGACAAAAGACTATCGATAGTGCCAGCTCTCAGTCTGAGTGGGTCTGGGAAGTCGTGCGAGTGGCGGTTAAAGCAAAAAAAGTAGAAAGAAAGAAAATAAAGCGTGCACGCGGTCTGAACGGAAGAAGTTTCGGTCACAGCAATCATACAACCCGGTGGGCATAAATTATATTTATATGACGATAAACATTAATAATATTTAATAAAATAAAAAAATTAAAGACAATCGTGTACGATCTGTTATATATTATACATATATATATACATGCTAGTGTGAGTGTGTTTGATCATGCCCCAAAGAAAGGTGTTGTTGTAAGCGTTACTTCTTATTGTTGTTGTTGTTATTGCTGTTGTAGACAATCCTGAGATCTGCAAGATCGTGCGCTAGAAATTTTATAATACTTATTTTTTTTTTTTTGTCATACCAAAAAACATCTTGACAGAAAGTCAAGTCAAGTAACCGAAGTCGATAATTCGCTGTTCGATCATACATACATTCGGGAGATTTTCGGTTCGGTTATCTTTTTATCATCATCGGCTGCTATAGAACAAAACGAGAGCGTGCAGAGAAGAGCGTGAATCAAACAAGCATAAAAGAAAACAACAACAAATAAAATAAAAAAAGCTGAAAATCAAACAAGTCAAAAAATTTATGCATATTGCGAATTATTTATCAGTTTTTTTTTTTTTTTTTTCTAATATAAAGTAATATTTTACTTGTGCACACGAATTAGGCTATGATATTGTGCTTAGATCAATGTGCAAAAGTGTTTGATTGGACTAACGGCATTTTAACAGGACAAAAACAATAAAGTGCATAATAATAAAACAACAAAAAAAAAAAAAAAAATAAAAAACCGTCGTTGTCGTTATCTGTGACTAAAGCGAGTTGCGAGAGGCGTGGCTGTGAGGAAACCAATAAACGGTTGTCGTGGAGAACCGCAACATGGATTTGCTCTGTACCGAAAAAATAAGGGAATGCGACAGTGAACCATTGTACATTGAACACACACATACACACTCACACCCACATACACAGCCATACCAACAACATCAGCAGCAGCAGCAACAGGAGTTGAAACATAGCCGTTTAATACATATATATGCTCAAGCAACAACAGCAACAACAACAACGGCAAATACAACAGCGAATATCTTCACATTGGAAGCATCGACATCGACACCGACAGTAAGGACTTCTGCTTATAATAATCATGGGAATGCATGTAATTGCGGCTCGACAAGTTCACATTGCTCATCGCTGTCGGTTACAAGTTCAGCATCATCGACGCCACCAGAGCCCAATTGTCGCTATGATGAGACAAGTGATAATAGCGCCGATCTAAAGCAAAATAATATACAAAATAATGAAGATAATGATGATGATGATGATGTTGACAACGATATTGTTAATGATGATGATGATGATGTTGGCGGTGGTGGTGAGTCACAAGTGCTCTATATTGATGAACAGCAAAAACAAGAGCAACAACAACAGCAACAACAACAACAACAAATATCATCAAATGTCTTCCTTACACATCATCAACATCATCAACAACATGTCAATACTGCCACAGAGGATCCCACATTTTTAACGGATCGTTGTCTTGAAAATGCACTCAAGGCCGAAGAGAAACGTCCACAAATCAGTTGCACATATTTCAAGACCGTACAGAGGGACATAACGCCACCGATGCGAAAAATTGTCGCCGAATGGATGATGGAGGTATGTTTTGTTGTTTTTTTTTTGTTTTCCTTTATATCTTTTGTTGTATTACTAATGAAATGCAAAAAAAAAAATAAAAAAAATCATACGGAAAGGAAGTTGTTAGCAGTTTGTCGCTTATCGCGCCCTCACCCACATGTGCTTATTTGTATGTTAGTTCATGCCAAGCCAAGCCAAGCCGGGCAGAGTAGAGCCGAGCCGAGTCGAGCCACGCTTAACGAACTGGAAGTGGCACATCCGCTAGTAAAATTCTTGCAAAATTAATCAAAGACTGCTATAAGTTTTATTTGTTATTTTGCTTTTTATTTTTTTCCATTTCTTTTTCTCTCTTTTTTTTTTCGTATTATTATTGCTTGTATTTGCATTAGTTATCGGCTCATTTTGTGTTGTGTGCCGTCTGTCGTCTGTCGTCTGTTTTTCGAGCTTAGAAGACTCAACAAGAACAACAAATTCCATACAAGAATAGTATGAAAAAGTGAAATTTGAAGATATGACAACATTTTTCACACGAATTACACATTGAACAGGCTATAGAAAATTTGTTTGAGACCACATAGAGAAGGAGTTGAGTAAGAGATCTTGTCGGATATAGAAATGATCGGGATGACAAATAAAATCGTTTGTTAAATGATCAACTTGAAATATTGTACATTTCTTAAAATATCCAATATCGGCTGCCCATATTTGGGGCGTGGCATTGTCCACCATATTGTATATTCGGTTTGAACTTAAAAAATTACCACTTAAGTGGATATTTTTCAAGAAGAAGAATATATATACTGTTTAGTTATTTTCTTTTTATTATTATTATTATTATATACTTATTAATTTATTATGTATATGTATATATAAATTCCCATAATCCGGTTAATCAAGCACGAACGTTTTTGAAATCACGTCCCAAGCCACGTTATTGTTTTTGCGCTTTGTTTAATATTTATTGTTGTTGTTGTTGTCGTTTTTGGTTTTTTGTGTGTGTGTTTGTGTGTAAATGGAGACCGTGAACTTGTACTGATGCTGGAATTTGGAACTACTGAACTGAACTGCATTGCATCATTGTTAATAATAATAAAAATAATAATAATATTAATATAAACAGTGAGATTGTTGACGATATGTATGTGTGTGTGTATGTGTAAGGTGGTGGGAAGGGCATGATTTCAACTTGACGCGTTTGTTTGCTCTGTTGTTGCTGTTGTTTTCCAACAGGCGCCAGACCTTTGCCTTAGCAAGTCTAAACGTTAATCATATAATGATCATTATCTTGCTCATTACCTTTATAAACATTTATATGATGCTTGGCATTTTAATGATAATAACAACTAACAAAAAACAGAAAAAAAATAAATAAATAATAAAAAAAAAAAATAATATAATAAAAAAAATGTTTGAAATCTTGAAAGCTTAAAAAATACTTATAAACATCAAAAGTCCAACTTTCAGCTCAAACATTTATATACGTAATTGTTGTATTTATGACACACACAGACACTTAAATACACATATGTGTGTGCGTGTCTATATAAGCTTTAAACGATCATTCATGAGTATACTGTATGAAGTATATAGTACAGTAAGGAAGTCGTAAAAAAGGGGGTTACCTGGAAAGTTTTGCGGGAGTTTTGAAAATTGGCATCTATATGGATTTTGGGCTGCTCTTTCCGAATTTCCACTTTGCGACCTTCTACGACCGCCGCTCGAGCTGCCATTTTGAAAAAATGGCGTCCAAAATCACTTTTTCGACCATATCTCCATTTTGGCTCATTTTACGGCAAAAACATTTCTATACTAAATTAAACTAGAGGAAATTTTCAACAAATTATGTTCTAACCTTTTTTTTCGTTAGACTAACAGTTTAGGCGTACGAGCGCCGCAAAGTGTACAACTTTGGTACTATGGTTTTCATACATATTGTATGGGATTTTGATTAATCCAAATTTTCAAAATTTGCTTAATTTGTTGTGTTTGATGCTAATATTTAATATTGTACTTGTCTTATATTCAAGTAAACACAACGTTCCCAACCCGTCAACAGACTTACAGGCCCAGAACCATGCAAGTGTTACTTGCCTCTTTCATAAGAAAACGGCAATTTTTGATGAAAAAACGGTTGGTTTGGATTTGTAAATTTGCACTTGAATTTGGAACGTTTTTATTATAATTAATGATTAATATAACATTAAATCTTAACACCAAATACAATAAAAGTTAGTGAAATCTAAATCACTTGGACTGAGAGTAAGATTATCATTCAAAACAATACCAAATTCCATACAAAATGTATGAAAACCATAGTACCAAAGTTGTACACTTTGCGGCGCTCGTTCGCCTAAACTATTAGTCTTACGAAAAAAAAGCTTAGAATATAATTTGTAGGAAATTTCCTCTAGTTTAATTTAGTATACAGGTGTTTTTGCCGTAAAATGAGCCAAAACTGAGATATGGTCAAAAAAGTGATTTTGGACGCCATTTTTTCATAATGGCGGCTCGAGCGGCGGTCGTAGAAGGTCGCAAAGTAGAAATTCGGAAAGAGCAGCCCAAAATCCATATGGATGCCAATTTTCAAGACTCCCGCAAAACTTTCCAGGTAAAACTACTTCCTTACTGAACTAATAGTAATATTCTTGTATTTATAAGTACAAACACCTAATAAAAAATAAGAAGAAGCAGAAAAAAAAAAATCAAATTATACAAATTCATTGACGATTGTCAGCACAATCATCATCATTATCTTTACTGTTCTCGTTGTTGTTGTTGTCGTTTCGAAATTTTTTTTTTTTTTTGTTTTTTGCTGTCGTTGGCATTAATGGGCAAAGTTGTTATTGGATTTAAGCCTAAGCCGGCCTGAGTAAAAGTTCAGACTGACTGAGCTCAGCTTCAGCTTCAGTCTCAGTCTCAGTTGAGCTCAGCTATGTTTTATAGCGCTGCAAAGTTCGAATAGTTCATCGTTTGATTGCTTTGATTTACATCATGTATGTAAATGTACAAAGGTGGCGGCAGTTGCCGCCCATCTTCCACCTCACTTGCTCTCTAGCGCTCTCCTACTCGCACAGCAACTTTTTGTTTTACGCGACATCTCGTTATACAACAATAATTGTTGTTCTTGTTGTTGTTATTATATTATTATTATTATTTTGAAATCTACATAAATGATTTTTTTGTTATATGCAATAAGTACATATGTAAGTGTATGTGTTTGATTATATGTATATAATGTAAATAAGTATAATTTTTTATTTTCCAATCTTTATAAAAACCTCATTGAAGAATTTCAACTTTTAGGTTTTTTTGATTTTTCTTTAATTTTGTTTGTCATAAAAGTTGAAGTTTCTTCAATTAAGTAATTTTTTTGTTTTAGTTGCAATGCAATGCAATCTAATCTTATCAAAATTGTTGTTGTTGACATTGTTGTCTTATGTCACGCGTGATTGAGTGAAGGTTGGTGGTTGGGTGGGGGTTGCGGTTTGTGGGTGGAAGGTGTTGAGAATGCGTTTGGATTGTGGGTGAAGTTGCAAGAAGCCTCATTATGTTCATGTGTCTGTGTGTGTGTGTGATAAGTAATAGAGTTACATAAATAAAAGATTCTTGCTATTAACAACAACAACAACAACTATAGTAGGTCAATTCAGTTCATTTGCAGCTGCTTGGTTGGCTTGGCTGAGCTCACATTGAAGCCATGCCAGTTGTTGCACGTTTTATGCATATGTATGTGTGTGTGTGTGTGTGTGTGTGTGTATGGCTTGCTGAAGCAACAGCAAAACAGGACGAAGAAAATTTCCTTTTTGCATTTAATACAAAACAATAAAACACGGCACAGAACGCAAACAATTCGACTGTGTCGTTGATGTTGTTGTTTTTGTTATTGTATTTGTTGTTCATACCGAAAAGAATCGTCAGTGCCTTGTTTGTTTGCCTGCCAGCTGCCAATAATGTATGCAAGCCAAGGCAAATTCGACGCTTCGATACAACATTTCGATAACGATAACGATACTTATGACACAACAGTCTAGAGCAACAGTAGGCTGACAGACAGGCAGACCGACAGACAGACAGCTAAGACCCTTGTACGTTGTACGAACGCCTTATATTGCTTACCTGCCCTTAAAAATTGTCGAAAACAACAACATTTCTTTACCTTGTTGGCTCACGGCTCACGGCTCACTGTCGTCTGTCGTTTGTCGGCTGCCTTGTTACCTTTGCATTGCGTTATCCTTGCGCTTGTTCGTTTACCTTTTGCATTGTCCTGGCAAACTCGTTTCTTACTTCACCAACCAACCAACCAACCAACCAATAACAACAAGAAAGAAAGAAACTCACTTAAAGGCAAACGAACTGTTGCGCACGCAATGCTTGTACAGTTGTTGACAAAAGGATGCCATGTCAAAGGATCTTTGTGCAAAAATAAATACAAAAAAAAAAAAAAATACGAAAAAAAAAAATTGCATTTACCTGAAAATTTTGAATGCGCAAGAAGAAGAAGACGACATAATTTTTGCTTAGCAAACAAAATTAAAAAAAAGGAGTTGAACCAAAGAAAAAAAAAAAAAAAAAAACGTATTTTGAAATTTTGAAATCGAGTTACGTATTTCAATACACACAACGAAAAAAAAAACAACAACAAAAACAATACTAGATGAGAACAGAACAGAACAGCAAAAGAACCAAACCGAACCGAACCGAACTAAGCAAAAAAACAAAAACAAAAAACTTCAAGTTAAGCAAATTTTTTGGTTTTTAGCATTGATCATGTATTTCTTTGTAGATACACATGTACATGTATCTGTGTATCTAAGTGTATCTGTGTGTGTGTTTTTGTAGTTGGGAGTGTTAAAATATTCTTATAAAACGATACGAAATACAAGAAAGAACAATAACAACAACAAAAACGCCTTGAAAAAGTTCATTTACTTAACTCAAATTTGGCTGAGCAACGAAGTCTTGTTTGTTTTTGCAAATGTTTCATTTTTCACATTATATTCTCTCTCTCTCTCTCTCTCTCTCTCTCTTCTCGCTGTAAGAGACCAACAGCAACAACAATAACCATTATAATAACAAAAAAAAAATATATTATTTTAAGTTTTATTTGAATTCTAAACGATTCTTGTGCAATTCCATTTCTTTTTGTTGTTATTTTATATATGTATGTATATATTTGTATCTTCGTATATACAAATTGTAACTGTAATTCTTTAAGCTTTGTTTTGGTTTTTAAAAAAAATCAAGTTCATTATTTTTTTCTTTCATTTTTGCAATAATTTGCAATAATATTGCAAAATTCGAATATTTTTGTGTTCGATAACAAAATAGCTTAAAAAGCGGGTTGGGGTGGGGGTCTGAAAAAATATGATGATTTTGTGAAAAATTTTAAATGAAATTGTATATTTTTGTTTACCAATGTCAATGTCAAAGTTGTTCAACAAGAAAAAGAAGAAGAAATAAAAAAATGAAGAAAAATATGCATTTCGATTTTAGATATTTTTTTTAAAATATTTTTTTTTATTATTATTATTATTGCTTGATGAATTGTTAGTAAAGATAAAAAAGTTATACCTATGTATGTAATTTTTGAATGTTTGTTTGTTTAGATTTAGAGCTAACGATATTCACGGCCTCGGTTCTCTAAGGAAGCATTAAAAATTATGCCAAAAATCCTCTTATATTTAAGTATTTACAAATTGCTTAAACTTAACTCATGTCAGTTGTTTGATTGATTGGTGGATGGATTGATAGATGTTTGTGTTTTGTTTATTGAGCTTGCATTTCATTGCATACTCAATGAACGATCGAAGTGTTCTCAAACAGTTCGCTTTTAATGCAAAGCTTTAAGCAATGACTATCAATTAACGCACAACTGGCACATTACACCCCTCACCCCTGACCCCACACCACACACATCATGCAACATTTGACAATGCTTATTTGCTTTACGTTTGTTATTGTTTTATTTCTTATTTTTTTGTTATTATTTTCGATTCGTTTAAGAAAAGTCGAAAAAAAGAAAAAAATTCATTTCAATTTTTATGAATTATTTATGTATGTACATACATACACTTTCGTATCTGTGTGTATGTGTGCGTGTGTGTGTGCATTGGCATAATGAAAAGATTAACTTGGCATACATTTTGAGCTTCACTGATTATTTTGCATTTGTACAAGCTTATCTAACGCTAATGATCGTGCACATACACCGTGTACGTACAAATACATACATACATACATATATGGCGTATCTACATACATATAATGTACACTTGCGTTGGTATACAAATTTTTGCCTTTTGTTTTCTTTTTTTTTAAGTTTTTTTTAATTTTTTTTTTTTATTTGTAATACATTTGTTCGTGTCAAGTTAATTACACAGTGCATATTTTAGATATTGTTTTTGTTTTAATTTTTATTTCTATTTCTGTGTTTTCGTGTCAATTTCATAGAATACTAAATTAAAGTCTATTTGATGAATGTTTTTCATAGGAATTTTTGTGCATTTCACACCTTTGTTTTTTTTTAACGGTAGAATTTAACTTTGTCTAGGTGAGGAGGGCGCGATGACTTCATATTATAGCTCATCTCATCGTATTGCAATTCAACTCAACTTATCTTAACTGGGACTGGACTGGACTGAATTGAAAGGGAATGAGAATGGAATGTCATGGAATGTATCTGATCTGAGATGCAGACGAAATTCAACGGTTTACATTCTTGTGGTTTAAACACCGCAAAATGTTGCTGCATTCCTTAAGGCTTTTGTTTATACGACTCGGATTGCAAACCATACACATTTTATTTTGTTTTGGAATTATGGTTTTTTTTTTCGGGGATCAACATTTTTGCTGTTGCTGTTGTTGTTGTTATTGTTGTCTGTCAGCTGTTTTAGTACATAAAAGCGTATCAAACCGACAACTTGTTATATTTGCAATTTACTGGCATCATTTATAATGTATACGCTTGTATCTAGATACAGTATCTGTACCTGTAATTATATATATGTATGTATGCATATATTTAATTATAATTGTCACCTGTGTACATCATTCAGTGCGCTTTTATAAATTACACTTTATTCTGTTTAACTACAACAACATATGCATGCGTGTGTGTGTGTGAGGGTTTGTATTTGCTACGTTGAAAACTAAATAAATATGTATTAATACTTTGCAAAACTCAAGCACATCAAAATAAGCAAAAAACACACAATGAATAATGTAGATACATATGTATGTATGTATATATGTGTATATACTTGCCGTATCTGTCTACCTAATGTGCTTACAATCGCTTCGACCAGATGACTTGCCAATCAGCTGATTTGATTAATAAATAAATAGAAATACAAAAAGCAAATCAAGAAGAAGCAATCAAAAAATATACACTTTTATTGCACACACACACGCACACACTCTATACGTCTCTATCAATGCGTGGCTGCCCAATTGGAAAGAATCGCAGGCATGCATAAATGCCATGATATTAGCACGAACGAACAATTAGTGGGGAAGGGTTGAGAAGGGACTGAGAAACAAAATGCAACGAAATGAAGCTCTGTCGCATCTCTGAGAAGCGAGTGTGGAAGTTACCATGCATGCCATTCGAAATCAGAAGATATCGAAACAGATCGTTCCATGCAAAAGAATTCAAGCATAAAGCAATTGGAAGGCATTCTTTCTGCCGTTGTGAATTGCCTTGTACTTTGGTCGTGTTTATGCTTTATGTTGTAAGGCGTCGCAAGCAGACATACGTAACATTCGTTGCTATTGCGTTTTGCTGTATGCAATAGTCTTATGTTCGCTTGTGTTGACTTAGCACATGGAGTTGTGTCATTTTGTAAGCGTTGTGTTTTCTTTTTTGATTTTTACATTGAAAACGACTAAAAATGTCAAGTGTTTTTGTTGTCTTTTGTTGTTGTTTTTCCACTACTTATACGTTTCATTACATCAAGTAATGTAAGTATTTAAAAGGTTTGTGCGATTTGCGGCATTGCGTGGCCTTGTGTGTGTGTGTGTTTTTTGGAGTCTGTTGCTTTTAAATTATTTTACTTGGGTAGATTTCACTATCACTCTTCTCTCTCGCTCTACACAAGCGTTCCTATTCATTTTTCTGTCCATAATCTCAAAATAAGAATTGCGAAATATTTTTTGTTGTTGTATTTTTTTTTTTTTTTTTTGATATTGTTGTGGACTCGTTTAGTTTTTGTTGTTTTTGTTATTGTTTTGTTATTTGTTCTTCTTTAACGTTATACGTTTCGTTCTTTTATTTAAACATATTGCCGATTTTGTTGCGATGCGTAAGCGTAGCAACAAGCGACAAAAAACAACAACAATAACAATAATATAGTAAAAAAAAAAACTAAACGAGCGATAAACGACCAAAATATGCGAATTTTTTTGAATAGTGTGTGTGTGTGAGTGCGTGTGTTTGTTTAGTGGAGATTGTGTGAGCGCGTGAGAGTGAAAGAGAGAGAGCAAGTTCAAGAGATCGCCAAGAAAGGGGCGTTTGTCCGAACAAGTGTGGTAAAAATTACAAAAACAAAAGCATGGCATTTTTCTCACGATTATTTCTCACTTCTGTCTATTTGGCTTTACTTTGATTTCATTTATCGCTTTGTGTTTTTTTTTTTATTAGATTTTGCGAAATTTCGCAAATCAAAAAACTTATTTCGTATTTCATTTATTAATTTCTTTGGTTTTTTAAACAATTTTGTGTACAACAGTTTTATTTTAAACAAATTCGGTAAAGTTTCGTTTAATTCTTTATTTAGGATCAGAAGCTGTTTATCGCTAATACGAATATTAAACTTCTATAAATGACGTCAACGTTCATACATACATACATACATATGTACATATATAATAAAACACCTGCAAAAAAACAACAATAACAAAAACCGTTAGTGACAATTACATTTATTTAATCACAAAAAAAAACCAAAAAAAATTACTCAACTCTTTGCTTATAATACACAAAACGAGTAATGATGATATATCATTTTGTTGAATGTTGAATTTTTTTCTGTGTCTGTTTCTGTTTCACACCTGCCGCCGATCGATAGCAGCGATCGACCTATTTAGATACATTTGATTTGCAAATTATTTTTTTGTTCCCCAACTGATGCAAATGCTCATTAAGAGTATCGTATTTCACTATTCTAAGCGTTCGATTCATGCAACAGTCACAAGGCTAACAGAGTCACAATTGCACTGTTGACACTTGAATAATTTGTACACTTAATCATGCCCAAAATGTTGTACTCCTATGTGATACCCCGTCACACAAGACATACAACCTTTTAACGTTTACAATCAACAATTACTATTTAAGTGGCGTATGTGTGCTGTGCGCGCTATGTAACATAGGCGAACGTTGGCAATAAACTTGCCAGCTGTACGTATTTTGTGTCATAGTTTTGGCAGTTTTGTAAATTTCTATTGTTTTCTCGCCCTTAAATTGTTTTTGTGTCTGTTTTAAATGTTTTTTTTTTTTTTTTTGGTATTTAAATAGAACACCAACAAACTGAAACGTATCTTGGTGCTTGCGTGGGTGTATTTTTGGTTGTTATCGCAAATATCAATTGTATTTTTCCATTGCTTTTTCGCCATAGAAGAAAATTATATATGTATGTAATAAATATGCTTCCGTCAGTTGTCTGACCTTTTTTCAAATTGTCTTCTATTCTGTCTGTCTCTCACACGCACGCACACACACACACACACACTCACTCGGTGCGTAGTTTTCACCTGTTACGCACAAATAATTTCCTTTTCAATTCTTGTTTACACTTGTGTCAACTACATAATCTTAAATCATTATAAATGTTTGTTCTATTACACTTTTTCTCTTTCGCTCTCACACACACACATATACACTGACACGCAGTCAGTCAGACAGACAGATCTTGTTGTCTCATTAACGTCCCACTCGCCTCGTTTGACCGTTGTTACCCTTCATTAACCCGTCGCTGTCGGCATGACTTTACATTATGTTACTTGGCTCGGCTCAGCTTGGTTCGGCTTGGGTCATTGCCCTCCCTCCATCGGCACAAGTGTCACTCTTCACTTTAGTTTATTTTTTTCTATTACATACAACAATATATTATTATATTTATTTATTTTTTGCTTTTTTTCGCTTGAAAAAAGTGACATAAGCAATTATATGTACACATGTACATACAATGTAGAAAATCTTTTCGTTTTTTTTTTTTTTTTTTTGTTGTTGTTTGCTATAATCGCTCTTGCTCTCATTGTCACTCTCGCTCTCGCTCGCACACAGGTAGGCCGGCCGTGCCAACTGTTTTCGGTTCACTGTTGGTTTTCTACTTCAACTTCGTCTTCTTCTTATTTGGAGAGTTTACATTATTTGTTTTTTTCTTTTCTTTCAGTTTTGTTGTAATACGCATTAAACTAACTAATAACAACAACAACTACAACCACATGGTTAAAAGCAACAGTAACTTTGTGTGTTGTGTGTTGTTGTTGTTTATTGCCATTGTCTCATTTTTTTGAGGGTTAAGTTGAGTTTTTACTTTCCTCATGCTTTTTTTTTTTCGTTTATTTATTTATGTTTTTTTTTGTCGTGTTGTTATTGTATTCTCATGGCTTGGACGACTTTTTTGGGCTTCACACGTCTTAACGCTTCATTCGTTTTATGACTTATTTCTTAAAGTTGTTCTTCGTGGGTGGGTGAGAGGGGGAGAAGTCTTCAATGCGGCGTTTTTGTATTTTTTTTCTGCTTTATTTTAATTTAATTTGTTGAGACAAATTTACGAATCACGACACGATCAACAACCGTGGCAAAACGTTGCAAGATGAGTTCAGTTTGGTAATTCCAATTCATACAACTTTTGTTGTTGTATTCTTTTTTAACTTGTATAAATTTCTAAATATGTTTGTTTGTATGTGTGAATGTATCTGCGGAATGTCACTCTTGTTGTTGTTGTTGGCTTCCGTTTGTGAAGCACAAACAAACAAGCAAACAAACAGAAGCAGCAACAACAACAACAGCAGCAGCAGCAGAAGAAGAAGCAACATTAAATGTTTAAAAGAAATATTAAATTTTTTGTTTTGTCTCCTTTGAAGCTTTTTTTGATTTTTAACAAATTAACACACACTTGACGAATATCACATTTTGAGAGCATTGCATTTGATTAAATTGTTGCAGACAGAACGGTGAAAAAAAAAAAAAAAATTCGGCCTTGTTGGAACTCGAATAAATTTGTCTTATTTCTCTTCATCTTAATGGATTCATTGGATTCCAGAGTTGTGGAAATTCTTGATTTCTGTGCTCATTTTTTTTTATCACTATAGTTCTCATGTCTCACTAAGAACATGTTATAAAGTTATAAATGTTCCATTGGTGCTTTAATTTTGAAATTTTTCAATTCGTTTTACGCTCATAATTTTGGATCCTTTAAATTTAACACATTTGATATGCCTTGACTGAGCAACTGATTAAAATATCAACTTTCCAGACTATCGAATTACAAAAAACAAGATCAAAAAAACAACCGAAAACTTGCCGAATCCTTATGCGACTTAAATATTGTATGCCAATTTATTGTTGTTGTTGTTGCTGTTTCGTGTTGCCGCCGTGGGTCTTCGGACAGTCATTTATTGCCTTTTTTTTTGTTCTTATTTGCTATAAAACATAACACAGATTTGTGTTCGTTGATAACGCAGAAGAGTAATAAAAAAATATAAAATATAAAAAATAAAAATAAAAAAAGATCAACAATACTTCCGGCAATAATTTTAAACGTTGTCTTGTCTCTGATCTGAAGTTCGTTTGTTCTCGAGCTCTTCTCTTCTCTTGTCTTGTCTTGTCGTCAAAGTCACACTGAACTTTGTGCTGAAGGGGGAGCGGTGCGGCGTGTTGAACCTTGCAAACGAACCGCATTAAATGTCTGCCAAGCTTGAACATTATAATTTATAGACGTGCGGAATAAGTATAAGAATCATTCATCAAAAAAAAAAAAAAAAATGAAAAATGTTCTATGACAAAAAAGGCAGAAAAAGGCAGCAGAAAGATAAGAAGTCTTTGTGGGTGACTTGACCAACTGATTGACTAACTGACTGACTGACTGACTGACTGTCTGACTAACTGATTGTGTAACTAAATGACAATCAACACAACTTTTGGCCAGTGTCAGTTTGTTTGTCATAATGGTTTTTGCTGTTGTCGCCTACAAAAATCTTTGCTTTTCGATCAATGAATGACTTTGCTTTGTTTTTCGCCTCTTCTACATTTATTTATGTACTGTATATACATACATACATATATTTTATTGTTGTTGTTGTTGTAACTAATGTACAAGTATTGTATCACGTTCAGCGTAGTGTACAATTTATAATGGCATATCATGGCATGTTTGTGTCTTGACCATCATCATCATCATCATCATCATCATCATCGTCTTCACCAGCAACAGTAGGAATATTTTTGCCGTTTGCAGCAATACTTCATCAGCAAACATTAAAGTTGCCCTCTTCATTCATATGCCATTAATTAAACAATCACGAATAATGCACTTGCCTTCCTATGCGATGCAATGCCATGCCATGCCATGCATTGGGCTGGCTCTCTTTCAAGACAACGCTGCTGATCGTGTTGTTTGCCAACGCCAACGCCAACACCAACATCAACATCAAGACCCAACACTATCAACTATCAACATGACACAAACAATATGATCGCCGTCGTCGTCATCGTCGTCATCGTCATGATCATTGCCAGACAAGTCGTCCGTACCTCTTTCGGTCGGTTTCGGTTGTTGTGTCTGTCTGTGTGTCTGTAATCATCATATCTGTACGTGTTGATACGCTCGCACGCTATTCCATTAGACAGACAGAAAGACAGTAGAGGCGCTGTGATCTCTGCTGTTGGTAGCAGGAGCACTCTTACTGTTGTTACTGTTGTTGCACACCCCAATTGTAACTCTCTGTGTATGTGTGTGAGTGTGTGTGTGCGGTTCCGCATTGGATTTAATACAAGTTTGCATTATAAGTGCGCCAAACATAAGCACCTGAACGAACCATCGATAGTTCAATGACATTTGACGCTTGGTTGAAGCGATTCGAAGCGACGCGTCGTTAAATGATCTAAAATGCATTTTTCTAGAAAATCAGTTATGAATTTTCTTGAGCTTCACTTTTTAGATATTTTCCCTAGTGAAATTCTTAATGCAAATGAAATGAAATGAATCGAAACCGAAACCGAAACCACTTTTACCACAAACTTTCAATATAAACTTAGAATACATTAGAATCGCTCTCTGTCTCTCTCTCTCTCTCTCGCACACTCTCTCTCTCTCTGGGCGGAAAAAATGTTATTGGCATTGTTGGTAATTTCCTGTTTAATGATTAGCATCAATGATGAAGGCCAAATAAATCAAGTGTTGATCAAAAACATAAGCAAGAAAAGCTCATTTTCGAAATTCAATAAAACTTTGAATACACATAGATACTTTCATACACACACATACACACACACACGCGCCGGCATGAATGAAGTTAGATTTTGTTGTTGTTGTGGCCGAAGAAAACGCTTTCAATTTGCTTACGAGAGTGAAGGAGTAAAAAGATACAATAATAAGTAATAAGAAATTATAAAAACTAAAAACAAAATCATTATAGAAGCAAAAAAAGAAGAAGAAGATCAAGAAGAACGTCTAAAATGCGATTGTATTGGGTCATCATCATCATTATCATTATCATTATTATCATGATCATGAACATTATTACGAATAACATCATCATCGTCATTATTATCATTGTTGTTGTCGTTGTTTGTGTCTTATTTCGTGCCGTGCCGTGCCATGGCGCTCATGGATTCGAATTAGAATTACTGAACGAACGAACGAACGAACGAACGGGCAACGAACGTCGCTCGCTCATGCAATTAATTCTTGTGTTGTAGAAGTTTTTGCTTTTGCTTTTACTTTCTTGGGGCTAACCAAAAACATACATACATATTTATCTTATGTACGTACATACATATATCATATATGTATATGTACATAGACATAAATAAAATAAAGAACAAAAATCAACTGCAAGAGACACGCACGAGAGACAAGTCGAGAGTCAAGAAGCAAAAGCATGTCGATTGCTCTATTAGATGTACTTTGTTTGTATATTGTATATGTATGTGTGTTGGTGTTAGTTAGTTAGTTGGTTAGTTAGTTAGTTGGTTGGTTATTGCTTAAAGGGTCGTTTGTTGTAATTGTAATTGATGTGTTGCATTGCATTGGCCGAGAGGTGCAAGCGATATCGGCATGGCTTATGACTTCACTAAGAAGAACTTCTGCTTCGTCGTACGTTTTCACACTTGGTTGCCTTTGCTTGCCAACATAACAATTTGCAAAAGATTTTCCATAAAGTGTTGCACGTTGTGGTTGGTTTTTCATTTTCCAAATGCCGCATAATCTTTCCCCACACACATACACACATACATACACACACACACATGCACGCACACACATCTACATACTAAATGTGTAATTGACTTGAGCTAATTGAAACTGTTTGTCGGCTGACTAATTTTGACTCTTATTTAAATTGTTTAACTCATCTTTTTATTTAGTCATTAATAATTAAATTTTAATGTTTCTTCTTCTTCTTTATTTTCTATCGTTTTTTTTTTAATAGGTCTGTGCCGAGCAGAAATGTCAGGATCAAGTTGTGCTGCTTGCACTTACATACATGGATCGTTTTCTATCAACGAAATCAGTGCGAAAGACACATTTACAAATCTTGGCCGCTGCATGTCTCCTATTGGCATCAAAGCTGCGCGAGCCAAGCTGTCAGGCCTTATCCGCCGATATGTTGGTCTTCTATACGGACAATAGTATTTACAAGGAGGATCTTATCGTAAGTTTTTATCTCATTTTTTTTTTTTCATATATTTAATATCTTTTTGCCAATTACTTATACAATAAACAAATATACTTTTGCTGCTGTTAAGGATCAAATGGTTATCAGACGCCAGAACATTGTTTCACTGTCAGTTTGTGTTAATTATAGATACAAATATACATACATACATACATATATACATACATACATATGTGTGTGTGGCGTTCCCAACGCAACACACAATTGACGCTGACATTGAACTTGATGTGAACATTTTGCAGAACATTTTGCAAATAGAAAAATATTTCGCATTGAATTTGAAAATTGTTTTATTGTTGTTTTTTTTTTTGTTTGTTTCTGTTTTTCACTTTATTTGTTTGTTTATTGGTTTATTGTCTGTTGGCAGAAATTTTGTATTTGCGTAAGGGGCGAAGTTTGTACGTACATATGTACATATGTACATATGTATGTGCTGGCAAACAGACAGACCGACAAACAGAGGCGACTGAGGATGGCTGAAGTGAAGATGTGAGCGGCTTTTAAGTTGCAACATTGTGTTGAACTTCGCAAACATTTCGTTTGGTTTGGTTTGGTTTGCTTTTATTTCCATGGAATTCGCACAACTTGACGCTGCTTAAGCGTGTGAACGAAAAGAAGTTTGAGCGTTGTACATACATACATACATACATACATATGTATCTATGTATGTGTGTGTGCATGGCTAAGGGTCTAAAGTCCATGCGACATGTTGCACATTTGTCTGTCTGTCTGATTGTCTGTCTGTCGTTAAACCAATTGCAGCATTCATTTCAAATCGCGCTGATATTTCTGCTATTCAAAGCACATGCAGTAAGTTGAATCAATACTGCATATGCACTGCGCATGCCAGACATAATCTGTCTGTCCCTCTGTCTGTCTCTATCTCTCTGTATATGTTTGTGAGCCTGAGACAGAAACTCCAACAGCGAAGTGTAATGCCAGAAATGAAAATAAAAATAAATAAAATCCAAAAAAAAAAAATCAAAAACAGCAAAATAAATAAATACAAAAAAAGTCCTTGAATAAAAGCATCATCAAAATTAAGAAAAAAGGAATTCCTTAAAAAAAAAAAAATAATTCACAGAAAATGCATACTTGCATACATACATACAAACATGCATAAGAGCAGAAGAGGCAGAAGAAGAAAAGGAGGAAAAAAGTGCTTAATCAGAAATTTTAAACGATGCTTTTTGTCATCGAATGCGCGCCTTTTTGTTTTTGTTTTTGTTTTATTTATTTATTTATTTTTTTCGCTGCCGTGCCATGATTGAACCGCGACAAGCCGCCAAGCCAAGCGTGTCCAACAGCGCCTGCGCGCTCCCACCTACACTACACTACAACACATCACACTATACCACACTACACTACACAACAAGAGTGCACCATTGACCATCAACGACGACAATGTTATTCTTCTCGTCCTCGTTCGCGTCCTCGTCAGCATTCATGATCGTCAACAATGATATTCATAGACTTTCATAGAGAGGGAGAGAGAGAGAGAGAGAAAACAAGAACAACAAAAGTATCACAATTCCTGATCGATAAACACTCGCATTGTATCGCAGCGTTTCGTGTGTTGTCTCAGCCAGACCAATTGGAATGCAACATGCAACAATAAAAAATAAAAAAAGTAATCAAAGCAAAAGTAAATGCATACACCGCAATGACCTTGCAAACTTACGCCAACGGCGCTGTCAGCGGCAATACACACACACACACACACACACACACACAGACAGACACATACATTGAATTTAGTAACTCACTTACTTACTAACTAACTAACTTGCCTGCTGCTTGGCACATTAGTATGCCACAAGCCAACATGCCATGCCAAGCCATGCCAAGTCATGAATCTGCTGTCTGTGCAGGAAACAGAATTTCAGAATTTCAGAGTTCCAGAATTTTAGCCTTGCCTTGAGCCAACAGACAAGCTCTATTCGATACTGTTGCAGACAAGCGTCTGTCTGTTTGTCCTAAGTTTACCTTACTGTCTGTCTGTCCAGATCCGTCGGTCTATCTGTTTGTCCTGCCCTGCTTTGTCTTGTCGCACTGACTATCTGGATTCTTTGCAATTCCTATGAATGAAAGAAGTATACGCGCAAGAATAACGCGACCAAAGGAAGCGACGACGATGCCACCAAAGCTATTAATAGTTTTATACTAGGATAAGTATGAAATTGTTGTCCGAAAGAGAGAGAGAGACTGCTTGAGTTGACGGCGCTGGACGATCATGGGAAGCACTTTGAGAAAGATGTTAGTTTGTTGTTCTTGTTGCATTCTTTTCGCTGCATCGGTGTCATATCATTCATAGTTGCAATGTGAGAGAAAGACAGGAGTGAGACTGGCAGACAGGGTGGTAAACGCAGCTTATAACTGAAATGAATTGTAGACATTCAGTCATGTAGACGATGATGTGTTGAACAGAGGCATAGATAGTCGTCAGATAGACCAACAGACCAACAGACCAACAACAAATAAAAGTAGAAGTGAAAAAAAAAGTCACAGATTTTGAGGCCACAAAAAGATGAAGGCAAGACAGACAAACCGACAAACAGACAGACACGGTACAGAGGCAAAATCTTTTGGTGCTATAAAATGTGCTTCTTGGTGTGCAGTTACGTGGGTCGCCGCCAATACAAGCAACAACAGTATCCGAATCAACAGCAGCACCAGCAGCATTTCGTTGCCAGACTATACAGACAAACATACATACAGACATACATACGAGTATATGCGAGGACGAAAGATACATGAAAAGATGCCGACTAAATGAACAAACCAACGAACTAACGAACGAACGAACGAACGCGTTAGTGAACCAAAAAATGATCAGGTTGAGAGCAGTGCACGATCAGCCGTTGAGTAAAGTTTAAACTGGGCACACAAACAGACAAACGGACAGTCAGACCGACCAACAGACAGACAGATAGACAGATAGGCAGAGGCAAAAGCACAAGCAGTCAGGCGGGCGATCGTGCCGAAAAGGGCCAGACTGGGTCGACATTTTCGGTTTGGCTAAAAGACCAGACCAGATCAGATGAGACGAGAAGAGTCGAGTCGAGACGAGACGAGATGAACGTTCCGCAATCACGACGCGCTTCACATAATGAAGTAGACGATGTTGCAAAGGCAGACACTTAAAACTCAGATCATTATTATCAATAAAGGTATGGCAAGAGAATAAATAAATGATGGTATGGTATGGCTGAATGGATGGATGGTATGGATGGTTGCGGGTTGAAGGTACCCAGAAAGAAAGAAACCAAAAAAAGATCCAAAAAAAAAAAAAGAGAAAGAATGAGTTGTTGTTGTTGTTGGCAAAAGAAGGAGTTGTAAGTCTGCAGTATACATATTGGACTCTATATAGTAAATACTTAATGCTTTACTGCGGCGTTGGTATGGTATGAACATGATGATGACGATGATGATAATGATGAAGATGATGATGCCGGTTGCTGATTGCCGGTGAAGATGATAATGAAGACAAAAACATTCATGCGTTCCGTTCACGTTGTTGTATGTCGTCGATGAGAAAATACCTGGAATTTTTTAGTTAAATGGTATATTTTATGCGCCGATCCATGCGTACAAACAACCAGTCGTACATACATACATACATTCATACATGGATATTTGTATCCGAGAGTTAAAGACAACGTAACGACGAAATTTTTTCTGCGTGTTTTGCCAAAAGCGCCGCCACCGTCGTTGAAGACGACAATCATGATGATGATTATATTGAAGACGACGACAACGACGACGACGACGACGACGGCGATGATGATGCTGATGAGGATGCTGCGACGTGTAGCGATGCAGGATCTGTAGTGGTATGAGAAAATGTTGAGGAAAAACTTGAATGAAGAGGAGTAAAGGCCTGGGCAGGCCAGAACAGATCAGAACGCATAGAATGGCATTTATTTGAATGTGTGTGTGTTGTTGTTTTTTTTGGCAGATACATTTAGTGAATTGCATGAATTTCAAGGGTATCCTTAAATAATGATTCAGAAAAAAAAAGCCAAGCAGGCAGGCAAGCCTTCAGTCAGCCTTCAATTATAAATTGTAATACGCTATAAACATAGTCTAAACTTACATTAAAAGCTCTTGAAATCCTGAAAGTGTACTTCGCATACAATAACGAAATAAATCAGTATTCTTACTTTCGATATTTTACAAATACTTTCACGTCAAAAATCATCAATAAAATCCATGGAATGATATTAATAGATCTCCTTAATTTTAAGATGAAGAAACATTATCAAAAATCTGAGGTTTTACTATGATATTGTATTTTTTTTTTCTTTTTTCTTTTTTCATTGCTTCTCAACGAATACCACGCGGTTTGCGCGTTGTTATCGTTTATCGCTCATTCGTTCCTTCGCACGTTCTTTCAAAGTTCATTTGCCGCGTCGTCTGCGCTGCGCTGCGCACGCGTCTTACGTTAGTTCTCTTTCTTTTTGTGTTTTGTTTTCTGCTTGTTATTGTTGTTGCTGTTGTTGGAGTCGTTGATGGTTTTTGTGTTTTGTCGGTTGAATCTGCTAACGCTTTACTTAACTGGCTTCTTGGCACTTTGTTCGCGGTTACCAATGCTGAAGTCAAGGTTTTTACGCTTAAGCGGCTTTTGCAAATTGCCCTTGAGTGTTTAACGAATTTTTTTTTCCACTTTTTGTTCGTTTTTTTTTTTTTTTTATAGTTGTTTTCTTTTGGTAAACGTGCATGGCATGCGGTGTGTAAACGTACTCATTTTCTGTCCATCCATCCGTCCGTTCGTACATATTTAGATACCCATTATAGGCCTATACTATAATTTGTTGCCTAAGTGCTTTAGCACAAACACACGAAGTTTATTCAAGTACATAATTGTCGTTAACATTATGAAATACAATACATGACTGACTGACTGACTGACTGACAGTTTGACTCTTTGACATTTTCTTTTATTAATTTGAACACTTTTGTTCTTTAGTTTGTATTAATTTTGTTACATTTTATATAATTAAAAACAACAATTTCAGGTGCGTGTTTAATCATTTCCGCATTAATTCGATAAATAGAATAAGCGAAAGAGCGATAGAGGGAGTACGAGTGGGAGTGGGAGTGGGAGTGGGAGCCAGCGAGAAATAGACAGGAAAATTTGAAATTACAATGCGAGAATTTGTTATTATTGCTTTTGTTGTTGCTGTTGTTGTTTTATACGATCGACACAGTCGGTGAGGCTATTGAACTCAATTATTGTAGTGACATATCGAGTTTGAAACTGGCACGCTTTGCGTACTTGACGGTCTCCGCTTACACACACACACACACGCATAGACACACACACACATATGCAACACAAACAGACAAAAAAAATAGACACACAAAAAAAAAGTATCTCACTAAGAGAGAGCGTTGTCAATTTAACACATTTAAGCACTAGTGTCACTCTAACGCACGCACGCATGCACGCACGCAATCACGCACGGCGGCACATAAAAACGTATACGTATTGCTTATTATTGTTGTGACTGTTGTTGACATTTGTAGGTATGCATGCATAAACGAAATTAATGTTAAAAAAAAGTACCAAATTGTATTAAATTTAGATAAACAATTTAATACATATGTATGTATATGTACATGTGTTTTTTTCTCATTATGTTACAAATCAGAACTTTGTTGTTATGTTGACCAACAATGCACGCACACTTTAACGCAAATATAAAAGTACGTTTGATGCGTATACATATACTTAGATATGTATGTATGTATATTTGAGAGCGTGAATACCTCAATTTTCTATTGTTTTGAAAGTGTGTACGAAGTTTAAATATTTAATTGCCCTGAAATGTTTTGTAACCGCTGCCATCATTCAGTCAGTCATAATCATACAAAATACACACACACACACACACAGACAGACAGACAGACAGACAGACAGACAGACAGATATTTACACATGTCGTATCGGTTATTGTCATGTGTATGAGCTCGTGTACCTGTTGTTCTTAATGAAATCGCTGACGATGTTCAGCAATTCATCGTTACCGTTTGGGCCAAGGGTTTTCCCCAATGCATTTCTAATCTGGTTTTAATTTTCCCATGTCTACATACATGAATGTATGTATGTATGTATGCATGTATAAGTATATTTATGTCTGTCTGTCTGACTGTTTAAATGAGCTCAAATTATACATATAATGCTTTTCGACTTTGCAGTGCGTTTATGCTTTGACCTCACGTTGGCGTTAGGGCGTCACATTTTTAAATTGTAATTACATGTTTGTATTTTTTGTTCCTTTTTTTCGATTTTTTTTTTCAAATTTTTTTTTTTTGCTGTGCCATGTTCAATATGCCTGCCAGCGTTGAATGCCAAAACGAACTAAAAATTAGACTTTAATTTGTTTACAACAACCAAAGAAAGCTAAAAAAAAAACGACTCATAATTTACACAGTACTTTTTTTTTTGTTTTAGTATGTTTTCCGATTTCAAAAAATTGAATATTAAAAATGCCTTAAAAGTGATAATTTCATTGAGTAATTTAGTTAATATTATTTGATTAATGAACAATTTTAAGCGCGTTAATGATCGCTGATCGATGCAGGCTTAAAGGGTTCGGCCATGAATGATGAATTTAAATTGGCAAGAACAATTTTCAGTAACGTCATTAGGATTACTGTGATAATATATAATATATACATAAGTATATTTGCGCCATATCTAAATTCAGAGTTCCTTGAGTAAAATTTTAATTAAGTTAGAAGTTAATGTTTTTTTTTTATAACGTTGAGAGAGTTAAGAGCAAAATTTTGCTTCCATCATATTTTGCTGTAAATATAGAATTCGATGAAATCGCTGATTGGTCATTTTACAATAGTTTATCGACAGTTGGCATTGATTGCAATTGAAATCAAGTTTTATGTGCCAAACTAAATTGAACGTTGCATTTAGATAAGCTACTAACACGGGTGGCATCATCAATGGTCTGTGGCTCATCATCATCACCATCAACAACGTCGTCACTATTGTGTTCATCATCAATGGCATCATTATTATAGCCATCATTATCATTATTATCAACGATGTCTGGGATTTCGTTGTTGTCGTTATCAGGGTAATGATCATACATATTCGCATTCGCTCAGCGTGTTCAGCATTAACTTGTGTGTGTGTATGAGTGTGTGTGTGTGTGTCTCTGCCTCTGTCTGTGTGTGTGTACAAATCTTGACGATGATTTTGTCCTTTTTTGTTGTGCTTTTTGTTTTTTTTTTTCGTCATTTTAGTGTTGTGTCTTCGTTGTCTCAGCGCTGAGGAGTCGGCATCGTTATTGTATTGAAGTTTAACGCCGCCGTCGTTGCCGTTGCCATTGCCATTGCCGTACGAGTTAATAGGAGGTGCGCCTTTTCATGTTCATGGCATACCAGCACGGTTTTATACTTTACTCTTCACTACACTTCATGTCCATTGGTACGACTCCAACGTGCTAGTCTTACTCAACTTCGCATCTCTGGCCCTTTTGTTAAATTACTGCATACCATTTCATTCCATTCATTCATGCACATTGGCTTCGTTTTTGTAAGCGCCTCTGCCTGCCTGCCTGCCTGTCTTCTTCTGTTATCTGTCTGTCTGTCTGTGTGTCTGTCGGGCGGTCGGTCTGTCTGCCGGTCTGTCTTACTGTTTATCTGTTGGTCGGTCTACTTTGGTTGACTGTGCAGCAGCATCAGCAGCAGCATCAGCAGCAGGATCCCAGCCAAGCCATCCTTGTCGCGTTGTTGGCGGCATTCGTTGGTATCGCCAGCGTTGCATAAATCGGATTGTTTTTGCCAAAGATGATCGAATTCCTGGAACTTATTTCATCGTTGTTTTCGTCGATGACGACGACGATGGTCGTTTAAAGTTTTTTTGTATTTTGTATTTTTTGTTGCATTGGTGACCGACTGAATAACATTTTATATAGACGCATACAGACAAACACTTATGCAGTGGAGGAACGCACAGACGTTTGTATGGATGGTCTTACAGACACGCAGAGAGACAGACACACAGACAGAGAGACCGAGAGACAAGTTTACAAAACAAAAGTTGAAAAATATGAAACACTCAACGAATTCGCATTTATTCCTTTGGCATACGAGTACCTTCTCTACTTCTCCTTCTCCCTCAACCTTAACTTACACGTTACCAATCCTCGCTCCATTTGTCGTCTGTTTGCTTCATGTGTATTTGCTTATCGTTGTTGTTGCTGTTCTTTGTAGCCGCTGCTGCCGCTGTCCCTGGAATGTCAAGCAGCAGACAACGTCTTGAACTGACTCGTTGTCCCGCTGTCCTGCTGTCTCAGTGTCGCAGCTTCTTTGGTGGTTATATTTACTCTTGGCTCTTTGGTACGCTCGATTTGGATGCTCCTTCATTCTTTAATTTTTACTTCGTTCTTGTGTCGCTTCGGCACCTCATCATACCGCAACCTTCATTGCCATTGCCACTGTCTGAAAACCCTATCACTTGCTTTGCCGCTGCCGTTGTTGTCGCCTCGACCATCACCGACTTCTCGTCTGCCTTTTGTTTGTTTATCTCGTCATTTGGTTTGACCAAATCTTTCGTCTCCGCGAGGCCTACATCATCATGATCGCCATCTCTATATGAGTTGCTTTCGAGAGAGCTGGCCAATCGAACGGGCGGTCGATCGCTTTCTTGGTCCGTCTCTCGTTGAAGCAATTCGTCCGTTCGTTTCATTTATATAGACCGTTCCCCTTTACCATGTCTCGTGGACTTTGTTGTTTTAGCCTGAATAAGTTGTGTCGGTATTGTTTTTGAAAATGCCAAAGGAATTAAAAATAAAAAAAAATAAGACACAAAATATATAACACAACCAAATAACAGCATAACTTAATACGTCTGTCGGTATGTCAGTCTGTTGGCTGAACTTAAGTCTCTTCATTCGTCCGTTCCCACACTATGCAAACTTTAGTGCCGCACAACAGTGTACGAACAAAACAGAACTCTATTGACTGCCTGGAGAGCTTCACTGAGGACTTTGCTTAGCACTTAAGCTCCGATAACGCTCAGCTGTTGGATTGTAAAACGTGTTTAAAAATGTTGCCTTAACGGCTTGTTTTTTTGTGTTGGATTATTTGCTTATTAAAAAAGACATTCCTTGAAAGAAATCGATTGTGAAAATTTACAAAATATTGAAATAAGAAATTAAATGCGAAAGATAGGAATGAAGGCAAAAAAGAAAAAAGAGAAGCAAATAAATAGGAAAGGAATGGTGGTAAGAGAGTATATAGTCAGGAGAGAAAGAAGGATGATAGGAACGAGAGAAGGATAGAAGAAGGAAAATTTTGGAGAAAGAAAGGAAGAAACATAAGATTAGGAAGGAAGGATGGATAGGTGAAAGAAAATAGAGAAAAGGGAATAAACAAAATAATGAGGGAAGGAAAGAAAAAAAAAAGGTTTTTCCTTTTTGGAGGAAAAGGCAGTAGGGATGAGGGATGGAATGAGGGAAGGAAGGAAGGAGGGATGGAAGAATGGAGGGAAGGATGGAAGGACGGTTGGATGGAAGAATGGAGGGATGGATGGAAAAAGGATAGAGGGACAGATGGAGGGAAGGAACGAGTAAATGATAGAGAGAAGGAATGAGTGAAGGATGCAGGGAAGGAAGTAGGGATTGATGGTGGGAAGGAAGGAAGGAAGGACAGTTGCAGAAACAGTGGAAAGTACAATTACTTGTCTTAATTACATTGATTAAATTATAATTTCAAAGAATACAAGATATGTAGAAAGAATAAGAAAAAAAATACGCTTGCTTGTGCATTTAACAAGAACATATTTCATGAGATCGCATACACACACGAACGCATATAGACGCATATGAAAAAATATGCAAATTTCGCAATGGCTCACTTAGTGAGACATGTGAAGGATATCGCCATAAAGCGGACGGAACGTACAGATGGACATTTCGAAAGAACATTAATACAAATGTGTGATGTACATACATACATGCATGTGTACATATCGCTGATGAATGAATGGAACACATATGCAGACAACTTTTATGTTGCCCGTTCTCAACGAACTCAAGTTAACGAGACAATCTGAACTAAAATGAGTGCGAAAATAATACAACAAAAGTGTGTGCCAAACACAAATCGTAAAGTCGCATCTCAATCGTTTATGTTTATGACTGAAATTACTGAAATTTGCAGAAGCAAAAGAAGAAGTAAAGAAAACGACTACGACCAGCACGTTGCTGATGTCGATGGACGAAATTACAGACGGACCTGTTCGTATGGCTCATGTGTTTGAAATACAACAATTCTCTGAGACCAGACCAGACCAGACCAGACCAGAGCAGAGTAGACCCCTTCTAAAAGAGTAGTGTATGTGTGTAAGCAGCGAACAAGCCGCCGTCGCCGGA
Source organism: Phortica okadai (assembly GCA_034638295.1). Taxonomy (NCBI): domain Eukaryota; kingdom Metazoa; phylum Arthropoda; class Insecta; order Diptera; family Drosophilidae; genus Phortica; species Phortica okadai. The sequence continues at coordinate 42,119,416 of CM067848.1, read as the reverse complement.
CCCGGCAAGTTGAAATCATAAAAAAAAACACAAAAGAGTTTCTTTCGGTCATGCTGAACATTTGATCCTCTTCACTCTTCAATTTCAACTGATCAAGACATTTCAACGAAAGATTTAATAAGAGAAAAGAAATACTACAAAAATTTTCGATCGCTAATTAAAAAAATAAAAAAGTTGTTGCCACCAAACTAATCTCATCACTTGTACATCAACTTGTCTTATTGAGTTGTACTAATCAAGTCGGCGATATCTTCTTCAGCGTGTTACAAACTTCGTGTCAAAGCTCTAGTGCTTCATGCACAGCTTGAAGCGTACATAAAAGAAAAGAAGCCAAAAATAAGATGAGACGTGACGTGACGTGGTTGAGTCAAGCGCTGAGTTGTCGTGTAGTAAGGGGAGTAAAAATTTAACTTAGAGCCCCCAAAGTGTGGCTTGTCTTCTTTTTTCTCTCTCGCTCTTCTCATTTGTGTGTGTGTGTGTGTGTGTATTTTATTATCTTTTTTTTTTTTTGTTTTGTAATTTTTATATTTGAAATTTCATTCATAAAATTCGCGGTTCGTTAATATTTGCGCGCCGGCAATATTAACAACAGCGGCAGCAGCAGCAGCAGCAATCAAATGATTAAGGTGAGGGGCGGAAGAAGGCGGCGGAGGAACAAAAGAAGACTCCACGCGGCGTGTTCGTTAAGACCAATGAGGGTTTGATTGCGTTACTCACCGAGAGAGAGAGAGAGAGAGAGAGACCGCCAAATGTTGGAGTTTTAAAGCATTTGTGCCTTTGTATGAGATACTTCGAGTCCGAATCCGATAAATTCTTATGAGCTTGTGATTTTAGATTCTTGGCGAGTTTTGTCTTATACATATACATATGCCAGTGTGTGTGTGTGCGAGTGTGAGTGTATAATCGCCGCTGATTTTCTTTCAAACGCATGCGTACAATTTTATTAGACATGCGCAAAATAAACATTTGTTTTTTTTTTATACACGTTTCCTCATAATTGATTTTACTGTGTATATTGGCCGCTTGTAAATGGCACACATAGACACACGCACACAGAGACATGCTGACACGCATACGCATATTTAAATGTATTTGAGAGATCGGTTCCAATGTTATGTCTTTTTCTGCTAATTACAAAGAGTAACGATTTATGACAGTTTAATAAAATTGTCTGCTGTAATTCGAGATATAAAATTGTTTCTTCTCATTGTCAACAAAAGAAACAAAAAAAAAAAAAAAAATCCCTTGTGACTTTATGACTTTCACACCATAATTTTTTACTTTGTTTTTTTCTTTTATTATATTTTTTTTTATTACACTATACAGATAATTTTTCATTTGAAATGAGCGTTTTTTGACTGTTCATTTCCGTTGCGTGCAGAATCTTTATTGTTTTTGTTCTGTGTCGTTATTGTCCTTTGTCTTTAGATCGTTTAAGCAACAAGTTGTTGCATTTGCAAGGCGCTTGCGGGCGTATGACATAAACATATATTTTTTACATACAAACATGTGATACAGACAGACGGACTAAGATTCACTGTCACCGCCACCGTCATCGTTATCGTTATAAAGTCACTGCATACACCACCACACCATATTCACCATCAAAGTCTGGCAACTGCGCAGACGTTGAAGAAGACGTCTTCAGTGCGCATTATGAATTATTAAAGACCATAAGAGAGCCCAGCAGACAAGACCATAGTTGAATCGCATCAAGTTGTATCGCCGGTCTAAGTCCTGATCGGTTGTTGGCAAAAAGCAGAAGAGGAGAAGTAGATGACATACTCAAAGAGTGTTGAAGACAACGCGGGCGATTTAAAGTTCTTTTTTTGTTTTGTTTTGTTTGTTTGTATTTTTTTGTGCACGTTTTTGCGCATGCTTGCCGGCAGTCTGAATCTGATAGAATGAGGCAAGTGTGGCAGCAGGGTAGTATTGCGGCATCGGTATGGCTTGGAGTTGAGCACACGCAGACAGACACGCACACACACACACATACATACATACATACATAGGTTATAATGATTTAGTACATTAATTCCAATAAGACGAACGCCGCCGCCGACGCTGACGATGAGAACTTTTGCAAAAATTATATTGCCCCCGACGACTGTTTTACACTCGTGGTCTCTCCTCAGTTTTCTCGTCGGCATAAAAATGCTTTACATGCACAAATTCTTGTAATGTTCTGCACTGTTCTGTTCTGTTCTGTTGAATAATCATAAAATTGCATACAAGTAAAATAAAAATGCGAATTATACATAGTTGCCTTTAATACAGACCAAAACCGAAAGGCAGACAGACAGACAAACCGACAGACAGACATAGTCAGACAAATAAATCGACAGGGTCGTCTTGTCGACAGGAAGTGCTTCTTCGTTGAAATGATGACTTCGATTTCTCGCAATGGTGTCGACCCGACCCTCAGCATGAGGTTCAATAATTATACCATGAAATCAAATCAAATCAAACCAAATCAAAATGCAAAAATACATACCATATATGTATGTATGTATACGTATACTTACATATCGATATATACATAAACATTCTCGTATATCGATATGTCGATATAAAATGTTCGTAGCTTCTTTATCTGTGTTGCCTACCAGCCTATAGAGGGCGCTAAGTGATTTGTATTGAACTTATTTAGTTTTCAACGAACATTGAAGCAATATGAAGTCTTATCAATAATGATAGATTGTAAATCATTGTAATAACATTGAGTGCACTTCACTTGAGTGAGTCATCCTTATTTTTGCAATTTTTTTTGTTTTTTTTGCATTGTTGAAGTAAACTTCAAGTGCTAACTGAAAGCATGGCGCCAAGTCTATACAAATTGCAAAGTAAGCAAAGTAGGAAGAGTAGTATAAATGAACAGCAATAGAAAAAAAGCCAATAAGAAAAAACTGTAACAAAAACAATAACGTTTTTTCAATGTCAACTGTTTGTAGTGATGAGGTGCTGGTCATGGTTGTTGTTGCTGTTGTAATAGTAGTTGTTAGTGTGTGTTTGTGTGTGTGAGTATGGTACAAAGAAATACTTTGTTGCCTTATTACCGTCAACAATATTTGCACATTGCTTTTGAGGCAAACCAAACTGAACTAAACTAAACTAAACGGTACGTTACCCAACTAAAGTGAACCGAAGCCGAGTAATACAATAAATTAACAGCTTTCTGTCTTATCAGTTCTTTACTTTGAGTATGCAACGTAACGAATTGATTTGACATGCAAACCCAACGAACAAACTGTTTGCACCTTTCATTATAATGAACTCAAAAATATTAAATTTACGTAAATATCAACAATTATTCGTGCAGATCTACGGGAGGGAGCCGTTACCTCAACGTTCATGTATATTAATAATAAAATTTAACAAGGCATATTATTTGGCAACCTTGAATTTATTACTGTGGATCCGCCCCTGAACTCGGCAAACAAACATTTCTTTTGTTTCGAGTACTTGTTCGTGTTATATTATTCTTTATATTTTGACAATTTCGATCTAATTAATCATAATTATGATTGTTTGGTTCCAGCTTCGGAATTTTCTATCTATCTATCAATCGATCTATTATCAGTAGATCAATTTGACGATGAATATATGTATATCGATTTTTTTTTAATGAATTTATTAACATTTTTAGAAAATTAACTTTTTTTGATTTTATACTTTTATTTTAGAATTGGGAACTTTATGTGCTGAGTCGTCTCGGTTGGGATTTATCATCGGTGACGCCATTAGACTTTTTAGACTTGCTACTCATACGCCTGCCCATCAAAAGCAATAAATTTCCGGACTTAAATGCCGACAAGGTGAGAAATCATGCGACGGCCTTCATTTCGCTTGCCGCAAAAGGTGAGTAAAAAAGAGATAAATTCTTTCCACTTAATTGATTATTAATTGTTGTTGTTCGTTGTATTTAACATTTTACAGAGCACATTTTCTCAGTGTATTCGGCGAGCACAATTGCGGCTTCAAGCATTGCGGCCGCACTGAGCGGTCTCAAATGGCATGCACGTTCCGGTCAGAATCAAAGATTTTTATTGAGTTTGCTCACAGATTTGACCAGTGTTGAGCAGGTATGTGCGCACAAGACGCCCACAAATAAATTGTATTTGAAAAAATTAACTCTTTTTTTGTTTTCGTTTTTAGGATTCATTGCATGAATGCATGATGAAAATGGAGGCGATTTTTGAGGAGCATAGTCGTAAATTGCAACCTTATTTAGTCAGTGCAGAGCAACAGCATCATTATCATCACCAGCAACAACAACAACAGCAACAGCAACAACAACAACAACAACAACAACAGCAACAACAACAGCAGCAACAACAACAACTACAACAACAACAGCAGCAACAAGTGGAACTGCAGCATTATCAAAATTCACACCATCAGCAGCAACAGCAAAAGCAGCAGCATCATCATCATCAAATTCAGACACAGCAACTCCTGCCTCATCAACAACAGCCTGCGCATCATACGCATCATGGCTATCATCAACAGCAACAACATACGCATTCGCATCATAATCATCATTGCCTGCATCAGCAAAATCATCATGCGGCAAGCAACATGTGCGGCAAGCAGTTGCTCAATGTTGTCGCGAATGCGTTGCGTACCGATTTGACGCAAACATGCAAAATGCAAGCGAACACACAAAAGGATGTACAGGATATAAAATTCTAAGCCGGAATTCAAGCAGACCCAAAACACACGCTCAAGCACAAAGTACAGAAACGCAAGTGAGATATGCAAGACAAAAAAAAAAAAGAAAGAGAGATAAACAAAAACAAATGTATAAGGAAACGCGTTTTACATATACGATAACAACAACAATGATCCTTATTTTTAACACAAACACACGCATAAATATGTATATTTATATACACATAGGTATCTGTATATATATACATGCATATATGCACATATATTTACGCTTATATAACGTTGTCCTTGTCCTTAATGGTTGCAAATTTCATTTCTGTCCAACAATTTCCCACTTTTCCCCTCTTTCCCATATATTTTCACTACCTATCTAGCTCATCAGGTCTAAAATTTACTCCTATCATACCCTTACAGTCTGTTAGCCCCTATACAATGCACCCTACAACGTACTCATCCAATCCATGCTCCATTGTGCAACGCATTATTATTAATTTTTTTTTTAATGTTTCTGTATTTTGCTTATTCTTCATGTGAGTTGTCTATTAATTTTTATACATATACACAAACACATACATATATACACATATAATACTATTATATATTTTTTATATACTTATACATATATAATTTTTTTTTTTTTTTTTTGTTACTAAATTAATTAGTAATCGTTGAAGTTAAGTTTGCATAAGCGAATATGCTTAAAAAATATTAATTAATCAATTAATTAATGAAAATATTGTTCGGTTGATTGGTATTTGTACTAACGAATGAAATTGTGCTCAAAATTATAAACAAACTTGAGAAAAGAAGAAGAATACTAATAAAAATGTACTGAATTAAAAGAAAATAATAATAAAAAACGAGAATACAAAAAGAATCAAGCGAAAATGTAAGAAACACAAAATGCAAAAGTTTCATAACTGAAAAAAAAAAACAACAAATTTAACTCAAACAGGAATAATTTGTTAATGAATTTTGATACTATTGAATACTATAGACTGAAAAAAAAGAAACTAAAAAATTAACTGTTTAAAGAACGAACGAAGAAGTAAAGAAAAAAATCCATGCCCGAAAACATTAGTAGAATGGGAGTGGGAGAGTGCTAGCTATAAAAACAGAACGAAGTATGTATAGAGAGAGAGAGAGAGAGCACAAAAAAAAGTAAAAAGTGCACAAAGTAATAAAAAATATTTGCATTTTAAAATTTTTTTTTTTATATATACATACAAATACAAATATATTAAATAATAATATAAAAAAAAATTTTATAAACAATGAAACCATAAAGATTGTAAATAATTGAAAAATCAAATTGTTACAAAGAAAATAAATCTAATTTAAGGCGCGGAGATATGTCGTTACCCCTAATTTAATATTAAAAAGTCAGAGGTGCTTAAAGCAACGCAAACTAAGAAACAAAACAAAAAACAAAACAACAAAAAAATATAACAAACCGTACACAAAGCCAGTCAATCTGTTATTTAACGCATTTGTCGTTCTGTTAGATTTACCCTCTATTCTGGCAACTCTCTTAGGCATTATTAAAGAAACTTTTTCTGTAAGCGAATCTAATAAAATCACTCAAAACAGAAGTTGAGAGTTGCCAGAATATATAATTACAAATTGTTTATTAAAATAAAAAAAAATATTGATTTGAAACAAAAACATTTCATAATCTCAGATCAAATATCATAACATAAATGATTGGCAAAAACAAAGAAAAAAAAAAAAAAAAAAATTAAAAAAAACTAATAGTGCAAAAAGCTAAATAATTCACACTATGTGTGAAGAAGCTCACAAAGCATAAAAAAAAAAAAAAATAAATAGAACACAAAAAGTTAACAAACACAAATGCAAAGACAATTATTGCTCGCATTATATATATAAATAAATATATACATATGTATTTATATTATGTATTGTATTTAAAATCTTTAAAAAATAAAAAAAAAAAATTATTAAAAAAAAACAAAGGAAAACTGTACATAATTTGGAGCTCCAGCCTCGCACAAACCGAGCATGAATTATTCGACAAAAGAAAACAAGACACAAATAAAAATAAAAAACAAAAACAAAAAAAAAAGAAAACTTTTTATATATATTTTTCTAATATATATTAATGAATATACATACATAAATATATGTAAACATATATAAGTAATTAACTTTGGTTTAATTTTACATTAATATTAAAAATAATAAAGTCGTGTAATACAAGAAATGAATTCTTTGTAAAAACAAAAAAGAGAAATCGTTTTTAATTGGGAGCAAAACTTTGGTGATATGCAAAACAAATCACGGGCTTGTAATGATGATTATAATAATAATAATTCTGCAATTGAGAAATTTGTTCCGAAAGTCATTGTGAACCTAAATGCAATAGAAGGTTTATTCAAAGTGCTTCAGTGCTGATAAGTTGTGATACACTTCGCGATGTACTTGATCACCATGATGCGCCCTAAAACAAATGTGAGAGTTTTCTGAGGACCCAATATTGGCAGTACTCTACCAAGAAATATTCTACGAATATTTTGTAAAATACTGACAGCAACCTTATGAAAACAATCTCCCAAAGTAGAAAGAAAACAGTTTTTATTTAACATTTAAAATACATTTATTCTTTTCATTTGCATCTTCGTTTTCGTTTCCTTTCGTTTACATTTCATTTCAGTTTTTTTTTTATTTTCATAATATTATTTTTTAATTTCTTTTTTTTACACACCATTTTTCTTTTGCTATTTACGCACACTTATACAAATGCATTTTACTAAACGAATTTCCACATGTGTGTGTGTCTGTGTCTGTGTTTGTGAGTTTGTTTGTTTTCGTTTTTTATAATTATTATTTAAATATTTATTTCAGTTTTGCTTGTTGTTTTTTGAAACTACATGTTTCTTGTCACATATGTATTTTGTGTGTGTAACTGTTGCTGACCCTTTCTTGTATGTACAGTTTTTTTTGTTTGTTTTCTTTTCTAATTTTTTATTTTTATTTTTTAGTGTGTGCTTTTCATTTAAATAATATATTCATAATATATAGATATTTGTTTTTTATTAATCATAAATTGTAATTTTTTTTTTGTTTTGCTTGTGTTTTAATAATAATTTTAATGCATTTTTGTATGTACAAATTAACAAACGTTTATCGATTTTTTTATTAAACAAATTCAAAAAAAAAAACTTCCAAACCTTGGAGGCAAATTTTATTTTGGAAGCCTTTTTCGTTACTTTTGTTTTACATTTAGTTTTTTTTTTGGCTTAATGTTAAGTATTTATTTATATAATTTTGTTGTTTTCTTTTTGTTTTTTTTTTTTTGTGTGAGTTTATTTTTTTAAAGATATATTTTTGAATTTAAAAAACATCGAATATAAATCGGTTGTTTTTTTTCGGATAATAAATAATAATAATCTTTAATTTGTTTTCTACATTTTTGGTAGCAAAATATGTTGTTGTTAATTATTTAAATTAGTTAATAATTTGTTTCGAACATTTTTTTCTCTGTATTCCTTTCTATTATGCTCTTTTATGCAACACATATTTTTCGTTAAAAATTTATTATTACATATTTATATATAGAATTATATATATTTTTTTGTGTTTTTTGTTTTTTTTTTTGTAATCTATGTATAATTTATTTTTTATTCGTAGTATTGTAAAAGAACTTGAAAAATAAGATATGAAAAGTTGCACAATTTTTTGATACACTGAAAAAATAATGATTATTTATTGAGAAAAAAAAGAAGTACAACAAATACACAACACGGAATATATAAAATTGTAAAAATTATGAATCTGTTACATTTAACAAAGAAGAGTTTGCGAACACTTTTTATCGCTCGACGACGATCATCAAGCTGTATCACGACTTTTGTCTTAATTAGTGTTAATACAGTACATTTTACGCTTCGTTTCGTTTCATTTCATAATTATTCATATTTTTTAGTGTTTGTACACCATTTCGTTCAGCGAGAAGCTTTAAAGGCTCCGGGCTCGAGTTATAGTTAACTTAAACAACGGTATTTTATGCAAAGATACACACATCAAAACATCAAGTGCTTCGCAAAGAGTTTTCCTTTCTTATTTGGCTTTCTTTCCAGTTTTGTTTACTAATTTTTAAAAATTAAAAAAATATTGTGTATAAAATTTTGTATTTTTCTTCGTTTTGTTATTTGGTTTTCGCCAGCGAATTTTTGTTAGTTAATGCCATCAAAAATGATTTTATGGTCGCGTTTTTTTGGTTTTATATTTCTTTTTTTTTGGATACTGTTTGAATAAAAGGCATATTCTTTTTGTATATAAGAAGAACGATTGTTTTATATATATATAAAATGGTAGTGTTGCATTTGCACATGTTTCTTACATTTTATAAAAGGTTGAGTTCTTGTTTTTTCGTTATCTGTTTCTTGTCATTCTAAAGTTGGGCTTTTTTTTTATCCAATTCATTGTAATGAGCTACTTTTGTATGGTTTTTGTTTTGATTTCAACTTTGATTTCCGTTTTGCTCATGTCTTTATGTTAATTAACTTTATTTGTTAGACAATTTGTTTAAATTTGTTTTTTTTTTTTTATAAAAACCATGACTGAGAATAGAAAAAAAAAAAATACAACAACACTTTTTTTGGCTATGCACATTTCAAGTTGGTCATAACTATTTCGTAAATTGAAACATCAAAAAATTAATGAAAATTCATGTTAAAATATAATAAATTCGAAAAAATGTAAAAATCGAGTTTTCAATTTTGATTTTTTAACATTGAAATACTTTTTGAGATCGCAAAAATAATGTTTCTTATTATTTCTATTAGCAAAATTCATTTAATCATACTTTAACATTGAAGCGTCGCAAGCGAAACTGAGTTTCGTTGAGCCATGCGACACTCAAATGCTGAACGTGATATTGTACACTGGTAAAGATGTTGCGCTCTTTTGTCGTCTGAGTAGACGACAGCTTTGCGTTTTCAGCTCTTTTTATTAGTCCTTGATTTCATGGAATAAGTAGAAAAAGGCTGCAGCTGTTTGGGCCAAGGATACAATTCCATCCTCGCCACAAACCTTATAGTTGAACTTAGCGTATGGGGTATGTCTATAAATGCAGTATTGCATCACCTTCATTATTTTCTACTGGAAGTATGCAAGAATTCGCGAATCAGCCAATTTTTGCTTTTATGAACACGTTGCTTTTTGCGATGCGCCTGCAGTATGCATTTATGAACACAGCCTATATTGTGAATCGTTCCTGAACATTTGTGTTTTAGTTGTCATATGTAACATATTTCTACAAAATTGAAATGAGCAAAATTTTAGCGTTCAAATGCCGCAAGTGGTGTGCGGTTACAGTAAGACATGAGACAAGAGGCGCGTGCGTTCTCGTCCTATTTCATGTTGTGCTTGCTGTCTCTTTCCTCTTCGCAATGCCTCTTGTGTACGTAATTTATTTTTGTTGTCTTTGTTAGTTTGTTTATTTTCTGAACGAAGAGTTGTTTTTAGTTTTAATTTAGTTTGTTGTTTTTTTTTTGGAATAAGTTTTGATTTTCAACTTTTGTGTATTTAATTACTATTTTGCTTACTAGTATAGGGTATTATAATGTTTTTTTGCTTGCTGAAAAATGTTTTTGCTTATTTCAATTGTTAAGTTTTGTTTAATAATGGATGGATATGTTTATTAATAAATATATTTGTATTTTTGTTTCTTAATTATTATTATTTTTTGTTATTTGTTGAAAAGTTTTTATTTAAAAGTGATTATTTAATTGCTATTGCAGTTTTTCCTTTTGTTTTCATTACATGTATTGTATATAAGTTTGTATGAATGCCATTTTGAAGCAAGACGTTTATTTTGTTTGCCATTTACATTTACATACAATTAAATTTAATTTATTTTCAGTTTGTTTTTTTGTTTGCTATTGTTATAATAACGCCGAGTAAAAAACCATACAACTTTTAATAATTTTGTTTCGGTTTTTTTTTTTTTTTAATTTTTGCAAACACACATACAAATGTATGCATGTGTAAAAATAAAAATAGTTTAACAATTTGATTTTTTGTAGTCAATTTAAATGATGTTTAGATTTCTGTGCTTCTTCAAATAGCACAACAAACGTTAGAAAGTTTGACTAATTTTGCTCGCAGTTGTCGTTGTCGTTGTCTGTTGACAGTGATGAGAAACAAGCAAATCGTTGCTTTGCTTTTCATCACTGTTTGGACCGTTTGCTTCATCTTTCAATTATTGACTCATGTAAAAGCTGCAAGGACAAACAGTGTTGAGGAATTGCATTTGATAGCGATTGTTGAAACGTTAATGCACACAAACACACACACCACACACACTCATAGACATACACAATTGTAATTCTGCTGACGCAAGCACTCACATGTACACCTGCCCACGCACACACGCACAGACAGCAGGCATGCACGTAGCTAAACACCTGCAGTTCTACCAAAACACTGAGCCGAGCGAGTTGGCGTTGCGCATGTGTTTGTGTGTGTTGTGTGAGCGCGTTTGCTGTGCTGTGCTGTGCAAAAAAAAAAAAAAAGAGAAAAGTAAAGTAAAACAATAAAATGTAAGTTTATGGCTTGCATCAAACTAACGCAGTAGAGAAAAACCTTCAAATATATATGTACATCATTTTTGTTAATTATTTTTCCTTTTTTCATTTTGATTTTTTTCCATTCCACAAATGTGGTTAGGTTCTATTTTTCGCTCTACCGCTTGTTGCGCTTCTGTTGTGCGCCCTTTCTCTCTCTCTCTCTCTCTCTCTCTCTGTGTGTGTGTGTGTGACGCGCTGTTTGTGACAATCGGAATCAAATCATTATACCATATAAATCTGTATCATCTTTGATTTTTGTTAAGTCGTTTGTATCCTTAATTCTATATGTGTTTATTTCTTGTTCTTCTTCTTGTTTACTTGATGCATTTTGTAGTAGTTGTTGTTGTTGTTTTTGTTCTTAGTAGACATTTTGATTAGTTACTTTTTTTTTCAGAAATTTACAATAAAATTTACAGTGCTACAATAGTTTAATAAAATATGAATTTCTTAAGTTTGACTGTAAAGAAAAAATATTAGTTGAGTTTTATTTGAATATTTGTTGGTGTTTTCGTTTTTGTTACTGGCCTGCAATGTTTGTATTGAAAAGCTTTTGATATATATTTCAATAAAGTTGAGTTTGTTTGTTTGTTTTTGTTAAGTTGTTGGTTTTGTTTTTGTTAAGATTTAAAATTATTTACAATATTCCAAGAGTTGTCAGTTTTCACTGTAGTAGCTCATGATTTCTATATGTTCTCCGTTGTGTGAGTGTGTGTGTGTGTGTTTATTTTTAGTTTTTATTGCAACAAAAGTAAAGTTTTAGAACAATAAACATTTCAACTAAACTTTTTAGCTTACAAATTAAACACTATGTTAATATGTACCTATATACATATATATATATGTATATATTTGCATAGATTGCTGTGCGGATGTAAGTAAATACATACATACATACATATATAAATATATACATATGTACAATAAAACTTCGATAATCTGGACACTCGATAAACCGTATGTTCCAGTATTTCTTACACCAATATTAGCACAAATACATTAATATTGGTGTCCGGATTACAGGAACGCCCGGTTTGTTGAGTGTCCCGATTATCGAAGTTCAACTGCATATGCAATTTATATTTCTATGTCTTTATATTTATAATAAATAAATTACAAAATACTTTTTGTTATCATATATATGGTATTTTGGCCTGCTTTGTAGGATAATGCCCGATTTTTATACATTTTCACTTGTCCAACGTAATTTTAATATTTTGTTAAAATAATTATTTACAAATACATATATATTTTTTATTATTATTATATTAGTTTGTATTAACTTTGAATACTAACACTTTGGCACAAATTAATTCACAGTTCCTTTTTTACTTCTTGGAAATTTATATATATATATATTTTTTTTCTTCTTACAGAACAAAAATTTACACTGGAATTTTTTTTTTGTTTGGTTTTTGTTTTATGTACATAATTATTGTTTGTTTCCTTTTGTTTTTTGTTTTTTTTTTTTTTTTTGTATAGTAAAGTTTTTGTTTTCTCTATTGATTTAATTTAATTATATATATAATAAGCAATTGTGAAAGTTAAAAAGAAACAAAACCATAGTATCATATATCTTATAGAATCCTTTGTACAATTTTTTTTTGTTGTTTGCATTAAGGCTTAGTGACCTTAATTCGTTTACATTTAATCAGGATGCATTTTCAGGAATAATCAGTTTAGTTATTGAAATACTATTTGTATGATGTTTAAATATTTTCTGCTATTATTGTGTTTTTGGTTTTATTTTGTTATCTTAGCTTGTCTTAAAATGTTTAAAAAAAAAAGGCGTAAAACACCAAACTGATACAAATAATTAATAACAAAATAATGCATTATGCATTTATTTACATAAAATACACAATATTCATTTTTTGTTCGCAAAAATTTACCGCTTGAAATAATTATTATTTAAATTTTTTGTTTTTATTTTTTTACTAAGTGTGCGGCATGAAACACTCTCTCTCTCTCTCTCGCTCACAATATTACATTCACTCAATTCATAGTTCTCACTCGCTATCTCTTTCTATCTGAATGCTGTATCATATGCTGTATCATCTGTTATTGCCTAATTGATTTTTCTAAGTTTACAAACGTCAAAGTACTCATTTACTGTCGCTCACCTGTTTTTGTGTCATGCTCATTTCCACTTACAGTAAATGTATATAATTATTTTTGTTTTCATATTGAAATATCTTTTGTGCCATAGTTGAACGCTGTTACATAATACTAGATGGTTCATGTCTAAACTATTGACGTCTCCTGCGCACTAACATTGGCCAATTTGGTTCGGACATTTCGCCCTTTGGTCTACGATATTGTCGACAACGTCGTCAGCTGCATATTCTTCGTCGATGGCGAGGCCATGGGAGACGGTGTTGGTACGAAGAGACTCGATGATGCTGTCTCGGTTGTCAAACTGCGCTCCTCATAAACGCGTTCCTAAATTGCAACAAAGTGCGTCAGTAATAATACATATACATAGTGTGGGTTAGCAAGTGCATGTGTGTGTCATGTACAAGTGTTTGGTTTTTGTGCATAAAGCATAAATTTGTGAAGGCGTTTTTGCGCATTTAACACTGTGAATTACTTACATGATTTTTATCATATTTAAAACGTTTCCAAATATTCGTTTTCGGTTCCATTGGTGTGCCATCGACATTATAATTCGGATTCGAGAATGTTAGAACGGAACGACTGCTGGAGCCGCGTGAGTGTCGCTTTGACTTGTTGCGCTTCGAGTTGAAGATGAGCACTGCAACAAATGTATGGTTCAAGGTCATTGTAACATCCATCATTTTGTTCATCATTTTCTTTAGTTTTTTTTTTTTTGTTAATTATTAGTTAGTACTCACTTAAGATAATGGCAATAATTATAGCCAACATTATGATAACAATGCCACTAGCGACGAGCATAGCAAACTCCGGTGGCTGGCTCGATTTGCGTCTATAATCGTCATCATCATCGTCTTCGTCTTCGCGATTCTCTGATGAGGCCGTTTCGCTATCGTTATTTTCATCAGCATATTCTGGCGACGATTCAGTATCAGTTTGCATTTGCACCTCGAAACGTGGCTTCGTCAGGCACTCCCTGCCATCCGGTCGATCAGGACACGCACACACATAATCAACAAAGCGATAGAAGCACAGATGCGTACAGTTACCGTTCTCTTGGGCGCACGGATTCCATTTCTCTGGCTGACGTTGCAATGAAACGGCACGTATATCCAACGCACCGCTTAAAGCATCGCGTACTTCAAAAGGATTGCTGAAGAGCGATTGCGGCATACGTTGCGAGCGATAAACGGATTTGTTATACCAATCGGTCCAGTAAATGTTGCTGTCAAACTGTAATTGGGTTTTGTTAATTAATTACAGCTACAATAAAATGTCATCTGACTCACCATGGTCAAGCCAAACGGATGCGGTGCATACGGAACGAGCGTCAGGCGTCGTTTGCCATTAAAGTCCACTTGACCAATGTTGTCTTCCAATGCGTCAGCCCAGAGCAGACGGCGATTGCTGGTGAAGATTATTAATGAATTTGGCTGACTAACTAATTAATTTAGTAGCGCACTTACTTAAAGTCGATGGTTAAACCGGTTGGGAAACCAATATTGGATGTGACTATGGAGGTGCGATTGGAACCGTCCAACATGCTGCGCTCAATCTTCGATGGTGAATCCCAGTCGGACCAAAAGAGATAACTGTAGACGTAAGAACCGTGATTAAGAAAGACCATCTCTGAGTATCGGATTTATTAGTAATGCACTTACGCTTTCTTCGGATGGACAATTATTGAGCGCGGATCGCCAAGGTCATCGTCGACAAGTTTCTTGCGGCAAGATCCATCCAAGCGGGCCACCTCGATAACTTTTCTGTCCGTATCGGACCAATAGAGATTCTCGGCAATCCAATCAACAGCAATACCATTGGGCGTTAGTAAATCTTTCTTCACAATCACTTTGTTTTCGGTAAAGTTAAGTAGATTAACACGTCGTATCACATCAACATTCACATCCGCAAAGAACAGCCAATTCTTCCGGTAATGATAGTCAAGCACGACGGCACCATGTACACCAGAGATCGGTAGAACGACATCCATATAATCACCGCTATTCAAAGAGATCATGCCAATGCCGGAACGCAATGCAATCAAAAGATAATCCTAAAAGCAACAATTGAATATGAGTGACGTAGATTAGCAATTTAGTTGGAAAGGCTTACCTCCGGCAAATTCTGGCACTCTGTGGTGCTGTTCTCTTTGAGTTTTAAGCCAATCGGACAGTGGCACGAAAAGCCAGAGGGATTACGTAGACACAGATGTGAACAGCCACCATTATTTGGTCCACACATATTCTCCGGCAGGGGTTTACCGACGGTTATAATCTTTATGTCCATCAGACCATCGATATTTGTCATGACATCTCGTTTCGCCGAAATATTGTTACGGTCAGCCATATGTAGTGCCTTCGATTTCCAGTCGGTCCAGTAGATAAAGTCTTCAGTTAAAGTCAATGCGTACGGATGATGTAACGCGGACATAATTAACTTGCGCTGATTGCCCGTATAATCACACGAATCGATGGTCTTGAGGCGTGCATCAACCCAGTAGATACGTTTGCTCTTTAAATCGAGCGAGAGTCCATTGGGCCAGCCCAAATTCGCGGTTACGATGCGTGAACGTTCGTTGCCATCCATGTGAGCGCGTTCAATTTTGCGATAGTGTCCCCAGTCTGTCCAGAACATCAAACCGGCCTCGTAATCAAGCGCTAGACCACGCGGTGACTCTAAATCCTTATAGGCAATAACGTGACGATGTAAGCCATCCAAAGTAGCAACTTCTATTGTGTGACGACCAGCGTCAGCCCAATATAACTGTAAGAATGTAACTTTATGAAATGTTACGCAATTAATTAAGAGAGCACCCACCATTCTGCCAATGGAGTCGACTACCAGGCCATCAGGATTTTCCAAACTTTCGCCAATCACTTTTGTCACATGCAAACCATCTTGACTGGAGCTCATGATAACGCTTTCCACAGTGTCAGACCAGTAAACAACACCCGTCTTGCGATCCACATCCAAGGCAACAGCATTTGAAATTGGAGGCAGCGGCAAAACCACATCGATTAAGTGATCAAAGTCGAGCGATATTTGACGTATGTCAATGCGATGTGCAAAGAGTATATAACGACTTGGACCTTCGGAACAGGTGCGTTGATCGTCCTTCAGTTGGACACCTACAGCACAGGCACACGTGTAGTTGATTGGATTGAGTAGACAGAGATGGGAACATCCGCCGTTAAGTTTGTCACATGCGTTGATAATACGCTTGCGTGAGCGATGAAAGACCCGTATGTCCATTAGATCACTTGTATTGGCTATAACGGTGTTCGTGTCTTTGCCCGTCAACTTGTCGGCGCTCATGGCAGATTTGGTATCCCAATCGGTCCAATATACACGGCTGCCGCTTACATCCAATCCAAAGGGATGGCCAAGTCCATCTTTAGCGATACATAAAAAGACAATTACTGTAAACGTTTTGCTTGAAAACTAAACTAGCACTTACTGATTATGATTTTGCGTCCGGTGCCATCGTAGTTCATGTTCTCCAAGGTCTTAGTGCCGCCGTCAACAAAATAAAGCTTGCTTTGATCATAGTCAATGGCCAAACCATTGGGCCACATAAGATTTTTGGCTGCCACAACGACACGACTCTGGCCATCCATATTGGCGCGTTCAATCATTGCTTCCTCACCCCAGTCAGACCAGAACATTAATCCTTCTAAACGGGGCAACAGTGTTAAATCTTGTATTAAAACAAGTCAACGCAATCTAACTCACCAACTGGATTGACGACAATATCGCGGGGCTTATCCAATTTTTCCCAGACCAAAAGCGTACGCATTTTGCCATTGGTTGTGGCAACCTCAATACGATTCGTAGAGGGATCGGTCCAGTAGAGCTTGTCGGTAACCCAGTCTAAGGCTAAGCCCACCGGCGAAACAAGATTTGAATGCACAACCTTCTGTTGGTAGCTACCGTTGAGGTGTGCCTTGTTTATGGAACTGCGTTCAACGTCGGTCCAGTAGATAAAATCGGTTTCACTGCACCAATCGAGCGCGACGGCATGCTTTAGATTATCCAATGGCACAATCATATCGACTTCATTCGGCTCTCGTGGCCTTGCATTTAGCTGACGTAATCGAATATCCTTACGGCGTGCAACCAATACCAGTTTGTCCGGTGCACTCTTACACGTTTTACTGTGGAATGAAGTAACGTAAGAATGAAGTAATGAACGCTTAAATAATTTTAATCATTGCGTTTTTACCCATCTTCCTTAAGTGACAACCCAATGGGACAGCCACAACGTCTGGAATTCTTGTTCGGTAGACATAAATGGGAACAGCCACCACGTAGACCGCGACGATCCTTTTGGCAACGATCAGTATAGTCTGGCTGTCTGGCGGGGTGGTATGCATGTATGTCCATTGGAAAATGGAAGTTTTCGTGGACCGAACGAAAGCCTTTGCCTGTTATCTTATTAGCTGCCGAGACTGTCTTTGTATTCCAATCAGTCCAGTACATTGTGTCTTCAAAAATGGTCAATGCGAACGGATGTGGTAAATGAGTGCTTAGGATTTTTATACGTTCCTTGCCATCAAAGTTTGAGCACTCGATTGCATGTTGCTTTGCGTCGGCCCAATAGAGTTTACGATTTGGATAGTCAATGGCCAAGCCATTTGGCCAGGTTACGCCTTTCGTAATGATTATTTGCCGCTGTGAGCCATCCATGTGTGCGCGTTCTATTTTCGGATTAGGTCCTAAAGTGAAAAGTGATGCGGTTTTATAAATGTTCCGCTAACTGTGAGAAATAACTGCACACTTACCCCAATCACTCCAAAAGACTAATGCTTCACCGGGATGTATGACAATTGCGCGTGGCTTATCTAAATCATTTGAAGCAATAACGGCACGTAAATTACCTTGGAAGTTTGAAACCTCAACACGTCGCGTGCCGGAATCAGTCCAGAAGAGAAGATCATGCACCCAATCCACAGCTATGCCACCAGGCGATTCTAAGCCCCATTTGATAACGTCACGCACACGTGTACCATTCATGTACACCATTTTGATGACATCCGTTGAGACATCCGACCAGAACATGAGGCCCTTACGATAGTGGTAGTCGAGTGCAATTGCATTGTGCAAACCCTTCACAATGGCCGTGTACCGATTGTTGCTCAACGTGACACGACGTATGTCCCAGCGATTGGCCACTAGTAGTGTCATAGCGCCACCCAATGCCTTGCAGGTGCGCAAGTCCGGCCGTAATATGTAACCAGTCTCGCAGGAGCAGATAAAAGAGCCAAGTGTATTCTGACATTTCTGTGAGCACACCGGACTGGTTTGATACTGACACTCATCGATATCCGTACAGCTGTAAAGAATGTTGTAATGATTGTTGGATACAAATAACATAAAAGTAATTCAGTCAATGATTTACTTGCGCTTATTCTCATGCATAAGATAACCCAAACGGCAAGCGCATTCATCACGCCCTCTTGCGGTTTTAATGCAAAGCTGCTCACACTGCTTTGGTTCTGGACATTCGCGATGCGTGGGACAGTTAACCTCATCTTCGCCTAATGGACAATCGTTCTGACCATCGCAAACATGTTTTTGATGCACGCAAATCCTATTCGGCACAATAAGATATGATAATTAAAGTATGCACCATTAAGTTGGAAAGGTCTTGGGTAAAACAGAGAGAGACATAGAGAAAGAAACCTACTTTAAATTTGTAATATTTTTCTTGGCTGGACACAGAAACTGGCCAACATCACATTGCAAATGACAATCTACTTCATCCTCAGCTGATGAGCAGTCCGGATAGCCATCACAAAGCCATGTTCGCTGTAAGACGACATAGTATAAACAAATTAAAGCTTTCTTAGGAAGATCTGATTGGATAAGTTAGTCAACAGTTACCAGTATGCATCGTCCATTATGACAAGTAAACTCATCCTGACCGCAGGCTTGAGAATGACCTGGACTCATATTACCGCAATCGTTCTCATCTTCACCGCCATCGCAATCTTGCTCCTTGTCGCATTTCCAACGTTTCGGTATGCAAGTACCGTCAGCGCATTTATATTCGTTCGAGGTGCATTGCGACGGCTTTTGTGGACAGTTCTCCTCGTCGCTCCAGTCACCACAATCATTATCGCCATCGCAACGGAAACGATTCAATATGCACTGACCGCTTGGACCGCCAGCACCGCCTAATCCACCACGACATTTAAATTCACCCTCCGGGCAACTGTTGATCACGGCCGGGCATTTGTACTCATCCGAGTTGTCGTCACAATCACGTTCGCCATCGCAGCGAAAAGCAATGGAGATGCAATATCCATCATTGCAGGTGAAATGCTCATCAGTGCAGCTGTAATTAAAATGTTTAAAATTTAAATTAGAATAAGCTCGTAGCAATTTCATGTATATAATTGAACTAACCCAGTACGATTGCAATGCATCTCGTCGGAGAAGTCCTTACAGTCGTTTTCACCATCACAAACCCACTGTTTCGGTATGCAGAATCCATTTTGACATTCAAATTGATCCTCGGTGCAATTGAAGCGTTCACCGCAATGCGTTTCATCCGAGTAGTCACCACAATCGTCGTCACCATCGCAGAGCCATTCTTTGTTGATGCAACGATACGTTTTGGGGCACATCGTGTGCTGACCGGTCTGTTCACATTCCTTTTGTAATTTGGGCATCATATCATTCATACCCTCGCATTCAAGCTCATCTGAACCGTCAGCGCATTCGTGTTCTTTGTTGCAACGACCGTGCAAATCAATACACTGACAATTGGCACATTGCCATTGAAAATCGTCGCAGGCCACCTGACAAATACTACCACCGTGTCGGAATCCTTCGCCGCCGTCAGGTAATGAACGTGGATCATCGTGTACGATATTTCGATTGACAAAAGGTCGGAAACCCTTTTGCTTACTCGGTCCACCCACATAGCCCGCCTGTCGATCACCCCACTCGCGAACGCCGTATAAATCGCTACGTATGCCGGTGCCAATGTTTCGAAATTTGGGCGTATCACCGTTCTTGCTAGCAGGTGTAACTGGCTCCGAGGTAAACACTTGTCCGAAATATGCATCATCTTCGCCATGCTGGTGTGGCGGAAAATCGGATGAGCCATTATAGTCTTCATGCTCATCGTGAGCATGCAAAAGATCATCCTCATCCGTCAAATCACCGGTATCATGACCGAGTTCGTGTTCGGAATTGTGCATATTGTGTTCGTTAAATTCAGCGTGTACGTGATCATGATCTTGTTCGTGATTGTGATTGTGATCGTGATCTTGTTCGTGACCGTGACCGTGACCGTGCATATCATCCCAGTTCTTTGTGTTTAAATCAAAATGATGTGTTTTGCCAGCAGAACGTAACTGTGGTTGCTGTTGACCTACACCATATCCTTGTACAAACGCTGCACCCAGTAGTTGGTGATGATTAGACGTAGTCCCACCACCATCGATACCACCACCACCACCACGACCTCCGCCGCTGATGCCAAGCCCAACGCCAGAGTTATCATCATCATGCTCGTGGTTGCGTTCGGGCCAAGGAAACGGAGCATCGATTAACCTCTCATTGTGTTGTTGATGCTGCTGTTGTTGTTGTTGCTGTTGCTGTTGATGGTGGTGGTCGTGATGGTCGCTCCCAGCTCTGCTGCTATTACCATCGCTGCCGCTGCTGTTACTGCCATGGAATTCGTCCTCATTGCCTACAACTGAGCGGAAAGCAATGTGAGTTAACATATACATAAACATTTTGTGTCTTTTATATGTATGTGTGTGTGTGTATATATTTTAAGGATGTCTCCTAAGAGCTGCGGGCCATAAATGCCTGTAAGTCTGTCTGCTCGTTTCTTTGTTTTCTGCCAACGTGTTTATGTGAAAATGGTATTTGTGCAAATGCGTGTGTTTATGTTTTTGTATTGCTGTATGTATGTATATGCTGTGTCTGTGCCTCTGTATGTGTGCGTGAATGTGTATGTGTGTCAGTGCGGTAAAGAAGTTTTTCCTGGAAGTGCTGCTTCCTTGCTTTATTTTAATGAATGAAATCGTAACACATACATACATATAAATATACAAATACACCAAGTAGAACACAAACATTTCTGTTGAGTTTTTGCTCAGACCAAATACCAACCACACAAGTGAGCGAACGAGTTTACTGCCAGAGACGTTGGGATTTATCTCGATTTGACTCGCGTCTTCGCTCAACTTTTTTCAACTTGGTTAGGCTTAATGCCAACCAATTGTGGTTGCCCCCTCCCCCCTTCGACGTAACGTAACGCAACGCAACGCAACAAAACTCAACTCAGCTAAATACAACACAATCCAACGCAACCTAACATAACCCAATAATAAATATAGCCTAATACGATACAACTCAACGCATACCTCCTATCGCCATTTGCTCTCTTTACGCTTCTGCTCGTTCACAACATCCTCATTTGCTTATTATGTTGGACGACCATTCATTCACACGTCGAGTGTTTGGTGTTGCTTCAGCGCATGCTTCCTTTAAGTATGCACTTTCACTTTCAACTAAGCTGAATTTTGGGTATTTTGTCTCTTTCGTACATCAGCAATACACACAAACACATCCTTGTATACTCAAGCGTATTCGTTTACACAGTCATTGTTGCCGTTGCTGTTGCCTCACTCGCACACATCGGTACAGACACTTCATATTCCATTTCCATTACCATTTCCAAAACCATTACGCTCTCGTCTTTTCTCTTTGTCATGTTTGAGCTTGAGCAGAAACAAAATTTTCTTGTACGCAAGACTTGTGTTGGTAGGCTGCTCTGCTCTGGTCTGCTCTGCTCTGCTTAATTCAGTTTTTTGACTATTAGCTACGCTCTTTTGTTCTTGGCAGCATCACAAACACAAAAGTAGCAAAATATTGAACAAAATCACTAAGATGAAGATGAAGATGGAAAAAGAAAAAGAAGAAGTAAAAGAAGGAATACCATAAATTCAAGAAGAAGAAATAGAAGAGGACGAAGAAAATGTCAAAAACAAGAAGAAAATCAATATAAGGATGTTATTGTTGTTGTCGTCAATGTTGTTGTTCTTATTTTCATCTATCCGTTTTTGTGCTGTATATACGGTGTGTCAAAAGCTTCAAAAAAGCTTATCCTGTTTGATACTTTCACTAGAATTTTTTTGAAATTTATACACGGAATTATTATTTTGAAATATTGTTCATACACACAAAGTAATTGCATCTTCTAAGAATCTTAATTGAATAGGTATTAGTATAAATTTCCACACATATTCAATGACGTACATGGTATGTTGAATAATAATAGGCGTATACGTTATTTGCCAAAATGATTCATAAAATCTTGCTGCGATATTCTTCAATGAATGCAAGTGTAACAAAGGTTTGTCAGCATGTCTGAGTAAACTCATAAATGAATGAACATGCAAGAAATTTATTTGGTAATTGAGTGGCATATTGTGCACTATGCACTATGCACATTGTTGCTTAGTTACTGTCGGTTGCCTTGTTGCCTTGAAGAGAATTCAAACTATTTACGCAACCATTGCAACTGACAACATAGTTTGAAACTTTTTTTTTGCTTATTTGTCAGACTGTGGTTTGTCTGTGTCCTTCTAAGAATTTGCACTACTAGCACAGAAGTGAAACACATACTAAATTGTTAGTGCAACGTTGTCCTGCCACAATGTAAACATTTCGTTTGTTTAATATAATAAAATGAAATACATATAATTTACGTTGAAACTTTTGTTCTAATTTTATAATTGAAATTGTTGTCCAACTTGTTCAAACCAAAAGCGGAAAAGTTTTTTAACAAAATACTTACAATAATTACATTTAAACTTTTCACTTTTACATATTTGCACGCATTTTCATTCTGTAAATAATTTAATAACGTATGTTCATTTCCGCGAATCTTTACAATTGGTCGCATTTGATGGCACGTGAATAATGTTAGATCATTTGTCTTTTGGCATTTGCAGAATAGCTTTCTATGAGCTTAATTATAAAGTTAGCTGGAACTTGCAATGTAATGCATATTTGCCAGCATTGACATGTTACTTTTTTCGTGGAATAAACAACATGTTGTGTTGTGTGTAAGTGCCGTGTAAGCATAAGTGCGTATTGTTTTACACTGCAAGTGCAGTGAGGGTTTTGTCTTTTCATGCATAGAAGAAGTTTGCAATTAATCAACTGATTCGAATATCAATTGGATTGGAATCGACAGTACTCGAATCCTAGTACCCTGTACCTTCAATTTGTAACGTCTGTTTGAAGGCGTTGCCCCGCCCACTTTTAAAACAGAACAGATTTCATTTTCATTCAATTTCATATATCCCAAATTTTAGACCAATTCGTTCTAGAGATATAACATTTTTTTTGGATATATGTGGACGTGACCACGCCCATTTTATGATTGTATCTTATTAATATACTCCAGCATACATGCAAAGTTTCATTCTTGTAGGTTTAATGGTACTTGAAATAAAAGCGTTTCAAATTATTACTATATAAGGGCGGGGCCAGGCCAATTTTTTTGTTGTATCTTCTTCGGGTTCCAGTCAGCTATATACACTCCAAATTTGGTGTTCCTATCTCAAAAAACAACCGAGAAAATATGACTTTTGCATTTTTTTTACCCGAGGTTGCTCCAGTTATTTGCGGGCGTTCATGCAGATGGACAGACGGACATGGCTATATCGACTTCTCTTTCGACACTGATCAAGAATATATATGTATATACTTTGTATAGTCGGAAATGTCTGCTTTAAGGTGTTACAAACATTGTCGATGCGCACAAAACTAATATACCCTTGTACCATAAGGTACAGGGTATAAAAAGTCAAGTTCTTAGAATGCAAAGCACTTTGGCATGGCATGGCATGGCTTCAAGTATTGGTTGCGTACGACTTTTGCTATTTTGATGTTATCATAGGTGAAGGTTGCATGCACCTTCTATAGCCAGCGCTTTACCAGAGAAGCAATGAGTTAGGGCGTTGTCAGCTTAAAAGTTGTCTACACTTCAAACGTGTGCGTGCCAGAAGTACGAGTATGTAAGTCATTTGAACTTTGTGTGAATGGAATATGTTCGTTTATTTGTTGACTCATATTTCAATTGTTTTCGCTCGAAATTTGCTGTTGCAGTGGACAGGCAATATAAATGCTTGTAAATATTGTTATAATTTTTTATGAAATTGGAAAATTTGAGACGTTTTATTAAAATTTCATCGTTATAAAGTTTTAAACTGATTTTAATGATTCAATGCAATTGCATTTATTGTCTGCACTAAGAAGAAATTTACAAAACGAAAAATAATAGTTTCAATTTGCTTATTAAGTCTATCAAATTGAAATACTGGGAAATTCACAATGTCCATTGCCAATGCAAAAGCCAATTTGCCCAGATGGTTCTCTTTGAAGCTTACGCCCTCAGCGGTGCAGACTCTTCTTGCTTGCTTATAATTGCATTCATGTTATTGTAAATTCAAGGGTATTTATTGTTTGCACCAACATTATCAAGTGAATTGTAGTATTGTAAGTGAACTAAAGAAATCTTTAACAACAAAAATTATATATTCTGGAAAGACAAGATTGGTTAATTAAGACATATCCGACTGACTGACTGACTGACTGGCTGTCTGTCTGTCCGTCTGTCAGTGTATGTATATACAATCTTCTTCCAAGGAATCAAGTGAGGGATTTGAAATTTTGAAATTAAACTTTTTCTCTTGTTCCTCTCATAGAGTCTTCATCATCCTCACATATTTTTACAACCATCCTCACTTATTTTAACTGCGATTCCAGTTCACTTTTTTGGTGGTGATTTTCAGCCCGATCACCAATAAAAGTGTTTCAATAGTTGTTTTTACATTTTGCACACGTAGTCTGTTTGGGTGTTTTAAGTTTGTGACCAAAGCTATAAGAGTATAAGAGCTAGAGATTTGGAGGGTAGTCTTGTGAGGTTCGGCAGGAGATTAAATTTGATTACATTTGGGCCACGTCCATTATAGCTCAGACGTCAGAAGCTTGGAAAGATGCAAATTTGATGGTAAACTCCGCAAACAGAGACCCATAATTTCCCCTTCTCCAGAAAAAGCTACATTTGTACATCTTGTAAACTATAAGAGATACGTACCACAAGTTTCATACGATGGCTTTGTCAACAAACCCCATTAAGATCACATATCGCAAAATATCCTCTCCTATTATTTCTACTTCTCAAAAGCTATGAACGTAAAATATTTTTTAACGTTTTTCTTAAAATTTGACTAGCCTAGTGGAAAGACAAGTTTGATCTGTTTCTCGGAAACAAAAGGAACTACAATTCGACATTTTAATTTATTTATAGCTTTGATGGCTTAAAATTTTTATTCGGTGTGTTAAGGCTCTAAAGTAACAGATTGGATCGGATCGAATCGGATCGGATTGGATCGAAAAATCTAGGCCGAAGTTTGCATTGTTTTTTGATTTTAATATATTTTTCATTGTTTGTTTTCGCTTTCGTGTGAATCTGAAATTTATGGCAATCGAAGTAGTTAACTGTGTATGTGTCAATTTTCTGTATACGCGTGCGTGAAAAAAGAACTCAAAAAACAAAATAAATATATACATAGATATATAAGAACATATATATATATATATATATATGTATACACATACAGTGGCAAAGAAGAAAAGAAAAAGGGCAACTGGTTTTTGGTTGATGCCGGGCTTGTGGTGTGCATGAGCGTGTGCGAACAGTTGGTTAGGTCGTAGGTCGTGAGTAAAGCTTTAAATAAGTTCAGCGAATGGTCGTGCTGTGTGCGTGCGTGCGTGCGTGACTGAGTGACTGAATGGCTGACTGACTGACTGAATGCGTATGTGCGTGTGGGAAAATTCTTTGCCCCCATTGAGTGCCACTGAAAACACCAACGTTGATCTCGAGCGCTGCTGCGAC
Source organism: Phortica okadai (assembly GCA_034638295.1). Classification (NCBI taxonomy): domain Eukaryota; kingdom Metazoa; phylum Arthropoda; class Insecta; order Diptera; family Drosophilidae; genus Phortica; species Phortica okadai. Next base: position 42,093,112 of record CM067848.1, on the reverse strand, counting down.
AATCGCCGACTGCCGCCATCATTGTAACCTCCAACGCTGCCACCGCAGCAGCAGTGTTTGTCTGTCTGTTGGTCTGTCCTTGCTGCTGCGCGTGTCAATCATAATAAACTAACAGGTGGTGTTGGTGTTGTCATTGGCAAAAATTGTATCTACCTACGCAAATGTACCCAAGCTCTCAAGCATATACACATAAATATATAAACACACACACGCACACACACATACATGTATACACCTACAAAAGCGCATAGTAAAAGCATCCGTTGTTTTCATCTTACTCTACTTTGCTTTATTTAATTTCTTATCGCATTGCTTGCCATCAAGTATCATAAACATAACTGATGCGAGTTAAGTGATCAATTCTTAAATGCAATCATGTCTTCGATGCACAAAGCAAAAGTGAAGAAGAACAATGAATAGAAAACGAAAATTCGAAAAAAAAAACAAAAACAAAAACAAAATCCAAAGAGAAAAACAATGTAAACATTGGTATGCGAAATGTGTGTGAGTCTGTGTGTGTATGTGTGTGAAATTATGAAATTATCTTAAATTGGTGTTTGGTTATGAAAGTAAACTTACTCAAACGCACGAACAGCAACAACGTGAAGGATAACCAATACATGTTCTGCGTGCTGAACGAATGCTTTGCCTGTGGATGCTGGAAATTGTGGATTCGTGCTGTGTTTTTTTCCTTTGTTGTTGTTTTTGCTGTTTTCGCTGTTGTGGTTGTAGTTGTTGTTTACCAAATATGTCTCAGTTGGTGGTGCCTTTGTCTCTGCTCTTTTGCTTTAGTCTTTAGTCTTTAGACGGCAAGACACGCACACAAACAAACAAAAAGCGTTCGTGTCACTTCTACTGCTGCTGCTTGTCTTTGGCGGTTGTTATTGTTGTTGGTGGTTTTGACTTTTTTGTTGTAACGTTTTTCGTATTATGTTGTTGTTGTTATTTTTTTTGTTTTTTTTTTTTGATTTTCTATTTTTTGTTCATGTTTTTATCTTAGCGCGTATGTATGAACAACAATGTAACAGACGCACAAACGAATGAACGAACGAACGAACGAACGGACGAACGAACGGACGAATGAACGAGCGCACGAACGAAAGTACACACGAACCTTTTGCGTAGTGTAAAGCAATATTATATATTATTGTGCTACGCAACACTACGCAACACTACGTAACATAACGTAAGATGCTGTTGATCTGTTCTCTGCAGCCTTGTTGCTGTTGTTGGTTTTCATAACGTTTATTTTTCGTTGTTGGTTGCTTACTTGGTTGGTTGGGTGGTTGGCTCAATGGCTTTATGTTGTAATTGTAAGCTTGAATGTCTCTGTGTGTGTAAGTGTGTGTATTTTTTAACTGTCTGCGTACACTTTCGCACTTGCTTGGTTGCCTGCCCGCCCGACTGCCCGAATATCAGCCGGACTGCTTGGCTGCTTGGCTGGCTTACTGCAAATATGCGTAGGTGTTTAATACCAAAGCTTTTCTCGTAATTGTTGTAATCGTTTTGCTTTACTTGTTATAGATTTTATTAGTTCAGTTGGTTTAATTGGTTTAATCGAAAATACGTTTTAACTTTTCAATCTCAACTTTGACACAACGATTATTTTTACGCAAACTTCTTTTAAATTGCGCGCAAAAATGTTAACTTTATTCTGTTTATTTGCACTTTACTTTTTGTTTTTGGTTTTGTGTATTTTTCTTTGTTTGTTTTTCTTTTCAGTTAAATGCAATAATTTTGACTTTAATACGTTTTTGTTGTTCTATTTGATTTGAATTACAGTTTTGCTTTAGCACATATTTGCCCTCAGACTGGGCGTATGCTTGATATATTTGATGATTTTTTTTTCTTGTTGGGTCTTTTTGAATTTTGTTATAGGTTTTTTTTTATTGTTCTATATTTTTTTTGGAATTTGTTTTTCTTGCCGGTTGGTTTTGTCGATTTTTTTTTTTTGTCGTTTTACTGCCCTTGCTCCTTAACGGTACATCGGCAAAGCCCCTTTGAGTCTTCTCTTATAAACGCGTCGCATGGTATCGCACTTGATTTCCATTAATTTTGCACACTTTGAACATATTCTTAATGTGTTTCTTTTGTTCCAATGAATTCTGAACTTCGTTGTAAACTTTTATTGGTTCACTTTGCATTTATTGTGCACTTGAATGACAAAAAAAATATACAAAAACATTAAAAAAAATCACATATCACGCAATTGTATATACATATATTTATAATATAATATATATTTCTTATATAATCTAATATATATTTATATATTATATTATATTTATATTATTATAATAATAATATTAAAATTGCTTTGTCAACTTTATTTGAATGCTGTGCTAACTGTTTTTGTTGCAATCTAATCTTGGTCTCGTCTCGTCTTGGCTGAGTTATTTTTACTGTTGAACGAACTGCTGTTGGTCTCTAGTAAATTGGGCGTGTTCTGCACACGGTTCAGGCACATGAACGAAAATACGAACGAACGAATAGAAAAAAAAAAGAAAAAAATTAAAAAAAAAAAAAAATGGAACAGAAAACTGTAAGCAAGAATTTACACACACATACACATCCCATACACAGACACACGCCTGCACGCTGCAAAAATTCAAACAGAGGACCACGTCGTTCTTATGTAGGCCAATAATGAGAAGAGTGAGTGTTGTTGCTTTTTCCTTTTTTGTTATTATTTAATTTGCATCTGTCTTAATTAACACTTGTGTGGGTGTGGGTGTGTGTGGGTTTTTCTTATATTTTTATTTTATAAAATTTATTTCTAATTTTTTTTTTGTTTTTCAAAAATTAGCAACATTTATTTTTTCATTCTTAATTATTTTTTTTTTTGATTCCGTCGTAGGCTCTACAAAATACACATTAAAAAAATTACACATGGGCGTGTGTGTGTGTGTGTGTGTGTGTTGATGTGCGTATGTATTTGTGTGCGTACTCTTAGAAATGTGCTTTTTTTCTAAGCGAACACGTTTGAGTTCGAAGTGTGTTCGTTGTATGTTTGATGTGTGTTTTTGCTGTTACGGTTTTAAGGGAGAGTTCCTTTCAAAGTATTTTCAGTACGTATGCTTGTTTCAACGTTATTTAATCTGTCCGGATGCTGCACAACTTAGCGCTTCTTTGCCTTTTCCTTTTCGTATCGTTTGCTTTGCGGTCGATCCGAAAACATGGCAAGACGAAACGCGAAACGAGATGAGAAAAGGCGAGATGAGATGCGATGCGATGCGATGAGACAAGGCGCAATGTAAACTTGTTGTTGCTTTAAATAATTTTGTACTTTTTATAGGCATACAAAGGCACGCAAACACATTATTTTATATAATGTTTAGCTATTTTTTTTTTTTTTTTTTTTACTTCAACACATTTTCTACAACACTGGCACATCAAAAAAAAAAAAAAAAAAAAAAACAACAACAGACTTCAAGAAGTAATATGAATTTTTGTAATTATAATTTTTTGAATATAATTCTTTTTTGTTTAATTTACAAATTAAAAAAAAAACACATGAAATAATTAACAAACTTGGCCAAAAGAGAACAAAAAGAAAAAATAAAAATTGTTAAAGTAAATAAGCAACTAATGAGAGCCTACAAAAATTGTTGTTTGTTGCCATTTCGTGGCCGCTGTTGTTGTTGTTGTTATTGTTAGTCGGTTCGGCCGTTATGCTATGCCTACGTGATAGACAGACAGACTGACAGACAGACAGACTCACGATTAATCAAAGTAACTTTGTTTGAAGATACTGTAAGGACTGTTAAAGGACTTGCCGTGTGTGTTGTATTTCTCACTTAGATAAACGTCTGCTGCGTTCTCCGGTTTCGCGACGAATGTAATTTGCCTGCGGATTACAGCATCTGTGAGGCGTCAACGATATCGTCGTTTTTGTCGTCGTTTCGTCGTTTTCGTCGTTCGTTTTCAATGGCGTCGTTGTTGTTCATATATTTTTGTATATGTATGTACATGTATAATTCTACGTCGTCATTGTTCGTCTGTCAGTCGTGTGCCCAAACGTTTGCCCAACCCAGCTTCCCCTTTCATTCATCAACAACCATCATCATCAGGCATGCATCCATGTGCTCTTTCAGCAAGAATTTTGCTGCTGCTTCTTCCTCTTGTTGTCGTTGTCGTTGTTGTTTTTTAATTTTGTTATTTTGCTTTTGCCTCGTGGTCGTTCGTTCGTTCGTTCGGTCGTTCGGTCGTTGTGTCGTTCGGTCGTTCGGTCGTTCGGTCGGTCACAATGAAGAGCGCTGAGAGAGCAAACGCAAAAGCAAACATTCCAACGATGTCACTGCGGGCGAGCGCATAAGCTCTTTTTCAATTTAATAGGTCTGTAGTTGTATGTATGGGTGCGTGTGCGTGTGCGTGTGTGTGTGTGTGTGTGTGTATGTATTTGTGCGCGCCTGTGATTTTACCTAGAAATGACCGTGTACGTATTTGTATCTTCAATTGGATTTGTATTTGTGCAACTGTTTGCATATGTGTGAATGTATTTTCATCGCTATTGAAGCCACCGATACTTGAGGCTATTATGCACGCCTTGGTGTTATACCATACACACCCAGATGAGTGTGTGTGTGTGTGTTTGTGTCTCTGATGTGATGTGATGTGGCATTACATTGAAAAGGTGTCAACTTTGCGTGCGTATAAGGTGTGGGTGTTTTTATCTATCTGTGCCTGTGTGCCTGTGTGTGTGTGTGTGTGTGTGTGTGTGTGCACAAGTGACTCTAAATTTAACAAGGACTTGGCTAACTGTTGTAGGCGTTTTTGTGGTCCAAAAGGAAGACCTTTTTGTGCTGGCTTGTTTTCAATAGAAGTCATATTCCACACGCGTCTGTTTGGTTCGTTGTTTCCTTTGCTTTTGCCTTCCTTTGCTTTGCTTTGCTTTGCTTTACTCTGTTCGCGTTCGTTTTGTAGCGTGGCAAATTTGGTTGAGCTTCATTATGGTTGGCAACACAATATGTGCGCATTGTTGCCAATAGCGTGGGCAACATGACACAATTATACAAAACTTTTACACCTTCATGCTGTCGGCATTAAGCAATCACCTTCTGGCAATAGTCATGCACTGCTGGCGTTGCTAATGATTATCCCGTTGCTGTTGCTATTGTTGTTGTTGATTTTTTTTTGTTATGGTGACCATGGCAATTTATAATGAACTTGTTTTCCGTTTATTCTGAGCTATTATTGTACTTGCTCTACTGTCCTCAACACAACGCTTGAATGCACTAACATTATTATGATTACGATTATTATTATTATTATTAATATTGTCCAAGTCAATGCAATTCACATCAAAGGTAATGTATGCTGCACTGAGATAAAAATATCATTTTCCAAAGAATATGATGTCCTTTTTTTTTGCCTTTGAAGTGACACACGCACACATGTACACTTAAATTAACACCCACACTTATATACAAACTCCTACGGACTGCCTATCGAACACACACACACACACACACACACATAAAGATACACACGCGCAAAATGCATTGTTGTATAAAAATTATGTTAGTCCGTCGGTCGTTGGGTCGGTTAGTTTCACTCATTCTATTTTCGTTATGCAAATTCAATGATAAGCAAATAGGATAAACAAGAGTTTTCCTCTTTGGCATTTACGTTCAACATTCGCAGCGACATGCTGAGCTGAGCTGAGCTAAGTTGAGTTGAGTTGAGCTCTTCATCGCAGTTGCCACCGTCGTCAACGTCAACGTCAACGTCAGCAGTGACGATGCTGCTGCCACCGCTGCTGAGACGACGACGACGTTGGATTATCAATGAAACTCGTGCGCCATTGATGAAAATAAAAAAAATATGTACCAACTTGCTGACTGAGACAATGAGTTTCTGACTCTGACTCTGACTCTGTGTCTGTGTTTGTGTCTCATTTTTATCATCCAGTCTCAGCGTCCTTCACGTCCTTCTCACATCTTTGCTATGAACGTTGTGGTTTGCTTAGTTTTCACGCGCCTAATGAATGGCGTTGCCATTGATTTGATTTATCTCACACACACACACACACACATTTGTTGTTGTTTTTACTTGGTTGCTTCTTTAGTTGGTTTCTTGATTGGTTTCTTTCATTATTATTTGTGCGTATAAGCGCATTTCGATTATCGGCTTTGTTTCAATTTTTAGACAACCTACAGTTTGCAACTGCTCGGATCATAAGCTCGTGCTTGGCCCCGCCCGACTTGAGGTTAGTCTTCAATCGTTTCGAATTTTGGAAATTTTCAGAAAGACAAAAGAAAATACAGAAGAGTGTATTTTTTTTTTTAAACTTTTCTATTCATTAACATGACTGTTGTCCCCTTTAAAGTATTTACGTTCAGATATATGTATGCATGTAATAAACTTGTGCCAACGCTTCTGCCCATCCTCAAAGTACTTCTGATAATCAATTTTTGGTATATCCTTGAACTCTTTCAGTGCCTCATCGCGCTTCTCGCCAATGGCCGATAATTTCAACGTAATAATTTTTAATGAATGCGAATTGAGAAACACACTGGTCTTATTGGAAGACCTTGTAACACTTAATATATAAACATTCTTTATACTCTGAATACAGTGTGTCTGTTCGAATAGTTCTCGGAAACAACAAGAGATTTTAAATTCCAATGGTCATTTAATCAGTCACTTTCACACACTTCGTACATGTATCGTTGCGAAGGATTAATTGCATTTGAATTGCAATTCAGACGAAGTCGCCATTGAACGATTTATAAAAAAAAAAAAATAAAACAACTTCGCTTAATGAGAACGTTTGCAAATCTGACACTTGATTGATTGATTAACGAGAAAAAAATTAAAAAAGAGAAACTTGATTCAATTTTTAAGTGTTTTACAACATTTATTAAAACAATCGCACTGCACGCTATTCTTAGCACTAATCAGAGAAGTAGAAAAGATAAGTAAATAAATGAAAAAATTATGCAAAACAAAACAATTTTTAAACGGGAAAAGAACGAGAAGGTTTATAAAATGAAATAATATAAAGAAAATAAAAGTACAGAAAACAAAACAAAATGTATACATATGTCGTATATATATTGATATATCAATACTGAACATTTGAATTATGCTATTCCAATAATAATACAGTTACTTATTCGATATCTACAAAGCGCTACGATGCGACTTCATTTGAATGCGCTTATTCAAGGCATTCAAATCAAATCCAATCATAACGGTTAAAAGATTTAATGCACCGACACAGATCTGCACGACTTAGCACAAAGTCCCGAGCTACGCTCAAGACCAACTGCTGAAACGGTTATCTGTGTACGATCTATTTTAATGAACATAAGTTAGTACAGTACAACTTCGATAAATCGAACGTATGATAAACCGAATTTTTCAGTAATTTGATGATTAATATTGGTTCCACTGTAATTTCTTTCCTTATAAAGTCAAATAAATTTGAAGTGTCTTTTTGTGAAAACGTAAATTAAAACAAAAATCCAGCAATCCGAACCCAACCGAACAAAAATCCTAATGCTAATTCGAGCATTGGCCGATTTCCAACTGTCCGGTTAAACGAAGTTCTACTGTACTTAAGTTTATGCGTATATGATATTGTTCTTTACAGTTTTTTGTTTCTTGTCTTGGGGTGGGCAATGGATAGTGATGTATAGATTGGTCACACATTATTCAATTCAGGAATTGTTTTAATTTTTTTGTATTTCTTTTTTTTTTTTTTTTTTTGAATTTTTATTTTGTATATTTTTATTGTTGGTAACGTTTAAAGTTGTATTATATAAGTAGTTTTAGATTTGTTTGCGGTTCGCCGAACTGTTGTTGACATTATACACTAATTTAGGCGATTATGGTTATCAACCTATTGGGGCGTGATGTGTTAACGATTGCTATCATTCCAGTATGTAGAAGAGCCAATAGCCGAGATTAAAGGCAAAGAAGCTGATTGGGAATATCATGCGTGAATATTTGTCGATGATATTGACATCCTTGATCTTTGGTATGGTGGCCTTGATCGCGGAGGCTCCCTTTTTCAGCGCATGCAGCATGCGTGGACGGCCCGAAATGCCTAGAGAGAAAATATTTTGTTAATATTTCTTGTTGATCGGTTGGTCTGTTGGATTTACCACGCTGGCCTCTGTGTCGCAAATTGCTGCGACTTGTGCCATAGTTGCGCGTTATGCGAAAACTAGGCGGAAATTTGGCCAAATCCATTGTTTCGGTACCGATTGAACCGAGTGTGGCATTATAGTTGCCCTTGCGCAATGAGGGAATAGGACTCATGCGCACATCCTGCAATTCGATAATATCTTCTGTTGTTGAACACGTTTCGGATTTTTCACTTTTACCTATTAAGCACAAGAGAATGTGTGTGTGGTAATTTTTTTTTTTTCTTGATTTTTATTTTTTTTTTATTACCAATTTTTCTGCCATCGCAGTCCTTGAGTTTTTTAATCTTTTTTTTGGCGCGTTTGCCCCAATAAGTGTAATTGACAGCCGCGTACTCAAGCAGTGCGGCAAATACGAACACGAAGCACATAACCAGATAAATGTCAATGGCCTTGACATAGGATATCCGTGGCAAGGAACTACGCACACCAGTGCTGATCGTCGTCATTGTAAGCACCGTTGTAATGCCTACATTCATCACATCAGTAAGAGATAGCACGAACAAGAGAGAGAGAGAGACAGAGAAAGAGTGAGAGTGAGAGAGAGAGAGAGTGAGAGAGTGTGTATGTGGGTAAGAAATAGAAATAGATTTAGAAAGAGAAAGAAAGTGAGATTACTCACCTAGAGCGACACGAGCACTTGTCGCCTCATGATTTATCCAGAACGACACCCATGAGAGCATTACAATCAATATGCTCGGTAGGTAAGTCTGGAAGACAAAATATCCAATATTGCGTTGTAACTTAAATGAGAGCGATAAACGCTGATAGACGCCGGTGGCCAGACGCTCTTTGCGATCGTTGGTCCCATAGCCAATGATCGTGAATTGTGGCAGTTCAGCATCTTCGACACCACGCACCGGTGTCTCTTTCCAGTACATGACCACATCACTGACAGTATAGCCATCTGTAATTGAGCACAGAAACAGAAACAGTGATAGGCAGTGATAGAGAAAGAAATAGAGAGAGAAAGAGGGAAAGAAAGTTGATGGTTTAGATAGTTTGGTTGAACGGATGGATGGATGGATGGATGGGTTGGTTGAGTGGCACTTACAGCTCTCGATCTCGACGGTACAGTTTTGTGAGTCAAGCGGATAATAATGCAAATCCATCATGCAGGCGAGTGTGGTGGTAAAGCGCATGCCATAGGTGACGGCGCCATCGCCGCCGAGACGCACCAATTTGTTGCGTTCGGTGACGTCGTGCAGGAAACTTTATACGCAAAAATTAGCCAAATTCAAGTTAAAGAGTTTATTTGGAAAATATTTTAAACACATGGCGACTTACCTGTTCTTATCGTTAGCGAAAAATGTATCGGGCACCCAAATTTTTTCGGCAAAATCACCCGAAAGCGTAAGCACATCATTGACGCCATCATCATCGGCGTCGTCATCGTAGTATGGCCCGTACACATTAAACGCGAGTCGTTCATCACGCCAATATTGATTCAAATACATGGTTATTGTATAGTCCTAGCAAATGATAAATAAACATTACTTTATTTTACTTTACTTTGATTATTTGTATTCGCATTTATAAAACGCACCATGTTCACTTCGGAGATGGCATCAAAACTGGCTATTGTCAAATCCATGCCAACGTGCAAAGGTTCGCCTGAATGGAAAAGGAAACATTTATAGTGATATACTCGTAGTCAAAAATATAATACACTTTATACATTTGTATGATGGTGATGCCACGCCCTAAACTAATAAAATCGAACATTACTTATTTCAGCAAATCGATTTTGTAGACAAATAAAAATTTATAGGAAAGTTTAGTTTCGTGTTCTTATTTTGGGACGGTTTTTTGAGTAAATTGAATTTCTGTTTTTTCTTGTTTTAGACTTATATAAGGATTCTTTCAGGAATAATGTGACTTAGGTATGAGTTAAGTAAATAAAATTATGTGCCCTGACAGCATTCTTTTGCTTCTCTTTCTTTCATTTTTGTGTTCAAGATCGCTATAACGAAAATTATAAAGTTCTAACAAAAATTAACGATCTTCTTGACGTCTATTGCATATTTTACTGTCTTACAATTTAATTTGATTAAGAATTTATTGAATGAAGCGTTTAAAAAATGCTACGCTCAACTCTATTATAATTTGCATGTTGTTAATTGTACATAATTAGAGATATGAATTCACGTATACTTAATTTTTTCGCTGTAGTATGCAATAAATAAGTTAATTGAAATTTCAATTGCAATAAAAGGTTAAGGGTAGGCAGGCAAGCACAAAAAATGTACTTTTTTTTAATTTTTTGTTGATTTCTGTAAAATGACCGCTTCAATGACACTTTCAAGCGACATTTTTAATGAATGCTATGCAACAATTGGCCATAGTTATCGTTTGAACATTTATAATGATTGTTTCAGTGTCAACTTACCACCAAAATTTGGCCGCAAACGTATATCATAGCCTTGCAGTATTTTCGATATTGTCTGTGTCACATTTTCCAAGCGACCAGCCATCATCTCTTTTCGTTTGCCGCTGCAATTAAATATCATATTATTTATAAATTTTCAATTGAGCATTTTCAGTTTAACAGTAAGCAGTAAGCAGTAAACAGTTCAGAGTTAACAGTTAAACAAATTTCAATTAATATATAGGTTTTTAGGTCATGACTTACCGCACAAGTGGCAAACGCGTACTTAACATCACAAATATTAGCAGAAAGTAGACAAGACCTACATGCGTAATATGAAACTTCATCTTGCTGTTGTTTCTGTTTCTGTTTCTGTTGCTGTTGTTGTTGTTGCGTGCTGCTGAGGTTGATGTTCTAATTAACGTTCGTAGAAAATTGTCTCATTTTATTTCAATCACATTGCATATATTTCCTTTGTTTTCCATACATATACATATATTTTCGCTCCTGTGCAATTTCTTTGCTAATCTCTTTTATGATTTCTACGAAATCGAGTAGAGAACGAAGACGTAGACGTAGACGACAAACGACAAGAATGAAATTCTTGTATTGGCAATGATGAGCGCATTAAAGTTTATTCAACCTGAAATATACATTTTTAGTTGTTGCATGATTATAGCAAAAGTGGGAATGGGGTAGCAGTTTATATATATTTATATGTATGTATGTATATACATATACATGTGTACATATATATGTATATTAAGGCCTTATTTTGACTGTTGGTAACAAGTGACTCTGACGGTGTGTCAGCATGATTGTCTTTGTGTATGTGTATGTGCATGTATATGTTAGATGTATCTATGTGTGTGTGTGTGTGTGATTTGTGCATTCAGTCACGTGTTATTACAATCACTTTTGTATAAACACACTTACATACATACATGTGTATGTATGTATGTAGTTTTTTCTTCTTCTTTTTTCTGTAAGCGTACTAGTGTATTAATGTATGTGTGTTTGTGTATGCAATACTTGTCTTTCTTTATAATGCGCCTTCATTGCTGTTTTATTTTTTATTTATTTTTTTTTTCACAGACTCTCTTGCATACTTGCTCTCTTAGCGTGCTGATTTTTTTGTAGTTGTTCTTGTTGTTGTTGTTGTTAAGTTTTCAATGGTGCCTCTTTTAAATAACAGTTGTTTGTGTCTTCGTCTTCCTATATTTAGTTACTGCTGTAATTGCTGTTGTTGTTGTTGTTGTTGCTGTAGTTTTTTTGCTGTCGTTATCATCAACATAGTTGTCGTTACGAGAAACCTTCGCATTAAGTATATAATTACATTGAAAGTGCATTTTATATTCACAATATTCTTAGTCGCTCATCCGTCTCTTGTTCGCTTCTTTCAAAGAGGTTCACACGCAGCATTGTTCACTTGCTATTCATTCATGTTATTTGCTACAGTCGCTGGCACTGCTGCTGCTTTTGATAGTTGCAACACTAACAACAACAACAACAACAACAATAATCGTAATGCTATTATTTATGTACATACATATACATATGTATGTACTTTTATTTATACATGCATGTGTGTGTGTGTATAATTACATTTTTCTTTGAATGCTGTCATTCTTTCGCTTGAAATATATTTTCTTTCTTTTTTGGTTTTCAACAAATATTTTTACAAAAAATCATTGAAGATAACAAAGCATAAATAATGTGTACTTCATATGAAAATATTTGTGATTGTCTTCTTCGTTCATTTGTTTATTTTGCCATAGAAATTGAAATGAAATCATATTGCATACCTTACGGCAAAATGTTCGGAATTCCCTTAAAGTATAAGAGCAAAAATATGCATTGAGCATAAATAATGAAAGTTGCAAAATAGAAAATAAATAAATAATTCACTGCTTTTGTTGTTTTCTTGAAATAAATGAAATTTTATTACAAAGAAAAAATAATTAAAAAATAAATTTAAAAAATAAAAAAAGTACAAAATATGCATAAATTGTTTTGTTATTCGTTTTCTCTGTTTACATTTGAACTTTGACAAAACACAAAAAAAAAAAAAAAAACTCATAAGCAAACTAAAAATGCACGTGATGTGCTATGAGACAAGGAAAAATAGAATGTTATGACAATCATATGCAATGCTATGTTATGGCATAAGCACAAACATACATAAGCACACACACACACACACTTATATAATGCACATATATGTATATGAATGTATATACTTATATACATAAATGCAACGTAGAGCAGTTATGTGAGAAGTACTATTGAATATGCATGAATGCGGTTTGGCATCTCTTGCTCTCACAAATACATTTACACACGATTGCTCACGTTGCAAGTTGCATGCGGTGTATGCGTAAGCGTAAGCGTATGCGTGTGTTTGTTGTGTTTGCTGTGTTTGTTGTGTTTGTATGCATAATGCATATCGAATCGAACACATTTGAAGTGCTGCTCCTCAAAGTATGCAACGAAGAAAGAGCAACGATAACGGCAATATCAGCATTAAAAAAAAAAAAACCACATATGCCTTATGTTGTTGTTGTTGTTGTATGCTGAGCTTCTCGCTGGCATTTCAAGGACTCGTAATCCGTACGCCAATGTGCTGTCAATGTGTTGCCAATGACAACGACGACGACAGCGACAACAGCGACGACAGCGACAATAACTACAACAACTACAACAACTACAACAATATCACCGTCAAAGTTGTTTTGTTGGTGTGTCGAATTGACCTAATTTGTTTACAATTTGCAAATGCATTAATTGTTTTATTTATAACGTTTTTTTTGTTCATTTGTTGTCTTTTTTTAATTAATTAATAACAAATCAGCAAATCAGTCATGTCATGTTGGTTCTGGTTCAATCGTTTAGCATAATTAAGCGCATGTTTTATATAATTAAAACAAAAAAAAAAAAAAAATTACAACACTCAACGTCACATCACTTTCGAACACATTACATTGATTTGTTGCTGTGATATTCGCACAGTTTGATTCAAGTTCCTCCTTCTCCGCCGCCTTGCCTATGTTGCATGTCTATGCTGATGACAGTTTTGTCGTTGCTCAACGCAACGGATGCGGCGTGAATGCTCACGACGACGGCGTCAGCGACAGCAACGTTCTTAGCTTGCTCGATGCTGTGGTTAGTGTTGTTGGTGTTGATAAGGTTCCTTAGTCGTAAAGTTATTGATAAATTTGTTATTTGCTTATTTGTCGTGTGAGATTTTTGTTGTTTTTTTTAGTGCATCCGCTATAAGCATGCTCACTTCCTGCACGCTGTGACAATCCTCACTGTCTTCATACTGACTGACTGACTGACTGACAGACAGACAGACTTCTTTCCTTCCGGCCGTTATAACTGTTATTCACTTTTTCCACAGTTTTTTTTGCTTTGCATTTTTTTTTTTATTTTTATTTATTCTATATTTATTTTACTCAACTGTTCGCAATTTCTTTGGCACACTTTCACTTATGTTGCTTTGCGTTTTTGTTTGTTATTCAATTGTCGAGCAACAGTAACGGCAACGACAACGACAACAGCAACAACCATAAGATCAACAATGATAACAATAAAAAAAAAAAAAAAACAATGACAACAACAACAAAAATAACACTCTATCTCAACAAATCACTCTTTGCTTTGCTATTTCAATAGAATTTTAATTCAATTGCATTTAAATTGAATTTCGTTTTTGTTGTCGATTTTGATTTCGATTTTGTTGACCACCTAATGAGCTCGAGCCTTTCTGGTTCCCTTCATTCCAATCGTGCTTCCGTGCTTGCGTGCGTCCGTCCGTCCGTCCGTGTGTGCGTGCGTGTGCTTGTGTGCCTGCCGAAAAAACAAGAGCATCAGTCCTGTTCTTGCTGAGGCGCGCACACATCCGAGTCTAACTAGTGAATGACTATGCCATTTCACCTCTTGCTTGCTAGTGCCTATGCCGGATGCTGCGCTGCTCTGCTCAGCGCTGCTCTGCTCTGCTCAACACTGCCTTACGCTGCTCTTTGTGGCCGCTCTGCTGTCGAGTTGAATTCAATTCAATGTAAATTTCAGATTCTGCGCACTTTCTCCTTGTACACCCAACGGCTGCCCAACGATTACTTGTCGTGTTATTCTGCTTTTCTTTAATTTTTTATTTTTTTTTTTTTTTTTTGTTTTTTTAGGCGCAGTGTGGCATCACTGTATCTAGAAATGTTCTCGATATTTGTCTTTGTAATTGTGTATAATTTTCAGCAGGGCTGTCGTATTGCGCAGCGACCTCTGTCGGCATGTGTGCGAACCTGTTTCGTAAATTTTTAATTTGTGATCTCAAACTTAGTGTGTCGTGATCAAATGATCTTGGACCTTTTTCAGTTTGACAATGCGGGGAGAGCGGGTTATTTTGTGGTATCCAATTTTAAAGATATACATACATATATTTACTGAGCATGCATACGAATTTTAAGAATTGTATCTCTGCTAGTTTACGAGGTATATTCATTTTTAGGGGGGGGAGTTGTCAAATTGTGGTACGCCATTTTGTAGGGCTGTGTTGACTGCACCGATCCACCGTTTTATATGTTTCTATCTCTTCTTGTGTTTTAGCTATGACTATTTTAAAAATTGGCCGGTACTGGTTGGATGGGCAGGAGTGAGCGTGGCACATAGTCAATCAGTCTTAACATGCTGTCGAACTTCAGAAGTCTATCCACCAAATTTCAAATCTCTAGATCATATAGTTTCCGAGAACCATTGGAACTCATCTCGAGATCCCAGAAACTTCTTCTAAGACTCATTGAGTTGAAATCTTGCATGGTGACTATTTTCGTAATAAAGAAGCTCACTAAGAACGGCAATGACAAAAGTTCTGTTCAATTGCCAACGCCTAATGCTCCTTTGCTTATGTAAGTTTGTGTATGCATGTATTTATATACAGACATCGAAATTTATTTGAATTAGTCGTTTTTAGCCAGAATCCATAACGACGCACAGCGACGAGACGAGAACGTTTCATTTGTCAATATTTGTTTGCCTGCAAATCAGCAACAAAAACAAGCCAAACAACAAACACACGCACAAATTTCGGCCGACGACAAACAAAAGATTCAAGTTGCGTACCGTCTCAGGTAACGAGTTAATCAGCCAATCAAGCAAAAGTTCACCAAATACAAATATATTTCGCAAATATTTAATGATTTACAGTTGATTTCAATTTGAATTTGAATCTGTGTTTGAACATGACGTCACAATGAATTGTCAGTCAACAATGTCATAATCATTATTGTGTTAGAATTTGTTGTTGGCTTTGCCCTTCACCTTGTCTTCGCGCTGGTGCGACTTGTAAATATTGAATTTATGATTATTTCTTATGTTTGAGGAGTAAGTAAGCAATGTAAGTAAGTTTATTGTTAAGCTTATCATCATTTTGCCAGTTATGTAAATGCAAATTTATACATGATTATGATTATTTGTATTTTGTATCATATTTTTTATATTGTAATTGAATTGAGCTAACGTTAACATTTAAGTATATTTCGGCACAGCCGATTTATTTGGCCTCAAAGTAAGAAGCTGAAATGCAAAATTCGTTTTTTTGACTTGATAGTTGAGACGATTTCAACCTTTGACGGTTGACCAAGAGAACTCTTTTTTGTACATGCCGTAGGCCAGCCAATAGAGTAGATTAAAGAGCGCAAATGACATGGGAAAGGCGATGCGTGCAACACGATCGATTAGCGATACGCTGTTCACATAACGACTGCCCTTCTCGGCGGCGGCGTCACGTTCGCGCTGTTTGCGAAATTTGACATCGCCCTTGAGGCAGAGCCACATTTGACGTGATTTCGAGACGGTGGGCGGCTCCGTTTGTGTTGTGCGCTCCATGGTGGAGGTGAGCGAGGAGTGTGCATGAAAAATATGTGTTGGATCCTAAAATAAATAAATTATATTAATTGAAAATAGTCAAAAAATAAGAAAAAAAAAACAGTAAGGACGCTATACTACTCTTCACGCCCTTTCTCTTCTACTTCACCCTGCAAAATTTGAGCTCTATATCTTCAAAACTGTGGGAGGAGATAGCATATACACAGACAGACAGACATGGCTATATCAACTCGTCTTGTCGAGCTTGCGTGAAGAGTATAGAGAGAAGTGTGTCATAGAGAAGTAAGAGAATAGATAATGCTTATACTTACATTGTAGATCGGACAAATCATGGCATTTCGTTTACGAAAGTTGCCTGCAAGCGCTTGTGGCAGCTCACAGATCGTTTCATTGCTATGCTTGATTGAACTGCAGCGGAAAACATGCTCAATTTCATCCTCATCATCGGCGCCATCATAATCATCATCTGCAGCACCTTTATGCTCATCATCAATGTAATTATCCTCGTCTTCATCAACATCATCCTCATCCATACCATCATCATCCTCATTATCATCATCATTATCGTCTTCTTCGCCTTCATTGGCTTCAATAATGTCCGCGTGTCTAACACCAACAGCTTTGCCTGCACCGCTGCCATTGCCTGCGCTGGC
Source organism: Phortica okadai (assembly GCA_034638295.1). Taxonomy (NCBI): domain Eukaryota; kingdom Metazoa; phylum Arthropoda; class Insecta; order Diptera; family Drosophilidae; genus Phortica; species Phortica okadai. Next base: position 42,076,058 of record CM067848.1, on the reverse strand, counting down.
AGCGCCACCAGCCGTTGGACTAATGTCCTCCCATTCATCTTCGATGCGTGGTATTTCACCGCTGCCAACTTTTGTAAAATAATGCACACCGGCGAATTCCAACAGCGTGGCAATGCAATACAGAAAGCTCATCAACAGAAACCAATCGAGCGCCGTCGCATATTTAACCTTCGGCAAATCGGTACGCGAGTCCAGACTGATCGTCGATAGCGTCAGCACGGCCGTCACACAAAGGCCGACCCGATCGCTTGTCGCCTCGCGATGTATCCAAAAGGAGACCCATGACAAGACCACAATCAATATGCAGGGCACATACACCTGTATCAGAAAGTAGCCGGTGTGTCGCTTCAGATTGAAGGCAACATGCAGGACAGAGAAGTCACCTTCACGGCGCGTGAATGTAAAATTTCGATACATCATGCTTATCAAATCGAATTGATTCAATGTCATGCCTGGCACAAAGGACACGGCATCGTGTGGATCCTTCCATTCATACACAAGCTGCCGATTGGTATAACCATCTGAGCAAGTAGAGAGAAAAACAAGTAGAAGATAATAAAACGACATGTTTTGTTTATATTAAACGCAAAAAATACTCACAACTGCCGAAGATGAGCGGACACGACTGACGATCCATTGGAAAGTTCTTCAGCTCCATGGGACATGTCGCTTTGATCGTTAAACTGTAAAAGAGAAACTTGAAATGAGCATCTTGGCACTCACACACACACAGACACTCACCGCATTGAATAGAGTATGCCGCCATCTTGATCGAGACGCAGCAATTTATTTGGCACCGTTATCGTGTGTATATGCGAGTGTTTACCGTTATAGAAGTAGGTGTCTGGTCGCCAGATTTTGTCCAGCATCTTAATGCTCAACGAGAGACTCTTGATCGGTCCCTTGAAGCTGAGCCGCTTGTCACGCCAATATTGCCGAAAGTAACAGTCCATCGAGTAGTCCATGTCCAGCTCGGATACGGGTCCCATGCTCCGTATAAGTATGTTCGTGCGCACCACGGTCGGCACGCCCTGGCCGTGGGTCGGCAGTTGTGATTGCTCGTAGCTCTTCAGCAGATTCTCCAATATTATGGAAATGTTACGGCTTAGCATGTCCGATGATGCGGTACGTTTACGCATGCCATTCGGAGTTGTTGTTGCTGTTGTTGTTGCTGTTTTTGCTTCAGTAGCAACAGTTGCATTCTCATTACCTGTTGTTGTTGTTGTTGTTGCTGCTGTATAGGCTGTTGCATTCTCATAGTTGTAATTATAGTCATCATCATCATCACCATTCGCGGCAGTGTCTCTGTTTGTCGGCATCGCCATCGTCATCGGCATCGCCATCGCCATCGTTGCTGTTGTCGTTGTTGTTTCATAACGTTTTGTACGCGTCTTAGCTGCGCTGACATTTGCTAATTTGCTGCTCGCCGCTCGAAAGGATTCATAGATGCGCGCTGCCTTAAAGTCTTGCGTTATCTTTGGCAGTGGCCGACTTATGTTTGGCAAGTTTTGCCTGCAAATTCGGCCGTGATAATAATCATATTTCATTAGTTATTGAAATAACTTACGCGTATAAGTATTCGCTTGTACTATTTGTTGTTGCTGTTGCTGTTGCAGTTGTCAACAACATATGCGTTGTTGCATCTGTTTGAGGCGTGGTCGTATTCAACGTTGCGGTTTCTATGTTTGGTATGCTAAAGCAATGCAATTCACGCAGACTGATGTATGTCACTAAACTGCAAATAAAATTTTGTACGCATTTTGAAAAATTTAAAGGAAATACAAGGCCAACAGGCCTGGCAAGTCCATTATTTTCATTTAATTATTTTACGCATTTATTTTTTTACTTTTTTCCCCTTTTTTTTGCATCTTTGAGTGGTTTAATCATTGCAGAAGTGCTACTGTAACAACAACAAAAAGCACAAACACACACAAACATTCACACAAATGAAAATAATAACAATAATCATGAGTGCAACAATAACGAAACAAAGAAATGCAAAGAAGAAGAAAAAAACCATTGCATATACAAAGGCACGCGCAACTGCATATGAGCAAATGCAAGTGCATGAAGCTAAGAAAGAAATCAGCACAGCGTACGAAAGCACGACTGTGCCATAGAAGGCATTGGGCATTGGACGCGAAGTCATGCGTTGCCGTTGCCGTTGCCGTTGAAAAGGCAAACGGTGTGCGGCAAGACCATGGCAGAGGTGTTGCGACAATCAGTCAGGCTAAAGGACCTTCGCGTGTATGCCATTTTAAATATTGTATTTAGGTAACTGTTTAGTTGTAGGCCGCAACACACGCACACACACACACACACACACATCCACCGATCCAACCAACCATGCATCCATCCATCTGCCTCGCTCGCTGCTTGGTTGCTTGGCTGGCTCGCTGGCTGGCTGGTTGGACGGATTTGGATGTTTGGTTATATGGATGGATGGTTGGTTGCACTTGTGCGCCAGCTGAGCAATTAAACACTTGAGTTGGAAATTATGCGCTTAAAAGTTTTCATTGCATACAAAAAAGAAAAAAAAAAAGAAAAACAACAACATATGTTTGCATATGCTACATCAGTAAATGTCTCACTCTCTCTCTAGGCGTATGTGTGTTGGCTTTGGGCCAGACAATATGAAGGGCTTTTAGGCTGGCAGCGCTTCGTCGTTGAGCGTTTTGCAGTCTTCAGGTGTTTTGTATGCGGCGTTGCGCTGATTTTGTGTCTTCTTATTATTGCTTCTAGTGGTGTTCTTTACACTTCACGCTCTTCTCACTAACGCATAGTTTTGGCAATGCATACTTTTGGGCGCGTTGCATAACTCATTTGCAGATATCTTCTTTCATTTTATATTATACGCAATAAGCGCAAGTCATGCATAATAAAATAAAATTAATTGAATAAACTTCTTCATTGCAATTGAGAAAAAAATAAAAATGCAAGTTTTTTGGACTTTTTTGGTCATACAAAAGTCTGCCTTCAGGCCGTGAGGCAATTATGTAAGTGCACGAACGGCTTAAGCTTAAAATGCTCAAACAATAGCGCAGCTTATTATGATACGACATGAGAGGCACGAAATGACAAAAGTGAATCGAATCGAATCGAATGCGCTTCATCGAATGGCTTAATTTAGTTAATGACAGCCAACATGACTGCGTGGGCGATGGCGATGGCGACTGCCTTTGTGTGTCAAATTCGTCAATACGATGTTATCGCGCAGTGCGTAATGACGTGTAAAAGTAGCTCTAATTACCACTAATCTGTGCGTGTGCGTGTGTGTGTGTGTTGGTGTTGCTGTGTTGGCGTTGAGTTGCAAAGCAAAGCAGTTCATTTCGTTCGATTTCAATTGCATTGTTCTATGTGCCTTTATCATCATGTAAGTCAAATCACGCTTTCAAACCGCAACTGACAAAGCCGTTGCCGTCACTCACATACAGAGATACACATCTATCTACTTAATCACTTGCACAGTAAGCATTCGTTTACTTTGAAGCTGAACTTGTTCGCACATTTCTGACAATTTGCTTTTGCGCCTTACCAAACTAACGTACTTTTGTCACTTGTGTTCAGCACAACTAAGCTAAGACAGGTCCTAACGTTGTTGTTTGTATATTCAAACAGCACATTACTGTACAGTATAATGCGGTACTCAAATAGAGTGCATAGTCTTCGATCGCTGTGCAGTACATTCATACAAGCCAAAGAGAGAAAGTAAAGATCATTTTCAGTGAATGCTATGCTATAATGTTTCCAAACTGTGTACACCAAATAATCTTATGAGTGCAGTGAACATAGTAGTGTGCAGCTGGTGTGACTCATAATTTGCTCTACTTGGTGTTACAGCTAAAAATTGAAACATTCACTTACATTCACACAAAAAATTAAATCAAGAGAAGCATTCGTTTTCAGTGTGCGTAATTCATTTGCCGATTTGAATGCATTCATGCAGACCTCTACTGTTTACTTGTACTGTCAATACCGAGGAATAAAAAAAAAGACCAAAAAATGAAAGAAGAAAGCGAAGCGAAGAGAAATGCTGCAACGGATGTAAAGTGTTTCCACGAAATGAGCGCTGCTGTCACTTGCTCTGCTCCAAAAAGCAGCTGGAAGTCAGGAAGTGTTCTATGTCAACGTGTCATTATCACGATATGCTGCATAAGTATTAACAGCGTGTCAAGCGTTACTAAGCATGCTGTGCAATGCCATCACAGGCAGGGCAAGGCGAGGCGAGGTAAGCGGCGACGTCATGCAACGTGCAACAGTGTCAATGAAGCTTCGAGTGGGTGTCACATATCTGTTTTTTGTTTTTTTTTTGTTGTAATTTTTTGTTGCATTGCCTTCACTGTCGCTCGCCAAACAAGTACAAGTGAGTCGCTGCTTTCGTTTTGGCCGAAATGAAAATGACATGTAAGCAGTGTTGAATGCATTTTGTTTGTTTGTTTGATTTTTTGGCCGCTGGCGTGTATTTTTTCTTGTTGTTGTTGTTGTTGTTGTTGTTTGTCGCTTGCCACTTTTCAATTCAGTTGAGAATAATTAAAGCGTGTCAGCATCAGCATCAGCATCATCAACATCAACTCATCATCATCATGATCAACAACAGTCGATTCATATGTCAAGCGGACAAATAGTTCGTGGCACGGACATATGAACGGATGAGTGAACATGCAAAGGAAAAGCAGAAGAAGAAGAAGCAGCAGTGCATGCATACATAAGTGCGAATGAGAGAGCGTATACGATACATAAGCGTAGAAGTGAAAGCTCATTTTGACTTATTGTTTGTTTGCCAGCGGCATTTTAAGCATTTCCTTTTGACAAGCTAAATTACAAAATCGTCGTCTTTTTTTCTTTTGCTGCTGCTTCTTCTTCATAGTCTTTTTCAATCAACTTTGAGCTGCGATTTTTTTTCTCAACATTTTCTATTATTTAAGTGCGTGCGTGTGTGCGTGTGTGTGTGGGTGTGTGGGTGCGTGTCCAGAATATCAAATGGCTCAATTAGTCAATTGTCTAAATGACTTAAATGTGTCATTTTTGAGGATATTCAATGTTTTATGTAATTTCCAAGTCGCACATTATCATTTCCGCTTCCGCTTTCGTTTCCGTCGTCCTCTGCGCCGTTGCAGTTGTTTATACGCAATCTTATGCTACTTCTTCACACTTCTTTAAGGCCTGTCACATTGCATCCAGTTGATATTTGATTGAACTAACTGTCTGTCTGTCTGTCTCTCAGTCTGTCTATCTGCCTGAACGTCCGTGTGATGTCTGCTTACTGTTCTGCAGCTATGCTCAGAACGTTACATGTACTTAACCTACCTAAACCTTATTTGGCTTTGCTTCATATATATTTATGAGTGTGTGTGTGTGTGTGTGTGTGTGTGAGTGTGTGCTTGGTGGGTGTTGTTTGTCGAAAAAAATTGCTTTATTTGCAAAATTATAGTTGACAATATGAGCCTTCATGCCACGAACAAAGGAACAAACAAATCATGCAACAAAACAACTAAGCAGGCCTGACCCAAGCTGAATCTCATGCATGCTCCGACCTCGCCGTCACCATCGACGTTCAAGTACTGTGGAGCAGGCGGTAGGACATGTTATGTTCGCCTATGTGTATAAGTTAGTGTGTCTGTCTAAAAATCCGTCAATGCACACATAATGCAAATGAACATCAGGCAAACAACTTGTGCTCAATAGATTCTTTTTTGATTTCCAATACGTTCATCACACCCTCTCACTCTCGTTCTGGCTCTTTCTCCCTCTCTCTTACTCTGACACTTTCATTCTCATTTTCCCTTCGTCTTCTTCTTTTAAGCTTTTACTATCTTTCTTTCTTCCGCCTTACGTTTTGCGTTTCTTTGGTATATTTTTTTTCATATTTTTTTTTTTTCATAATTATCGAATATTAATTATCGATTGAACGGTAAAATTACGACAATGACTGCATGAAATTTTGAACTCAAATGGCACGAAATTGTTTTTTTTTCATTGTTGTTGCTGTTGTTGCAGTTGTTGTTGGAAACTTGTTTACTTTTAACGTTGTGACGAAACTATTCTTGGCTGAAAACGTTGATTTTGCAGCGCTTTAAAGCACGTATAATATAGTGCCATTGTTGTTGTTGTAATTTTTGCTACAATTATAAATTTGCCGGTTCCGTATACTTGGGACATGTCATCTTTACTACATACAATACATACTAACAAAAGTTCTACAACGCAGATAATTTTTTGTTCTCTCAAAACCGACTTTTTGTTAGGCGTTAGTTTCGGATCAGACCAAAAAAAAAAAAAAAAAAAACTCTTAAACACTTTTTGTCATAACAAAATAAACTCAAAAACTGTTTTTATTTGAAATTTGGAAAACAAATTCTATCAGCGTTAAAGCATAAAAAATTGTCTAAGAAAGATTGACACATTTGTTAATTGAAATTATTGCTTTAAACTTACCATATGAAAATCCAAAGTGGACGCTTTAATATGAACATGTTGCTGCACTTCGCTGCACACTTGCAAGTGTAACAAAAAAGTATCAAAAATTCCAAAAAAAAAAAAAAAAAAAATCCAACAAAAAATTAATAAAGCTTACGGCATGTAAACAAAAAACTATCGAATCGGCGAATATTTGAAGACGAAAACCGTTACGAAAAACCGCAACAACAAAAACCACGTGGAACGGAACGGAATGCCTGTCTTAATACTTATAGAAAAGGAAAACAAAAAACCGAAAAAGAAACAACAAAAATGCAAAATATGAAATACGAGCGATAAGTGATACGAACAAACGTTCTTAGAATGCGGCAAGTTAAGAAAGCTTTTGAAGCGCGCTGATACTAAATAACGACTGAGACTGGCTCGCTGGCACGCTGCCTCATATCGAGACCGACGCCAAGACCGAGACCGAGTCCGCGACAGGGACAGAGATAGAGACAGACGCGGCAACAAAAGCAGAGACAAGTTAGGCAAGTCAGGCTAGTTGGGCCAAAGACTGGCAACGTTTGGCGCGCGCAGAGTGCTTCTGAGCTGAGCTGCGTGTGCTGCGCGGTAAGGCATGCGCATGCCACAGTATGCACGGCACAGAACAACAACAACAGCAACAACAACAGCAGCAGCAACAGCAGCAACAACGAACCAAGCTGCCGCCCACAGCCAATTACTTTGTGTATGTGTATATGCATGTGTGTGTGTGTGTTTGTCTTCAGTTCATTCATGTTCAGCATTGTTTTGTGGCTGACACACACACACATACGCGCACACACACACGAATTTTAAGTTTAGAATGAACAATTTTCGAGCAGGCTGCAAGGCAAATACACACACACGCACACACTCACACAGACGTGAGGCAGGCCAGGCCAGGCCAGGCAGAGTTGCATTCCTCAGTAGCAGTACTGCTTAATGCCTCGCAGTTATTTTGCCATTGCATTCTTTCGTGTGCATTTTACGTTTAAGCAAATAAACCTCAAGAAAACAGAAGTCTTTTTTGGACAATTAATTCTTCATAACATTTTTTTTTTTTATTATTATTATTATTATTATTTTTATACATGTTTGGAAAGTGTTTGCATGTTTGTCTTGGTCGCTTCCTTAGTTATGATGGCCATGTCCGGACGATGCTGGTCCGTGATGCGCTGTTGGCTGAGAGACGTGGCTATGCGGCACGGGTTGCGAATGATGCGCATTCGACGAATGCTCCAAGCCAGGCAGATGCGAAACATCGCCAAAAACGAAGGCAACGAATAGAAGCAACAGAGCGAGTATCTAAAACATAAGTATTGATAAGCAAAAACATATACTTAGAAATAAAGAAAACAAAAACAAGAAATGAAACCCGAAAGCATTAAACTCACCTTCATGGTTGATCTTTAGTGTAAAGACTGTGTCAGCAAATGTTCAGACAAGTAGCTTTTATAGTCGCAGCTTCGAACAAAAAAACAAAAAATATTAAAAAAAAAAACTGCAAACAAACAAAATACTAAAAGTTCGACTCCCGCATTCTTCCTCCAAGAAAAAAAATATATAAATAATAATAAAATAATACAAATTAAATCTGACGAAAAAAAAACAATAAGAACACTTTCTTCGGTCTTGACGGTGATTAAATACTCTTCACGCTTTCTTCATTTTTCAAGTGATTCGTGATTTTGGGCTATAGGTAGGCGGTGTTACGTCCATTTCTTGATCAGAATAGTTCCCATGACGTACTAAAAACATACTGGTAAAGTTTCCAGACAATTAGTGTAGAAATAGAAAAGTTTTCCATATAATGACTTATAAATTTTCAAGATCACTTTATAGAAGATGCGCTTTCTACAGGTCGGATTTTGGTGCTACTGATATATATTAAGTCTCAGCATTATAGAAGACAATCTTCCACCCTTCTATCTCCTTCGATGTGTTACAAACTTCTGATCAAAGTTAATATACTATTCATAGCGTGAAGAGTATAAAAACCGTACCAGTCACTCAATAAAGAAATCCGGTTGTGTGTCTTATTAGAGTTTATTATTATCATTTTGTTGTTGTTTTTCTTCTTGTGCTTTTTTTTATTATCTGAAACTTCTGATAACAAGTCAAGTAAGAAGTAATTTTTTTTTATATATTTCTTTATAACTTGAAATTTGTATTTAAATTTTTAATGAATGCATATTAATCTGCCTATGGCGTATTTTGTGCACAACTTCCCTCCCTCCCACCAACAAAACTAAATGCTCCGAGGAATGGAGCCCTCAGGAATGTAGCCCACATTGAACATCTTCTGGGGCACAGGCGTTGCCGTCACTAAGTCTCTTACAATGTCAACACGACCATTTCGTATCACGGGTATTTGACGTACATGCAATGCCGGATAAAGCACTTGTCCGTTGGATTCGCCCACGAGCATAGCACAGACGAAAAGTCCGATTGTGACTGCAATAAAATTAGGAATCTGCAAACAAAAAGAATTTACTTCTGACTCTCAAGTCGTAAGATACGCAGACAACTTACTCTAAACCACATATTAATACAGCCTTGTTGCAATGTACTTGATAAAAATATATGATTTTTTGTAATACGCTCTTTTATATGATTTTTGTTTGATCAGTTCGGATCGGTTCGGCTTGGTTTGCTTTGCTTTGGTTTCGTTTGGTTTGAGTTCAATTGCCGCACGACCTGAGCTGAACTTCAGCGTGCGTTGCATTGAACTGATTTAAATGCAATGCAATTAGCATTAATGTCATTCGTAAATCTTTTAATTATTTAATAAGTAAGCCAAAAAGTATGCAATGTCACGAGACATTTCGTTGACGTGTCAGTATCGGTATCAGTTCTTCGATCTAGTAAAGAATTGTTAATAGAAGTACTCTATATAATTTGATACTGTCTAAATTCTGTCCTAAATTCGATAGTTGAGATACAGTCTAGACTATCGAAAAGTGGACAATTGACACAACGAGAACTGCTGGGTATCGGTATCAGTATCAGTATCAATAATCGGACACGGCACTGTTTCGATCCTGAAATTATTTGATATCTCTAATTAGAAAACTTTACATATTTACATTGATTCATTGCTTGTAACGTCAGTAGTGTTTGGATACATACATTATATTACGACTGGAATAGGTATAGTTTATTTCTTATGAAAAAAAATTTCATTGCTTTTTAATAATCTGGAAAATAAGTGAATAAACTGCAATATGGTTGAATATAAAAATTACGATTTGACCGACATTTTTAAATCGCAACCGATTATAAAAGTGAGCAAGGATTTGCTGCCAATCGATTTCGTCGGTAATGAGGATCAGAAGAGGCGCATGCAACAGCAAATGGCACGAATCATCGACGACATTGGTCGGCTCTCAGCCACGGCACAAAAATTGAACAAAGCCGTCACCAGTGCGCATATCCTACGCGACAACGACCGCCACTGGGTGTATTTGCAGCGTGATGCCGTTGGCGATACCGACGGCCGTGTTTGCGGGATTCTTAAAGTGGGGAAAAAAGACCTGTATTTCTACCAGCCGAACGGCGTATTAAAATGCTTTAAACAGACGCCAGTAATTTTAGACTTTTATATCCATGAGTCTTGTCAGCGTCAAGGTATGGGTGGTCGACTGTTTGAGCGTATGCTCGCTGCCGAGAATTGGCTGCCGGAGAAATGCGCCATCGATCGCCCATCTATTCAAATGGTTAAATTTATGGAGAAACACTATAAGCTCGCACAGATCATACCACAGGCGAACTACTTCACGGTCTATTCGAGTTTTTTCAAAGAGCAAGGTCAAAGTACACTAGACAAAAAACAAACTACACGCCAGAGACATATTAATATGCTTACTTCATTGAATGGCGGTGGCGGCGCCGGCGAACGTGTGAAGGAGTTCCTTTTTTTGAATGAGAAATGAATTATCCAAAACCAAATCGTTTCATATTTATATAACAGTAATGTCTTTTGGCTTTATCAAATTTGTTGTTGTGTCTTTGTTTTAAAGGCTACGATGTTGTTTTTTGTTGTTAAAACAAGCCAATGGGCGTAAAGAATGGAAATAAATAAATGTTAACTTGTTTGTTTGGGTATTTTTTTTTTTTTTGGTTGTTTTTTTGATTAATTGAATTATTAATTCAACGAAAGTAGAAAAAAGACGTTTGTTTTTTGCTTTGCTTGTATTTTATTACTATATATGAATAGATAAAAAAAAGATAATTAGTTAACAAATTGGCCAATTTGCCGGATTGAATCCGTTTTGATTGTCTGCGCTCAGCTGGGCAGACATTTGCCATCGAGGACGGCTGCAACTGTTTAATGATGGCTGCCATGAACACCATGATCGCTGTTCCAGCCGGCGTTGTGACCGCCGCTCAAAGGACTGCCACCCAAGTGACCGCTACCGCTGTGTCCAATGTTGCCGTGTCCCAGACTGCCGCCCAAGTGGCCGCTGCCGCCGGAGTGTTGGTTGTGGTTGTCCCAGCCATCGGCAGAGGCCAAAGCGAAGATAGCCATGATGACAGCGAGTACGGCAAAGAACTACATGGATGTGTAAAGTATTGTTAGTAAATAAATTGCAACGTTTTGCAACAATTCAATGCAATTGGCATATTGGTATACCTTCATGTTGATTTTGGTTGTTTGTTTGTGGTTTGTTTGTTGAAGTGATTACTGAATAACGTTCAAGTGACGATTGATGCCTTTCGTTGGCAACTGTAACGTCTTATATACGAAATAAAGAAACATCAGTGGTCGCTGCATTAACCCATACCTACACACATAACGCAAACGACCCCAACCCCCACAACGGCCGCTCGGAAACGGGTTCGGAACGAGCCTCCTTTTGCACTTCATTCAGATCTTGTACCGTATAAGTTAATAAATAAATGCAATATGAATGCGCAGATAAATACATGCTCATGCAAATTGCTCAAATTAATATAATAAGACAGAAAACGAAAAGCAAAGAAAAAGCAAACACAAAGCAAAGCAAAAACCATCATAAATATAAAAATACATAAAATAATTAAAAAACTTGAATCAAATTCACAAGTAACTTGATTTTTGGCAATTGTTGAGTGTTGCTTTTGTTGTTGTTCAAATATAAATAAAGCAATAAAATCGTGTATTTAATTAGTTCAACATCATGTGACGTCAAAATCAAGTGCAATACAACTGTGATCACCGCCATCTTATCAAAATGTCATCTGTTTCTGTTTCTATATGCATTTGTGTAACTGAGGCCGAAGCCAAAGTCAAAGCCAAAGCCAAGCCGGTTTGATATCGCATCTCGGAGCCAATTTCAAAATTTTCCATTCAATCGCTGTTTTGTTCTTTGTGCTTTTGAAAAACAAAGTTCATATCATTAATTTGCCAGTTCAACTCTAATTTTATTATCTTATTGGAACAAGTCGATTGTGAGAGCAAAACTCGAATTAAAGTTGAAAGTGGAAACTCATAAATAATTTCATACGACTGAAGTTAAGTTTGAAATTCATTATTGTACACACTTGAATATACTTAATCACAACAGTATACATTTAGCTTAAGGACACAAAATACTCCTGTAGTCATCTTAAAAGGCACAATGCATAGTTGTGAAATACTTGTGTGTTCTACCTGACCTTGGGTTTCTATCTGCTCGATTCTGCTACGCAAAGTAGAGTAAGCTTACCTGACCTTTGAGCGGTAGGCGTAAGCAAACAAGTGATTGCACCTTCGTGGAAATATAGGATCAAGCTTTGGGATACATTGTGTGCATTAAATTGCAACGAAAACATAATTGCTACAAAATAAGATGTTGCGCATCATTACCCAGCGATTATATCTCATTTGTATTGTTAGCCCTAATGCGACTTGTGGCGCGTGTTTCTTCGAAGTGTAAGCATATTATTATTAAGCTGATTATGACGCTTAATTAATTGTATTATTATTATTGTTGTTCAGTTTGCAATGGAAAATTTCAGTCAAGCCAAACAACATGACGCTTGTTTTCATATATCATCTGGTGAGAGTTAATTTTTGTAATTTTTTTTTATTTTATTTTTTTTTAAAACCTTTTATTCAACGATATTCTATTAAAAATGTGTGTCTTCATATTATCGTTCTAGCAGTGCAAAGCGAAAATTTTGCTATGTTTTTCTAAATACGATACATACCCAGCAACTGTTGGGGTCTAAGAAGCAGCAAGTTGGGTGGGTTCCTATAGGAAATGAGGCCACTGTACACGGTTAAAAAAACTTATGACTTTTATTTTTTTTTCTTTTGTATTTTGTTAGAAAGCATATAAAATGTATTATTATTTAAGGAGAGAAAAGAAAATAGTAAATAAATAATAATAAAAAAAAAAACAAAAAAAATAAATAAAATTCAAAAATAAATAAATATTATTCAAAAATGTATAAATATTCTAAAATCATTTTTTTCTGTATTTATTTCTTCTTGTGGTTGATTGAACTTGTTTAAGGTTATCGGGATTTTTTATTGCGTTATTTAATCTATTTTGTTCAGTTAGCGATAATATCTGAAAATAAAATGAAAAAAACAAAACTTTTAGATAAACATTAAACACTGAAAAACAATTGAAAACAAATTTATTGAATATTTTCAACTACAGCGGAGAGCAAATTCTGTGTCTGAGGTCTTACTTTTATTTTTTGCTTAAAAAATCTTCTACGAAAATGATTCATTTCGAATGTGTTTATTAAAGTTGCTTGGTTTTGTTACTTATGATATTGTTGTGTTTTATTTTTTTTTTTGTTTGGTTTGTTGATTTACTTTAAAAGTATTCAATTTCAAATTCCAACGTCTGACAAGCGTTTCATGCCACTCATCTCTAAGTATCATAAATATGCTTTGGGCTTGTGGCGTTTAATTGAAGCATGAAAACTGTGATGAAAGTAAAGTTGATGTCAAGTTCAAAAGGTTCATAAGGTATAATAAACTTGACATTTCCGAACATGACTTGTGCTTTTTCAATGTGATTTTTTCGAAAATGATTTGCTCAAACATTAACTTTTCAATCAAGGCCTGCAGAGATGAAACTTGTTTGTCATTTCGGCCTCTGTTAATGTGACTCATTTTTGGAAATTTTCAAAAATGACTTGTGTGAAAAAATGATATTGCTATGGTATGTTTTATTTCAACATTAAGATCATGATCTATTTAAAAATGTATTTATTTTCTGAACATGACTCTTAGACAAATGTTTTTATTTTCTCGTTGATGACACATTATTGTTTATGTTTGTAAACGATAATTATTCAAAAGTGTTTTTTTTTTCCACTTTCTTATTGTGATAAATGATATTTTGAGCGATGTTGATGTTGAACACGTTTTTCGTCAGCTTGCTTCCAAGAAGCAACCCCCCGACGTCGGTTCCCTGCCCCCAGTTTGAATCACCCGTTTTTGAAATGCAAAAAAAAAAGTCAAAAAATTGTTTTTTATTTAAAAAGGTTTTGTTTTTTTTTTCTTTTGCTGTTTCAAATTCATTTTGTTTGCTCACTTTGCATTTTTCGCTTTGTTTGCGATTTCGACCCTTCCCTCCACTTCACCAATTCACTCACTTCTGTGAGGTTTCTGCTCTTGCATCATCTTCATGATATTTTTCATTATTTTAACGGCTTCTACATGTCATTCATTATTGCAAATTTTGTAGTTTGTTTCGCTTCTTATTCGGTTCTTTTTTTCTCTTTTTTTTTCATTTCTTTATTATTAAATATTTATTTTACTTTTTCTAAAATTAGTTATTTATGTAAATCCAATTTGTGCTTAAAACTATTTTTTTTTTACTTCTTTTAATGCTATTTTATTTTGTCATTTATTCGTTTCTTTTTTTTTTTAATTTTTTTTATAATTTTATTTTATTTAATTACTTTTGTTTGATTTATATAAGTAAAGTCACAACAGTTAACAGTTCTTTAGAAATTGTTTCAAAAGAATTCTTTTGTTTTTGTTTTTTTTCTTTTAATTCTATTTTATTTTATTTTTTTGTGTTTTTGTGTTTGTGCATTTTTTTTTGCGTTTTAAGTGTGTTTCTTGTTTTTTGTTTTCGAACATTTGCAATTTCATATTGCTTGCATTATGTTATAAGTATTTGTGTTTCCATGTGTGTGTGTGTGTGTGTGTGTGTATGTATGTTTGTTGTTTTTGAATTTGTTCTTAACTTGTCTACAAAGTAACGGATTTCATTTCATTTCTTATCATTCATCAATATATTTTTTGCCGATTCTGTTGCTTATCGAAATTTCTTTTCTTTATCGGTTTTTTCATCTTATTTGTTTTTTTTTTTTTTTTTGGTTTTTTCCTTTGTTTTGGTGCAAGTGCTTAGTGCTGAAATAACAACAATGACAAAAAAAAAACTTAATTTAGTGAGTGTGTGTGTACGTCTCTTACATAAGTTTTTTGGTTTTCATTTTTATTCATTTCCTTTAAACTAATCATGAAGTTGAGTGTTACGTGCGTATTTACATAAAATTTCCTTACTCGTTTTTCTCATTTCTCATTTTCCATTAATTTTGAATTCACTAGTTAACTCGTGATTCTCTATTCATTATAATTCTCGAACTTTTGTAATGAAAACTTCTTTTTCATTTCGCCATTTCGTTGTCTGCCTTTAGAAATTTGAATTTTGCGGAAGTGAAAACGCTTCGACTTTTTCGTAGAATAGCTAATTGTTGTTGCCGTGAATAAGTAATGTGTTGTTTTTTTTACGTCGAAATTCTCATTTTGGCTTAAGAAATTGGCAGTTTCTGTTTGATTTTTTTTCGTAAAAATGTCTAGCAGTAAATTCTTTTTATTTTTGTGTTCTTGATGTTAATGAAGATTCAGCAGACACCAGAAAGTATGCAACACTGTTTACACTTTCATTTATGTCATACGAAAAATTTTTTAAATGATATGAAGAAATTGGCATTGAGAAGGTGAACTCGTTTAAAAAAGTAAAATTATATGTACATATGTATATGTACATATGCATGTGTAGCCGAAATTTCAACTCGTCCCTTTCATTATAACAATTGAGAGAAGCAGATATTTTTAGCTTTATTGAAACTTTGAGTCAATTGTTAACCGAATGTCAAGTCAAGAAGCTGAATTCAAATTTTTCGTTGTGAAAATGACAACTTTTATGTTCAATGACAGTTTTTTTTCGAATTGATGGCTTTTTTTGTTAACTCTTTTAGCTCTGTTTGATTTCTATTAAAGCTTCGATATTTTCTGTTGGGCGTGTAATGATTTCGAAACCATTTAAAACAATCAGCTGCGAAAATGTTCATTTCCGTTTTCATTACAAAAAAAAGTAAAAATGAAAAAAAAAAAAAACTGAAAGAACAAACAAACCAATATTAATGTATATATGTATATAACTAGATACAAATATATATATATATACATTTACAAATGTATATATGTATGTATGTATGTATATGTCGTCTCATTCATATATTTACTACGCAAAAATGTGTAGTCGTCTTATTAGCTAAAAGAATTAGTTATGTAATTTTAGGAGAAGACATTCATGCACTTAAGAATTTGTAGCAATATTTTTCAAATCTTTCCGACCCTCTCTCTTTCTCTTTCTTTCTGTTTGTTTATCGCTTATTTTTTATACCCTGTACACATACTGTGTATGAGGGTATATTAAGTTTGTTTTTTCTTTTCTACTGTTTAGTTATAAAAAGTGCGTGTGAAATTTGCGTTTTTTTGGTTTTCGTTATTATTATTTTGCCATTTGTTTATTTGTGTTTTGCTTTTGACTTTGAAATTTCATTTTAGTTTTGATTTATACACGAAAACTTTTCACTACTACAGTTATAAGCACACTGACTGTATATGTCTGTGTGTACATACAGTTGAATTTCAAAAATTCGGACAATTTGAGACCAAATTATATGATAACAATTTATTTTGTTTTAAATTTTCTAATAAAAGTGTCCATCTGACTTTCTGGAACTTCCGCGTTATCAAATATCCAGATTTTCGAAGTTCTATTGTATATGCTAGTATGCACTAGAGGCCAGCATGAATTTATTCATGACGACACATGAATCATTTACTCTAAAAACGAATGCTAATTTTACTGTACTCTTTTGAGTGAATATAAGTGAATGTTGTACTTGTAGCTGTATTCACAACTACTGTACACTATTCACACAGGCAATGTACATACATATGTATGTCAAATGGCGAATACAATGTTTTCACTTTTCAGTTCACTTACTGTAAAATTTTGAGAAAAGAAGTTCGTGAGAGCTGGAAGTATGTTACAAAAAATAGCTTGTATTCTTTTTGGCTTTTATGAGTGTAGTGTACAGCGTGTACTGTACAGTACTGTGGATTTTGAAATGAATATATTCATGCAGATCTCTAGTATGTAGTGTACATATGTGTGTGTGTTTAAGATTATTTCACCGTGTCCTCATTTAATAGTTTTGTTTGGTTTTTGTTGTTTTTGGTATACACTATTGTTCGCTGCTTCTGTTTATTTCTCTTTTTTTTTGTGTTTAAATGTGAAATTATTTTTTTCGGTTTTTATTCAAATTTTTTTATGTTTTTTCTAAGGTTTTTTTTTTGTGTGTTTTTATCCTAATTGCTTAAGTTTAGAGTTTTTTTTTTGTTATTCATTATTTAAAGTGTAATTATCTTAATGCGCACACATACATATATCATGAATGTTGAACCAATTTGATTCACAATAATGTTTTGGATTCTTTATTTTGTTTTCATCTTCTTCCTTCGCGTTTCTTTTTTGATTTCAGTTTGCCATATATTTCATATTCATGTATATATATATATATGCATATATATAGTCGTTTTAACTGTTCTGTTCTATTTTGCTCTTATTTTTTTTTTATAAATACTCTCTGTTTGTGTATGAGTGTCTTGAAATACGTTGATTATTTTTTCTAACCTTTGCTTTTGGCTTTAAGTTTTTTTTATTTGTTTCTTGTTTTTGCTTCTTTTTCATGTTTTAATAAAAAACAAAGCTTAAATTATTCAAGTCGTTAATGTTTAATGATCTTTCTTATGCTCATTTGTCTTTAGTTGTTGTTGTTTTTATCTTTTCTTGACTTTCTGCTTAATGGTTCACATTTCTATTTGTATATATGTGTGTGTGTGTGTTTGTTTTAGTTATGCAATTATTATAGTTTTATATCTTTATTTTTTATTTTCTTTAACTAATTTCTTAATAAATTCTTTTTCGTCTGATTTTTGCAATCTTTTATTTTTCATTTGGAAAAATTCGCTTAATTTCCCTTTTGTAATTTTCATACAATTATTTATAGTTTTATGTTTATTGGTTTCTCTGTGGTATGTGTGTGTGTCTGTGTGTGTTTTATTTAGAGCATGATATTCTTTCAAATATGTAGTTTTAGTTTTGAAGTTATTCTTTTTTTTCAGTAAATTTTTTTTCAGAATCTTTTGTTTTTGGCTTGTGTGTATTTGTGTGTGTCTGTGTGACTTTTGTTTGTGTAACTTTAATATTTGTCTTGTTTTTTGTTTTATGTTGTTTTTTTTTTTTTTGATTTTTTTTTATTTCAAATCGCTTAATTTAATTAAATAATATTGACATACAAAATTTACAACGCACAAAAATACTGGCTTTTTTTTTATGGTTTTAAAATATTTTTTTTTTTGTTTTCTTGTTTCTAAAAAAAATTCTTATTACATTTACAAATTTGCACAAAAATATGTTAGAGTTGTGCAAGTTTTCTTATTTGTTCTCAATTTACTTTTGTATTTATATTTTTATTTTCAGATTTAACATTTCGCCATTTGTCATGTAAAACGCTGTTGGCGTGTGCGTGTGTGTGTGTTTGTGTGTTGGTGTATGTCTGGTCTGAACACTTCTGATGCACACAAAAAATTCCTAAAAATTGTGATTTTTAATTTGTTGTTGTTGTTTTTTTGTTTACTCTTTTAAATTGACATTTTTTTATAATTCTTTTTTTTTTGCTTTCAACTGATTTTTTTTTTTTGTTTTTTCTTTGGTTTTTTACTATATAAAATTTGTTTTTAGTTTTTGAATTTTTTTTCTGTTTAAATTTCCATAATTTTTTAGCCTATCCTTTTTTTTTAATGTCTCTGAATTGTTTTTAATTTTTAATTAACCACACTTGTCATGTCTTCTTCATCTTCATCGTTTTTATTCCTTTGTTTAGTATAAAATTTTAATTTTAATCTAGTTGTTTTTGTTTTTAGTATTTTCTTCTTCTTCTTTAACTGCTGCACTGTTACTTTATGAACATTAACCTAAATTTTGTTTACATACAAATTGTTTATAATTAATCCTGTTTTCTGCTCTGTCAACATTACATAAATACACGAATTACAAACAAAATCACTTCATTTTCATTTGTTTTTACAATTATTCTTTTTTTTTATATCAAATTTAACGAATTTATTTACATGTATCTTTGTCTATGTTTTTGTTTTTTTTTTTTGTTTTAAATAAAATAAATTTAAAAAAAAATTATTTATAATTATTTAACAATATTAAAAACAATAATTATTTAAATAAATATTAAAATAAAATATTCAATTAAAAAAAAAAAAAACGCTTTTGAGAACAGCACCATTTTTCAATTTTTCAGAGCGTTTTCTAACAATAAAATAATGTTGTCGCAGTTGGTGGCAAATCGCTATGTGGCATCTTGACACTGTAATAAATTATACAAACAGAAGAAATAAAAAATAAATAAAAAATTTAAATAAAGCATATACATATAAGTACATAAATGATTAGCACTGAAAAGTAAAAGACAACGCAGTCAAAAAACTGCACAAATTCCACTTTAACGCTTACAAGTAATGTATCTTCTTTTGTTTTTGTTTTTGTCTGTAATTTACATACAATATACATACAGGTGTGTCTAAAAAAAAATTACACCGTGCCGCAGTTACTGTCAGCGCCTTCGTAGAGTTACGCAATGCGTTTTTTATTTATTTATTTATTTTTTTTTTGGCTACCACTGTAATAACAGTAGTGGTAAAAAAAAAACACTGCTTACTTTAATTGCTTCTTATTTACACGTGCGGTGTACACTCATTTTTATGGTTTTTATATATATATGTATATATGTTTGTATGTCTGTTTGTGCTGTTGTATGGGCGTGTTTATGTGTGTGTGTTCATGTGACAGTTTCTATGGGTTTCATATCATGGGATTTTCGTGCTTGCCAGTTTTTATTTGTTTCATTCTTTTAAAGGCCAAGACCACCAACAATCTATCGATCGTTCACGTATTTGCTCTCTCGCTCTGATCTGATCTGATTTGATTTGATTTATTAGAACCGCACGTCTCTTTCTGGCAGCACGTGTTTCTTGGCAGCTTGGCATTGCCATGATTATTCAACTAGTTTCAATGTATCTAAATTACTTGGCTAAACACGGTTTACGGTTAGGCGGAAACTAACGTTAACTGTTTATCTTAGCCAATTAAAGGTTTTTCTTTTTTCTTTGTTTTTGTTATTTGTTATTTGTTTTTTTTTTTTTTTTTTTTTCTCTTATACAAATACTTATAAAGTTTGATTATACATAAGTAATTACTTATCATAATAACCATCAACTTTTCACATACTTTCGTTAATTATCGTATCTTCTTCATAATCATTTGACTTCTTTCAACATTGAATTTTTATTATAACCTACTATCATTAAATATTTAATTTATTAAAAAAAATTCTTACTAATTTCGTCATTGGTTATTACATTAATGGTTTGGGTATATTTTCGTAGAAAAAAAAAAAAAAAAACAATTTGCCATCCCTTTTTGTTTGGCGCAGATGGCAACGCCCTAACTTTAAATGTTCTAACTGTTCTTGCATACACCTCTCTCTCTTTCTCTCGCTCTTTATCTCATCTTTCACTTTTTCTTGTCGTCTCCAAACGATTATGTTTTTCGTATTTGTATCCTATATGTATTTACTGTTTGTTCACTTCACTGAGCAATAGTTTATGTTTAAAAGATCTTTAGCTTAGTTTCGAGACCATTCATTATAATGTGTCACGCCTTTCTGGTATAAATTCAGTATTTTCACTGAATATACATAGATAGAAGTTCTAAGCACTAAGACAGTTGCAGAGCTTTGTTTCTATACTGAGGTGAATGTGAAACTGAGCGATTTTATTGATTTAAATTTTAATTTCGATCGATCGAGTTAGCATAAAGTCTAGATCATTTTTGCATGGAGTACATGTTTGTTTATCTATCTAACTCTTTTCATACTCGTTCTTATTCATTCATTAACTACTTTGATTACTACATTCGTCATAATAATCTTTGTCTTTTTGTTTGCATTCGTATTCGTATTCGCTTTAACGATGTTCTAAATATGTCTAAATTGTATAAAATCACATTGGGGGATCGGTTGATGTGTTGACATTGCAGCAATTATAGTACTGTCTTAATAGTGTATTGACTAATTTTAATGCAACATGTTGCAAGCATGTGCAAACGAACATGCTTGTGCATGATGTTTAATGTTGCTATGTTAATACTGTGCTTGTTGTTGTTGCCGTTGTGGCTGCGTTTGCTGTAGTTCTTGGTGCCGTCGACGTCGTTGTTGCTGTTGTTGCTCATGTTGTTGTTCATGTTGTTGTTGTTGTTTTGTATACAGCAAGCGCTGTTGGTAGTTGGTGCACTATCAGTGTTTATACTCAGGGTAACAGCCATTCTCCATTATTTGTCCGGATTGACTGTTGTTGCTGCTGCTGGTATCGCCGGATTGCTGCTGGAGTTGCTGCTGATGTTGATGCTGTTGCTGCTGCTGATGCAATTGGAGCTGATGCAGTTGCAATTGTTGCTGGCTTGTGTCTTGCTGCATGGGTATGCGATTGCGCGTAGGCGGTTGGATAACACTTCCACTGCTTTCCGTCTCCGTTGAGGGTGGCGAGGGGTAATAGTCCCTCTGACTTACACTTATACCATTTGGCACGACCCCCAAACCCATTATAGATGTGTTGTTGGCTGCTGCTGATGCCGCCGCCGCCGCCGCCGCTGACGCTGCAGAGGATTGATGATCGCCGTGGTGCTGGTGCGGATGCGGGTGGTGGATAACGGTACTCGTTGTAGCCCCCGACATTGGTCCGACGCCGCTGGATTGTTGGGAATCCGACATTGTGCCGGATTGCGGTTGTTCCAATACCACGACGGATACCACATCCTCACTCGCCCACCGGGCTAACTGTTGTTGAGCTTGAATAAAGTCATCACTAGAAAATAATAATCATAACAGGAACAACGATACACGGAATAACAAATCAAGTGGGGAGCCAAAACGGAATAAAACAATAAGCAATACAAAACCGAAAAACAAAAAAAAAAATTAAAAACAAATATAATTGTCATAGAGAACGAAACGGAAGCGTGACAGAGAACGGAACAGTAGAATAAGATACGCAAATAAAAACGAAACGAACGAGAATGATCGAGAAACAAGTTGAAAAAGTACAGCTGAGTAACATAATCGATAAATGTTGTTGTGAGATTGATTAAGAGATCGATAGATGGAAAGATAAACTTGATAAAATTTAAAACCAAAATCACGCATGCACGCACGAAATCATAGCTGAACAGGAGTGTGAGCGAGAAAGAGAGCTTTGGCTCGTGTTCAACTTCGTTTTCATGCGCACGCACACACAACAAAAATGTAAATGGGAAAGGGGGAAGTTAACTCAAGAACGAAGGGGCGCACGAAACTGA
This sequence comes from Phortica okadai, assembly GCA_034638295.1. NCBI lineage: Eukaryota > Metazoa > Arthropoda > Insecta > Diptera > Drosophilidae > Phortica > Phortica okadai. The sequence continues at coordinate 42,053,901 of CM067848.1, read as the reverse complement.
TTGTGCGAGTGGCTTAGGGAACGAGCGGGCGAAAGGATGATTTGCAAGCAGGCATACAGACAAATAGACAGTCAGACAGACAGACAGCCGTGTGTTAGCAAGATGGCTGATTCTGCTGTTAACGTTAACGTTTTCATTATCATATTCATTATCAATATCATTATTTTTATTGTCATCCATCGCCATAGTCGACGCCTTCACCACTGCGCAACACTTGTTGTTATTGTTGTTGTAGCTGATGCCGTTGCCACTATCACTATCGAGAGACAGAACACTTACCTCTCACTGTCGGGCGTCTCCTGCGGATCCAGGGTACGCGCATCGACCACAGATCGCGGATCATGATGATCGGCACTCTCGTAAATGCCTTCGTCGTCCTGATGCAGGTGCGTATGCGACGAATGGTGCGACGAGTGCGGTCCGTGCGTGGCATGGCCGTGAGCGTGAGAATGGTGCGTATGATGACCGAATGCGTGCGGCGAGTGCGATTGATGCGTGGTATGTCGGCCAGCGGCCGTCGGCTGTCTGTACCGGCCATAAGCGAAGCGGGACTCCTCGTCGGAGCGGGGCCGGCAACGGCTGCTGTAAGACGGATGTATTGTTGCTGTTTTCTGTGATTGTGCTAATTGCTGATTCGAGCTGTTGGCGTGCGCAAGCAAATGATCGTACGAACGAGCGAGCGAGGGAGCGAGCGAGGGAGCGAGCGTGCGGCCGGCCGAGCCAGACGAGCAATCGATCAATTAAATGCCAAGCAATAAAGAAGTGTTAAAAGTGAAAAAAAGATAGTTGAAAATGCTTGGTTAATTTCAATTTTAAATGCGTTCAAATGCAGCAGCGAAAAAAAAAAAAAAACAAAACCAAAAATGAAGAAGAAAATAAGGCGATTTTAGGTGCCTATTTTCGGTATCCATTTGACGGACGATTTTATATTTTTGCCTTATTGTGAAATATATAATTCGTAAATTGTTTTTGTATATTTTATGTTTTCCATCGTTCGTGGCGTTTTTATAGAATTTTTCTTTGTTTTTTTTTATTGTGCTACGAGACCAACCTTTATCACACAAGATATTCCAGCCTGAAGCCTGCAAGAAATATTTAAAAACAACTTTTTGTGAGTTGAGTTTGGGAGATGGAAAAGGCTTAGCGGCGCGCTGAGCTAAAGTTGGCATTGTTGTATGATCAGTATACGGATCGGTAATAAGCACCGGGTTATGTCGGTGGATTGTAACGAATTTCATACTTTATGTTAATTTAAGTTAAGATATAAATAATGGTACGTTTAAGTACAGTACAATTAGATAATCGATTATATGTTGTACAAGTAAAAGCAGTTACCATATTTTTTTTTTTTTTTTTGAAACATCAAGATTTACATACATACGCATACGAACGATACGATTAGATAGTTTGGTTACTTATTTGGGTAATTATGTTGTTCTGGCTTGCGGGAGCAATAAAATGAACGATCGAACGAACGAACGATTTGGATGCCTTAAATTTAGTTTGGTTCAATTAAAATTCAATTATTTGTAATAAAAAAATGTTACCATTTTTTTTACTCTTCACGCATTGAAGTTCCTTTCTACGACGAGTCGTCTTTGCAATGTCCGTCGGTCAATCTATTTACATGTATTTATATAAACTAATTTTCAAATCTGTTGAATCATTTGCCGGAACAGACATGATCGGACAACTGGAAATGGTAAGGTTTTTAAAGTTGGAGGGCTAAAAATACAGTTGTCTCTTTGTATGCTGAGACCTTATAGAGAATATGAGGAAGAAGCTGATACCCGTTCGCTTCGCTTGGCAAACGAACAACATTCTCGGGATTTCCTTTCTTAGTTTACATTACGAGCGTTTCAGATATCTTGTAATGAGCGTGAGGTATTTCGCTTACATATTGTTACAATGTAGATTGATAGGAAAGAAAATGTATTTAAAAAATAGTGCGTTAAGAGTATTAAATCTTCGGCAATGCCGAAAATGTTTTTTTTTTTTTTTTTTTTTGATTTTCATAAAATGTATAATTTTTTTTGACTTTTTGTTTTAACTTAGTTAGAATAAATAACATAAACTAGGAAGCCATACTAAAACGAGAAGCGTTTGGCTCTACTTTAGCTTGAACATTTAATACAGAGTTTAAAATATTAAGAAGCAGCAAAAGTAAAACTTATATAGACTTAATTGATTGAACTGTTTTGACCTTTTTTTTGTTTTTTTGTTTTTTTACTGACTTTCGTTTATTCCGTTAAGCGGGCAGCTTCAAATAGGCACCATTAAACCTTGGTCTTGATATATTATGTATGTATTATAACATATTGAAAAGGTAGAAAGACGAGCAAAAACAAAGAAAATAAAAAACAAAAAAAATAAATAAATAAAAAATTCAAAAGAATATAGAATAAATAATTCAAATAGGAAACGATTTGAGCGGCACTAACCCTTGCGAGGACTCACTACAAGCGGCGGAACTATCTAATCTATAGTGACGATCTGCCTCCGTCTCGGACATGCGAATATCCTCAGAGCCACTGGGGCTCATGTGCCGCGACGAATGATGCTCCAGCTGTCGTATGAGGTCTTCAAGATTTCGTATACGCAATGGCCCTGTAGACGGTGCATCGTCCTCGTCTTGGGGCGGCGGCTGTTGCATTGCCATCGGCTGATGCAGCTGATGCTGCGAACGATGATGATGCAGCAAAGCGCTGCCATGGCCAAGTGTGCCACCGCCAATGCCGCCACCAATGCCGCCAATGCCACCAACACCACCGATACCAGGCATGCCGGCTGTGCCGCCCATGCTGCCAGCGCCGGCATCGAGCAGCATCGCATGAGGTGCACCGCTACCGTCGCATATATTCTCACGCGAACTGGACTTGGAGCCGCTGGCGCGCTTATACGGTTCAGAGACATAGCTCAACTGTGCCGTAGTGCAGTCCTGCAGCGTTTTGCGTAACATCTCTTCACTGAGGCTGCCGCTGCCAACGGGCGTATTGCCGGTGCCGGTGCCGCGATGTGAGGCCGCATTGCGTAGCGCTTCCAGTATATCTTCATGATAGCCGTTCAGCGATTTTAATGTGCGCTCAACTTCCGAGGCAGCAGCCCCGCTTGACGATGCGAGTCCGTCCTGTGTGGTGATCAGTTCAAGGTTGTCCGATTGGCTGTCTTCGCCCCATTTATCCTTCAGCTGCTCACCGTGCACCAAGCCGTAGCCGTGCTTCTTTAGTATGCCCTTTTCTGTTGTCGTTGAGTTGTTGTTGTTGTCATTCATTTGTCGTTCATTATGATTTGACATTCAGTTTGTTTTTTTTCAGTTTTGAATTAATATATATTTTTGGTTTTTTTTTTGAGGGGAAAATACACAAAAAAGAATACAACGTGAGTCAAACGTAACGCATAATGAAAATAGTTAGTGCGTGCTGACTGTGCTTTGGACAGATTTTGAGACATACAGTTACAGTTTACACAGAGTAATAGAGAGAAAGATATAGAGAGAGAGAGAGTGATGAATTGAGTGCTTTTGACGTGCTTTTCGTGCTACGTGCCGTGCGGTTCTCAATTGACGTTCATTGCTCCTGTTTGCCTGTCTGTCTGTCTGCCTGGCTGCCTGTCTATCTGTCTGTCTGGCTTCACTTCATACACATGTTTATGAAACTGATTTGATTACAACTGAACTATTATGCTCTTAATTACTTTCCTTTACTGCTCAGTTCATTTGTCGTCTTCTGTTGCTACTAACTAACTAATCAATAAAGCGTTAATGCCAACAGTAATTCTTCTAATCAAAAGCAAATCATGCATGTAGAATAAGCGTTCAAGTCTGATACTAGAAGTTCAAAGAAAGCTCGAACTTTTTTGGTATATTTAAAGGTCTGTCTGCACTCTTCACACTGCCATGAAGGGCACATCCGCTGATCTGTCAGACAAATAAGTACCCAAGAATCCATATGAAGCATTCACTTCAATTCAATTGCAATAATTTTTATTTTAAAAAAGATCATTAAATGAAGGAACAAAAAACAAAAAACAATAACAAAATCCTGTGTGAAGAGCATCGAAGTTTTTCTTTTTTTTTTTTGTATTTTGTTTTTAAGAAATAACACATTGAACGAACGAACAAACGAGTTTCTATAGAAGCCATGTTTCTAAACATTTTAAACTAATTCGGCGTTTGCGTCTAATTTAGAATATTCGAGTAAATAAAATAGTTTAGTTAGTTTTTTTTTGGGACAGAAATGACGGCAATTCAAATGCAATAAGATGAGCATGAAATGACGCACTAAAGAAGTGCTAAACATGTTTAAAAGATGACATAATAATGCATACAGACATAAAGTATTGTTTGATAATTCTGTGTGGGATTCTGTGTGTATGTGCGTGCGTGTACCTGTATGTGTGTGTGTGTCTTTTTCTTGTTGTATTTAAAATTTTAAATCCTCTTATTTTCATATAATACTTTCTGAATGCACTACAAAGCTGAATAACTGTGATTATGTATACATTTAAATGTATGTATGGATGTCTGCGTGTGTGTGGGTGTACTTGTGTCTGATTGTATTATAGTTTAGAGAGCCATGCGTACACATAAGAAAAAACGAATACGAGTACGAGTACGAGTAACACACAAATGGGAATTGTGGGAGCGATGAACGTCAACAAGTATTCTGCATACTAAATTTTTTAGTGGGCATTGTGTATGTGTGCGCGTGTGTGTGTATGTGTGTTTGTGTGAGTGCGACTGTTGCAAATGTATTTTTTTTTTGTGCGAATTAAGAAAAAAAAAGCCTACACCGCTAACATTGATTGGATATATTTAATATTAACCTGCGTGCGATTGCTCATCCTCACCGCCAGTCGTATAGCGACGACCATGTACACTTTTGTCTCTGAAAAATGGCAAATAAAATGATATTGCTTATTAATGTTTGAAGGGAAGACGCAAATGCGTTTTGAGCGTACCTGAAACCGGCTTGATTGGCATAGACAAGCTTGCTGGAACCATCCAATGAAACTTCCTCGACTGAATGATGATTCGGTGCTGTCGCTGCGCCCCCATAACCCTTGGCGATCGGTTTCTTTGAGTAGGGCGGATCGTATTTCAACGTTGTTGTCTTACGTCTGTGGATCGATTGTTGTTGTTGTGGTTGTGGTTCGTAACAGACCAGATCAGTTTGGTTTTATACAGTTTGGATCGGTTTGAATCAGATCGTACGAGATCAGACCGGTTGTGCGGTTGTCCAACGGTTGCGTACGTGTCGTGTCGTTTGGTTTGGGGTTGGTTACGGTTTTGGTATTTTATAGTTTATTTTCATTTTATAGTTTAATGCATAATTTGTTTATAAGGTTATAAATTTTTGTTGTTATATTTTTTATAAAGTTTTTTTTTTTTTTTGGTTTTGGTTTGTATTGTTTTTATTTCATTTTATATTTTTTTGTGGTTTTCATTATGTATACATACATATTGATATATTTGTATATATATGTATTAACATTTTTTGTTTTTTTTTTATGTGGTTGGTGGCATATTTATATATATATAAATATATATATATAGTTTTAAATCATGTTGGGATTGTTCGATTGATTGATGTTGAACAATGTTGATTTCGAATTTGTTGTTGATTGTTGATTGAGATATTCGATTGATTGATTGATTTGATTTTGGTTGGTTTTGGGAAACGAAAGTTTAGTATGAAAAATTGTCAATTAATAAAATTTTTCTAAGTCATACAAATTTAAGATTTTGTTTTTTGTTAAGTTTTGTAAAATTAAAGAAAAACAAAAAACAAAAAGAAAATATTTGTTTTTGTGTGGACACGAATACGAATAGTTTGAGTTAGCAATAAAAAAACATTAGTAGTATTTAGAAGAAGAAGAATAAGAGGTGCTTTTGTTCAAATTCACATAAATCCAAAATAAATAAATTTACAAAGAATTATGTATAAAAACGAACTGAAAAGATGCGCAATTTTTGTTAACCAAAAAAAAAAAATAAATAAATAAATAAAAAAGCAAATAATAAAAATTTACAATTTTTGAAAATATTGCCAAAGTTTTATTTTGATTTTTTGTTAATTAGAATTTGTTTTTCAAGCAGAATATGAAAATAATTTATGCATACAGAAATAACACTAATTAGTTGTTGTTGTTTTTTTTTTTACAAGACATAAAAACGAGTTTTAACCGTCCGAACGCATTCTTAATGTTCATCGACAACAAATTTCCATTTGAAAAAAAATAATCTTTTTTGTGTTAAAAATTTTAAAAACCTCAAAACTAATAGTTAAAAGTCTGAAGCACAATTACAGCTGTTTTTTACAGTTTTTAAAAAAAAAGGTTGGTAGGATGGCGATATCTCCGAATATATAAAGTTTATACATTTTCTTAGATTATAATTATAAAATCGTTTTTATTGTAATGATTATTCCTTAATGAAAAATTCGATGTTTTTTTTTTTGTGTTATTTTTATCAAATGTTATCACAGTCGTTTTCAGTAATATTTTGGCTTAAGCCTTTGGAAGAAATCTAGAAGCGTTTTAGTTACGTCTAACAGTCTTTGAAAGATTGTTTTTTTTTTGTAAGATTTTGAATCAGTCTTATAGATAATATTGTGTTGATGGATTTTAAAAGTAAGCTTGCTTTATGAGAAATTCAAAAATGGGCGCAGCCCAAAAAAAAAATTCATATAACAAAGTTCTTCCAATTAGAATATTTGGAACAATGCCGAAAAGTACTTTCTTACCGGTTTTATTTTATTTGTTGTTTTCGTTTAAAAAAATAAATAATTGGAAAGTTAAGATATCGCATGAATACAATCGGTTTAGTTTGATTGAAATTGTGCGCGTTTTCAAAAATGGCAATAAATATATAAAAATGCGTTCGCATAGTTTGCATCAAAAGGAAACCAGAAAAAAAATGTACAATTTAGAAATTGATAAAAACAATTTTTACAACGACCAAAAACATCAAAAGAAATGTAAGTATTTTTGTTTTTATTTTTTTTTGGTTTTGGTTTTGTTTTGTTTGAATTTTGGGATGCAAAAGAGGGGGGAGTAACGTAATTTTTTTCTCGCTTGTTTAATTTGTATTTTCGTTTTCGTTTTTGTTGTTCATTTGAATTTTGTGTTTGTCATTTTGCTTCTTTTTTGTTGGTTATGTTTTTGTTTGGTGCCTTTTTTTTGTTTTTGTTTTTGCCAAATTATGATATGTGAGTTGATGAAGGGCGGAGAGAGACGCGGAGAGCCTATTTTATGGCGTATGTGTGTCAGTGTGTGTGTATGAGTGTGTGTGTGTGTGGGTGTGTGGGTGTGTGTGTGTGTCTGCAACAACGCCAAATTCGATACGCTTCGATTTTGCTATTGTCGCATTTGTGACAAATTTCTTGTTGTATTTCTTATTGTTGTTCTTGTACACCTTTTGAATTCAAAATGAATATTTATGTGTGTGTGGGTGTGTGTGTGTGTTTATGTGTGAGCGCGATTGCATATGCACATACGATAATAAACACACACACATGCGCAATTTACAAAATGCCCATGTGTGAGTGTAATCACCGTAATATGTTAGTAAATAAATGAAATGCATTCGACTTGATTCATTTGAATTATTTGCTCTGTAGAAAGCACCACCATAGCGCAAATTTGCTCAACTAGTTTCAAAGCTAATTCGGTTGTTCAAGTTTGTTCGCTTATGCAGATATATATGTATATATATATTATATATTAATTTGTTTTTTTTTTTTTCAAGGGTCAAAGGGCTTTTAACTTTACTTAGGGAGTTCTTTGGGCATATACATATGTATGTATCGTATATACATATATGTATATAAATTAAATATATATTTATTTATATTTGTGTGTCTTCGCTTTGTGTCTGACTACGGATTTTCTTTCTTAACTTCATTTGTTTTCAGTTTTCAATGAAATGAAATTGCATGAAAAGAGGTTCGGCTACGGATACGACTTGATTTGGTCCAATAAAGACAAAAAAAAAACACAAAAAACACAAAAAAAAATGTTTGATTGTGTTTGAATTGGTTTGATTAGGTTCGATTTGGTTCGATTTGGTTTGGTTTGGTTCGATGTCAGTGTGCGTGCTTGCTTGCTTGCGTGCGTGCGTTCATGAATGTGTTTGAGTGTGTGGGTGTGTTTGGTATGATAATGAAATGTATAAACTAACTAAGTCTAATACACACGGAGAGCAAGAGAGCGATAGAGAGAGAGAGATAGATAGATAGAGAGAGAACGAGAGTAGTGGAGTAAGTGTTTTAAAACTACTTTAACTATTTGTTAGTTTTTTTTTTTTTTTTTTGGGGAGGGGAGGTTCGGAATTTTGAGAGTGCATTGGGATTTGACAAAGTGCAAAAGATTCGCCATTTAGATTTGAATTTCAAAATTTATACAAAATAAAAAAAAAAAAAACATGAAAATCAAATTCAAATCAAAAACCAAAAACAAGTTGAAAGGCAAAATCAAAAAAAAAAAAAATTAAAACAAAAATAAAAATAAGAGAGAAGAAGAAGTATCTTTTTCGTTTTGATTTTGTTTCTTTCTTCTTTTGAAAAAAAATTACAGTTAAATAAATGTTATAGAAAAACAAAATATACAAATTACAGAGAATCATATATATATTTATATATGTACACATCATATATGTTTATATAACTACAAGTTTGGATTTTGGTTTTGTTTGTTGGTTTGGCATTTGGAATTTGGGATTCGGGATTTGCATTGCGTGCTTGTGGGCGCAGGGGGGCTTTGTTCGGGTTGGAAAGCGGGACTGGTTTGGCGTGTCTATTTGAATTTTAAATTTCTGGTGACTTGGTTTTTTAGGATGATAAATAGATAGATCGATAAATAGATCGATTTGGGATTTAAGGTGGGGTTTTTTTTTTTTTTTGAGGGTTTATTTGTTTTTGTGGTTTTGTGATTTTTGGAATTTGTTAATGTTGTGGTTGTTTGTTTGTTTGATGTTTTTTGATGACTTCTTTGATTGATTACTGCTTTTCAACTAACCTCAGACACAGGGAGAAGTTTCTATGTACTACAACTGACCTGTAGCACAATGCCATAAAGGTGAATGTTATAAAAACGAACCCTACAACTGACATTAGAACACCGACTAGGAACACTGTATTTGAGCCATGGTAGTTCTCTATACGAGCGTCAATTATATATACATGTGCATGTGTGTGTGTGTGTGTGTGAATGTGTTTGTTTGTTCATAAAGTTTTCATATACAATAATGCATAAAAATATATATTTACAGATGAATTGGGTTACATAAATTTTGTGTAACAATAAAAAATTTTTTTACACCATTTTTTATTTTTTTTTGTCATTAAAATTAATTTTATAATTTGTATCATCATCATCATAATCATCATTATTATTATTATAATTATTATAATTATTTAAGACCATTTAATATTTGTTGTTGTTTTTGTAGATACGGTTTACAAGTAACGTGTTGTTGTCGTTGTAATTGTAGTTATTGTTGTTGTTGTTGGTCGAGTACGTTTGAGGCGCGTGCGAGCGAGCGAGCGTGCGTGCGAGCGAGATAGAGAGAAGGCATTTTGAAAAAAATTATATTTAATACGAGTTTGAAGCTTCTTTTTTGTTGTTGTTCGTATTTCTTTAAGTTACTTAAAGTACGTGATTCGTAGATTGATTGATTAACTGACTGACTGATTGATTGATTGATTGACTGATTGCTTGTTTTGTTGCTGTTGCTTTGACTTATTTAACTAATTTTTGCGAACGGCGCCATGACAATGGTAATCGTTGAACACGCCTGCGTGCGTGCTTGCTTGCGTGCGTGCGTGAGTGAATATCTGCCTGTCTGCCCGCCAGCGTGCTTGCTTAAAATGCGTGTGTGCGTGCGTGAGTATGTGTGCCAAAGTGTAATACGCACACACATACAAGTAAAAGAGAAGTTTTTAACTTATATTTGTTTTTGTTTTTATTTTTTTTATTATTTCTTTAAAATTTTTGTACCGTTATTTAGTTGCTCTTTTATTTTGTTGTTGTTGCTGTTGTTGGTCTAACGTTGAGTTGTTCATTTTGTTGTTGTTATTGTTGTCGTTTTTGTTCTTGTTGTTGTTGTCGTCATTAGCGATTAAGTTTATTTTTAAAACTGTTATTGTTGATGTTGTTGTTATTGTTGTTGTTGTTGCTGGATCATGTCTGATTTAATGCTTTGTGAGTGCGTGTGCAGCTAAATACAACAAAATGGTGAACATATTTGTGTATCTGTGTATGTGTGTTCTGAGTGTGTATGTGTGTCTGTTAGTTTATTACAACATTATTATAATTATTACGGAATTTGTGCACAAAACGACCAAGAAATAAAAAAAAAAAAAAAAAAAACAAAAAAATTTGGGACAAAATTTGAGGTTTGTTTTTGTATATTTCATATCTATTTTTATTTTTTAAAGCTTTTCAAAAAGGGTTGAAAGACGTTTTTGTTCAGCACAAAAAATGAAAAAAAAAAAAAAATGCAAAGAAGGCAACTTTGCACAGTTAACATTTGAAAGATACTTGATTTGTCAAACGACGAAAAATATGTTGAAACAAACTCAAATAAAAAATGCGTACTGCAAATGACATTTCCTGTTCACTAAACAGAAAATAAGTGAAACGAAACTTCGGTTTATTTTAGCAAAAAATCAAAAAAATATATATACAAAAAAAAAAAAAAAACAGAAAATAAATGAAGGATGAATGAGTTGAAAAAAAAAAAAAAAATCAAAAGAGCAAAAACAAATACGATTATGTAATTTACGTAAATGTTTACATTATTGTTATGTACATTTGGTTACACATTTAGATTGAGTTGCACAAAATTACACACACATACACACATCGATTATTATCATTATTACAATACATATACATATTATTATGATTAAGCCAATAACGCTAAAGGGAACATCGAAAGTATTTTGTATGATTTGTATGATGGAAAAACTCACAAAAAAAAAAGAAGAAAAATGAGAAGGACGTGGAAAAAAAATAAAAGAAAAATACGAAAAGCGAAACATGTAAAAAACAAAAACAACAACAAAAAGGGATGAATGAATGAATGAAAGGAGCGTAAAGAAAAGTAAAGTAATGAGCAAAGTCACTTCAGTTTGCTGGATTAACATAGACAAATAGACAAACAAATAGACAAACACACACACACACACATACACTGATGCGCTTTGCCTGTATGCTTGCATGTGTGCGTGCGTGCGTGTGTGTGTGTTTGTGTAGGAGTGAGCAATGAAAGACATGAAGTTGTTCTCTGCTTTTTTGTCTTTTACATGTTATATGTTAAATACAAGCACACATACACAAAAGTACTTAATACATATGTACATACCTACATACATAGACATATATATATACACAAACATACAGCCATACATAGATACACATACACAGCGGCAGCAGCATAATATTATTATACATAAACATACATACATAGATACATATTAATATTTGGCATATAATTTCTTGTAATTATAAATTTTCTTATATATTTTTTTTTTGTACTTAAGGACAGAAAACCAAGCAAAGTTTCTTTTTTTTTATGTTTAAATTTAATCTTTTTTTCTTTTTCTTTTTTTTTTTGTGTACAATTTCTGTCATAAATTCAATGTGAAAGTTTGAACAAAAGCAGTGAAAAAAAAAATTATAATACGCACCGTTTGAGAACAGAAATTTTTTTTTTTTGGTAAATTTTTATGTAAAAAGTGTAAAACAAACATAACGCAAATTACAAAAAAAAAAAAAAGCCAACAAATGAAAAACAAAAAACCAAAAAAAAAGTTTACGTTAATTCACACAAATAGAAAGAGATAGCAAGGCGTGTGTGTGCAAGCGAGAGTTGTTTTGTACTATTTTGTTGCTGTGGCTGTTGTTGGTGTTTTGCACGCCCAAGGATTGCATTTATTAGCCAAAACTATTTGCACACACACAGACATACACACAATAACACAACTCGAATGCACAAAAAGGCTTCGGGCGCAAAGGCAACGCGCACAAAACGGAAGAGAACAGAACGGAAAATTTGCGCTTTTGTTTATTGTTTTTAATATCAAATAAGAAAAAAAAAAAAAAAACAGACAAAAAATAAAAAAGAAGATTATTAATTTTTGTTTTGACATAATTGTTAGCCAAAACATTCATTCAAGTTGGCCATGTGCGCTGTGCGTGTCTTTGGCCAAGAACGGCAATGCATTTACAATTCACCAATTGGCCAACAACAAAGCTTTAACAAATGCTTACACTCGCAATTGTTTCTTATTGTTGTTGTTGTTGTTATACTTTTCACGCAGTGAAATTCGTTCCGAAGTCTGTAACACATCGGTAGCGGCATGATCGGACCACTGGAACGGGTAGCCCCCATACGAAAAGAAGAAGAAAAAGGAACGATATTAAAATCGACCCTTAGAAAGGGTGTTTTCCATAGAGGGATCTTGAAAATTTAAAAAACGATGTATGGAAAACTTGAAACTGACTTGAAACTTTACACTTATGTTCTTAGTGAGGCATCGGAAATAAATTCGAAAAAAATGGGTGTGGCATTGCTCTCCTGTAGCCAAAATGAAGAGTTTTCATAAGCTCAAGATTAAGATAAAGAGAAATAAGTGGCTAACTGCCAAAATGGGCGTGGCACTAGCAAGAGGGCGTGAAGAGTGTTCCATCTCCGACAAGGCCGAAGAAAGGTTTTTCGTTTCATTTGATTTGTTTTTTACAAATTTTGTTCTTAGCTCATTTATTTGTGTGTTTGTATATGATTTTTTTTTTTTTTTGTGATTTGATTTGTTTATTTGTTTGTTGTTATTTTTGAGACTTGCTTGGTACTCTACCTGTAGCAAACGGCCAGTGTCGCAAAACTAATGAAGACACACTTGACGATAACGGTTAAAATGATGACCATGGTTAATGTGCTGATCCTATTTTGGTCAGAGGTGCCTGCAATGGGTTTTTTTGTTTTCGTATTAGCAATTTTGTTTTTTTTTTTTGTTTTTTTTTTACGAATTTCATGTATTACCAATACACATACATACAACTATATAACTTAAACTAATACATACACACAAAAATCGCTTTCGCTTTCTTTTTTTTTTGCTTTATTATTTATTGTCTTTGAATAGTTAAATTTGCCTCAAATTGGTTTAAATATTCATTTATTGGGAGACTTAATTATTTTGTTAGTTAATTGATTGTTTATTGATTGATTGATTCATTCATTGTTTAGTTGGTTCGACTGTTAATTGCTTGAATTTAACGTTATAAAAACAAAAACAAAAAATATAAATCAAAACAATACAAATGGAAAATATAGTGAAGTTTGTCGTTGTTTTTGTTGCTGTTGTTGTTGTTGGTGTGTTGTTATTGTTATATGTTCCAAAAAAAAAACAAAAAAAACAGTTCAGTTTAGTTTGAAGTTCAGTTGACTTGAGCTGAGCCGAGCTGAGTTAAGTTGAGTTGAGTTTGACTTTCAAAATCACGACGGATTACCATTGTCATACGGTTTACGTTCTTGCGTTCATAGTTGGAACAATTTGAAACGTAATATTTTCAAAATGATTATTATTATTATTATTGTTATAATTAATAATTAATATGATATTATTTGACATTTGCCTAACACTGAACTGATGATTTGTTAACGTTACTAAGCCGCCTGTTGGCCACTGACTCTGACACTGACACTGTCACTGATTGACTCTGGCTGTCTGGCTGTCTGCCTGTCTGGCTGTGTGTGTGTGCGCGTGTCTGTGCTTACCATATGGCGTCTCTTTCTTCTCCATTTTGATTGTATTCTCTGGCGTTGGTAGTGCTTCCGTTGGCAGTGGTGTGGTCAACAGGACGACGGTGCTGCAGTCAATGCCGCCCCAGCCCATATCGCAGAAACAGCGGTTTGTATTTGTGCATACCTGTAAGCATGCATAAAACATAAAGCGATGCCAAAACATCGCAGATACAAAAACAAAAGAGCGAGTGAGCAGGAGCAAGAGAGTTAAGGATAAAGGTTATAGGAGAAAGAGAGAAAGACATGGGACAATTCAAGAGGTAAGAGGAGCCAGGATAGAGTGAGAGATATATGTATGGTAGATGGATGACCCGGGGTAAATATTGTTAGGGAATTGTGCCCCAAAATAAATATGAGATTAGATTATTCAATTGTTTTGTTGGCAACAATTATATGTTACATACGCCGCGCTCCGAGCATTCTTGGCCCTGATTGTTGGTCGGACATTTGGTTTGATCAACATGTGGATGGATGCTGACGCAGGTCTGATTCAAGCAAATGAGATTATCGCCACAGGGCGTGCCATCTTTGACGAGTCCATGTTCGGGATATTCATTTGAGCCAACCTGACCGCTCGTCGCTCTGTAAGCCGGTGTAAGCCGGTGTAAGCCAAGGTTGAGTAAGCCAACGGAAATGGGGAAAACAAGCCACAAACACTTACTTGCATTCGTACTCCTGTCCCTTGATTGAGATAATCGTGCGTGAGTAAAGCTGATCGATGCCATCATTGATCGGCTGACGTTCGCCCTCCTTGCATTGCAGCGTGCCGCATTGAACATTTCTGCAATAAAATTGGGATTTGTTAAAATAAAATATGTGTAAGAGACTACTTTGTTGTTGTTGTTGTTGGAAACGCTGTTACGCACTCTGGTTCGCATTTGATGTAATGATCGTTTGAGTCACGTCCGCAATGACCATTGATGGAGCCCTTGGAGTTAAACTGCTCGTAACACTGGCGATCGGCCGCTGAGCCGCCATAGCCCCAAATGCCCTCACATTGCAGACTCAAGGTCGGACAATCGCCCTGAAAGCAATAGCCTAAGGCCCAAACGAGAGTGAATAATGTTAGAAAGCAAGCGATGTGTGGGTGGTTGGTTGGTCGATGGTCGGAAGCATACCCGAGACGCCCAATTTGCTGTGACCGCACGGCGAGCCGTTCTTCTTGTAGACATCCATGGGACACTGGCCATTCTCGCCGTCGCAATATTCGGGCAAATCGCACTCATTGTGCGAGTCGCGGCAGATGAAGTCTTTTGGGCGGAGCTGAAAGAGTGTAGCGAACGAGTGAGTGAGTGAGTGAGTGAGTGGAAGAGAGAGAGAGTGAGGTGAGTTGAGGTGATAGAGACTGACCCGACACTGATCACAACAAGCGCCGCTTGCGCATTGTGCCTCGGATTTGAGCTTGCAGGTGATGGCATCACAGCAATTATCGTTCGCGCACTCCTCGAATGTGCCGCAATCGCACTCCTCGTCCTCTTCGACAATCTTGTTGCCACAATTGCGACGCATCTCAATCTGTAATGATGATAATAAATGATGTTTACTTAACTGACGCTTTGCAAGACAACAACGCTGCGCACGCACCTCATTCGGCTTGTTGAGCAGACAGAGACCATGACCGGTGCGCAGTGCATCGATGTAATCCTTTTTGCTGCACTCGGAGAACTTATAGGGCTGTACATTCTCCTGGCCGACAATCGATTGCGCCATAATGCAACCATGCCAATCCCGGCAAAAGCATTCCTCGCCTTTGGCCAAAAAACAATGCAAAGCTTATTAGCAATCAGCCGCAGTAGAAGAAGCAGAAGAAGTCGTCTATCGTATGTATACTTACGTCCATCATCGTGACCCATGCCAATGTTATGGCCAATCATGTGCGCCATTGTGCCCGCCAGCAGATGAGGCTCATAGACGTTCACGTCGACGCTGATGCCGACGGCACGTGGCGTACAGACAGTCTCGGGCACAGCCATGCCGGCCTCGCCGCCCGCAAATGTTTCGCCACTGGAACGCGCAAATCAAATGACCAGCACAGAAGACGTGTGTGTGTGTGTGTGTGTGCGAGAGTGAGTGAGAGCGTGATTGATTACGCATTGTTAGATTATGCAAGGCTATTGTTGTTATTGCTGTTGTTGTTGTGACTTACGTTAATAATTGCGTTGTGTCGCGTTCGATTTGAAAGAGATTACGTGAAGTATAATCATTGAAGTTCGATATCGCTTTGCTTATATCCTTGCTGCCATCGATGACCGCCTGATTCTTGCCCCATGTCTCAATGTAAACAACCGAGACGCGCGTGTTCAACGTGCGAAAATACTGCAAAGTGTAATTGATATTGAATTTTTGACGCAATTGTGTCATTTGTGTGCGAGTCATTCATCAATTGAACTTACCAAATCCGCAATGTTTGCCACCTGTATGGCATCGTGTATGACCTCCGCCCGCGTACTGCCGTTGCGCTTCTCGAACATGGCCTTGTCGACAATAATCGCGGTCTCAATGTACTTGGTGGCCTCGCGAACATCACGCTTATAGCGACCGGCGCCATTCGGATGCACCTCATCGACGTCCACAACGCCGGCGGACAGATGCTTTGTGCGACGCGACAAACGCCACGAATCCAAGTTGCCCGAGTTGGCACAGCCTTTGTTCGCCTTCGTTCGCGCCTCGAATATCACATGTGGATGTTTCTGTGGCATATTTTGATTGAGATTGATTTGATTGTTCGTTAGTAAATCAAATATGTATGCAAATCATAAGCAAATCAAATTGTTATCACAATTTAAACAAGCAAAATGCCCAAAGGATATCGAAGTACACACAAAAACAAATACACGTAGAAACAATTGATGAAGAAGAAGACTTCATAGCAGCGCAATAATTCAAATATGTTTTTTGGAATTTACAAAGCATTGCAATAATATTGTTTACAAAATAATTCTACAATTCCTTTTTATAAACACACACACACGCACACAAACAAATAACCATATAAACAAACAAGTTGAACAATACATTTTAGTTTATAAATAAAATTGTAGAAATTTCTTGCGCACAAGTAAAGTATTATTGGCTGTGTGTGAGTGTGTGTGTGTGTGTGCGTACACAAAAACAATTTCAATAAAACTTGGCTACTTATATCTGAACACTTTATAATAAGAGAAAAATGATGAAGCTAACTAAGAAGAAGAAGCAGAAGAAGCTGTAGTTGAAGCAGAAAACAGTAACTCAATTCGAATAGAAACAACAACACCAACAACAACAACAAGTTCAAATGGAGTCAAGTTAAAAGTCATATTGAGATTTCAATTAAAAGTGAAAAACCGAACAGAAATTGGCAATTGCAGAAACGCCTTAATATGCCCATTAAATCGTGGGCTGACTGACTGACTGGCCTGGCTGGCTGGCTGGCCCGGTCGATGGTCGGCCGCGGCGGCGGGGGGTGGTGGTTGGCAAAGCACATTAAAACGGTTGAAAAACAAAAACAACAACAAAAACGTGTTGCCAAAAATGTTCGTTAGTCGTTTTGGGGTTCATCGTTTTGTATTTTGCCGGTCGCATAAAAGTATGCAACATAAAATAATGCTCGTAAAATAAGCCGCACAGACGGAATGAACAACAACAACGACACAGCGCATTGTGTGTTGGCATCAGGTCGGTCGGGTGAGGTGAGTGGTGAGGAGTGAGGGGTGGCGAAGGGTGAGCAGTCAATGGCAGGGCAGGCAATATTCCGATTAAAGTGCCTCATTAATTTTCTCGATTACATAATTTGCTCACTTCTCTTTTTTAGCGTTTATTTTTTTTTTATTTTAAATATAATATTTTGTTGTTGTTTTTTTTTTTTTTTTGTGTGCTTGTTTTGCAGGCTATAATGTTTTTGTTGTTTTTTTTCTTTAAAATTTTTAGCCAATTAGAAATTTTAATTGGTGCCAATTTGCTTGCTTTGTTTTTATTTCGGGTTTCTGTTGTTGTTGTTGTTTTAACGATTATTATTATTTTTAGTTGTTGTTGTTGCTGTTGCTGTTGTTTTTAGTTTTGCACTCAACATGTTCTTATCTCAATGTTTTGGACTGTTGTTGTTGTTATTTTTATTCACTTTTTTTTGGATATTTTCTTCATATTTTGCGCAAACTTATTTGATTTTATACTTAATGCTGAGCAAAAAAAAAAAGAAAACAAGGACAACTATAATGCAGAAAAGAAGGGAAATGAAAACAACAGCAACAACAACAATTTCAAGTAGCAACAACAGCAATGAAATTCAATTCAAACCAATTGAGTTCAATCCTAAACCCAATCAGGCAAACAGAGAAACAGACAGAGAGGCAGTGTGACAGTGTGACAGTGAGGGGCGGCGAAGCGGGCGGGCGGGGTGTCGGGGAGGCAGGTAAACGTCAAGTATAGAGATTTTTCGTTGAATGTTAACGAAAGTGAGAAAGAAGTGCGGCGGGCACACTTAACAACAACAAAAACAACAACAAAACGCGCAACAATAAAAACCAAATCTGCTGAATTTGTCCTCCACCGCCATCTCTCTCTCTCTCTCTCTCTCTCTCTCTTTCCCTCACTCTGCTCGATAGCAATTGTTGCCTTTGATTTCTCTGTTTTTCTCTTCGCTTCTCTTCTGCTCATTGCTTGCCGCGCCCAATATGCTCCTTTTGCTTCACCTTCACCTTCGCTTTTACCTTCCACTTCTTCTTTTTCTTATGCTTGTTGTTGTTCGCCCTCAGTTTTTCGACTGCCGTCTCGCCAACAATGATGACTTGTCGATTGGACGGAAATTACTACAAAAGTTACCAAATATACAATAAAAATTTTGGCGGCACCAATGCAGCAAAGCGCCAGGATATGATGGCAATTGCTGGGTACACCGGACAGTGGACAACGGACAGACAACAACACGCTAAGGTCCAGGCAGCCGATAAACAAGTGAACATGATTAGCCATAATACAAATACGGCAATGGGAGTGAAAGAAGCGACACAAGGAAAGGACATGGACAAGCTGAGTGTGCTAAAGTTAAACGATAAAAAAAACATGGGCGTGGCACACAGACACACATACAATCACACACTCAGATACACAATTTATTTAATTTTTATTATAAAGAAGACTCACCGATAGATCACCGCCATAGAATGGATGTATGACGAACGTTTCATTGCCAATATGAATGACGCCGCTGACGCCGTTGCATGTGTGGAAGGCAGCGCTGGCGCCCGGATAGTCCTTGACCGTGCCGTGATAGTAACAGTGCTCGATATCCTTATATACAAACCAATAGCGCATTGTAAGAGTGAAAAAGAAAGAAAGAGAGTGGTAGAGAGAGATGGTTAGTTAATGAATAAAGTTGATATAAATTTCGTATTTAGCATTTTATATAATTAACAACAATTATAAGCTTAACAACAACAATAACAACAATAATATAACAATTCAATCAACGTCGGTGGCATTAATCAAGTAATTTAGCTGACGCACAAAAATCGCCTAAGGCAATGCGAAATGCTTCCATCGCTTCTCCCTTTCCGCCCTTCGCTCTTGACCGTACAACAAATTACAGCAAAGCCAACCGACAGCAGTAGCAGCAACAACAACAACAAAAACACCAACTGTATTGACTCACAGTGATCCATGTCATTGCGTTGCGTTGCGTGCCGTTCCTTTTCATTTCATTTCGTTCCGATTTACCTCACTTCACTTCACCTCACCGCACCGCACGGTACCTCATCATGGCGCTGAGCATCATGTTTCGCATTTTGCGCGCATAATGAAATATTTGCGCAAATTAAATTTCCGTCGTTTAATTGTCGCTTTGATTTTTAGATGCACGAATAATACTTTTAATTCATTCCAATTTGATTAAATTCAATGCCTCTTCAAAAGTGACACAAAGCAAAATCCATCAGCAAGTTAAAGTGCGTGGGCGAGAGTGAGATAAATATAGCGCATGGCTTGTTTGGTTTGTCGCACAAGAGCAGGGACGGCGGCAGGGAACGAGCGACCAAGCGACCGAGCAACAACAAAGACAAGCCAAGCACAGCACAGCATAAACTGTTGCAAAAGAGAGAAAGAGAGAGAGATAGAGTCCCCATCAAAACGGGACTCAAACGGTAAATAACAACAAAGCGCGAAGCTTTAAAATTTAAGCAATCTAAATGTTTCTTACGGTGGCGCAGGTGGGCAAACTACGTTGGCATTTCTTGTGTACGACTGGCATAAGTGCTCGCGTGTGTGTGTGTGTGTGTGTGTGTGTGTGTACTACCACGCACATGTAAATACATTTTAAGGCTTTCAAGTCAAAGTCTTCAAGTCACGCACAGTTGCGCTCAGCTTAATAAGGCTTTCGGCTTACCACACTTACACACACACGCACAAATGTAACTAAACACAAATACGTATGCGCACACACACGCCTAAGCTCTGCCCCACAAGCGCACATAAAACGTTTCAGATTGTTCTGTGTTTGCACGTTCGTTCGCTTTGCTCCTTTGCTCCTCTCAGCAAAAACCGCCAAAATAGTTGCACGCTGAGCGCACCCATTAGGCTTCAGGTACGGCTTTGGCTCTCCCTTTCTCTCAGCCTCTGCTTTTACCACCATTGCTGTCGCTTTTGAAAACCGAGCCGCGCGCTCCAAATAAATCACAATTTTAAGCCAGGCAGGAACGAAGAACGAAAAATTAAAAAAAAAGAAAACAACAACAATTCATTTCGGTCATGCTGAAGATTCATTTCAATACATGACGGCAGCGTTTATTCCTTATAATTAACAAAAGCGGTTTTCAGTACATGGACCTAGAGATCTTGAGATGTTGACAGATGTTGACAGATGGACGGACAGACGAATGAACGAGAAAAAAAACACAACTTGAGGCTTTTTGAGATATTCGATTGAGCTTCTTTGGCAAAGTTTTATGCTAAATGACAAATTTCATGACAAATAATAAGAGTAAAAAGTAAAATTACATGCATGCATGGACTTTTTGTTCAAAAAAAAAAAAAAGAAGAAAAAAAAAAACCACACATATACATATATAAATCACGCATACGCCAAGTGTGGCAAACTTTTGCTTAACTTTGATTGAAAAGTCAGACAGTTTGTATGTTGATTGCATGCGACGTTAACATCATTGTTGTTGTTGTGGTTATAGTTGTTGTTGTTGTTGTTGGTATTACAATATTGTATACTTACATGTCTGTTGCCATCCACAAGATAACCGCCGACATGATAATGCTTTTGTTGTATATTCGGTGACAGAAGTTGACTGCAAAAGTTGTGCAACATTACAAGTTGCAAATGTGACAGCGCAATGTGAGAAAATTGAAATGAAATTGAAATTGAAATAATAATAATAATAAATGTAAAGAGCAGCAGCAAGAAGAATCAGCAAATGTGAAAATGTCTTCTTAATTGATGTGGCAAAAAAAAACCAAAAAAAAAAAAACTCTATAAATTATTTTTCATACAAAATGGCAGACAAATGAAGCAAATCTGCAACTGTGGCACGTCTGCGGTCCATGGGTTGCAGCTGCACGATTATGCAACTCAATTGAGAAGCAGACAGACAGACAGACAGATAGTTAGTCGGACGAACGGATGGACGTTTCACTTACGAGTTCAGTTCCAAATCAAGGCGAAATTTATGATTGAACGCTTTGATGAGCAGCGATGTGCGATGAAAGTGTTTCTGCAATGAAAAGCATAAAAAAACGTTAGTAAACAGAACATTATTGCAAATTAAAAGTACAGAAAATATGTACTATATTAAAGTAAAATGTTGCATACTTCGCAGCGCGCAGTACACAAAGTTTATTTCTGCAAATGCTTCGACATTTTTCGCTATTTAATGCCAAACCCATACATTTTAACGTTCTCTTTGCGAAACATAAAACTGTATTTTGAAAACAAATCTATTCAAATATGAAATGAACATGAAATTTGCATCCATTGAATTCTGACTTTCGTTATACTTTTCACTGCAATTCAAAAAAAAAAAAAAAAAATGTCATTTCTGCGTCATTCATTTGCTATTTAATATTTAGCTTTAAAAAAAAAAAAATGCATATTTTTCACATTCTATTTGAAATGCATATTTGTAATGCACAACAAAAACAAAAACAAAAAAAAAAATTTTTAATTTTTAACATATTTATGATTTTTCAGAATTCTCAACAGAGCTTCAACAATAATAACACTATTCCAGCGAAGTTTGTAAAAAAAACTTTTGTCTCTTCACTGAGGTAGGAAATTCCTACTAGGAATTCATGGCCGGATCCCTACGGGACAGAGTTTCGATTGCAGTGGCCTATTGTTGTTTTTGTTGTTGTGCTATGCTGCAAAAAGTTGCAAGAAAGCTGCAACAAGAACAATAGCAAAAACAAAACAACAAACAAGCTTTCAATGCTCTACTTTACTCCACTCCTTCCCCATTGCTGTGCCCCATGCCTCCGGCCATCTATCCCCTTTAAGCAAGTGCTGCTCATGTTGCTGTCACAATAAATTTGATTATTGTTTGTGTTGTTGGTTCACTTTAATATAATCTAAACAGCTTTAAACATGTCGTTTCCCAACTAAATGCTTCAAATAATAATGAGTTGGCGCATTGCAAAATGTATTATAATGTGATTTTCACAGCTTGACTGAGGCAGCGGCAGCGGCAGCGGCAGAGTCGAGTTTCTAATATTGAAATTGTATTGCAGAAGGTGTGTCGTTGATGCTTAAAGTACTTTAATAGCGTATTTCATAAATGGCGCACACGCAACAAGAAACACTGATGAGTTGTTGCTGTTGTTGCTAGCGTGCGGGCGTGGGTGCCTTGTGCGAGATACTTTGGTTTGAGATAGAAAGCAACAATGCTTGAATGTCAAATGCTCATGTTGGCCTTCGAGTTTTGCAGACTTTTTCACGAGCGAATTTTTTCTTTACTTTTCTGTTCTCCTTCTTTCTTTTCTTTTTTTTCTTTTTTGTATCTACCGCGTATTTCATTTTTATTTTCAAAGAATGTATGCTTTATTAGGCACTTTTTATTAAGATTCATTTTTATCTTCTTGTTTTTTTTTTTTTTCGCTTTTTGTCGTTTAGACTGCGAGGCTTGTCGTTGTTGTTGTCGATGGTGAAGGGCGTTGAGGACACTGCCAGTAGGATGGTAGGTAGAATGTTGATAATGATGATGATGATGTTGATGATGATGAGCACGTCAACGACGACGACGACAATGAGGACATTGCGTCCTGCATGAAATTCAAGCGAAAATTGTACTCAAAAGCAGTTATTATATAAGTGGAGTGAATTTAGGCTTCATGTCTCATGCCATGCCCCAAGCGTCCCATCTTCCATGCCATTCCATCTGCCTGACTGCCTGACTGCCTGCCTGCCATCGCATCATGACTTGGCTCGACTTGAATGCCATCGCATTTCGATTTGCTTCACTTTCGCTTGGCTTGCGTCGTACCGACCACGCCCCCGCACCCGCCCACGCCCACTCAAGCGTGTTTGCCTAAAAGCAAGTTCGCTTTTCGCTTTTTTGCCCTCCATTTTGCATTTTTTTTTTTCGTTTTCAGCTCTCATTCTTCGTTTATTTTTATTTTTTTTTTTGGCATTGTTTGTTGTTGAAGCATTTTTGGGGAGTACATTAAAGGCGCTATTTGCGACTATTCTTATTATGTATGTATCATCGGCATTGTCATGATTGTCATTATCATTATTGTCATGTTATACTTGGCAACACTGTCGCATGGCCCGTCGGTGGGTGAAGTGAAGTCGTGAAGTTAAAGACGCAAATTCATTGTTAAAATGTTTCACTTGAAGGCACTTTGAATTGAGACATCAATGAAAATTTAATTTACTTGACACTTGTACGTTGGCCGTTGAACAGTTGAACGCACGGCATCTTCAAGTCGGATGCCCGGCCGGTCGGAGGGAGAGATGGTGGACCGGTCGGTTGGGCGGTTGGGCAGCGGCAAGTGAAATGTAGGCTAAAGACATTTTGATGGCCATGTTTGTGTGCGCTAAACGTGCGACAATTTTTTTATATACTTTTTATACCCTGTACACATACTGTGTATCGGGGTATATTGTGTTTGTTTGAGCGAAATGTATGTAACGCACAGAAATATTCACTTGCGACTATATAAAGTATATATATTCTTGATCAGGATGACAAGAGAAATTGATTAAGCCATGTCCGTCCGTCTGTCCGTCCGTCCGTCCGTCCGTCCGTATTCACCAATGGTTCTCAGAAACTATAATAGCTAGAGACTTGAAATTTGGAGGGTAGAATCGTGATGCTCGGCAGCAGATCAAGTTTGAACGGTTTTGTGCCACGCCCACTCCTTCCCGCCCATCCAGCACCGCCCACTTTTTTAAAACGCTATAACTCGAACATCCAAAGAGATAGAAACATTAAAGTCGGTATGTAGACTCAGTATAAGTAGCACTACAAAACTGCATACCACAATTTTTCCCCCTCCTCTTCATTTTCCCTCCCCCAGTTGTTTTCTTAAAATGGCTGTATCTTCAAAACTATTAAAGATACGAACCTGAAATTTTGTAGACAAGCTCAGTATATACGTATCTTAAAAACTGCATACCACAAAATTCCCCTTTTTTTTATAGTTACCCCTCAATGACCTACAAACTCAAATTTTTCGTAAATTCCACATTTTTTGACCGATTTACTTGAAATTTTGAACAATATTTGATCGGGCGATGTCAAATCAAAATTTTTTTTGTAGATTTGGGGTGTTGCACCGCCTACTGTGTGTGCAGGGTATTATATTGTCGAGTATACTCGACTATAGCGTCCTTACTGGTTTTTATTTTTATTTCATCATTTTCTCGCTGGCAGCTTTTTTATTATTATTTTTTTTTTTTAGCTTCTTATTTTGCTGCTCGTTCTGGTGCCCTCATTTTTCGTGTGTGTGTGTGTGAGTGTGTGTGTGTGTATGAATGCGCATTTCACTATCATTTCTTTGTCTTTATGCTCATTTTTTTTATTGTTTTTTTTTTTTTTATTGTCACTCAGTCAGTTACAATTCATTGTCTGCTGCGTGATGCTCATTAAAAAGTATGAGTGGAAGCGAACCACATTAGAGCAAGACAGCATGCCAAATGGAGTGTGTGTGTGAGAGAGACAGAGATAGTCAGTGAGTGAGAGAGAAAGAGAGGGAGAGAGGGAGAAAGAACAAAGAAAAATGTATGCAACGCGAGTTGAGTTGCGGCAATTGTCGACGACAAGCGAATGACAGCTATGAATGGACAAAAAGATACTCGGGTAAACAATCAGTCAGTCCCTCAGTCTGTCAGTCAGTCAGTCAGCCAGACAGCCATTCAGACAGACAGAGAGACAGACAGACTGACATTCAGCAAGTAAATTCTCATTTCACATATGCCAAAATGCAAATACATTTTTTGTTGTTGTATTTTTTCTGTTTTTTTTTTTGTAGTTTTTTGCTTGTGTTGCACATGTCAATTCATTCGCTTTAATTTATGTCGTCTTTCGTTTTGTTGCCAAAGCATTTTGTGGTTTATTTATCAGTCGGCAAACAGTGCAATGCACATTTGCAGCCAACTTGGCCTCGCTTGCCATATGCGCTGTGTAAGTTTTAAATTTTTGCATTTTATGGTTTTTAATTAAATTGCGCGCAGCTTTTTATCACAGCATCAAAGCCAGCGGGGGCGCCAAGTGACACCAACTTATCGCATTTCATCTTTGGCCTTTGCAGTTTTCTCATTTGCTTAGTGTGAAGTCTGCAAAGGCAAGTGCAAGGAAAAGAAAAGAAAAAAAAAAAAACAAAATGGGAAAAGAGAAAGAAAAGACGGTGTATAGAAAACCGCACCATGAATAACTGAAGCGTTATCGCTGTCATCTTTTGCACCGCCGCAGCAGTCGCGACTTTTGTCAGTCTGTCATTTGCGTCTTGCTGCGCTTTGGCATGCTCGCCTGCGTTGGATAATTGCCGCTTAAGTGTTTTGCTCACTTCATTATTTGATTTTGTTGTACAGCAATGCAAAACGAGAAGACGTTTTCAGTGACAAAACAACAAAAAAGTAGAAGAAGAAGAAAAAGGAAAAGAAAATTAATCGTGAGCAAAAACAGTCGTTAATGGACGACATTGAAAATGCGCGCCTGAAATTATGCACTGCATTTTGTAAATTGATTCGAAGAAAAACTTATTACAATTAAGGTGTTCACTTCGTTGTGTAACGGCGTAGAAGTGTAAAAGTGTAGTGAACGATTACGAAAAAGATTTACAGATCTACTCAACCCTTGACTAAGCCTAAGAGTTGTGTAATTTTACACAAATCGTGCTATTAATAGCCCACCATAATTTGTATTTAGTATTTTTGGTTTAAGTGTGGTTAAGAAAAAATTTTGAATAGCTGATTTTTTTTACTAAAAGGTTCATATTTAATAAGATAGTTCACCCAGCTTGCTCTCGACTTTAAAGCATCATTTTCACACCAACATGCCGTTGGTGGTCTTGAAGAATTGCACAAGCGCACCGTTAATCTTCATTATGCTTACCATCAATGATTTCTCAAACAACTTTTAATTTGATTAAACATTTTTTTTTTATAAAATGTTGCCCAAAGGCATAAAACTTCTGATGAAACAAATAAATAAATACTCATCAGCGTTGCAATTTTTTTCAACTCAACTTTTTTGCAGTCTGTATGTATTTTATTTTATTTAATTTAATTCATTTATTTATTATTATTTTTCCCATTTATTTATGCAATTAATTGCTGTGCACGGTTTTTGTATTTCTTTTGATTTACACTTTTTTTGTGCAAATTGTTTGATAGTTGAAAAATAAAATCGTTTTTCAGTTACATACATACATACATACGATATATATAAATGCATGTGTAAATCGTTTAAATTTGCCAAGTTAATTAAATGCATAAATTTTTAATGACTTCAATTGAGGTCATCTCTTTGTCGTGACAAATAAACAAATAAAATATAATTTCGCTTTTTGTGTAAATATCATTTATATATTGAAAGGAAGTTTTTTTTTCGAATTTCATAAACATCAAATATCATTAACCAATTTTATATTTCTGCTGTCCGACAGACAGATAGACAGACAGACAAATGGACATGGTTATATGAACTCGCCTCTTTGTGCTGATCACGAACTTCATGACAAAGTTAAAATGCTATTGCAAAAGCATAGAAAAGAACTCAAACAGAGCAAACAGTGGCGGCCAAATTAATGAGTATAGTACTTTTTGAAGAAGCTTTAGGTGCTACACTGAACTCGGCATCATTTAACTTAGCTGAAATGAATGATGGCCCAATTGGCCAATGTTGCACTGTCGCAGCAGACCTTTGTTGCTGTTGCTGTTGTTGTTGTTGTTATAGTTTTTATTTAAATTTGAAAACGTTTGGCTTGACTTTCTGCTAGTTTCTTGCTCATCTGCTTTAGTTTTTTTTGTTGTTTTTTTTTATTTGTGTTTTTTTTATGCTTGAAGCGCATGTTCGTTCGTTCATTGAAATCTTTGCCGGACCAACGGTCAATCACATCAAAAGCATGTCCGTTGGCTGCCAACGGGGAAAGAGGCTGGCGAGAAAGCTACGAGCCGAGCCAAGAATTCATTAAATTAAAAACAAAAAGGACACAAAAAAAAAACTCAATTACCTTAATTATATTTTTGTGTAAACAGCAAAAACAGAAACGGCACAAAACGTAAAGTGCGCTTAAAGAAAAGAATAAAAGAAAACAACCAAAAAAAAAAAATAAAATAAAGCAACAATAATACAAAAAGAAAACCCAAAGCGACCCCAGAGCGTTGAATAGTTATCGACGAGCGTTGTACATACATGTGAGTGAGGGCGAGACAGTGAGTGAGAGAGAGAGAGAGAGAGAGAGAGAGAGAGATGAAGAGATAATGAAAGAAGCCCTTGACACCTACGATGTTGAGTAAAATGTTGATGGCAAAGAAAATGATGACTATGATGGTGGTGGGACTGGGAGGGCAGTGGGTAGGCCAGGGGTGATGGTTTACGAAATGTTAGTTCGGTTCCGGAAAAATGTAATGCGCTTTGCAGTGCCAACGAAATGAAATTAACAAAAAGAAGAAGGAGCCAAACCGAAAAGTAGTTGAAGAAGACGAACAGAAGCAGAGAACGAAGAGGAAGATAAACAGCATGCCAACGATACAAACGACAGAAACATCAGCAAAAGCAGTAGCAGTCAAAGAAGAAGAAGAAGAGCAGCAACAGGGAAACAAAGTTACGCAAAAAAGCCTAAAGAGGCACATGTACATGAGTGTGTGTGTGTGTGTGTGTGTGCGTGCCAAAGGCGGTTATTGTGCGTTCCAATCCACACTTACATCGACAAATCATCGATTATTTGTGTGAGTGTGCGTACATGCGTGCGTGTGTATGTGTGTGTGTGTTGCTGCCAAATATTTCGTTACGTTTTCTTTGCACTTCTTTTATACTTGTTTACTTTTTTTTTTGCTTTTGTATTTTCTGTTTTCTTTCTTTCATGCTTTCATTCTTTCTTTGTGCTTTCGTTATTGGCAAATTGCGTAAAACTCAAAGCGGAAACAGCTTCGAACAGCGGCTTGTTAGGCTTGGTCCTGTGGCTGTCACTGTGGCAGATGCTGAGGCAGCGACGGTGACGGCGACGGCGACGAAGGCTGAAGCTGAGGCAGAGCGTGGGCCTTAAAACAAGCAATGAGTTTGCGGAAAAAGCAACTTTGCTTCTTGCTGAATTTACTTGAATTGACTCGAAACGAATTGAGTTGAGTTGAGTTTAGTAAAAGATGCGTTTGCTTTTCTGCTTTCGACGTTGTCGTCGTCGTCGTCGTTGCCATTTTTAGACTTAAGATTTCTTAGAATTCCGCTTATGTGTGTGTGTGAGTGTGTTTGTTTGTGAGTGTGACTGTCTAACGGTCGACGAGCATTGTTGGTTAATGGGACTGTGGGCTGTGGGCGGCGGTTGACTGTCGTTTAGTCTTTCGTTGGTTCGCTCTTTCGTTCAACAGTGATTTTTCGGCTCGTCGCAAAATAAGCAATAACACAAACAATTCGCTTTATCAGCATTTAAAGTAAATTACCAGCCTATTGAGCGCGAATTTCTGCACCGTTTTCTTTATTTTCGTCTTCACTGTTGCTGTGTGGTTGTTGTTTGCGCCGCGAAGTATGCTACAGTGTTTGTGTCGAAGGTGTGTAGCATAGCCAAAAGCTATTACGGCGACGTTGAAGCTGCTGAAGCAGAAAAAGAAGAACCCGAAGCAGAAGCAGAAGCAGAGGAAGAAGAAGCATAAGAAGCCGAAGAAGAAGCTGTAGCTGGAACCGCGCCACTTTGCTTCTTCTTATTATTATTATTTTTATTCTTGTTGCTCTGGTTGGCGTTGTAGCTGTTATTGTTGTTGTTGTTGTTTTATGGAAATTTACACGAACGCAAACGAAATGTAAACGAAAAGCGTTTTTGTTTTGGGTATGTGTGTGTGTGTGCGTGTGTGTATTTATATACATATATATTTATATAATTATGTAAACAAATTTTGTTCGCTGTCGCAATGAATAAATGAGCGAGCAAGCGTGCAAAATGTCTCCTACTCCTGGCATTGCTGCCAACCCCAACCCCCCCAATCAAATCAACCATGCCCACTGTGCAACTTTACCGCTTAGGCACGCGCAACATTATTTTCGCTAAAACGCAAAAATAAAGAATGAAAAGCAACGAAAAACCAACAAAAATAAAATATGAAAGAAGAAGAAAAAAAAAGGAAAACAAAAACAAAAAGGGAGCAAATTCCTCGCAATAATATTGGCATAATTTGATAGCCTGTGCTTAGGCGCGCGGCCGCTTATTTCGGCACCTATTTTCGGTCGAATAGCCGGACTTGAACTTCGGTCCCGTTAACCGTGATCCTTTTGCATACGCCTAACGATGCGTCAAGTGAATTTCTTCTTCTTCTTCTTTTCATTTTCACGCTCATTCTCATTTCAATTTTTTCATTTATTTATTTTATTTATTTATTTATTTTTTTTAATCTTGTCTCTTTGTAAATTTGTACATACCTTTGTTCGGCCTCTGCTGAAGCCGCCATCATCATGCGGTCTTGGACGCTGACCCGGCTGTCAGGAGTAGTTGGTACGATGTATAGGTGCGGGTGGATGAAGACGACGTAGAAGACGGTGACGAAGACGAGAGTAGAAGAAGAGAAAAGCAAAAGTAAATATTTGTATGAAAATATTGTGTATTTAAGTGTTGTTGTTGTTGTTGTTGCTATTGTTATTGTTGGTATTATTATTAGTATTTTTGTATTTGATTTGAACTTTTAGTTTTATGTTAATTATAAATTTTTTGTCATTTTTTTTTTCCTTTGCTTTTGTTATTATTTGCAAAGCGATTGAATGCCTTAGAATACAATACAATTAATAAATGCAAAGAAAGCAAACAGAACAGAAATGATAGCAAGTCTAACGATACAACGCAGTGAACTTCATGGCATACATTCATTTCAGACTGCACCGCACTGTACAGTACTATGATGTGCTCAAAGTGAGCGCACTCTGCCAATGCTGTACAGTACACTCATAGCAGCCAAGGCGCGTGTACTCACGCTCTGGGAATGCTGTAATTTGGTGTCTTTCCCAACCGGGTACACCACAATAAGTTATGAGTGCAGTGAACATGAAATGAGTGAATGAGTTCTGCAGAAAATAAAGTTTATTCCCAACTTCTCTTTCATACTCATTTTTTCAAACGTATTCATTCACTTACTTACTGTACAGTGAATGAGTAAACTGTACACTTAAACGTTGTACTAGTGTACACTAGTTTAAAATACTGCCACAAATAAACTATTCATACACATTCACTCACAAAAGAACAACAAAACAATCAATCGATTTCAATGTAAATGATTCATTTGGCATTTTGAATGCATTCATGCAGACCGCCATTTCGAACACTTACAAATTACAATTGTGGCTTTTAGTTTGTAGTTGATGCATTCGTTGTTGTTGTTGTGGTTGTTGTAGCTCATTACTTGACATTGAGGTTATTGTCGTTGTAGTTGTCACTGACATATTTCATAGACTGAGCGAGCGAGTGAGTGTGTGAGTGAGTGAGTGAGTGAGTGTGCGAGCAAATGACAACAACAATTGTTGAATAACAAACCAAAATTGCGGTTTGGTTTACTCGAATATGCTCAACTAACGGTACAAGATGTTTCCAACAATAACAACAACCAGCACTGAGCACTAACAGAGCTGACAATCGAAGATATGTATAATCATTTCCTTGTGCACGCAATGAAGCACAAAAGTTTGATGAGCACCAATAAGTATGCAACAGTTTTGTTATTAACCGCAAATCAAAATCAAAATCAATTGTATTTGCAAATTTGTCTATCGGTCGTTTGGACTGAAACTCAACTCAAGATAACTTTGAACTGAACTGAACTGAACTGAACTGAATTGTTTCTCTTTTGAACTTTTTGGCATTGCATTACTCAACGGGAAATCAATTGCAATTTACATTTGGCATTTAGCATTTAGCATGTTGTCATTGCCTTCGAAGACCTTCAATTGTCAGCACTTGACTCGCTTCAATTGAATACATATTCGTTGCTTGATTGTTGGACAATTGTTGCTTGCTCCTTTGGTCGTTCATATTCATTGTGTTGCAATAAGCTCACTTTACAAGAATTTTTACAATTCGGAGAATTCGTCACATTGTTGTGTGCGAGTGTGTGTCTGTGTGTGTGTGGCTTTTTGTCTTGAGTAGTTTGGCAGTTTAATCATAATTAAGTTTAGCAAAGTTAACATTTTCGTTTGAAATTTTAGTTGAAATTTCATATTTCAGTTATTAAATTTTCACAATGAAATTCAATTGAAAAATGTTGGAAAAAATGTGGGAAAATCTCCTGGGTTCTTAATGAATTATTTCAGTTGAAAAGCATTGAAAATTGTTGTAGTTGTTGGCGTGGGTGTTGATGTTGATGTTGATGATGATGATGTCGCGTAATGTATGCGACTTGTATGTGGTTACTTGTTGTTGCTGTTGCTGTTGTTGTTGTTGTTGTTGGGTGAGGCACATTTAATAAAACTTTGAATTTTCAATGGCGGACAAAGGTTGTCAAACGAGTCGCCGCCATATTAAATGACTCCCGTTTGGCATATTAGCATAATGCATAATTTCTCATCATCATCATCATCATCAACAAACAAGTAATGTTGGCAGTGGCAAAACCAACAACAACAAAAGCATTAACAGAAAAAGCAAAAATACATGACTCGCAAAATCGTTGAGCGCATGAAAATATGCTTTATGCTAAAAGCCCCATAAATACTGACCAAACTAAAAAAAAAAAAAACAGAAATCGAAAAAAAAAAAAACAAAAAAAAAAAAACGAAAAAAAAAAACGAAAAAAAAATGACAGAAAAAAATAACAAGAGCAAATTGAAAGCTGAACGAGAAACTTTCACAAAACTTGAACAAAAAAATAAATATATATATAAATATATATATATGTATGTATGTGTGTATATGTACGTATTTGTATTGTGGGAAAAGCATGTTCGACTTTGACAAAAGAAGCTGAAGCAGTTTTGGTTTTTGATTTCGGTATTTTGCTTCTTCTTCTGCTGCTGCTTTTTGTTTGCTGTTTTCGGTCTTCGGTTTTATTGCGCTGTTTTTGTATTTTGATATTTATAATACATTTATATATGAATGTACGTTTGTATATGTGTGCATATGTATATATACAAATAAATTTGGCGGTAATAAAGCCATACACATACAGAAAAACACGTACACACACACACACACACACACACACACAGACACACGCACGACACAGCAGAAATGAGATGAGAGGATCGCATTACTTTAATGTGGTTCATGCGAATTGTTTTAGTTGAGTTGTGTTGTTGTTGTGATGTTGTGCTGTTGTTCTGTTATTGTTGTTGTTGTTGTTGTTGTTGAGTTGAGTTACGTCGCGTTGTTTAATGAATGCCGACATGGAGTGTGCTCAAGTGGTGCGGGCGTAAGTGGGCGGTTTTGGGCGCTATGGCAATGCTGTGACGACCGTGATGACAGAGACGACAGCAGAGATGATGATGATGATGACGATGATGATGATGATGATGAAAACAACAAGCAAAGTGAATAAAGCAAATGAGTGTGTGTGCGTGTGCGTGTATACACATATGTGTCCGCGTGCGTGAATGTGCGTGAGTGTATGCCACATAAGCAAGTTTGTGTTAAGTTGTTTGCAGTGGCTTGAAAAAAAATTGCTTTGCATACTTTTGCGCGTTCGTTCGTTGTTGCTTGGCGGCGGCGGCGACAAACGAAAAATACACAAAAAAAAAAAAAAACCAGTAAGGACGCTATCTTCAGCAAGGCTGAAGCTTATATACTCTTCACGCATTTTTTTGTGCCACGCCCATTTTTTTTGACTGAATCTATTTTCTGTTCTGCTTATTAGCCTATATACCAATTTTCATTGTTTTTGCTCATTGGGTACCGGATATATGCCAATTTTAGAGTTTGGCTATAATTGGGCGTAACCATGCCCATTTTTGTCAAAATAGTATTCGTGCCTCCCCAAGAACATAAGTATGAAGTTTCAAGACAATTGATTAAGAAACAAAAAATTTTTTCATACAACGACGTGAATCTTACTTCTCTTCCTCTTCTTCATTTTGTATGGCAAGTACCAGTTCTAGTTACCCGATCTCAATGAAACTTTCAGGCATTTAATCGGACTATGTAAAACTACTATGTTTAAAATTTCAGCCCTCTATCATACAAAACAAAAAAGTTTTCCATACAACGACGTTAAATCTGAATTTCTCTTCCTCTTCTTCATTTTGTATGGCAGCTACCAGTTCTAGTTGCCCGATCTCAATGAAACTTTCAGGCATTTAATCGGACTACGTAAAACTACTATGTTTAAAATTTCAGCCCTCTATCTTCCAGAACAAAAAGGTTTTCCATACAACGATTCAAATTTGTTTTTCTTCTTCATTTCGTATGGGGGCTACCAGTTCCAATAATCCGATCATGCCGGTTCCGACCAATGATTTGACCACACATTAGAGAAGACTCCCTGCAAAATTTCAGCTCGATATCTTTAAAACTGTGGGAGGAGATAGCATATTCACAGACAGACGGACGGACGGACGGACGGACAGACGGACATGGCTATATCAACTCGTCTTGTCGAGCTGATCAAGAATATATATACTTTATGGGGTCCCCCTCCCCTCCTTCTTGCTGTTACAAACTTCAGGACAAAGTTATAATACTATTCACTTGCGTGAAGAGTATAATAATAAAGAAACCAACAACGGCAAAAAAGAAAACAGTAAGGTCGCTACAGTCGAGTATACTCGACAATATAATACCCTGCACACACGGTAGGCGTTGTCACACCCCAAATCTAGAATAAAATATTGATCTGACGTCGCCTAATCAAATAGGGTTCAAAATATAACGAAAATTGGTAAAAAAATGAGGAATTTTCGAAAAATTTGAGTTTGTTGGTCTCTGAGGGGTAACCACTAAAGAGAGGGGAATTTTGTGGTTTGCAGTTTTTAAGGTATATACTTAGTTAGTTTGTATACAAAGTTTCAGGTTCGTACCTTCAATAATTTTGGAGATACAGCATTTTTAAGAAAACAAGGTGAGGAGGGGAAATGAAGGGGAGAGGGAAAAATTGTGGTATGCAGTTTTGTAGAGCTACTACGAGTAATACTGAGTCTTTCATGTTTCTATCTGTTTGGGTGTTCAAGTTATAGCGTTTTTAAAAGAGTGGGTAGTGCTGGTTGGGCGGGAAGAAGTGGGCGTGGCACAAAAAAATAAACTTGATCTGCTGCCAAGCATCACGAGTCTACCCTTGGAGTCTCTAGCTCTTACAGCTTCCGAGAACCATTGGTGAATACAGACGGACGGACCGACAGACGGACGGACATGGCTCAATCAATTTATCTTGTCGTCCTGATCAAGAATATATATACTTTGATGGGTCCCCCTCCCCACCAAACTTAATATACCCTGACACACTGTATGTGCAGGGTATATCAACAACAACAACAACAACTAAAAGCAAAGAAATGAAACGAAACGAAACGAAATGAAACAGAATGAAGTGAAGTGAAATGTTGGCCTGTCGAGGCGACCGTTCAGTGCAGCATCTCATGCCACTGCCTCTGCCGCTGCCTCTGCCGCCGCTAGCGTCGCTGTCGCTGTCACTGTGACTGTGGCGGTAGCTGTCTTTGTTGTTGCGGTTGGTGACGTGACGTGACGTGACACGAGTATGTTTTCCTTGCTTTACTTCGTTTTTTCATTTCGCTGCTATTTTTTTTTGTTTTTTTTTTAACACATGCGCGTGTGTATGTGCGTGTGTGTGTGTGTGTGTGTGTGTGTGTATTTGCACAAAGCGCTTCACTTTTGATGCCAACTGTTTCTAATTGCATTGACTGTGAGTAAGACTGACTGTGAAACAGCGCTATTGACTGATTGACAGATGGATTGTTTGATTGACTGATTGACTAATTCATTAAATGCTTGAATGCTCTCAAGTAAGTTTCTTTTTCTTCATTTGTTTTTTTTATTTAAGATTATTGAAATGTATGAAGTATTGGCAATGTAATTAAATGATTAAATGATGAAAAAAGCATGTTGACGCACTCATCAGTTAGTATATGTATGATTGATTGAATTACATGATTGATGGCGAATTTTTTTTCAATTTGAATAACATTGAATGGAAAATTGAATGGAGTTGAGGTGAGGTGAGGTGAATTGAGTTGAGTTGAGCTGAGGTGACTGAATGTCTCGTGCACATACCGTGGCCGTGTGGTTTCTAGAGTTTCGTTTCATGCGTACCTTTGGTGGGCTCACTTCGCGTGTCGAAATGCCCATCTTCTCGTGATGCCGCAGCTGCACCGGATAGATTATTTGATAATAATGACCGCCAATGCGACGCACAAGCTCTTGATTCTGTCTGTACTCCTTCAATAGTCGTTCGACTTCACCTGCAAAGAACACATTTCATTAATCAAATAATTTGTTAAACAAATGTGACAATATTATAATATTAAATTAGATTTAATTAATTACATAGACAATTTTCGAAAAAATGCTCTTCTTTGCTCAAGAACATCTCTTTAAGTCTTTATTCATTACACAGCTTTGAGAACAGCATTGGATCATATTCTAACTGAACTTTCTGCTATTCACACAGACACACACATACACACACACACACGCACGACTTTCCGTTACATTTGGTTGCCATGCATTTTCTGTGTTTCGCTTGTTGGTTGCTTGGTTGATTTTAATGACGCCTGCAGCGCTGGTAACATTGAAGGGCGTGGCAGCAATGGCAGCTGTGGCAGCAGAGCAGCATTAAAAGCAGCCAGCGGCAAAAGCGCCAACATTAAAGCTCATCATATCGCCACTGGACAGAACGACACTCATTTCATTTTCGCTGCCCCTCTGCCACTCTCCTCCGCCTCCTCCTGCTCTGCGTCAATGCCGCTGCTGCGTCATTGCTCAGCTCATAGCACAGCTGCAGAAGAGCATGCACACGTCTCAGCTGCCCGTTCGATTTAGAACTTTTGCATCCGCTTGCCGGAAGTTTACCGAGTAAATTGGATGTGATGAAATTAGGTGACTCAGCAGTAAGGCAACAAAAAAAAAAAACAAAAAAAAAAAAAAAGAGCAGGAAGACGAAGAAGAAAACAAAGCATAAGCATGGGCGTGTAAGCGAGTTTGCCAGATTCGCGTTGAATGGTAAAAAAGTGAGAGAGAGAGAGTGAGATGGTTAGATAGATGGAAAAGGCTTTAACGTGCACCGTTACTCGGAGCTCTTAACTAATGCAAAGTGCTCAAGGCTGTTTTGTGTGAGAGA
The DNA here is from genome assembly GCA_034638295.1 of Phortica okadai. NCBI lineage: Eukaryota > Metazoa > Arthropoda > Insecta > Diptera > Drosophilidae > Phortica > Phortica okadai. The sequence goes on along the minus strand of CM067848.1, from coordinate 42,017,203 downwards.
TTGCCAAAGCGATGGCTGGCTGTTGTTATTGTTGTTGCTGTACAACACAACATAAAAGTAGAAAAAACTGATAATCAAATTAGGCAAAGTAAAAATGTCAAGCAAAACAAAAACACAAAAAGGCGTGCGAAAGAGAAAGGCATAAAGAGGGAGTGGGAGAAGGAGAAGGAAATGAAAACGGGCATCTTGAAGCTGCACACGCAATGACTATGACCAAATGACCGACAAGCCGAGTGAACCGAGCAAATAGGAGAGCGGGGAAGCGACCAACCGACCTGTGAGCCAAGCATGGACATGGAACGTAGGAGACTCTTTGGCATTTAGCTCGATTCAAGTCAAGTCAAGTCAAGTTGAGTTGAGTTCAGCAGAGAGTTCATTTTGATGCCTTAAAATGCTTATCATCATCATCAGTAGCATCATCATCATCATTTTGTTCGTCGTCGTCGTCAACTTGGTTGTTATGCTTATCTATATAATTGTTGTTGCTGTTGTTGTTGTTGTCATTGGTGCCGTTTGTTGCTGTTGGGGATTACGATGAATTAAATGTTGATAAAAATTTCTTAACTTTACGGTTTCGACCAAAATGATGACGATGATGATGCTATTGCTGTTGCTGTTGCTGCTGCTGATGATGATGATGAAGCTGGCAAAGAAACGAACAAAAGAATTTGTAAGGCTTCTGTAAATGGCAACGCTCTTGGCATCAATTTCAACATTTGCGTTGGCGCTAAACTTTGAGGTGAAGCAACATCAACACCAACACCAACAACTACAAGTACAATAACAATAGCCAGCACAAGCTCAATCACAACAATAACAACAACTGTAACTGAAACTGAAACTAAAAAGAAAAAAAAAGTAAAGTGAAACATGTCCTTTCCGAGCGTTGAAAATGTGATTTGTTGTTCTTGTTGTTGTCTCTGTCTTGGGGTAAGCAAAATGGCAATGGAATGAACTTCTCGCAGATTTATCAGCATGGCTTTTAGTACATTTTGAAATGGGCACCTTTCGTAATTTCGTTTTCATTAATCATTTTCTAAACTAAATTTATTTGATTGGCTTTGCGTATGAGCAACTTTTATTTGTTGTTGTTGTTGTTGTTGGTCGGTTATGCTATACCATCTTCTAATTGGAAACACAACGCACAGAGTGGGCGTCGCAGTTTGTGTGTATCTGTGTGTGTGTGTGTGTGTGAAAAAACATCGACTGTAAATGTATCAAAAGTGATTTATCTTGTGTTGGTTTACTGTTGGCGCTTTTGTTTTCTTTTTCCTTTTTTTTATCTTTTCTATTTTTATTTTTTTTTGTATTTTGCTGACTAAAAGAGCTTAAGAAATGAAAAACAAACTGTCATGGTCAAAAACGCATACACTTAGATACGTAGCTACATTTTGTGCTATGCAGATAAGCTCACGTGCTTGTGTGAGTGTCTGTGTGTGTGTGTGTGTGTGTGTGTGTGTGGGTTTATAAATACGGTTGTAAATGTCAATGTTGTGTGTGTGTGAGTATAACTGGCAATTGTAGATCCGTAAATGCGCACAATTAAAATGTTAGCAAAATACAGAGCTGAGCTGAACAAGAGCAAGAGCAAAAGATAAATTAAAAAAAAAAAAAAAAATAGTTGAAGAAAAAAAGTGTTGAGCCAGACTGATATCTCTTATACGCTTTAATGATATGCTGGTTTTTTTTGCCACGCCTTATCGCACGCCCATTTTAAAAACTTTTCCCCCAAATTTCACCCTGGCTATATCTCGTAAACTATAAGAGTTACTTCGTATGTCAGCTCAATAAAGATATCTCTTGAAAACTGTAAACCATAAAATACCCCGTGCCCCCCATTATTGCCCCTCACAGATTATCAAAGTGAAATTTTTCAGAAATTGAAATTTTTTTTTTTACCGATTTTCTTAAAATTTGCAAAGTAAATTGTAAAAATTGTTTTCAGTTTGGGGCGTGGCAGCCGGCCATCATGTGTGCAGGGCATTGCACTGTCGAGTATACTCGAGAGGTTTTTTTGTTGTTAGTCTGTTGTTGACATTTTGCATGTTTCTGCTTTTGTATAAGCAAATCGGTGTGTGGGTGGTCGACTTTCATGTGTCTATGTGTGTGTGTGTGTGTGTGGGTGGGTGTGTGTGTTTTAGCTTCGTGTGATGTGTGTGGCGTATAATTGATTTATTTGGTCAGCCAAGCTCTGTGCGCACACACACACCCACACACATACACACACGCATACACATGCATGCACACACCTGCTGTAACTTGATTGCGCTTTTAGTCAGAATTTCATTATTACAACTTTTTTTTTTTTTTGTATATATGTATTTTTTATTTAAAGTGATTTTCCATCATGTTCTTTTCATTGGAAATTTGGTTAATTTTTAGAATTTGCAGCTTTTTTCAACCACTCCTCTTCCGCTTCCTTTTCCTCTCCCCCTCTCACTCGCAATCGCACTGCAGCATTTATGTGCTGTGACCTTCTCAAAAGTGCTCATGTTTTGTTTCAGTGTGCAATACAACAATGAACGAATGCTCTGGCCTGTTCGCTTTGCCGTGCTCAGTATTATTGGCACGGCGCTCGATTTGTATTTGATGGCACTGATTTGAGTTGCGTGCAATTGCGATTGCGTTGATTTGCATGCTATCATATTCAAATGCCTTGTAATGGCACATTTATGAGTTTCGATTTCATAATTTGCCAATTTATGCAAAGCGCTGATTTGCTATGGCAGAGCAGAGCTGAGCATAGCATCGCCGAGCACACAGACATGTCTGTTTGTGGCACTGACGGAATGCAATTGTGATTTTCGCAGAATGCCTAAAAGCATGCTATGAATTTCACATTGATTATTGCAGGCGCGAACGTGGCATACTTTCAGGCAGTAGAAAACAACACTTTTGCCAATTATTATTAGAAATATACTTTCTCTTTAAATTATTGCAAGTTTATAAGACATTTGCATATGTAATAATTAATTAATTGAGCTGTTTTATTTTCTGCTTCTTCTCCTTCTTCTTATTGGAAACGCAAAAGCACTTAGCGCTGCAAAGTATGCAAGTGATTTGTGTTAAAAGCATCGGACAGCAATTTCCGTCCGTTTTACATCAACGTTGATTAGCACACTTAAGACAATTTGCAAAACTGAAGGTTGACGTTGGTGCGAGTAAAATGCAATTAAGAATGCACTAATTGAAGTGGATAGGAAAACAACACGTGCACAAATGCACTAAAAATACCACAGGCTTGAAATGAGGAAACACGGACAGAAATCAACTGAGACAGACGATCGGACGGACAAACAGATGGGCAGGCAAGCGGCAACAACAGTAAGACTTAAAGGCACAAAATCAATGCTGACAAATGCTAAACTGTGCGAATGCAAAGCGTTGTTGTTGGCGTCGTTGTCATCGTTGTCGTTGTCGTCGTTGTCGTCGTTGTCGTCGTTGATGTGGCAACCAACTATGAGAGACTCACAGAGTCAGAGACTCAGAGACCAACTGACTGCATGACATTCACGGCTGGTTACATATGCAGGCTCAAGTCAGCCAGTCGTTGTTGCCATCATTGAGATTGCTGTTGTTGTTGTTGTTGTTGTTGTTGCTGTCGTTACTGCTTTGATTTTTGCAAAAAAATTTCAACATTTTTCACATAATACATCATCGTAGCAAAAGCAGCAACGGCAGCAATGACAGATGCAATTGCCAACGCCTTCATCATCTACATCACCATCATCATCATCAACATCAACATCACTGTCATCCTCATCGCTGTTGCTGCTGCTGTTGTTGTCGTCATCGTCGTTTCATTACTTAAAGCCGTCGCATCGACATACAAAGACTTGAAAAATATTTAATTAAACTTCAAGCATTGAAAACCGTAAACGAAAAATATGTTTTGCTCAAAACATCATCAGCATCACATGATGGCATTACTTGTGCATGCCTTGCTGCGTCATTTGAGTTCTTTCATTACAGATTTATTTTTGTATAAAGACGTTGCTCTATATGATTTTGATTTGGTCAGCAAATAACCCAAAAAAAAACCCAAAAAGAAATACTCAACTTTGATTTGAGTTGAACTGAAATTGTGTCATTTCAATGCATGACATATAAAGTCGCTTCCCGTCGGTTCTTAGCATCGTTGCGATGTTTTGGTGGCGCAATTTTGTAATGTTAATGCAGAAAAAAGACTTCAAATGAGTCGAAGTTGTGGCAAAAAAATCGAAAATGTGTGACGCCTTTCTCATTATGTTGATTGTTTTTTGCTTCGTTTTTTTTATGTTTCCTTATCTGATGATTGCAATGCTGTTTGATGTGCCATGTGTGAATTGCAATTGCAGTTGCTTTTGTTGTTGTTGTTTTTGTTTTTGTTGTATTTGTTGCGGCATTCGTTGGCAACGGGCATCATTAGCATTGCCATTAACTAAGCACATGCGAAGCAAACCAACACACAAACGCTTCGGGCCTCTGACGGCGACCGTGACCACCGACGCTGTCCGTCTGTCTGTCCGTCTGCTGCGCGTTGATGCCTTTTTGCCAATTTGCATATCGGCTTATGTGCTTCCAACACCCTCGCGCCGTTGAGGCCAATTTGGGAGGTGCCTTTCAATGAATCCATAAATCAACAACATTTCAAACGAACGCGAAAAAAAAATTCATACAAATGTGTCAACCGAGCTTGTGAATTGTCGAGCAGCGTGTTCATTTGTCCGTCTGTCTCTCTGTCTGTGTGTGTGTGTGTGTGTGCCTTGAGGTTTGTTGGCTTGTGCGAATTCGTAGAACAACTTGGCTTTGGATTTGAGTTTCGGTTCGGTTTGGGTTTGGCATGTGTGCGTAGCATCTTCTATCAATAATTTATTTATTCTGCGCTTGTATTCCAACTCAACTCAGCTCAACTCATTTCGTTTCGTTACAATTCATTTCTTTGTATTATTTTTTTTGGTGTGTGTGTGTTGTTGTTGTTGCTGTTGAATCTAATTTATTGTCTGATTACTTAAAGGCATCTGATGGAGCACATGTCGTTCGTGCGTGCTTGCTTGCAACTCAGCTTGTGCATGACTGCGTGCGTGAGCACATGTCTTTTTATTCAACTATATGTGTATATGTGTGTGTGTGTTTGTGTTTCAAAGCATATCGATAGACATCACTCTAATGGCATATAATCGCGCCTGTCGTCTGTCATTCATTTGCACATCATTTATAACGCCACAAAGCGAACTGAATAGAAAAGCGTTGAAAAGAACAGAATAGAACAGAACACAGAACTGAAAAGCATCGCATAGATACAAAAAATGTATCTGCGATGAATTCTGGCCGCATTGAAAATTTGCTATGCTCTTCTTTTTCTTCCTCTTTTGCTTTGCTGCTAATACAGCTGTGTTTGCTGTTGTTTTTGTTGTTGCTCATCAGCATGCTTTGCTCAGTTTCATTTAATATTGCTTTCATTTGCCCATTTCTTCTTCTTCTCACTCCCACTCCCACTTCCTCTCTCCCTCTCTCTCTCTCTGTCTTGCTCATTCCGCTTGCTGAACTAAATCGATGTTCGTCATTAAGGTACGCCGCGCAAAGTGTCTCTATAATCTAAGCGAATTAATCTTAATCTCATTTCGAGCACACACACACACACACACACACATACACACACGCACATGTGCAAAGACGTACCATTTGATACGCACTTCGCATGCTTGAACCTAATGGGCTTCATGTCTCAGGTGCTCTGCTCTGCTCTGCTCTCCTCTCTTCAGCTCTGCTGCTCTGCTGCTCTGCTCTCCTCATCTCTGCTCTGTCTTGTATGTTCTGTGCCTCATTGCCTTCTGCTGCTTCTGTTTGTTGTCCCTTTTTCGCTTCGCTTTGCTTTGCTTTGTTTAGTTGTTTCATTGGTCGACGATGGTTGCTTGTATTGTCTCATGTGCGCCCTTTTACATTCTCTGCGTGTCACTGCAGCCGCTGCCTGCCTCCTCCAACGCCACCGCCACCGCCACTGCTACAGTCGTCTTGCTTTGATCGAGTCTGAGTGTTTGCATTTTGAAAAATGACGCGTGTAAATGCGTGCGTCAGCAAACGTTCACTCGTGTGCACGCGTGTGTGTGTGTGTGTGAGACCTTGCATTCGACAATAGCGATGGCGATAGCGAAGGCAAAGCTTCCTGTCACGCGCTTCTTGCCGACTGACGCATCTCATTTCGCTTCGCAACATGTTTTCATCGCTCGGTTTGTCGTTTGTCGTTTGTCCTTTGTCGTTTGTCGTTCCTCGTTCGCTGAGCGACGCGACGTTGACAAGCTGAGCCAGCAGCTTGATCCGCTGCGTCGCGCTGCGTAACCAAACAAGCAACGCAAACACAATTGGCAAACATTTGATTGTGTTGGCAACTCTGTTGTTAACCGTTTAACTTTGCCATGCCGTTGCTTTGTTGATGTTGTTATTGTTGTTGTTGTTGTTGTTGCATAGACACACATGTGTGCGCCTCACTTGATTAATCGTTTGCACTTGTCGCACATTTGAGGCACAGCACAAAGGACGAAGGTCGAAGGACAAAGCATTTCGTTCATTTGCGCACAAAATGACAACACTGAAATTGTCTTCTCTTCTTCTTCTTCTCCGCATACCATAAAAGGCAACACAAATGTCGAAAAGCTAAAGCCAACAACAACAACAAAAACCTTTTCTTTTTTGATTATTGAATTTTTTTTTTGTATTTTTTTTTTACGTTCATTTAAATTGCATTAAAAAACAAATAAGTGCTTTGACCAACATAAATTACAAAACTCTATTTTGCTTTTAACAAATAAATAATTAAATAAACAGTGAAAACACGCTTAATTAAACAATAACAAACTAAGCTTTTTTTTTAATTTTTCGCTTGACTATGAAATGCACTTTGACAAATGGCAGACGAACAGACAGACAGTCAGACAAATAAATGAATGTTCGTATTCACTGTAGCATGGCTTCACTGTACTGTAGTGCAGTGTACTCAAGTGTAGTGTAGTGATTTTGTTTATCAGCTCTCTGCGCTTTCAATGCCCAACACAGCACAGCTCAGCAAAGAGGAGAGATGAGTAGTACAGAAGGTCCAAGGACGAAAAGGTTTGCCAAATATTTTCGGCATTTTTGTTGGCTAACTTTATTAGTTGTTTCACGATACAACAACAACTAAAACAACAACAAGGAAAGGCCAAAAATGTCACGGCGCAAAATTCAAACGTTGGACAAGCAAAGTGAATTAATCCGCGGCAGCGTTGCATGTTCTTGTTGTTGTTGTTGTTGGTCGCCATTGCAACATGCAATGCCAAAAATTTTTTAAAACAACAACAACAACCGCAGCCTAGAGTCAAACGAAACCGCCTTTTATAGATATTTGCCACAAGAAAATTAAATTTCGCATCGCTTTTGCCTTCCTCCACTCATTCTCCTCCCATCATCATCATCATCATCAACCTCAGATGCCAACAACTTGAGCGCGTGTCATGTTGTCCCTATGTGCGTGTGTGACGTTTATACTATATATATTTATAATGTAATAAATTATTCACTCATGTTGATTCAATATTTTTTCACATTACCAAAAAACATTCATTTTGAGGCAAAATTTCCAAAAATTATTTACGAAAATTCTCAGCAACATTCAAAGGTATTTCGCTGCCACTTAAACCCTCACACACCCACCCTCACTCTACCCTTTTTTGATGAGGAAATCGTATTAATTTGAAGCTGAGCGAGCGAGCGAGTGAGCTTGTTATAATAATTATGCGAACCAACAAGTTATTTCAATTTTATTGATTTTCAAACAGAAATCATAATGCAATAGCAACAACAACAATATTGTTAATAATTTTATTTTTGTTTGATGCCTTTTAAATGGAAAGTTTTGCATGTTCAAAGGCGCCTTGGCTCATTGCATTTAATCGCCATAAATCTCTTGAATAACAAACTCAGTGAATTGTTTATGAAATTAATTTGTGTTAATAGAAAATTTCTATAAATAAATCATTTGACATTTTCGTGTTTCGTGATTCGTGTTCGTGTTCGTGTTTGCATTCAAAATGACAGCAATAGAGTTTTCATAATTGTAGATTTTTTGGGCACGTTTTGTACAATTTGTATGGCCATGGATTTAGGCGACACACACACACACACACACACCAACAACAACAACAACAAAATACATTTGTATGCATTTCGTTGACTTCGATCGGCAAATTCGAGTCGAAAATTGAATTGAAATATGCGCTTTTGAATATATATGCGAGTAATATGACAACCCTAACCATCCCCCAATGCCCTTCCTGCTTCTATAAACATGCTGTTGACACTACCACACTTTTGCAAGCATTTGAGCCAAAGTTTGTGGCATGTTGTTGTTGAAGCTTTCGCTTCTGCTTCTTCTTCTGCTGCTACTTCGGCTTCGGCTTCTGCTTCTGGCAACGACAGCGAAATGTTAGATAAACAGAATTTATTTGAAATCGTAAATAAATGGCAAATTTCAATGCATTTCATTTGTGAGCACAACACAACGTGCAAAGGTGTAAGTGAAATAGCATGCATGCGTGTGAAAGAGCGCGATGCATTTAAAATTCAGTTGCGAATTTAAGGCTTTTTTATTCGATTCGATTCGGTTTGTGTGTTTGTTGCTTATATATTAAAGCAACAACAACAACAATAGCAACTACAACAAAGTGAGCATCAATGAAAATAAACGAAGCAAAAGAAGTTATCTGCGAAATTATATATTTTCTAAATGCAAAACGTTGCTGTCATTTGCCATAACACCTTCTGGCTGCCACACCTGCACACACACACACACACACACACACATGCACACACGTGCATGCACATGATTTAGTTTGTCGTACACATAGTATACATATTTATCTCTATAAAAGTATTGTTGCATAATAAATAAAAAACGAAAAAGAAAAGGACAAAATATGAGTTATTTTCTCTGCCGTTGCTGTTCGTGCATCTTTTAATATTGAACGTGGCTGACAATGTTGTCGAAGCTGCCGAACTGAATTACACACACACACACACACACACACACACACACACACACGTACACTCTAGCTCTATTTATTATACAATATAGTATATGTATGTGTGTGTGTGTGTGTGTGCATTCCCATTGCGCCCCGAATAATAATTCAGCTGCAAATACTTTTGCCAACAAGAACAACTCTTTTCTTTTGCATTTACAATGCACAAAATAACATCACACTTGTGCTTGTGTGTGTGTGTGTGTGTGTGTGAGTGAGACAAAGAAGAACACTGGAATTGATGAAGGCGTCAGCAGCACTAGCAACAACAACAACAACAACAGCAAGGCATAAGGCTTAAATATATGCTCATGTAACCAAGCAACACAAATAAAAATATCTTTTATATATCATTTTTTTTTTTTTTTTTTGTTGCTTCTGTTGTTTTAGTTGTTGTTGTTGTTGTTTTTTGGTTCTGCTTACACTTGAAGTGCGCTTTGAAAACGAAATTTTCTTTTCTTCTTCTTCTGCTTTTGCTTCTTCTTAGTTTGTCTTGGGCATTGTTGTTGCTGTTGTTGTTGTTGGCATTGTTGTTTTTATTATTGCTTCATTGTTTTGGATTTTCTTCTTCTTTCAGCGACCCTCGTGCCGTTCCTCGCTCATTCTCTCTCTCTCTTACTCTCTCTTGCTCTCTCTTTTCCACTTAAGCGTTGCTTTGCTATTTTGCATCAAAAGTTTCGTATACTTGTTTTTCTTATAAGAATAATACAGTTGCAGTCAAAAATGTAATACTTATCACACAGCTGCAACGCATCTACACGCATGCATACACCCACACGCACACGCACACACACAAACAAAAACTAAACCAAAAACGAAGAAGTGAGCAGAAAATTTCTAATTTTTTTTTTTTTTACCAAATAACAAGAAAAGAAGAAGAAAGCAAAAGAGATAAGTAAATAAATATGTGCTAACATATATATATATATCTATGTATATGTATATGTCTGTACATATGTATTAATGTATAAGCCAAGCTAAGAAAAACAAAAGCCTTCGTGCGTTGATTTCAACTTATTTCTGCATATCAAGTTGAACTTTAAACAAATGTTTTTATCATACAATGAATGCAATATAAAAGATTAGCTCTCGGGCAAGTGGAGTGAAGCCAAGTAAAATTGATTCGATTCGAGTTACAGGTTTTGCATAGACAAAAAGATACAATTCAATGATATTTTCATTGACATGTTTTTGGTAATTTATGTATGTATGTATGTTGCATAAAACGATTAAAGTACACTCCAAAAAGTATACTACATTTTCGAATAGAAAATTTGCAGAATTTTTCCAGCAGTTTCCTTTATGTGTATTGTGCCATTTTCGCTAATTGAGAACTTGTACACGAAGGACTAATTCAGGAAAGACATCCAAATAAACATACTCGAATTATAGAATATCCTTTTGGTAAGCTACTTGAAGTTGAATTCAACTCTAACCTCACATGGATTGTTCTTTTACCTTTTCCGGGTTTTTTGCTTCACATTCCTTTTTGTTATTAACTGTTGTTACTCTGAAGTAATTCTTGCATTACAAAACTCAAAAATTAATTTAATTACTTTTCAACTTGCAATATAAATAGATGCCCTAAAAGTATGCAGCAACTTGCCGCTACAGCAACATATGTTAAATGCATTTTAACTAAAATTACTTGATAAAACTTTGAAAAGTTTTTTTTTTGTTTTGTTTTTGTGTTCGTTTTTTGCAAATTTAAATCATGATGCGAATAATTGCAAAGTGAAATTGTTGAAGCATTTACATTGTAAATAAGTCGAGTGGCATTGCGTTGCTTAGCATATCATACTTTTAAGCAATTATCTTAAATGTGCATTTGAACTTTGTTTTCACAGAATGTGCAAACTTGTGGTGAGCGTTCCAGATATGTAACGCTCACAGCTCACAGCACGATTGTCCGACAACAGACTAAGCGCTTCTGAATGCAGCTTCTCTTCTTAGAATAATATCTCCAGTCAACACAATGAGCCATGAGCATGTGAATAAGCTTTGAAAGCATTTTATTTTCGTATTACTTGAATTTAAAATTGTATGAAAGTTCTTCGTTGTTTTTTTTTTTTTTTTTTGGTTTATTTTATAATTTTTGTATTTGTTTTGTTGATTTTTTGAGAGTAAATAAATGAATGTGCATTTCATACTCACCAACAGGACTTTCTTCATTCCAAAATGAATCGTCAAGTGTATAATCAGCTTCTGTGAATAGAGTGAAAAGAACGAGAACAACGTACGTGAGAACATGAGCTAATCGAAAAAGTAAATTGTGTTCTGCTACATAGTAATCGTAATAATAATGCCGATGATGATGGTGATGGTGATGATAATTATGCCAAAAACATTTGCATTAATTTTGTGCAAAATATGATTAAAGAAAACGAATTGTTTATAATTTGTTGTTGTATGCAACAACGACAACGACAGCACAGTTGACAAATGCCACAGTAAGCGGTCGGGGTGGGGTGGGGTGGCTCGTGATGCGGTTGCATTGCATGGCACTCATGATTTATCTGCGTTTTAATCGCTTTCCTTGCCTTTCAGTGTTGCAAAATGCAAAGGAACACAGAAATGAATGTCATATTTTTCTTCTTCTCTTTGTTTTCTTTCTTTCATTGTTTTTTTTTTTGTTCTTGTGGAGAAAATATTTGTACAAGAATGAAAGAAGAAATGCCGCAACGATGTAGAGTTCGCGCGCATGAACAAAATAGTTTACTCAATTAATGACGTTGATGATGATAATGATGATTGCGATGATGATGATGCTGGTTAGGTTATTTGATTTAACGAATACTCGTTGACTGCAAATGCAATTAAAGTAATCAACATTGGAGGGCAAATGAATGTTACATTTTGCAGTGAACGGACGGACGGACAAATAAACGAGCAGAAACATGATATTAGTAAAGTAAGAAGGAAAAAACAAACCAACGAACGAGTGAAGAAGCGAAAGAGCATATGAGAATCGAAAATTAAAGGCGAGACAATGCAATGGCAAAGAGTTGCTGAGCCAAGGAGACTGTGAGAGGATGTGCGCACTCAAAGGTTTTTGTGGCTTATGACCTCGCATAGCGCAGCATGGACAGCAGGACTGCCTGGACAGCAGGACAGCTTGGACATGGCATGTTGTTGGCGTGAAACGTGCATGAGTCGCGGTAGGATGCCGGAGGTTATGGCCATAATAGTTGCGGCGTTTGTTGCGCTTGTTGAGAGCTTGTTGCAAAAGCAAAATTAAACAACAACAACAGCAACAATAACAGAATAAAAATTGTTGGTTGGCATGCATGGCTGTGCCGTTGGCAGTTGGCAGTGGGAATGGGAGTGAGCGAGTGAGAGAGAGAGAGAGAGAAAGGCAGCGAAAAGCACAAATCGTTGAAGCGACAATGCATAAGAAGAGTTTTAGCCACAAAACAACCGAAAATAGGCTCACACACACACATATGCACACACACACATGCACTCATGCACATGCACATGCAAGCATAGTCACTGTCATGAATAAATCCAAGTAGATAAGCTCCATTGTAATCGTAGATTTCAATACACGCGCATGTTACTAAACACACACACACACATATGTGTCCCTTTGTGTATCTGTGTATGTGTATGTGTATGTGTGCGTGTGTGTAGGCATAACATATTTCAACAGCAGACAAAATTGTTTGCCACACGCAGTGCTGTCATTGATGTTGTTCGTTCGTTCGTTCGTTCGTTCGTTCGTTCGCCAATGGCCAACGAAAGCCAAATAAAGCTTAGTTGCGCAATGCAGGCAAGGAGGCAGACAGGCGGACAGACAGACAGACATACGGAGGCAGAAAGGCGTTAAGCGAGAAGTAATAAGCGCCGGAAGAGTGAGAATGATCGAATAAAACATGCCTGTGAAGGTATATGAGCATGTCTGCATCTACATATGTACATCTATGCATGTATGTATGTGTGCGTGTGTGTATTCTGAAACATAAAACTGCACACAGCCCGAATTGACTCCATTCGGGATCAGGCCTGAGGCCCAGAGGTCCAGCGTACACATGCAATGTTCATACAATCAGAAGCCTTACAAAGTGCACAAAGCATAAATCATGGGAAAGAATGAACGAAATGAGTAAGTAGGAGCAGGAGAAGGGAGGTGTGACGCTTTTTATTAGACCAAGAACAATAACGAGAACGAGATCGAGAACAACAAGAAAATTTCTTCAATACAAAACGCACTGATTGACAAAGAACATGTGACACATGAATACGAAATAATGCAATAAAGATATTTGCATTTGTAATAATTTGAATATGAAGTTCACACATATTGCATTGCAATCCATAAATAGCGAGGCATCAACACGTTGTACATCATCATCATCATCATCATCATCGTCATTGTCATCGTCATAAACATTATATGTGATTATGAAGAACAATTTTAGCGTGAGCAATTGTCAACGTCATGTGAATAACAACAGAATGTACGAGTATCTCAAAATGCAACTGTCGACATGTGATTTAGGCTTAAGGCATTTTACGCCACATACTCACACAGAGGCACACACACACAATGCCATCAAATATGCGCATTAATTTACGCATGCCAAAAACAAAGTGCAGAAGACTCAAGCGATTTCTCTGCCTTTACTTCTCTCAGTATCCTGTTGCCATTCATTGTCTGCCTCTGCCTCTGCCTCGGTGGCTGTGTCTGTATGGACATGTGTTTGTATCTGTGTCGATGGCAATGGCGATGGCAATGGCAATGCCGATGTTGATTGTGATTGGCATTTGGCATTTACTTGCTTTGTATCATTTGAATTAAAATCGAAATGTTTCTGTTTCTGTTTCTGCACAATGGACAAATGCATGCCATGAACATGAACGCTCTATCACAGATACAAAAACACACACACACACACACATACACAATGACAGTCGTCAAATGAAAAGTAATTTCGAAACAGTTCTGTGCAAAATTATATTCAAAATTGTTTGCATTCAAATTGCAATTGAACACTTTCAACTTGATTATTATCGCTGGTTGGTCTTTTCTTATGCGTGTGTGTGTGTGTGTGTGTGCGTGTGGTCATGCATGCCAACATTCATCGATTGCTAAATTCACACGTAATCAGTCAGCAGCATCACCAACGTCGACAGCAACGTCGTTGGCAACAGCGACGCCGACAGAGATATCGTCAGCAGTTGAGGATTTCGTAGAAAGCTTCAATGATACAATGCATGGCAATTAAAAAGCAAATAGCAAAAACAAGAATAATGAACATATCAACTGAAATTGAAACTGACATGTTTTTATATCGATTTTTTTTTTTTTCTCTTTTTCATGATACTTCAAAATGACAGTTAATACAAAATAAAAAATATAAAAAAAAAATTCGTCGTTTTAAAAATGTATTTCTTATCATCGCTTTAATTTAAACTGTTGGCGAATTATTATTGTTAAAAAATTTTAATATTAAATAATTTTGAGTTTCAGTGGAACTCATTGGCTACAAATTATAAACGATATGCGGCTGAAATGCATAAATAAGAAGGCTCTTTTGGGCGTTACGAATTGTACAGAAATTAGTACCGTAGAACTTTGATAAACCGGACATTCGTTCATTCGTTTTGGTCTACAAGTTCTTTCGAGCCTCTTTGATTTTATGTCAAACAAGTTGAAATTAAAATAATTCTTTAAATTAATAAAATACTAAAATATAATTAAAGACAATAATGTAGAGTCCAGTAATCCGGACAATTATATAATTCAGAAACTGCTTTGCTCTACAAAAGTATATTCAACCGTGTGTTTGTCACATTGACGGAGTTTGAATAAAATATTGATGGGTAAAATGATATGTATTTCCCATAATTTAGTCATTTTCAATACACATGCCTCTCTCTCAATCTCTTTATTGCAATAACTATAGATACATACATAGCGCCGGTCATGGCTTGTTTGTTGTGTTACATTAACTCATATTAATATTTATTCAATTATATTTCAGTTCAATTAAATTTCGAAATTTTATTTAATAATAATTAAACATTTGCCATAAAATTTGTTCTAAAATAATTATAATTGAAATCAAATAATAAACTCTTGTCGTTCTTGTTGTTATGCATGTTGTTGGTATTGTTGTTGTTGTTGTTTTTCAATGTTAAATTTGACAACAACAAGTTTTTATTAAATTCGTTCTAAAGTTTTAATTAGTTTTCACAACATTTTGATGAATACACATTGGCTTTGTTGTCGTTGTTATAGTTTTTTTTTTTTTTTTTGTTTTTTATTTACATTAATCGAAATGTTTTAAAAATAATTTGAACATTTAAAGTTTTGTTGCATAAGTTTTAAAGCAAAAAGATACAAAAAAAAAAAAAATAAAGCTTATTAAAAACAAATTGAAAACTTTTATTTGACAAGAGTGTTGTTGTTGTTGTCGTTTGTCGTTGTTGTTATTGTCAACGTCGATACGGCAATGTCAACGCTTCGTTTCAGAATCCAAACGCTTTGCCGACTTTCAAATGCAACGGTAAAGCGTAGGAATTCTAAAGCGAATCGCATGCACTCACTTTCTCTCTCTGTCTCAGTCGCTGTCGCTGTCCTTGTCTCATGTTTTCTCTCTCTGTCTCTCTGTCTGTTTGTATTTCTCTTTATTCTAATTGTTTTAT
The DNA here is from genome assembly GCA_034638295.1 of Phortica okadai. NCBI lineage: Eukaryota > Metazoa > Arthropoda > Insecta > Diptera > Drosophilidae > Phortica > Phortica okadai. The sequence continues at coordinate 42,001,520 of CM067848.1, read as the reverse complement.
AATAAAAAACATTTTGTTACTTGATTCTTCATTTTAATTAACATAATTACTAAAGTTATCTCGTTGTGCATTCGCTTTCTTGTATTAACTTTTTTAATAGGAAAGCTTCTTTTATTATTTTATTCTTTTTAACAATTTGCAATTGCAATGTGACGTAACTAGATGAGTTGTTCATGCGATGCGATGCGATGCGATGAGAGATGCTGAGGTGAGCTGAGCTGAGGTGAGGCCAATCCCGGCGTCCATTTGCCTTTTGAGCGCACAAAATGATCTCTTAATTTCATTAAAAACTTAAATAACGCTCAGCGGGCAATTGCCGTCTAAAAAACGTTTTTCAAATATTATTATGTATTCCCGACTGAACTCAACTCAACTCGTCACAGCCGACCGACCCGTGCCGACCCAACCCAACCGAGTCGATCTGGCACTTCGTTGGCAAACGTCATTCGCTGCGAGCTGAGCTCGTTCGGCTCGGCTCGGCTTGCTGGTTCGTTGGTTCGTTGGCTTGATGGATTGGTGGATTTGGTGGGTGGCTTGGTCGGTTGGTAGGGCTGACGGGTGAGCGGGTTGGCTGCCGTTGAGCGCGCGGTTGACGGCATTGAAACTAAATTAAGTTTTCAACATTAATGAGCACATCTTTTTTTGATTTTGATTTTGATTTTATTTTTTTTTTTTATACTTCTCATTCGTTTCTCTTTTGCACACACTTTCTCTTTAGCTGTGCTCATTTATTTTTCTTTTCGCTTTTTCAATCCATCTTCATCATTGCATACATTTTTGGACCTTATGTCAATAATTTTTCCCGTCACGCCTTTTCATCATCATCGTCATCATACAATCAGTCTTTTTCTGTCTGTCTGTCTGTCTGTCTCTCCTTCTGTCTCACGTCATGCGCTTGCTGCTTCATGCTTTATGCAACCAAATGATTTAAGTGCTTTTTTTCAGTGAATGCGCACATGAATGAAAATGTCTGTTGCCTTCATGCCACGCCCCGTCACGCCCCGTCCCGCCTTGCACGTCAGCATGCTCTTGCTTAGTTGGTTGCATATTTCAATTTGAATTTGAATTTGAATTCGTTTCGAAAGTTCGATTCTGCGCCTTTCAAAAATGCAAAGAAAAGCAAAACAATAATACTTTTGAGCCTTGAACTCGCACAACCGTGTGAAGCGTCACAACGCCGTCAGCAATGCCGAAGTCATCTGTCAGTCAGTCAGTCAGTGAGCCAGTGAGATTGTCAGCTAGGCAACAGGGCCAAAAGCAACAGCAAAGGAGTTGGCATCGGCGTCGGCGTCACAGCTTTATCCTTCAGCCTGTCGTTTTATGCTAAGCACGCGTAGTGTATAATTTTTGCATTGTTGGATTTCATTATGATTGTGTCGATAATGTTGACGTTGACGTTTACGTTGACTTCAACGTCGCGTCAACGCCGACAGCGACAGCGACAGCGAAGGCAAAGTCATTGCTTTGTTATGAAAGGATATGTAAATAATAATCGTCGCTGAAGGAAAAAAAAATTCAAAACACGCCAACACACCTCGCCACAAATACACACACCTACACACACTCACACACACACACACACACACACACATACACTCAGTCACAAGAACTTACATAAATACAGTTGATTTCTACTTTGAATTTTCTTGTCTGCACGCAGCTGCCTCCGCCCCTCGCCACCACCTTCTTCTATATTCGACCAACAGAATGCAAACATTTGCCAACACATTCATGCCTCTGTAGCTATTTATGTGGGTCAAATGTTGGCTATGCGAGAATGCTGCAAATGAAAATGTAAATCAGCGAACTGAGCTGAACTTAGCTGAAGTACTCGCCGCCGCCGCCGCCGCCATCATCATCATCAACATCATTGTCAGCCTCCACCTCAGCCTCAACTTCAATCTCAGCATCATCATCACCATCGTCATCATCCATTGAAGCCGTCAACACGTCAAGTCAACGACTCTCCCAGCGACAACACCAACATCAGCACCAACGCTGCCACTGCCACTGTCACCGTCACCGTCATCGCAAGCGTAAGCGTCACTGCTACAGTCGCTGGCGTTATCATCGCCGTATTGACATGCATAAATCAGCATGTAATGGAAACGAAATGGCATGAAACGGATGTGAGTTCAGCGCAAGACAGCCGCCTTGAGTCAACTCTGCGCTGCGTGCGTGCGTGTGTGTGTGCGTGTGTATGGGAGTTGCGTTGATGCAACTTCGCCTTCGTTGGCGGTTCTTTTCTTTTGTTGCTTGTTCATTGCAGCCTCCTTCCTTGCTTTCTTGCTTGATGATGTTGCAGTCATTTTCTGCTTTTCTGGCTTCCTGAATTGCATGTCGCGTACTTAACTCAACAACAGCAAGAACAACAACAAAAACAACAACAACAAATTATAATGGCTTTCAAGTGTGTAAATGAATGAAACAGGTAAGCAAACGGAAGAGTCAGGATCGACGGCTGCGGCAGCTCGTGCTTAAAACAAATCGCTCTGTGCATATACATAGATGTGTCTGTGTGTGTGCGTGTGTGTGAGAGTGGGTGTCTGCATGTGAACGCGAAAATTTTGACGCTCTGTTGCACTTTCGTGTCAGTTTCCTGTTTAAATTCTTGTTGTTGTTCTTGTTGAAGCGACAACAGCAAAACTTGAAGTTAGAATAGCAAAGACAAATGCAAAAAAAAAACATCAGCGAACAGCAACGAATGCTAAAATCTTCGAGCATTTGTGCACTCAACCAATTCTAACCTCATGCTTAGTACGCAGTTTCCTCTTTCATTTATTTCCCTCTCCGACCCTCTCAAGCTTTTTTCTTTCCTGCTTATTTACAACATCATCATCATCAACATCATCATCATCAGCATTATCATCATCATCATCATCAGCATACCAACATCGTTGCCGTTAGTTTCGTCATCATTATCATCTTGCATGCTGCAAGCGACAAATATTTTCAAAGAGATTTTCCCAAGAAAATATTATATCTTTCATACTTAACTTACTTCAGTTGGTTTATGTATTCGCTCGTTCGTTCGTTCGTTCTTTCGTTCTGTCTATTACCTCATCCCACGTCCTTCATCCCTCGTCCTTACGCTTGTAACTTAGCAAGCGTTACGCCCGCCCATTTCACGGTTAGTTTACTAAGATGTGCTTGGTATATTCGCATCTGAATTGCGTTGAATAAAATTGCATTTTTCAAGAAATATTAAATATTCTTCCATATGCGTTTTTATGCATGCGCATGTGTATGTCTATCCGTCCGTCTGTCCGTCCGTCCGTGCGTCGGTGTTGTGCAAAATTCTCACATAATTTTCATGCTTTCAGCTGAAAAACCCGCAAAAGGATTTCACGCAAAGTCATCATCTGCCTAAGTTTCTTCGCTTACTTTTGACATATTGAAATACTTTTCAAGTATGATAAGATTAAAACGCTTCCCTTCCCCCTCACACACACACTCACCCGCATCGACGTTTGAAAACTTAAAAGTTGAATTCCTCATAATTTCAACTTTAGCTAAGAATTTTTGCCACACAATTTGTTAAGCATTTCAAGCTGAAACATGTCTTACTGCAATTAAACTTGAGAACAAAATGCGAATGTTGAATTGCCGTATGCGTGCAGTAGCGGTGTGTAACATAAGAGAATTACTAAGAACTTCTTTTTTTCTACCTTTTTTTTCAGAAAATTGTTGCTTAAAGCGCGAAAAAAATAAATGTATAAATAAATAATTGCGTACATTGGCAACACTTAAGGCCGTCGACTGTCGACGGTCGACCACATATGGTGAATTGTGAGAAATGCGCTTGTAACTTCATGAATACGAAAATGCGCGTTATCATTTCGGTCATGCTTTGGCATGCCGACAGACAAAGACAGATACAGACAGACAGACAGACGGACAGACGGACGGACAGAGAAGCAGAAAGCAACGTAACAAATACCAATTGAAGTTGGCATTCATTGGCAGTTATGCAGATCAGGTTTGCAATAAGCCAGTGAGAAAAGAAGCAGCAAAGGGGCTGCCAAGGGGGAGGGGGTGGTTAGAGGGGCAAACATGATGAAAATCTTATAAGAATTTGTGAAATGACGTCGTTGAAATTGAAGCTGTAGCAGAGCTGAAGTTAAGCCTAAAGCGCGTTTTCCACTCATATTGTTGTTGTTGTTGTTTGTGTTGATGTTGTTGTTGCATAACAAAAGGCAACGTTTTGCTTTGTCATTGTGTGAATGAGAATTTGATATCGTTGACTGCCTTACTCAGCCTTTGCCTCTCCCCCTCTCTGTCTCTATTTCTCTCTCTCGAGGTGCCTGTCTGTCTGTCTGTCTCAAAAGTGAATCAGTATAAAGTATGCATGATGATGCTGGCATTGGTGTTGTCTGTATTAATGGTGTTATGGAAGTGGTGGGGAGGGGCGTGTGGTGGAGAGGAGAGTACGCAAGATGGTGACAAGCTGCTAACACAATGAAATAAATAGAGGCGCATAATTGTAATAATGCCTAATCCTGTCGGTCGAGTTCATCGTTGTTGCTTCTTCTTCTACTCATCACCATCAGCATTAGCATCCTCTTATTCTTGTAGTTGTTGTTGTTATTTACTTAGCTTAAGTCAACTCAAAGCAATGCGGTTCAATTAAATTCAATCCATTTCAACTGTACTAAATTCAAGTGAATTGGACTGGTCTGCTCTCCTCTCCACTCAGCGTCTCTCTCCACTCTATGCTCTCTAGTGGCGACTGCCTGCCTTATAGCTTATCCGAAGTTGGGAAACTTCTTGGTGTTACGTTGTGCTCGTTTGTATTGAGTTGAAGTGTAGGCGCCAGCAGCGAATAATTGAAATAATGAGCAGAATAAATTCACAAAGCGTGCCAATTATGTTCGCACCACAAAAGTATATATATATATCTATATGTGTGTGTGTGTGTGTGTGTGTTAGATAAACGTCTGGCTGACAGAGTGAAGGTGGATGGGAGAGTATGGCAGTGAGGAAACCCTGGTGGATGAAAATGTGGCATAGTCATAATGTTAATGCTAACGTTGGCGTTTGTAGTGAAACTCATGAAAGGAAATGAGAAATATTGACTCAAGGACGACGACGACGACGACGATGGTCGATGGTCGACAGTAGGATGAACGGACCGTCGCCGGACGATGGACGACGATGAGACTCAATCATGGAGCGTCAAAAATAGCAAGTGAGTGAGTGCGAGTGAAGAAGAGAGAGGGAGAGAGGTAAACAGAAGCATGACTATGAGGACAGATGCAAACAGCAAGGAAACAAGTGCCATGCCGGGCATGGGGTGGGGGGATGGAGGACTGGTGGCGAGTTTAGAAAGCAAAATGAGCTAAAATGCGGAGATGAACATAAATGAAAATGAAGTGTCGACGCAGCGGTTGCGAAAAGGGCGTCGCTTCTGAAACCTGTCTTGGATGGGATGGATGCCGATGGAGAAGGCGAGGACAACAACAGTGACGGTGGCGGGGTAACCACTAAAATTTAGTATTTGCGACGCGTTTCTTGTGTATGCATGCCACACCACACCACAACACCCCCTCATCCCCCCCAAGGAGCGTACACAAAAGATAGATGGGCAAACAAATGGTTTCGACCAAAAGGACACGCTTATAGATACACTTGGACAGACTTACTTAGTTGCTTGGTTGCTTTGTTGCTTGGTTGGAGGTTAAGCTAGAAGGAAGCCGTAACAGAAGAAAGATGCATACATATATAGATAGATAGGCAGATAGGCTGTAACGAAACCGGAGCGTCGAGCGGTTCGGCACGGCTCGGATCGGATTGGCTCGGTTGGCCAAACGAACGTTTATGAGCGCTAAATTGAAGCGTGAAGAAAGTATATATTTTTTTTTTCTTTGTTGTTTTTTTATGGCTTGGTTTGTTTGCAAAACACTTTGCCATCTTGCTCAGCCTCAAACCCTTCCACTTCTGCCTCTTCGTCTGGTTACATGCTCCTTTGCTCCTTTTGATGTTTGCATAAACAGACTTGATGAGTTGGTAAGGTGTTGGCGTTGATGAAGTGCCCAAACTGAGCATGAACGGTCGCGACGACAACAAGGACAACGACAAGGACAACGTTGGCGGCTCCTTGGCTCCTTAGCTGTTTACTTTGAGAAAATCTTTCGGTTGGGTTTTTGCTCAGATTATGACCGTTTATATTTACGAAAAACTAAACGAAAGTCACGTTAAAATTGTTACGGTAATAACACAAACTCATTGCTCTCGCTGCTGCTGCTGCTGCTGTTGTTGTCGTTGTTGTTGTTGCGCCTTTCGACATTTAGTTTTACTTGACGGTTTTATGGCAAACGCGGATGGCTTCTATGAGCGAGCGAGTGTCTGCTTTGGCTATGTTTCTTTCTTGTTGACGGCGTCGCATTTGTGAAATTTTGTGGAAACATTTTTTGCACAAAAAAATAAACAAAAACAAAACAAGCATAAAGCTAACTGAAGGCATATAAGAAACAAACAAAAAAGCAGTACAGAAAAGAGAAACCGAATAAAGACGAAATGAATGCAAAGACGGACATGGACACGGACACCTAAGCAGTGGTGTTGGAATCGAGGGTGGTGGGGGGTTGGAGGATTGCAGACAGACGGTGAAATAGACCGACAATGCGTTAAGCAGACGCTCATAAAAAGCCCAGCGTCGCTTCTGTGTGTGTGTGTGTGTGTGTGTGTGTTGCTGCTTTAAAAGGATAGCGGAAATAATGTGCACTCGCCGACAATTCGAAAGCTTTTCCTTTTCTCTTCCTTGCCTTTCCCGTCACAGTCACAGTCATCATCACCAACACCAACATCATCATCATCATGAGCATCATCATGATTATCATGAGCCGTTTTTTGCACTTTGCGCACGCTTTGGCAAATTAAGCGCTTTTGCGCTTTATCACCCGCGAATGACAGCAACTTCACTTCACCTCTTTTCTCTGGCCTTCACTCTTATCACTATCATCATCATCACCATGACCATCTCCTCACCTTTTCACATCGCTTGCTCACTACTTTGCTACGCATAATGTTATAGTCTTCCATTTTATCTTCTTCATTTATGCTCTGCTTAGCCGAAATGTACTTTTTATGCAAAATGGCCAAAGTCATGTATAAATGTGCACATTATAAAACAGCAGGTAAGTTGCCAGGCAACAACAACAACGATGTTAGTTGAATTATCATTAGAATCCAAAAATGCTGATTCTGCGAAATGCCAATTAGAAGACTAAACGAACGAACAAGCTAAACAACTTCTAACTAGCAAACAAACAAACTAACTAACTAACTAACTAGCAAACTAATATGACACACGCACACACACATGCATAAATGCATGAATATGTATGTTTTTTTAGTTGCCAAATGACACTTTTCGCGTTAATTAAAGCAATGCGAAATAAAAAAGTTGTAATATTTCGTTTCATGAAAGTTGAAATGTTCGACGAACAATGTTCGCCAACTTTAGTTTGGACATTGAGATGAGTTGAGTTGTGTTAAGTTGGGATATGTCAGCAGCATTGTCATGTTAGCACAAACATATATGTGCCTACAGTGGGCACACGGCTTAGGAGACCATCAACTTTACTCTACTTGAAATCAGATTGTTATTTACTTCGTTCAGTCTTCCATTTGCCTCTTGTTTGGTTTGGAATAGAACCCTATGCAGATATATCCCAATGTCGGAGGTACAAGTCCAAGATTGATTGATGGTCAGCGCTGAGAAATGCTCGAGGGGCATTCCAGCTGAGTAATGCTTGAGTTCATTGTCTGGGAGAGGCAATGGAAACCTGATGGAGAGGCTCGTGTTCCAATTTCTGGAACTTGTTGGAAAATGTTGTATGTTATAAGTGTGCAGGGTATTTGAAAGTCGGCGAGTTTTGTCGGTAGTTGGTTTGATTTTATACTTTCTTGTGTTTTTTCTTACATTTTTCTATTGTTTTTTTTTTGTTGCCATCATTGTAATGAGAAGCACGAATGCACAAAATGTTCGTTGCGTAATTTAGTTTGTTCGTCGGTGGGGGGAGGGTGTTGGGGCGTCGCAGCTTCCGCTCATACTCGTGCTAAGCTCTGAGTTACTCTTTTTTTTTTTTTGTCATTTTCGTTTTTGCTTTCTTTGCCTTTTGCGCTGTAAACGAACTTGAGGACAACTCTCGTTGCTGATGGATGAATTGTGAAGGGCGTGTGAGAGGGGCCACCGGGGGGGCTGCAGTGGGCGGTCGGTTGTGCAGTTTTTAAACGGCGTTGCGTTGCGTTGCGTTTTACTGCAAGCGAATGAGCAAACCAACGAACCAAATGAAAAACAGACTAACGAAAAAGTTGGCAAAGAAGAAAAAAACAACAACAAATGCGCAAAAAACTAAAGTGTAAAAAAAAACCCCAAAGGGGCGGGGGCGGTGGTTCGTAAATGTTTGAGGTGTGGTAGGCAGTCGTGTAATGGTGGGCGGCGGGGGAGGTGTGGCTTGTGGGGTGTGGTTTTTGGTTAGTGTGCTGCCGACGTTGACGTTGACGTCGCAGTCGGCGTCGCTGTCGCACACTACACGCCGTCACTCATGCCCGCAGGCGTCACGTGATTTGTGCTTCTTCTTTTTTGTTTTTTTTTTCTGGTTTAGTTTGCATTTGCATGCGCAGCATTCGTAAAATACATGTGTGTATGTGTGTGTGTGTGTGTGTGTGTTTTTCACACTTTCTTTCTCTTCACTCATTTCTGCATTTGAAATTCAGTTTACGGTTATGCTGTAAATACTCACACGCAATGGCACACACACACACACACACACACACACACACACGAATAAAAGCGCACACGCACACAGAGAGCGAAAACTTTTTGCAGCCTCTTTTTTTTCGTTGTCGTCGCCGTTGTTGTTGTTGTTGTTGTTGCTGCTGCTGCCGTTTTTTTTTGTATTTTACATTTGGTTTTGTTATTGTTGTTGTTGTATTTGTGCCTCTTTTGCTCGCTACTTGGCTGCATTTGCTCATAACCTTCACAAATGGTGCCATACGCTGCTTTATGTGCTTCTGTGTGAGTGTGTGTGTGTGTGTCTGTGTGTGCACATTCATGCTCATTGAACGCTCGCAGGCAAAGTCAACAAAATAAATTTGCAAAGCCTCGCAAACCACACAAATCACACGATACTTTTTTTCTTTCTTTCTTCCTTTTTTATTTATTTCGTTCTTTCTTTCTTTCTTTCTTCACTTTAGTTTTGCATTCATTTCGATTGATTCGTTCATTTTCAATTTCTTTATGTTTTTGTGTTGTTGTTGTTTTTTTTTTGTTTCTTCTTCGCCGCTTTGTTGTTTTTGTTTGTCGTTTTATTTCTTTGTCGTTCTTTGTTTTTATGCTCAATGTCAACTTGCAGCATCAAAGCGCGTTCAACAACAGCAACAACAACGACAAATCGGTGTATGATTGGCTTTCTCCCATTCCGCTCTGCTCTGCTCTGCTCTGCTCGGCTAATTGGATCAAGTACCGTTTGACGAGTTCCGTTACGTTCCGTTTCGTTGACGGTAAACACTTGTAAACGTTTGCTCGCTCGCCCGTTGGCCCTTTTGTTTCACTAAGCAAATTTCCGTTTACTAAACACACACACACACACACACACACGCTCACAAAGCACAATAAAGGCGCAGCAATACAAGCGTAGGTCAACCTCTGTATGTGTGTGCGCAATGAATTGATTCAGTGTAATTCTAATTGGGCTTTTTTATAGGTGTGTGCGTGTGTGTGTGTGTGTGGGTGTGTGTGTGCCAAGTGCCAACACACGCATAAACGTTTAAAATATATAGAGAGAAGGTGGTGAAAAAGGCGGTGAAAGAGGTAACTCTGTTCTTTCGGTCGGTCGGTCAATAAATACAAGAAGGAACCAATTGTGAAGGTTACAGAACAGACTTCATGCATTTGCAACAAGAAGAAGAAAGTATTTTCAATAACATTTCCTTATAAGTTGCTTCTTCTTCTTAGGAGCTTCTATACTTACATATGTATATGTAGATGTATGTGTGCAGGCATAAATACATCCATACATATAAGAGGTATGAGTAAACTTTGAAGAGAGTGAGAGATATTCCCATGTATTTTTTTTGTATAATTTTTTTTTGTATAATATATTATATATATATATATGGAGGATATTTAATATTTATTAGGAAAAAGGGAACTTTGTTTGTTGTACTTACCGCCAGCCGGTGTGACGCAATAGAATAGTTGGGCTATGACGAGAACCCGAAAGGGTTCAATTGTTATCCTCATGACGATAATGTGTGTATTAATGCGCCTTCTTGCTCTTCAGCACTCTGGATTCTCAATTCGATTCGCTGTGTGTCTGTCTGACTGTCTGTCTGTCTGTCTGAGTGTGTGTGACTGTGTGTGTGTATGTTTGGTAGTGGTAGTGCAGATGATGAGACTCTTGCTCTATCACTCTTTCTATGGACGCCGACTCGTTTTCACTTGCGTTTCCGGTTTGAGAGCTCTTCGACTTGAAACTCTTCTCTTCTTCTATTACACACTTAGACAACTCTTTGCTCTTCTTCTTCTTCTGCTGCTGCTGCTGCTGCTTCTTCTTCCTCTTTTTTTTGTTTGTTTGTTTTTTTCTTTACTTCGAACGTAACTTTTCTAAGGCTCTGGAACAATATTTTATTGCCGTTTATTTTTTTTTCTTTTTTTGTTCAATTATCCTTCGTCCTTCTCGTGCCTGATCTCGAACTTGATCTAGTAGCTGTCGCTGTCTCGCTCTCTCGCTCTGGTGCTCTGGTGCTCTTTCTCACTCTGGCGACTGCCTCGCTTAGCAAAGGCTGCGCTCCTTGCGCTCGCTGCACGCCATGCAAGGCCGCAAAAGCCGCTCGCCAATTTCAACTCAGAGGCAGAGGCACCGCAATTGGCCGTGGCTGACGTTCGACGTGGCTAACGACGTCGTCCTCATGGCAGTTACGCACACTAACACACTTGCACACCGACACCGACACTGACACTGACACCGACGGCGACTTCACTCACTAAACGACTCACTGACTAACTGTCCGTCTCTCTCTCTCTATCTCGCTCTTTCTCTCGATTTACTAATTGTTTCTTTTTCTATTTCTTTTAAGATTTTTCACTTCTTTTTCGCTTTTTTTTCTCCTTTTAGATTTCAAAGTGTTTTTGTTTGTCGGCCATTAAAAAAAGGCATGAACTCGCATTCGATCTTCTTCTCTTCGCTTCTCTTTGCATTTGCTGAGCTTTTCAAATTGTTTATTTTCCTTTGGTTTTTTGTTAGTGTTGTTGCTGTTGCTGTTGTTGTTGTTGTTTTTGTTTTGGTTGTTCGTAACATAACATTTCCTTTGCTGCTTCTTCTTCTTCTGCTTCACCTGCCTTGACTCCTACGCTCCACGCTTGTCGCTCAACCAGAAGCCTTCAACTTTTCAACGCATGCAACGTTCTTCGTATTCGAATGCACATGAAAAACCTGCAAAATACAAACAAACAAACAACATGTTTTAATAAATATACAAAAAGCAATCAATTTCTCTTTATTTTTTCTTTATCATAAAAGAAATGCAAAATAAATAATAATAAGAATAATAAAAAGAATATAATATAGAAAAATAATATAAGAAATTGTTTACAATAAGTTTTGTTTTCAATTTCTTTGGCCAAATCAACAAAACAATTTGCAAGTCTTGTAGGATTTCTTTTAGTTTATTGATGCGGAAAGAAATTCAACTCTAAGCAATGAAACTTGTTGGCAACATGAACAGCATGAAGCTATCACGGCCAAAATATGTGTTGAAGTCAAGACTCCGCAACGGAACACTTTATATATGTCACTCCAAACATATTGCGGCTTAGAAAAAACGTTTAGTCTTCAAAATGGTCGCCGCATCGATTCCGTTTGAAGAGCTTCGCTTTGCGGTAAAGGATTGTATGAATGCAATCACAATTCAGTACTCAAATTTACTGTACTCTTCTAAAGCACTACAGTACACTCATACAAGCCAAAGAAAGAAAGTCAAGATCATTACTGTACTCACTCTCAGTGATTACTACGGCATATAATGTGTTATTTTCAACAGTGTACACTAAATAAACTTATGAGTACAGTGAGGCAATTGGTATACGAAGTTTCTTCTCAATTTCTCTTTCACAGTCAATTTTTCAAACGCATTCATTGACTTGTTTACTGCACAGTGAGTGAGTGAGTGTACTGTACACCCAAAACATTCTACATATAATTTTCTGTACCATGTCTCTATTAATAGAGTACACCAGTTGTCCAAACAGCCACAAATACACAATATTCATTCACAATCATTGAAAAGTGCACAGCACAACAAGCACTCGATGTCACAGCGAATGATTCATTTGCCATTTTGAATGCATTCACTCTACCTCTGCCTTGCAGCATTGATGCAAGCCATTTAGATGACTTGCTCTCTCTCTGTCTCTCTCTCTCCGATATGATTAATGTCGATGTGGCGCTAAGAACCGTTAGTAACTCAAGGTCACGAGCATTGCTTCAAACTGTAAGAGACCTCCTTGAATCGCCCCCCTTTCTGTTGGCAATTTTAATTGGGATGACAAATCATTCTACGCGCATCTTCTGCTTGGCCTCACACAAGAGTCATGTTTCTCTACCTTTGGCGAGCGCATGAATAGAATACTTGGAAATCTGCACAACAATTTTAATAAATTGAAATAAATTTAATTTGCAACTTTCATCTTTCACCCATTTGTGGTTGGCACACACACACACACACACACACACGACTACAGAGCATGGCAGAGCTAAACTAAAATATATAAAATACTTCTTCTACGATTTGAATTACACAACTATTCATGAAGTATTTCACCGCACGGAGATTGAATTTTTCAACTCTTCTTGCAATTAAACAAAAGAATTTCGCATAATTGAACAATCGACGCTTACGTTGCAGCAGAAATGAAAAAAAAGATGGACATGCAACATCATGTGGCAGAAAGAATTTATTCGTTTTTCAACAAAGTTATTCGTGTGTTTATTGCTGTTGTTTTTGTTGTTGTTTCTGTTCAATTTTCATTTTATGGTCTTATTTTTGACACAAAAACATATAAAATATATTTTTTTTCTTTTTCTTATTTTTTTAATTTTATTTTTTTTTTTTTTTCGTTGATTCATTAAGTAAATTGATTCTTGTTCGATGATAAACTTCTATAAGTACCATTAATAATTATGAGCTGTAATAAATATAAGACAACAACAACAACACAACAGCAATAATATTAATGACAAACCACAGTGACAACAACAACAACAACAATAGCAACAACGATGAAGTTAAAAATCACTGTCAAGTCTAAAGAAAGAATGAAAGCAAAAACAATTGAATAGGAAAAAAAGCTGAAGAAGAAGAAGAATGGAAATATGAATCGTTTGTTTGCCCGCAACGTTAAACGTCATTGACGCAGTTGGACAACAACAACAACTACAACAACATGCATAAGTAAAACAACTAATTGGCATTGCTGTCGTGCAGCGACTAAGCTCTGTCTGCCTGTGTGTGTGTGTGTGATGGGTTAGAGAGACAAAGCGAATAAGTAAGTGGGTCCAATAACAACATCGACAGCTGAGGAAGAAGAAGCGCGCCGTGTTTAAAGCAAACAATACAATCAATTATGCAAATTGCTCAATGTCATTAGAACAGAAAAAAAGTGTCTGACTGAGCGAATGAGTGAGAGTAAGTGTGTGAGAGAGAGAGAGAGAGAGAGAAGTAGAGGTAGACAAAAAAAAAAGCACAGTCACGTCGACATTGGCGGTCTTATTGACGCCGGATGCCTTTTTTTGCTGTTGCTGTTGTTGTTGTTGCTGTTGCTGTTTGTTGTCCTTCAGTTGTGCTCATGTTACTGCTGCTGTTATTGTTGTTGTTACTTTGCTTTGACGCAACAGCAATGAACTGAGCTCTGTTGTGACGAGGCATGGCGCGGCGAGGTGACGAGGGGAGGGGGCGATGAACGTTTGGCGAAAAGTGAACTGTTTAAATAATTAATATTAATTTGTGGCTGACATTTCTCTGTTGTCGCTATGGCGGGGGGTTTGAGCGGGCGGCGGGGGCTGGCGTGGGCGGTAGTTGGTCAAATGGCCGCCACACATCGGTTGTCCCACTGTCTCTATGACTGTGTGTGTGTGTGTGTGTGTGTGTCTTGTATCTTTGTTGGTTTTTCGCTTTTTCATTTCATACTTAAATCAAATTGAACTAAGCGTGGTTTCTTTTGTGTTATTGTACATCATTATGCCACACGCCGCTGTTTGTGCATTTGTGTGCGTGTGTGGGTGTGTGGGTGTGGGTGTTTGTGTGTGGCATCATTTGAGCGTGTGACCGCAAGCAAATGCTTTGTGGTTGCGGACACGATTGTTTGCCGCTTACATTTGCAGGTAAGCCATGTCTATACCACAACAACGACAACAAAATGAGCATTATCTCGGTCATTATCATCATCATCAACAACAACCATGTTGCATATCAATACACATGTGGGCGTGGCATTCTCAACTCAATTCATTGTGCTGCCAACTCCTTGCATCCTTGTATCCTTTGTCCTTGCCATCGTTAAATTGTTTTTGTATTTGTTGCTTTTTTTCCATTATGACGAACATCGACATTTGCAGCGCTTTCATTATGGCGCCATCACTGTCACTGTCACATTTGCCTTCAACGCTCCTCCAGCCATCCCGCCGTCCCCCCGTACCCTCTCCATGTCCATGTGCATGTCCGTGCCATCTCATGGCCATTAATGACCGTTCTGCTGCAACAATTGTTGGCCTCAGCTGAGCTGAGCTAAGCTGGACATGCGTGACTGTTACTGTTACTGTTGTTGTTATTGTTGTTGTTGTGCATTGAAAATTTCTAAACTCATTTCTCAATATACACATTTTTTATATTCTCTCCTTTTTCATTCTCATTTAAGCAAAGTATCTATATAAAAGTGCAAAATTCTAAGCAACTGATCGATCCAGAGAACCTTGATTAAGCTAGACTTGTGTAATTTTACACAATCCGTGTTATTGGCACACCTCAACAAATACCAACAGTGCGAGTGAGATAGCATGTTAAACAGCTGACTTTTGACAAAAATGTGGATAGTTTTTCAAGCTTACTCGCCACTTCAGCGCATCATGCTCTCACCCACAGCAGATTGTGTGCAGTTTTACACTCTGGCAAGTATAAAATTTTGCACACGTTGATGATCTTGTAAAACTGCACAAGCGCATCGTTACTCTGCATTGCGAACACCAACAATGATTTTTGCTTTCATGCAACTTCAATCGAATGCATGGTCAATCAGGCGGGCATGGTAAACCATTCATTTGTCTCTCCGTCTCTCCGTCTGTCCGTCTGTCTGTTTCAATACAACGCTTGCATGAGCTAATTTTCAACAATTTGCATTGAAATTAACAAACGAGCAAACAAACAATAATAAATGCAATTTAATTATGTATTAAAGGCGCACAAAGAACGCAAATGTTAATTAAATATGAAATGCATTTTCATTTATGTATTGTATGTATGGTAAATCAGCGCCAATTCATAATTAATCAATAATTTGTGCGCGAGTGTGTGTGTATGTGTGGATGATAATTGTGGTCTAAGTTACAATTGAAATTGCTCAAATTGACTCAAAATGAAAATGTGAAAATTCATGCAATATTGAATATAAAAGACAATAAAAAATTTAATTGTTTTTTTGTGTTTGGCTTCATTTGAACTTTGATGCATTTGAATACAATTTTAATATTTAATAAAATGTACAAAAACCAAAACGTTTTTCGATATACGCCAGAATGAATTTAGCACTCGATTGTCTACAGTGGCTGCTAAAAACATTAGCACACTTCATTTGCACGCGTCATTCATTCATTAATTTTTGTTTTTTTTGTTTTTTTTTTGCTTTTCATTTTGTTTTAGAAAATTTCAATAAAAAAATAATTTTCAAATAAATAAAAAATTTTAATTAGTTATATTTTTTGTATATTTCTAATTTGTAATTGTAATATTTTAGCAGCCACTGTAGCACGCAGTTTTCAGCCTCTTGTTGGCCTTGCTTTAATAAGCTGAGGGAAGGGTTGGCCGAAAAAAAAGAAAACAACAAAAAAAGAGGAAGAAGCAGCATTGATTTTCGCATTCAAGGAGCAAAAGTTCGCAATTATTTAAACGAAATTAATTACTTTTTCTTATCATCGATTCATGCGTCGATGGCGCTTATTGCACGCTCACTCGCACTCTCTCTCTCTCTCTCTCTCTGTCGCGCTCACTCGCTTAGTGGCAAAAGTTTTCGCTTATTCTTTCCGTGCTCTGTACTGTTTGTGCGTTTGCTGCTTTGCTGCCTCGCTGGCTGGCTTGGCGTCCTGCTGGGCAAACTAACAATGACGTTTTTGTTAGCCGTTTTTCACTTGCCATCAGCTGCGGCCAACAGCCAACAGCCAGCAGCCAACAGCCGCCGAGGCCATGCCCCCCGCTGGGCGCTCAATGCCGTTTCGCCTTTTTTTTATTATTGCGTTGCAAAGCACGTACGAAACACCGCGGCCCCAACCCCGCCGCTGGCAAGCAAACTTATATGAGTTATGGCATTTCGCTTAGAGATGTCAAAAGAATAAAGCGAAAACAAAAACAACAACAAAAATACTAGCAAAAAATACATTTTTTATAACTTATTTTGGCAGTTGAATTGTGAACTACAAATAAGCGAAATAATGGCGCCCGAAATTGGCTGCAGATTTATGACGGGGCACGTGTGAAGTTCATGCACCATGGGCGCAGCGGCCAAGGGGCAGCGCGGTGCTCGAATGAACGCCTCAATCACGGAGCAGCGAGCTGAGTTGAGCTGAGTTGAGTTGAGCTAATGGGAGTTTCATTAATGGGTAAAAGGCTTGCGGCGCTTCATGCAACGTTTTGCAACACTTTCATCTGCCGCTCTGTGCCTTAGTTGTGCCTGCCCCCTTCGCCCACGCCCTGCCATGCGACAAGTTTAGCTTGTGTTTCTTGTCTTAATCGCTTCGTTGGCAGAAGTTTGCCAACGCCAACGCCAGCAGACCATTTGACGTGGGAGCGAACAAGTGTTTCTGCGCGTCGGCACAAGTAATCAAACAAAATGGCGACCGACCACGTAAACATTCCTTTGCGCCTCGGATTCGTTCTCGCTCGTCTTCGTGCTTCTTTACATTTGCTTCTTAATCTTCTGCTATCGTCCTTTATTTTTATGCTATTATACAATATATTTTCTTCTTCTTTTTTTGTATATTTTTTGCTGTTGTTGTTCTTGTTTCATTTGTGTTGTTGCGTTTATTTTATTGTTTTTTTTTTTGGGGTTTTTTTCTCATCAGAATTTGAACATTTTCATTGTTTGCACTTTGGCGAAAAACTTTTATTTCACTTGTTTAGACTTGTTACGCGCGACTTATTTTATCAGGCCACCACCCCCCCCTTCTTCCCACAACCACTGACCGCTCTATTGACCATGCTTCTTATACTACGCCCTTTGGCCACTTTAGTCTCCAACCGATTTTCTCTCTTCATCTCTTACCTCTCTGTGTTAAGTCTGTCGTTGTTGTTGTAACTTTCGACTTGACCATGCCCACTTTGTGAAACAATTTCACTTGTTTTGCTGTTTATTGCCCTCGCACACACACGTGTACATATGTATATGAGTTTGCTTGAGTCTGACAGAGAGAAAAGATGCGAGCGAAGATTTTTGAAGTGTTTTGCCTTTTTCTTGTCTTGTTTATTGGAGTTGTTTGTTGTTTCTTGTTCGTTGTTCGTTGTTTGTCTTCGTCTTATATCTTGTTGTTGTTGTTGTTAGTTTTTTTTTTCATTTCTTGTGTTCTGTTTTGTCTTTAAATAATAAGTATGTTTGTTAAACTTTTAACACAACCAAAAGGAATTTTTTTTTATTGTTCTTGTTGTTGTTGTTGTTGTTGGCTTCTTAGAGGAAGTGAGCAATTCTGATTTGAAAATGTCTTAGTCGCTTGCTGTGAGAACTGAAATTGAAAAAGCAATTCAGCGCAGCATGTCTTCTATATTTCATTCAATTCAAGTTACAAACACACACACATGCACCACACACACACACACACACAACATATTTCATTACAAAATATATACATACATACATGTACATATATTTGTATGTATGTAGAGGCAAACATTTTCACTAAAATAAAATCACGTATACAACATGTTGGTTAGCTTTGCTATCTTCGCATAGAAGAAGCAGATGTGTGAGCACTTGTGTGTTCTTCTGTAAGTATGTGTGTGTGTCTGTGTGTTGGGATGCCAATGCTTGTGACAAATTATGTATTTATTAGTTTTCGGCATCAAGGGGCGCACATTGTATGTCACACTGAGTGTATGAGTGCGTGTGTGAGTGTGTGAGTGTGTGAGTGTGTGTGTGTGTGTGAGTGTGTGTGTGTTGTGAACGGCAGGCAAAAATAAATTGGATTTCCACTTGAAAGTCAAGTGCCAAATGACATTTCCAATCTATACATGAATACATTCACACACACACACACACACACACACTCACTCACACAATGATACACAGACACACTGTGCAACACACACACACTCACACTCACTCATACACATGACACTTTTGGACACATTAGTTAAATCATTTCGGTAACATTCTTTTTCCTTCCTCGCCTTCCCTCATTTACCCCTCACCACACTACTCACACGCGTGCTATGTTGCATCTTCGCTCTCATTCACACTAACACGCTCACGCCCACGCCCATGCCGTTACACACACACATTGCCCGGCAGTGAATGCCAATCAACATGTCCAACGGCATTGCTTGTTTAAATCAGCAAATGAATGTCCGAACTGCCCATGAAATTCAATGCAAAAATATTTCATTTGTTCATCATTTTGATTCCGATTTCGATTTCGATTTTGGTTTTGTTGCACAAAAATACATTTCGGTTTCACTTTTGGCAATTGAACTTCATTGTTGTTGTTGCTGCTGTTGTTGCATTTAACTTGATTGCAAAATTGAAACAAAAAATGTTGAAGCTAAAAAAGCTGCAAAAATTGTGTGTTGTTGTAGTTGTTGTTGTTGTTGTTCATGTCTAATACAATTTGACGGTCACGGAGGTATTTTGCATTAATTTTGCTTCACTTTGCATGCAATTTTTTTGTTGTTTTTCTTCAACAAATATGAACTTGGAATTACTTTTGTTTTTGTTTTCATATTTTGCATTAAAAAGGTGTTGTTTTTGTAATAATTTTTCATTTTTTATTGCAAAGCAAAATCGTGCTTTTGTTGTTTAGTGTAATGTTTGAGGCAAAAGAGTTTCGCATTAACAACAAATGATACAAATTTGTGAGCGTTAAAACATGTTCGAAGCGTTTTGTTTTGTCTGTCGGTCGTTCTGTCTGTGTGTGTGTGTGTATGTGTGTGTTGGCCACTTTGTGCAATAAATTTGAACTGGGGATGATGTTGGCACATGTTAGTCGCATCAGAAGTGAGCAAAGTGAATCCGACTAAATAAGTAAGATGAAACTATCGCTCAAGTTCTCAGCATGAGCACTAAAATCGATTTCCTTCCATGTGTGTGTGTGTGTGTGTGCGTGTATTTAAGTGTGTCCATTCTTGTGTCTGTGTGTGCGTGTGTGTGTGTATCTGTGCCACGGCAACATAATGTCAACATCGAAGGCAACAAAAAAAGCAACGAACAACAACGGTGACTGCGACTGCGACGTCGACTGCGACGTTGACAGCATTGAATTTTCTTATTTTAGTTGTAGCTTGAATGATGCTGACATCTTGCTTCCCTTCGCCTTTCCCACCCTTTTGCTTTTGCTTCTTCTTCTTCTTGCCACACATTGATTATTTTTGTGTCATTCTTCTTCTTCTTCTTCGTGTTCTGCTTGTTCTTCTGGCGTCCTTTTATCAGCCCTGAGGCAGAATTCTTTCTTACTTGCTTACTTGCTTGCTGTCTGTCCGTCTGTCTTTCCCTTTATGTGCTCTCGGACTTGTTTTGTTGCGATTTGTGTACACATGTCGTTTGCTTATTGTTGCGTCTGAGTTTGTCGTCCCGACTGAGTTTGCTTTGCTTTGCTTTGCGATGCTTTGCCTTAACTCAACTTAACTTAACTCAATTCAAGTGAACTTTACTCAACTCGCCGAAAAAAAGGGGAGGCGAAATGAAACAACAAAACAACTTCTCTGCCTTCATGCTGCCTTGACTTGTGATGACTATCACACACACACACACACACACACACACACATACACCCGCACACACATACATATGTACATACATTAACATGTTCATTTTCATAGAAAAACCAAACTGGAAGCCGAAATAAAAAAAGTGTAGCATAGACAGAGGCGAAGTAAACATGAAACAAGACGAATAAATAGAGAAATTCATATTCAAACAACATCGACATAGACATTCTTCATGTTTTTCACACACACACACACACATGTACACACACGCGCTCCCACACATGTATGTATGCATGAAATTGTAGCAATGCGTGTGTGGGTGTGTCTGTGTGTGTGTGTGAGTCCTTTGCTTATGCTGAGCATGCTTTGGCTTTGTTTGCTTCTATTGGCATGTGTGTGTGTGGGCTTCTAT
This sequence comes from Phortica okadai, assembly GCA_034638295.1. Taxonomy (NCBI): domain Eukaryota; kingdom Metazoa; phylum Arthropoda; class Insecta; order Diptera; family Drosophilidae; genus Phortica; species Phortica okadai. Next base: position 41,980,924 of record CM067848.1, on the reverse strand, counting down.
GTCTGTGTGTGTGTGTGTGTGTGTGTGTGTGTGAGTGGGTGCGTATGTCTGTGTCTGTGTTGGCTCAAATAATGAGACAAATATTAGAAAGTTGTTTATTAAGCTTCGCTTTCGATTTCTCATAGGAATTATGTCCTTTTCAGCATTTCGTTTTATTTTATGTGAATTTTTTTTTTTTTGTTCTCTTGCGCCCTTCTTTATGTGTTTGTTGTTTTTATTATTTTTGGGCTTCGATTTGTTTTGTTTTTGCACATTTTTGCAATTGGTTTTGTTCATTTCGGTTTCATTAAGAGTTTTCAACAGAATTTCCTCTGCTGCTGCTTCTACTTCTTCGTCTGCTTGTTTTTATTCTCTATTTTGTTGGGATTTGTAGTTTTGAGCAACTACAACAACAACAACAACAACAAATAAACAAACAAATGTCAAATAAATACAGTTGGCTTATCTTCATATATGCAAATATGTGCGTGTGTGTGTGTGTGTGTGTGTGTTTTTGGCATTTTATTGGCTTTCACTCTTGGGAAGCACACACAAATATGAAAATTCAGCATTGCGTCTTCATTTCAATGCTTGTTTACGTCATGTTAATTAAAACTTTGATTTGCCATAAAGGCCAGAGAGAGCATTCGAGCGAAAGAGAGAGGGGTAGAGGGGAAGAGAAGGATATTCATGAATTCTGTTGAAATATTTTTAGCGTAAAATACTTTCAGCCTTAAAGCCTTCAAATGACATGTCGTAATACGAATCGTTGCACAAACAAATTCAATGAAAACAAATATGTCATTTCGCATGAAAATTTTGCGTTATTTGAAAATGACTTTTGCCTCTAAAATTCATTTGCTTCGAAGGACATTAAACGGCGCTGCGTCGCAACAACATTCACTTTGCCAAACTAGTTTGCCGTATGTGCGCCTGTGCGTGATTGTAACATAGCCAGCATTTGTTTAAAGAGGTTACTTTACTAAATTGTTCAAACATCTTATCGAACGAATCGCTCAACCGTCCGTCCGTCTGTGTGTGTGTGTGTGTCTTTACAGCGTGCATTTCGACGCCAATTGTTGGCCAACTTAACCATTTAAGCCATGTTTATTTACTCATTTCAGCTCAAAGGCTCAACTTGGCTTCACTTTTCACTCTTTTGGCCCAAATTAGTTGACCGCTGATTGATTGCCTTGTGTGTGTCTGTGTGTTTGTAAGTTTTGTTTCCTTCATTGTTCGCTTATCTTTGCATGGCATTTGTTTAATTGAATGTGTGTATTTGATTGCTTTGTTCATTAATTTTAAATATGATATTATATTCTTTTTTGCAGTTTGAATTTTAATATTTTCTTTTTTTTTAACAACTGACATTATATCAACGATTAAATCATTTTTAACAAATTATAGCGTTTAATTAATTTGTATTTTTTGTTCTTAAATAAATAAATTAATGTTTGTTTTTGTTGTTGTTGCTGCTTGTAATGCCAAACGCGTTCATTAATCGTATTGCTGAGGTTGTGCTTGAAGCGCTGAAAGAATGATGATCCAATTGGCAGATGGCAACAACAACAACAACAACTTCTAGTGATAACATGATGCGACGTGACTGTTGGCAATGTTCTCCGCCCTGGCTTGCCTCTCCCTTCCCAGCCTTAACGCATTGTAATATGACGTGACTTGACGTGATGCTATTTGACGTATTGTGTTGTTGTTATTGTTGTGGTCACAAGCCGCTCATTGTTCGCTTGTTCGTCTGTCTGTCTGTCTGTCTGTCTGTGTATCTGTCCAGCTGTCCATTGTTATTGATATTACTGTTATTGTTACTGTAATTGTTATTGTAATTGTGCTGATCTAATTTGATTGGCTCAAATTTGCATCGTTTCGCCACAATTGGTTTTATTTGTTATTTTATGCCAACGTTGGAATAATTGTTTAATTATTTATTAACCGTTATGCATGCTCACACACATACACATGCACAAATGATAGGCTCGTTAGGCTCCTCTGACCGAAGAAACCGAACGACCGACCAATTGACCAACTGTGTGCCTGTATTTGTGTCTGTCTGTGTGTGTGTTGTTGTTATGGACACATGCACTGAGAATAGAAAACATTTTGAAACTCATTTCTATGTTTATTTGTTTGTAGCTTCAAAAATAAACAAGTTATTTATATACGATAGATTCTTGATTAATATGCGAGATGGGCAATTCTTACTTGTAGAATACCTAAAATACATATTGAAAATTTAAGAGTTGCCATCATGAAATCTCTCACCAAACACCGCTGTAATTAGCTTAAGCAAAAAGTGCCCATTAAGTGTCCATCACATGCTCCAAATGGCACATCAAGCATGATGAGTTGGCCATTCTTCGCTGTCTGCTGCCAATGCACGTGCGTTTGTCTGTCTGTCAGCCTGACTCCTTTATACTTCATTCACTTTGCTCAGGTGTAAGCGAGACAATTAAGCGGTCAAACAAATCGAGAACAGAACTCACATGCATGAAGAAAAATCAAAACGATTTCGATTTTGATTTTGATTCAAGCGACGTGCATGAGCCGCACACACGGTCATTTTACCAACACTATGACGATGATTGACGTTGCAGTTTGCTCTTTCAAAGATGTATACGCCTCGAAGCATGAGCATGGGATTGCATTTGGCTCATATCTGTTACCACAACACACTTGCTCAAGTCTTCTGCTTCTTCTGCGTATTCAATAAATTTACGAAAAAAACAATTGCATTGGCAAAAATGATGTATTCTTCATTCTTGAATCGAAACTCTAAGAATGGGACCACTTGTAGTGCCCATGATGGGAAAATAACTCGCTTTTGGCCAAAGCGTCGTATACTTAATATATACAATAGGAATCGCTGTGCACATAGAGAGAGGGGGTGGAGGGGAACCAGTTCTGGAATCATTGTTCACAGTTCATAAAGTTCATACAACTCTGCTATCCACAATTTTTATAAACTTTTTAGTTTTTTTTTATTTTATTGAAGTTTTTTGTTTTTTTTTGTTTTTATGAAATTCTCTAAAATTTGAATCTCTACCATGAGTAAACAAGAAATCTTTGATTTTTAGGATTGTTGAAAATATATTTTCATTTTATTTGCATAAAGTTGGGCGCTGCCACGCCCCTTTTATGTGATGTTCTAGTTTGAACAAAAAAAAATAATTCCATCAAATGATTTGTTTTATTATCGTTTCCAGTTTTTATGACCAATAAAACCACAAAATTCAACAAAGTTGCAAAACGAAACATGAAAAAATACACAAAAATCATAAAAAAGCATAAATAAAAAAAAAAAAAAATTGTTGATTTCGCTTCGTGGACAATTTTTCATTTAAACTTTTGCACATTTTTATGGCCATTTTGTTGTGTTGTTATTGTCGGAGCATTTTTTGTCGGCTGTGCGAACACGAAACGCAAATTAAGTAGTAAACAGATGATAATCGCGATACTTTTTGTGTCAGAACGAACAAGAAACAATAACCGACAACAGAACCAAACAAAAAAAAAAGAACGGCAACAACACAAAAAACAAACAACAAAAATGGAACACAGAAAAATTATGAAAAAAAAAAAACGAACAGAACAGAAAAACAAAAAGTTGTAAGAAAAAAGTTGGTATTAAAAATCTTTGCGCTCAACTCAATTGTTGGAACTCTTTTTAAATCACAGACACAAACATACGCATACACACACACACACACACACCTACATAGCCAGCCATAAGGCAAGGGAAGCCAAACAGAATAAAAATATATATATATGTGTATATACATATATATGACAGCAAAAAATGGCTTACAACATTTGAGCCTCTGCCGATTTTCGCCATAGTAAATGAGCATTAGATGTTGAGGCAACAGCGGCGCAGAACAACAGCAGAAGTAGAGGAAGAAAGACAACAACAACAAGAATGTGCCTGCGAAAAGTCGTCGCACAACAACAACAACAACAACAACGACAACAACGACAATAAACTATATTTTCGGTACACATGCTTTAACCCGTGCCTCATCTCTCATCGTCCATGTTGATATTTGTTACAGAAGCTCTATCGTAGTCACACACACACACCAGGGGGGCAGCAAGGCAAACCAAAAAAAAGCAAATCCCAGTGAAGAGCACACAGAGTGTATACCGACAAATGTGCCACTCGTACAAACATGACCAAAAAAATAGGACCAAAAGAAAAAAAAAAAGGCAATACAAAAAAATTTAACAAAATTCTAAGAGAGTAATTGGAGGCAAGCATGAGCAAATGTTCAAAACTAACGGTAACTGTAACGTCACTATTAGCGCGCTCTCACTCTCTCTCACTCACTCTCTTTCTCTGTCTCACACTCCCTCTGTCGTTTACTCGGTCGCTCGGCTGTGTGCTCTTTATGTAATTTTTACGTTGCTTGGCGCTCTTATGTCGGTTGCCTCTTTTACTACGTCACACACACACACACACACACACACACACTCACACACACAGAGTCGCTGCTTGGATGCTGTTGGGTTCGGTTTGTTTGGCGTCGCTTCCCACCACCCAACGCCGCCACCGATACCATCATCAAAAAAAAACGCTCTCTCCACACTTTTGTCTACGCTCACTTTTCATATACATTTCGCAGACATTATTCTTGGAAATTATATTACTATTGAAATACGTTTTTTTTTTCCTTTTCAAGTTTTTTTTCTTTTTACATTTACTCGTTCAAATAGTTTCTTAATAAATTTTCATTTGAAACAATTGCAAAAAGAAACATAAAATATGTAAATGAAAAATATGCAAAAGACAAATTGTAATTGTTTAAAAAGTCTTCGCTTATTTGGCCAAATATGTTAGTCAAAAAAAAAAAAAAAAGGAAAAAGGAGGCACAGAAAAACTAAGAGTGAGAAACGCACGCACACACACACACATACATATAGATGTGCACATGTATCGCAATTTGTCATGCGCTACTCATGTACCAAACAGGCATACAGTTGGTGTTGTTGTTGTTGTTGCTGGGGATGGTGGTGGCGCTCACAGCTCGTTGCTGTTGGAGAGCGTTGAGTCTGGTTGAGAAGAAACGAGGCGAGAAAAAGCGTGTATTGTTGATGATTGTAAAATACAAACATACAAAAAAAAAAAACCCCAAAAACAAAAAAATAAGGGAAAAAAATTAAATTAAATAAAAAACTAAAAGTAAATGAATATGCAGAAATACAAATATTGACAATTCTTATTTATTTAAGAAAAAAAATTGTAAATTATTTGCGCAAATTTTGTCACTTTGCATATTATTTCGTTTACATTTCACATTTGCACAACTGTTAAGCAAATATTATTGGGCACATCGGGGAAAAAAATGTATATATATATACACGCGACTCCGGTTTGAGTAATTATGTTGCATATGTGTGGTGGAAAAAACAAAAAAAAATACATGTATGCATATAAAAACGTATACTTAATATATTGTTTAAGGTATTTGGCGTTTTAACTAAGGCAGCCTAAAAGCGGGCAATGCTTTTTTGTACTTTTTGTTAGTTTTAGTTTTTGTGTTTGCATTTGCATTTGCGTGCATTTTATTTTGATTGAGTGGCGCTGAGCGAGCCGCAAGTGACTCACTCACTCACTCACTTACTCACTCAGTCGGTCAGTCAGTCAGGCAGTCAGGCAGTGGATTGATTGGGCGGTGTGCGTGTGCGTGTAAATTTCTTCACATATCGTTGTGAATGTAATTGCATGTGTATATGTATATGCAAATTGGAGTTCACACACACACGCACACACACACACACACCCACAGACACACATGGTTAAGGACTTTAGCGGTTTAAATTCATTTGAACACAGCACAACACTAAAAGTAGCAATTAAAAAAAAAAAGTACAAAAAAAATTGTGAAAAAAATACCAACAAAAAGAACTTTATTACATACAATTACACTTTTATTTGCTGTTATTGCTGTTGTTGTTGCTGTTGATGTAGCTGATTTTTTGTTGTTGTTACTGTTATGGCCTTTTTTTTTTGCTTAAATGCTTTTACGCTTATTTGCATTTCTTTTATTTTTTTGTATTATTTCTGATTTTTGGCTCTTTTTCTTTTTAGGCTCGCTGTGGTTTTGGCACGCTTATTGGTAACAAAAAAAACATACACTCACACAACAAGAAAAAAAAGAACACAAAAAAAAAACAACTTAATAAATAAAACCTTTTTTTTAACTTAATTTTCTTTTATTTTTGTCGAATCGCCTTTGATTGCAAAATTCAAGCTTACAATTTGCGAAAGTTTGTTGAACTGCTGAGCTGCTCTTCGTACGTTTTATTGTTGTAGTAGTTGTTGGTTTTTGTTTGATTTTATTTGACTTTGCGGTTTTTGTTTTTTTGTTTTTTTTTTTTTTTTGTTTTGGTTTTCTCTTGTTTTAAGTTAGTTTATACTTCGTTTGCCGTTTTGTGTTTGTTTGTTTGTGTGTGTTTGTTTCTATATGATTTCTTTACTTGACTTTTTTTACTTTACTTGACTTTATTTGAGTTTAAAGCTTTTGTCCATTTTCATATGACACTTTTCGCACTTTCCGCTGTTTCGCGTTGCAAACGGCGTTCAAAAGTGTTCGCGTACGTCTGCAGGACACGGCGCTGATAAAAAATGATTTTTTGTACACTCTCGAACTCGATTCGATACGATACGATACGATACGATTCGACGACTCGACGCGACTCAACTCGGTCCGCGATTCAATACAACTCAACTCAATTTGGCCTGTCGCGTTTCGCTTTGGCTTGACTTCATGCGCTGCGAGCGATGCCAACACTTCGGCTTCGGTTCGGCGCCATTCGGCACAATTCGGGTCAAGCCCGACTCGCTCTCGTACAATGTGCTTGCACTGTGTTTGCTTTAATGCTGCGTGTGCTTGTGTGTGTCGCTCTCTCTCTCTCTCGATTGTTTGCTCTCTTTAAATTTTATTACACGATGCTGGGCTGCTGTGCTGCGATGCTGCGTTGCCGTCTGACTGCCTTTGCTGTGATACTCGCTCTCTTAATGTGCTCGTGCTTGTACGTTGAGTACACAGCACAGCACAGCATAGCATAGCATCGCTCACTCACTCATTCTCTCTCACTTGGGCTGTCGTTGTAAATCAGTGCAAAGTATTCACACGCACACATCAACATACATACATTCGTACATGTACATGTGCCTTTCACTCCTCAATTCGTTTACATTTTGTTTCATACATATACATATATATTTTTGTTGTTGTTTTTTATTTTTGTGTTTTACTTTGTGTGTGTTTATTGTAATTGTTGTTACAAATGTCGGTGTTGTTGTTGTTGTTGTTGTTGTTGTTGTTGTCGTTGTCGTTGTCGTTGTCGTTGCCTCTGCCTCTGCCAAGCCCGACCCCACTTTTTGCCTTTTAAGCGTGCACGTGTCGCGCCCAAATTCCATATACACACACACTTTTTTCTGCCATACACACACGCGTACTATTCCAATCAGAATCGTATTTCGTTCCTTCGTTCTTTCGTTCGTTCGTTCTTTCGTTGGTTTGTTCAAAAAAGTGGGATATTTTTAGTGTTTTCGGCATTTCATTTTCCTTTTGGGTTATGATTGTTGTCGTTGTTGTTGTTGCTGTTGTCTCCTATTTTGTTTTCTGTTTTCTGTTTTTTGTTTGCCTTTGCTAACTTGGATTTTTTGCTGCGTGTGCCTTTACTACGACTAACGACTAACGGCATCTGCTAGCGGTTGTTGTTCTTGTTGCTGCTGTTGTTGTACTTAAATGCATTGCAGTGTCTGCTTGAAAGTGCGTGTGTTGCTTATGGCTGTGTGTGTGTGTGTTTATATTATTTGTTTTTTTTTTTTTTTTTTTGGCTTGTGTTGCCCTATGTGTATGTATGTGAGTGTGTGTGTGCGTACGCGTTATTCTCAGCGGAGTTGGTGCAAAAAATATTTTCAGGCGGAAAAATTAAGTTGTTTTCGAGTTAATTTGAAAAGTTTATGGGCGAAAAACTTTTAATTGGTTGAGGTGTCTTGTCTAAAGAAAACAGATGCGCGCCAATGCCTTTACTTTTGTAGTAGCACTTTTCGCGTTAGTAACGGAAGCTTTTTAAATTTACTAGCGCCATCTATGCATGAGTAGGTGCGAATCGGGTAAGAAAATGTCAACGATGTTCTGCTTGATCGTTGACATTCGGGGTTGCTACTGTCAAGTTCGGACAAAGGGGAACAGCAGATCCGGATGTTGGAAAAGTGTCGAGTCGATGCAATGAATAGGCAGACGATCTTTTCGATTTTAACTCGCATCGAGATAGGTTGGCTATCTTCATCTAGAAGTGCAATTAAAATCCACAAGTGTTCAAGTTGAACAAAATATTTTTTTTTTTGCTGAACGAGAAATTAAATTGTTTTTTTTTGGCGAAATTTAAAAACTGCACCGCACATCCCAGCTTAATTAGATTAAAGCTTTTGTTCGGCATCGCTTTGCGAATGCTTTTGCGAGCTTACAAAGCGCTTGCATACAGTGTGGAGGCTTCTGGCCTTGGAACACGCTATACCCATTTCTTTTGGTCCTTTACGCGCTGGTGAAGATCAGGACGGCACATACCAACCTGCAATTACCGGCAGAGGTGCTAAACACGAGCACGGAGGACGGGAGTCGGGAAAGTTTTCTGGAGTTTGAGCAGCTAATAGACTCGATCCGGTGGACGGAGGGTATCGGCGAAACTGCATGTGATGCGCAGAACCAAACGGTTTAGTTTTTGCTAAACTGCAACCCGGACATGCGTATTTTGTGCGTGTAGGAAATAATTAATTTAATCGCGATTGGAAAAAATAAATTAAAGATATAAATATAAATGTCTTAAATAGTAGACAATAAAAGAATGTGCCAGGAATGGAAAACGTGAAAATTTAAATTTCTAAGAAAAAAAAAATCCTAACCTAACCTAATCGGTAACCTAAAAATACAAAAGGAAAACCAACGAAATTATGTTTATTTAAAGAAATAAGAAAATATTAAATATTGCATAAAAAAAAAAAAAAATATAGTAAGTGCTAGAAAAAAAAATAATGTCTAAGTAAGTTTAATCAAGATTTCCGACTTAGTGCTTTTGGAAAAAAAATGCGTGCATAAGTTCTTTTTTTTTTTTTTTTTTTTGCCTTTTCATCTTTTGTTTCATGAATTGTGCCGGAAGACTGCATATTAAAAAGTGTCGAAAATAATACAAGCGCAAAAATAAAAAAAAAAAAAAAAAAAATAAGCTAAGTATGTGCTAACTATTTTTATCTAATTTTCCCAACGGATATAATATTGTCGAATCGGTATTGACCCCGCGAAAATATTTAAAATTTATCTTTATTAAGATTTTCCACCAACACAGCATGCAGCAGCTACGTTCGTCGAAAGATCTTTCCTCGAGGGAGCAGGTGCATGAGCGGTGAGTTTGAATAACACCTTTTTCAACATTATATTTTATATTATATTATATTATATACCAAGCAATAATCCATTGCTAAATCATTTTTTTTACATTCGTCATGTGCATATATGTATGCTCATCACAATTTGTGTAGCGCACCTCGCTGATGAGATTATGCGTGTTGCCTTTCTATTTCTTTCGTGCCTGATAAAGCAAAAGCAACCAAAACGAAAATTAGACTCTCTTACGATTAGTCGCGCCCACGCATGATCTTATGAGCGAGTTCTCTTCTAGCATATGCATATGATTGGTGTTCTCGCGTATTCGGATAAACTTAAAAACAGTTATGATCGCGTTGCATACTCGCGTTTTTTTTTTTCCTCTCTTTCTTGCGCTCGCTTCGCTCTGAGCAAATAGCACAGCTCGTTTTCTGCATTGCAACTCAGCGTTTAGCTTTTGCATAAACCAAAATTCGCGCTATTTTAATTCGTCTTCCTTTTACTCGTGCACACATGTTTGAATACCCTACCGTTTTCGTTGTGGGCATATAAAAAAAAAGACTAACAGAAAAAATATACTATCAAAGAAAAAATTTAGTTATGCACGCAACTCGAACTTATATTAATTATTAGCGTTACAATTAAATTCTAGTACCGTAATATACAACTTATTTGCGTTTATATTAATTACATATTATATATAAGAATTTTTGTTCTTTAATTATGAATTATGTTCTTTATTATTATAATTTAATATTACCTCAATTGTTTTGATAGTTTTATAATATATCCCATCAAATGAATGAAATTGAATTAAACATTATTGATTTTGAAATTTTGCTGGTGTTGACTTCAATTATGCACTAAAAGTATTCAGGGTGGGGTGCGAACATACTTCCTGTCCAATGAAATAGCTTGACCGAGTTTAGAAAAGGGATCACTTATTTTTTTTTGTCAGGAGTAAGTGATCATGGTAGGGTGGGCATACAATGTGGCTATACATCGAGTCACCAATATATGAAATAAAACATACCCTTACGACTTCCGAAATCCCCTTCTTCCTTTACTATCTTTGCACGCAAAATTTAAAATGATAATTAGTAACAATATGAGTACAGAATCGTCACGGTTTTCTTGTTCCCACTCCCGATTGCCGACGAGCTAGAGCCGGATATATTTGCGTGCCCCGTTCGATTGATTCACCCTACACCTGCTCCATGGTTGACTAGCTCAACGTCTTCGTTATACGTTACAATATTATTTTTGGCGCCCAACGTGGGGCCGATTAAGCAATGTGCTACATACATAACAATACATAAATTTGTAGTGCAGTTTAGCGGCCCGACTCTATTGGCATCTCAAGTTAGTACTCGTGGATCATGCAGACCTTCTGAAAGAGGTACTGCGTCCGAGTCCAAAACTTGCGATGTGTTCCTCTCAAGTCCTTATTCCTAGTTTTTTTTTGTTCTAGCGTACCAGGACTAAACATATGCCTCATAAATGGCATTGTTTCCGGTCGTTAGAGTGTCTTTTGTTATTTCTCCTTCAGCAATATTTATAATATTGTTAAAACGCACTGTAGTGTTGGTACCAGGTGCGGAAAGGGGTGTCAATTTTCGGTTGAACTTCTCTTAGGAGTCTGAACAGATTCTGGTGAAGGATTTGTCAGCCAAGGAAGTCGAGCCTTGAATTGGCACATGTGGTGTCCTCATTACCATTTTCCATCGCCATAGGTGCTGCGGGGTGGGTCAGTATCTTGGAAACTATACAGACTGTACAAATCGGTCTTATAGCCAGATGACATACTCTACCTTGCATGTCCCCTCTGTTTTAAATAGTCAGTATCACCCAGGAGTCTTTTATTTTCGATAAGGAGATACAAGCCGGGTGAAAATGAGACTAAATCTACCCACTTCTATAATCTTTTGTTTCGGAATTATGTTGTTTGGAAATGTTATAAAATAATTCGGTCAAGTCTTTCGTTGGGCTGGAGCTAGTTCGCACCCACGCCTTTTTCGTTTATGATTATTTTGTTTTTGATAACATTGATTAAAGTTTAAAAAAAGAAAATATTTTTATTTTTTTTTTGTTCTTTTGTTAAATTTTTATTTCTTTCTAATACTCTTGGCGATTTGCCATAGTTGGTTGTTAAGCATACATTGGAGTTTAACTCTGCATATTTCATTCTTTTTGCTTATGAATTTCTTTGACGATTGGAAATTCGTTTCTTTTGTTGGTTGAATATTAATATTAGTCGATATCACAGATATTTTGGATTCATTTTTTTTTTGCTATCGGTTTCGTTTTTATATTGGTTGGCTTTATCGAGTATATCTACTTTGGGTCAGTGACTTCATATTACGTTAAATATGGGTCTTACTCGAAGCAATGAGGATTTGACGGCGACGGAAGAGGTTTGTCACACCTGTAGTAACCTCATAACATCATCGATATACAGGCTTAATACTCAATGTACACATACTTTTCATAAGTCATGTGTATCGGTTGGTGAAAGAAACTGTCCAGCTTGTCAAGTTCCGCTGTTGGGTCCATTTCAGACAGACAACACGGCGGCAAGCTGTAGCGTCAATAGTATGACAACGCGTTCTAAAACGCGCAAGCAGGTCCCGGCAGCCTCACAAGAAGATCATGCTGTAATTCAAGCAGCAACGTGTTCAGGTTCATCCGCGGCAGTTCGCCAGGACAGAGCTTCTGACCCAAATGATGGTAGATTATCTTTAGAGCAGCAAATAGCTATAAGCAACGCGGTGGCTGAAACTCTCAGATCGCAACAGCTGGAAATATTGTCGTCGATTACAACGTCGGTAAATAACCAACAAGCTCAAATGCAAGCAGCTATGAACGCTATGGTTAGCGCTCAACAGGCCCAAATTCAGGTTCTTACCGACAAAATAGATTCTGTAATACAGAATGGAAGACAGAACGCCAGTTCGAGAGGCACTGAGGTTGAAGGCAACGGTCGCATAAATAATATACCAACTTTGCCAGCAGTCGAACAGCAAACTCTAGAACAGTTGTTGGGTTTGCCTTCAGTTACACGCGCGAATGCCAATGGAAATTCTCGATGCCATGGAAGCTCGCCAAATACAAATTCTGAGATGGGTATGAGGCCGGATAAAGTTAGTCATGTGTTGACCAATTGGCGCTTAAAGTTTAATGGTAGTACGAGTGGTATTTCGGTGAACAACTTCTTATATAGAGTGCAGTCGCTCACCCAACAGACGTTAGGGGGTGATTTTGAGTTACTATGCCAACATGTAAACATTTTGTTCGAAGGAAAAGCCAGTGACTGGTATTGGCGGTATCACAAGGCTGTAGTAAGGATCAGGTGGGAAAGCTTGTGCGTAGCTTTGCGTTCACAATACGGCGACACGAGAACCGACGTGGATTATCGAGAGTTGATAAGAGATAGAAAGCAGAAAGCGAATGAATCCTTTGATTGTTTCTATGAGTCTATTTTAGAACTGACAGATAAACTAAGCGTTCCGCTCGAGCAGAGATCATTAATTGAAATAGTGCGTAGGAACTTGTTACCAGAAATTCAGCATGAATTGCTTAATATAACGATTACGTCAATATCGCATCTTCGAGAGATTGTACGCAGACGAGAGAATTTCATGCAAGATCTGCGCAAATCATCGTCGTCTTCAAGATTTCCTCAAATGAAGAGACAGGTGGCAGAAATAGGTGACGATGAATATATCGAGAATGAAGAGATTGCAGCAGTGGCAGTAACATGCTGGAATTGCGGTTCGATTGGTCATCGTTACCAAGACTGCATATCGGACAGACGCGTTTTTTGTTATGGGTGTGGAGCACCTGACGTATATAGGCCAAGTTGTGTTGCATGTAGCTCAGCAAAAAACGGCCAAAGCCGTGCACTAACGAACAGTGCACGCAAACAGTATCGAACCAGGGGGACCAATACCGAATAGCCACCTCTGATTCGATAGCCTCGGATATTTTAGAAACACAAAGTTTGTGTTCAACACCGGATGTTCAAGTTGTAATGGATGTGTCAAAGAAATTGATAAAAACGACTTCTCGCTCTAAATTGCGTAGACAAGGGTTTTATTCAAAACGAAAGGAAGAAAATCGGAAAATTCTAGCGTCAATTGTAGGGCATCGTTGCGATGAGCGACCTTATGCGGAAGTGTGTGTTTTTGGTAAGACAATCGCTGGTCTACTTGATACAGGAGCGTCTATTAGCTGTATAGGGGGTTCGCTAGCGAAGCAGTTAGGTAATTTCGATGTTGAAGTCAAGGCGATCAAGTCGACAGTTCGCACAGCCGATGGGCAAGAGCAAAAGATTCTTGGGAAGGTATCTACAGAAATTGAATTTGATGGACTAACGAAAAGATTGATATTATACGTAATACCATCCTTGTCCCAGGACTTATATTTAGGAATTGATTTTTGGTCGGAATTCAATTTGCTCCCTTTGAGATTCAAACGTACTCAAGGAATACTAGCAGCTCTAGATGAAACCGTAGGGAGACAATTAACAGCGAATCAATTAGACACTTTAAAGTCTGTTGTAAATAATTTCCCATCGTTTGCCAAACAGGGTCTAGGTAAAACGAAGTTGCTATCGCACCATATAGATACCGAAAACGCGAAACCAATTAAACAGCGTCACTTTCCGGTATCTCCTGCAATTGAGAAATTAATTTACGAAGAGGTTGATAGAATGTTGGCGTTAGGAGTGATTGAAGAATCTGAAAGTCCTTGGTCTTCCCCAATTGTTTTAGTAAGGAAGCCAGGGAAAGTTAGATTATGTTTAGACAGTCGCAAAGTCAATGAGGTGACAGTTAAGGATGCTTATCCTTTACCGCATATAGATGGAATTTTAAGTCGACTCCCCAGAGCTGAATTTATATCCAGTCTGGATCTGAAGGATGCTTTTTGGCAAATCCCGCTGGATCATACATCAAGAGAGAAAACTGCTTTCACAGTGCCTGGCAGGCCACTGTATCAATTTAAGGTCATGCCATTTGGCTTATGCAATGCGCCACAAACTATGTCCCGATTGATGGATAAAGTGGTGCCTCCGCATCTACGGAACGAAGTGTTCATATATTTGGACGATCTTTTGATTGTTTCAGCATCGTTTGATAGGCATTTAGAAGTGTTAAAGGAAGTTGGCGATTGTTTAAAATCAGCTGGTCTGACGATAAATGTGGAGAAGAGCAAATTTTGTTTAAAGGAAGTGCGATACTTAGGTCATTTGGTAGGGAATGGAACAATAAGTACTGACCCTGACAAAATATCGGCCATAGCAGAGTTTCCATCACCAAAGTCAGTTCGACAAGTTCGGCGATTCTTAGGCATGTCCGGTTGGTATCACAAGTTTATTAGGAATTACGCTACGATAGCTGCACCACTTACGGATGCATTAAAAGGTAAAAAGAAATTTGAATGGCCTAGCGCAGCAGAAGATTCATTCGTGGAGCTAAAACGTCATATGACTTCTGCCCCCGTTTTGCATAGTCCCGATTTCACTAAACCATTCTATGTCCACTGTGATGCAAGTCACGTAGGTGTAGGCGCTGTGCTAGTACAGTTAAATCGATGCGGTGAAGAAGCTCCGATAGCTTTCATGTCGCGTAAGTTGAATAAAGCGCAGCGAAATTACTCCGTTACTGAAAAAGAATGTTTAGCTGCGATGATGGCGATAAAGAAGTTTAGAGCTTATATAGAAGGACAAGACTTCACGGTGATTACGGATCATGCGTCTTTGAAGTGGCTTATGGCACAAACAGATTTAAGTTCTCGGTTGGCGAGATGGGCTTTGAAGCTACAAGGATATCGCTTTAAAATTGAACACAGAAAAGGCTCTTTAAATGTAGTTCCGGACGCACTGTCTAGGACATATTCGGATGAGGTATCAGCATTAGGGTCGATTTCAATAAATACAGACATTTTGCAATCAAAACATTTCGAATCCGACAGTTATAAGGCTTTGTTGGATAAAGTTCGGCAAAATCAAGGCAAATTGCCCGACCTGAAAATCGTCGACAATCGTGTGTACAGACGCACTGAACACGCAACTGGTGATCAGGTTGCAGACAGTATGATCTGGAAGCTGTGGATACCAGGTGAAATGGTCGAGGGTATTTTAAAGGAAGAACACGATGATCCAATGTCTTCCCATTGTGGAATAAACAAATTGCTTGAGAAGGTTAGGCGTTATTATTTTTGGCCAAATCTGGTTGTAGATGTGCGTAATTATGTCAATAATTGTGTTGTATGCAAATGCACGAAGCACCCAAACATGATATTGAGACCGCCTATGGGTAAAAGGGTGGAAGCTTGTAGATTCTTTCAGCGATTATATGTTGATTATTTGGGGCCATATCCCCGATCTAAAGCAGGCAACATAGGAATTTTTATTGCAGTCGATAGCTTTACAAAGTTTCCGTTTCTTAAGGCGGTTAAGAAATTTACTGCTGACGTAATAACTAAATTCATGGAGGAAGACTTATTTCACTGCTTTGGGGTGCCAGAGTCAATTGTTTCGGACAATGGAGTCCAATTTAAATCGATTGTTTTTAATGAATTGTTAGTGAAATATGGGGTGCAGCATGTATATACCGCGATGCATTCGCCCCAAGCTAATGCATCTGAGCGAGTGAATCGGTCAATTATTTCCGCAATTAAGGCTTATATAAACATTGAGCAATCCAATTGGGATACGCAGCTAAGCAGCATTTGCTGTGCTTTACGCTCAAGTCTGCATTCAGCGATAGGTTCAACTCCTTATCAAGTCGCGTTTGGTCAACAAATGATTACAAACGGGGGAGTTTACCAGCTATTGAGGAAACTTAATATGTTAGAAGATCGGCATATTAATTTTGATCGCAATGATTCGTTTGACATTATTCGGCGAAAGGCTCAAGAATGTAATAAGAGACAATACGAACGCAACGAAAAGACATATAATTTGCGGAGTCGTGAAGTGACATACATGGTGGGTCAAGAAGTATATCGTCGGAATTTTGCGCAGAGCAACTTTGAGAGAGGGTTCAATGCGAAACTAGCCCCTACTTTTGTGAAGGCCCGAATTAAAGAGAAAGTAGGAAATAGTTGCTACATGTTAGAGGATTTAACTGGTCGTACTGTAGGCAAATATCACGCCAAAGACATACGGCAATGATGGCTGATTATCGCTCAAAGTGCGATCATATTTTGGTTCTCGCTTGTCTCCCCCCAAAATATGATTTTGGTAGGGGGGAATTTGTAGTAGCACTTTTCGCGTTAGTAACGGAAGCTTTTTAAATTTACTAGCGCCATCTATGCATGAGTAGGTGCGAATCGGGTAAGAAAATGTCAACGATGTTCTGCTTGATCGTTGACATTCGGGGTTGCTACTGTCAAGTTCGGACAAAGGGGAACAGCAGATCCGGATGTTGGAAAAGTGTCGAGTCGATGCAATGAATAGGCAGACGATCTTTTCGATTTTAACTCGCATCGAGATAGGTTGGCTATCTTCATCTAGAAGTGCAATTAAAATCCACAAGTGTTCAAGTTGAACAAAATATTTTTTTTTTTGCTGAACGAGAAATTAAATTGTTTTTTTTTGGCGAAATTTAAAAACTGCACCGCACATCCCAGCTTAATTAGATTAAAGCTTTTGTTCGGCATCGCTTTGCGAATGCTTTTGCGAGCTTACAAAGCGCTTGCATACAGTGTGGAGGCTTCTGGCCTTGGAACACGCTATACCCATTTCTTTTGGTCCTTTACGCGCTGGTGAAGATCAGGACGGCACATACCAACCTGCAATTACCGGCAGAGGTGCTAAACACGAGCACGGAGGACGGGAGTCGGGAAAGTTTTCTGGAGTTTGAGCAGCTAATAGACTCGATCCGGTGGACGGAGGGTATCGGCGAAACTGCATGTGATGCGCAGAACCAAACGGTTTAGTTTTTGCTAAACTGCAACCCGGACATGCGTATTTTGTGCGTGTAGGAAATAATTAATTTAATCGCGATTGGAAAAAATAAATTAAAGATATAAATATAAATGTCTTAAATAGTAGACAATAAAAGAATGTGCCAGGAATGGAAAACGTGAAAATTTAAATTTCTAAGAAAAAAAAAATCCTAACCTAACCTAATCGGTAACCTAAAAATACAAAAGGAAAACCAACGAAATTATGTTTATTTAAAGAAATAAGAAAATATTAAATATTGCATAAAAAAAAAAAAAAATATAGTAAGTGCTAGAAAAAAAAATAATGTCTAAGTAAGTTTAATCAAGATTTCCGACTTAGTGCTTTTGGAAAAAAAATGCGTGCATAAGTTCTTTTTTTTTTTTTTTTTTTTGCCTTTTCATCTTTTGTTTCATGAATTGTGCCGGAAGACTGCATATTAAAAAGTGTCGAAAATAATACAAGCGCAAAAATAAAAAAAAAAAAAAAAAAAATAAGCTAAGTATGTGCTAACTATTTTTATCTAATTTTCCCAACGGATATAATATTGTCGAATCGGTATTGACCCCGCGAAAATATTTAAAATTTATCTTTATTAAGATTTTCCACCAACACAGCATGCAGCAGCTACGTTCGTCGAAAGATCTTTCCTCGAGGGAGCAGGTGCATGAGCGGTGAGTTTGAATAACACCTTTTTCAACATTATATTTTATATTATATTATATTATATACCAAGCAATAATCCATTGCTAAATCATTTTTTTTACATTCGTCATGTGCATATATGTATGCTCATCACAATTTGTGTAGCGCACCTCGCTGATGAGATTATGCGTGTTGCCTTTCTATTTCTTTCGTGCCTGATAAAGCAAAAGCAACCAAAACGAAAATTAGACTCTCTTACGATTAGTCGCGCCCACGCATGATCTTATGAGCGAGTTCTCTTCTAGCATATGCATATGATTGGTGTTCTCGCGTATTCGGATAAACTTAAAAACAGTTATGATCGCGTTGCATACTCGCGTTTTTTTTTTTCCTCTCTTTCTTGCGCTCGCTTCGCTCTGAGCAAATAGCACAGCTCGTTTTCTGCATTGCAACTCAGCGTTTAGCTTTTGCATAAACCAAAATTCGCGCTATTTTAATTCGTCTTCCTTTTACTCGTGCACACATGTTTGAATACCCTACCGTTTTCGTTGTGGGCATATAAAAAAAAAGACTAACAGAAAAAATATACTATCAAAGAAAAAATTTAGTTATGCACGCAACTCGAACTTATATTAATTATTAGCGTTACAATTAAATTCTAGTACCGTAATATACAACTTATTTGCGTTTATATTAATTACATATTATATATAAGAATTTTTGTTCTTTAATTATGAATTATGTTCTTTATTATTATAATTTAATATTACCTCAATTGTTTTGATAGTTTTATAATATATCCCATCAAATGAATGAAATTGAATTAAACATTATTGATTTTGAAATTTTGCTGGTGTTGACTTCAATTATGCACTAAAAGTATTCAGGGTGGGGTGCGAACATACTTCCTGTCCAATGAAATAGCTTGACCGAGTTTAGAAAAGGGATCACTTATTTTTTTTTGTCAGGAGTAAGTGATCATGGTAGGGTGGGCATACAATGTGGCTATACATCGAGTCACCAATATATGAAATAAAACATACCCTTACGACTTCCGAAATCCCCTTCTTCCTTTACTATCTTTGCACGCAAAATTTAAAATGATAATTAGTAACAATATGAGTACAGAATCGTCACGGTTTTCTTGTTCCCACTCCCGATTGCCGACGAGCTAGAGCCGGATATATTTGCGTGCCCCGTTCGATTGATTCACCCTACACCTGCTCCATGGTTGACTAGCTCAACGTCTTCGTTATACGTTACACTTTCTTCCGCGCATCTCCCTTCAAACTGCTTATCCCAAATGCAAACCTAAGACGCGCCGGAGGCATGTCCGTCCACCCGTCCGTCCTTCTGTCTGTCTTACTGTCTGTCCGTCCATTCACTCAGTTTATACGTTCGTTTTTTGGTTCGTTGTTCAGTCGCTCGTTCGTTTGTTCGTTGGTTCATTCAACTTGCTTACTCTTGCTTCTTATTGGCATTCCAATTGGATTTTGTCGAAAACTTTAAACACAATGCAAGCCGTTTTCATGGCCCGGATTTGTTTAGGCAGCAACTTTTCACTCTAATTGGTTTAAATATGTATGATTTTGACACATGGGCATGAAAATCTGATTGGATTCATTTTAATTTTGTGGTTTGAGGGTTCAACAAGTAATTAAAGTAGCCAAACGAAACACACACACAGTCACAGACACACATAAGCGTGTAATAAACAAACATAAACAGACGGACGGACGGAGGGTCGGAGGGCTCTGCTGACGGGCAGGAAACTCAAATTTAACTAGAAAGCCATGTATTATTTATGACATGGGCAAGCGAAGACTCATCCCCCTCTCATCCCCTCCCCACCCCTATCACACAACAACAAGCAGCCGTACCAGTAGTCATCAGCGACAGTCACTAGCAGCGTTGTTGTTGTTGTTGTTGTTCATCACACTCTGTTTATGGCGAACAGAAGTACAACAATCAAATCAACAATCAAAAAGAAAAGCATACGTAGCACACACACGCACACATGCACACATGCACACATGCATGTATGTGTGAAGCAAGACCCTCTGCCTGCCCGCCCGGCGCGACCATTTGAAGCATTCCCTTTGCCATTATCGTTGTCGACGTCAGTTCGTTCACATTTCGCTATCTCTTTCACACGCAAAGGCATGCAAACTATGCGACAGATCAAAACACAAACACACACACACACACATACAGAGGCTCACGCACGACTTTCTGTGCGACAGACATGTTCGTTCTTTCGCTCGCTTAGTGCACGAGTAGCCAAGTCGCGTCGGTCTCGGTGTCGGTGTCGGCATCGGCGTCGGCATTGCTGTCTGTGTGTCTGTCTGCGTATGCTGAGTGTGTGTGTGTGTATGTGTGTGTACGTGTGCCCGGCAGCGCTTTCGTTCGGTCGGGCTGCGAGCATTTTTCGGGGGGGCTTTGAGGGTTGAATTGTGTGGCAAAGTTATTTGTTACAAAATTCTGTTAAATTTCTTTAAGGAAAACAAATACAAAAAAAAAACCGCACCGCAAAACTCTCCCGCCGCTGCCGCTGCCGCCAGTGCTATCAACCTTTGTTCTCAGGGAGCCTCAGCATTAAATGTTGATAGTGTGCCATGTATCAAATGCTGAAAGTTGCTGCCAGGTGCGCACATGACGTTGTCGCATGCCGTTGGTAGTCGCATACACGAAGCTAAACTGGAGCCGGGCAAAGCAACAAAGAGCAGCAAAAGAAAACGAAACGAAATGAAACGAAACGAAACTCTCTTTTAGCAAAACTTTCGGCAAAGACAATTTGCTATGTGTGTGTGTGTGTGTGTGTGTGTGTGGTTTAGTGTGTTTGCTTGGCTGTTTGTTTGTTTGTTTAAAAGTTGTGCGTTGGCAGCGATGTCGGCAGCAATTAGGACGAGTTCAACGACGTTTGTCGCTAAGCTCGCTTGTTGTTTTTACACTTGATCGGCAATGTTGACCGCGGCCGCAACAAAGAAATATGCGTTCGCCGAACTATTTCGAGCACTCACACACACACACACACACAGTCGCATGCGAAACCTCAGCAAAGTAAACGAAATCGTCTTAAACAAACTTATCTGCAAAATTGTTCGAAGGAGGAAAAAAAGGAACAAAAAAAAAAAAAATAAAAAGTATATTGAAAAAAGTTGGAAAAATTTCACACAATTCCCTTATTTCTTTGCTTTTCACTCTCCCAATTGAAGCAAATAATGAGGAGTCGCGTCGAGTGGCCTCACTAAGTGCTTAGCGTCCATCCATTCATCCGTCTGTACGTACGTACGTCCGACCGGACAAGCGAGTGTTTGCTTGACCAGTTGACTCACACACACACACACACACGCACTCACACAAATAGAAACAGTCATTTTTCTATTTGCACAAAGTCGCTTTTTGCCCAACGTTTACGAACGCCACAACCCCCCACCATCATCCTTCGATAACAACTTGGTTGGTTAGACGGTAATGGCCCAAAGCAGCATCAGCATCAGCATCGATGTCGGCAACTGTTGAGCAAAATTCTTGTGTATAGTGGTGGTTAAACTTACATTAAACACATCAATCTCTCTCTCTCTCTCGCCTTCACGCTCTTTCTCTTTGTTACACATAAGTCACTCTTTGTTGTAAACTCTTTGCGTTGTGCGTTCTTCCTGTTACCCGTTGCATTCAACGCGAGTTGGCCAACTTTTGACACAGTGACACAAACACAGTGCTGATAAAAAAGCAATGTTCACTACAAGTGCCACCACTGTGGGCATTGGATAACAACGCCAAGGCACTAACAACAACAGCAGCAACAACAACAACCACAACGAAAACAAAGAGAGCGCGTGAGAGCATACGGCAAGTTCGTGCGAGAGCGCAAGCAAGTGCGAATGTACAAAGTAAACACACACACCTTTTTTCTTCATGGAATATGTCGGCCAAATGACGCGACGGCGGCAGTGACGACCAAAAGGCAAACGAGAGCGAGCATCATGTCGCGTCAGAGAGCGAACAACCTTAATGCCAAAGAGAGATTAAATGAATGTGTTGGAAGAAGAGATGCGTAACTAATTTAAGGCACCTTTTATCGTTATTGCTGTTTTTGTTGTTGTTGGAGCGCGTCTTAATGCAAAGCAATTGATCTTAATGAATTGAAAAAAGACAACAAAAAAAACCAACAGCGAAGCAAAATCGGCCGAACGAATGAACGAACAAACGAAGCGACACGAATGCACTCGGCACGCATTTTGCATAGTTGACCGCGCAGCTCAGCTCAAGAAAGAGACGGCAATATGAAAGTTTTATACATGAAGTAACGATGATATTAAAGAGAAGCAAAAAAGCATTTTGAGTTTACTGATTCATTTAAGAAGAAGAGCCAGCGAAGTGGAAGAAGAAGAAGTTTGGTTTTGGAGGACAAAAACGTTTCATAAAATTGTTAAGTCGTTTAAGAAATACTTGGAAAACAAGCGAGGCAAGGACTTCAATGGTTAAGTGCACCCACACACACACACACACATACACACACACACACATAAATACATATACAGTTGAACGGCGTTTGTCTGCTGACGGGCCATGGCGTTGGCTAGGGCGGCTGTGGTGAGGGAGGCGGGGTGGACAAGTGACTGTGATACCTGAAAATAGGTGAAGTGTTGACGTCAGGTGGACATGAGTAGCATGGTGTTGATGATGATGAGGGGGGTGACGGTGGCGGCTGCGGCGACTTTGATGACGATGAGAACAACAGCAACAACAATGACGACAACGACGACGACGACGGTAACGTCGAGTGTAGTCGAGTTAAGACAACAGCCGAGGACGTGAATAATAACACCAACAGCAGCAGCAACAACAACAACAACAATAATAATAACAATAACAGCGACAATAACAAAAATCGTGAAAACCACAAGTGCTCAAGGAACTTCATACACACACACACAGACACAGACACAAACACTTATGTATATACACGCACTTAAAAACATGCATACATACATACACACACTCACACATATGCGGACTTAACAAAACAAAACGAATGAGCAGAAACAACAATAGCAACAACAACAACAAACAAAACAAAACAAACTCAGACAAAAAAGTCATTTCAAGTTGTTCACAAGGTGAATGATGAAGATGCAAAAGCTGCCAAATAGCATAAGAAACTAAAGAATGTTGCGACTTGTGGCTGATGTGCTCCCGGGGGGTGGAGACGGTGCGTTGGGGTGGGACAACGGTTGTTGAGTGAGCTTGCACTGAAACGTAGAAGCCAACCAGCAAAGCAACGCAAGAGAAAGAGAGACAAGAAGCAGAAGAAGAAGTGGAAAAAAAACAAACCAACAAATAAACAAATAACAAAATAAGATGGGTGAGGGGGGCAGAGAAGAGGTGTTAAGGTAAGATGAGGTGCGGTGAGGTAAGGACGAACGAAAGGCTTTTCTTCTTCAATTCATTTTTGAAACAAAAGGATTTGAAAGCACAAACGCACATTTCGTATGTGTAAAAGTAACACTCACAAAAACACACACACACACACGCACACACATGCACGCACATCCATACATACAAACATATGTATGCACATATTTGTTGAGGGCCAAAGTTCGTCGCTGCTGCGTGTGTGTGTGTGAGTGTGTGTGTGTTTGCAACAATTGTATTTCATGCCCAATTGTAAATTTTAACATTTCTTTGCCTCATTTGATTCCTCATCACGTAAACCATTCTTTTTTTTGCTCTTCTGTTTTTGTTTTTGTTTTCCTTTGTTTCTTCCTTTGATTGATTTATTTACGCATGAAATTTTTGGTTGACATTAACCCAAAAAAAAAAAAAAAACAAAATTGAAATGTTTTGAGCCTTTGGGTTTTGAAAACGATTACTTTAATTTGTGTTCCTTTTTCTGTTCATTTTGGGGATCAATGGGTTACTTTGCTATATTCACACGGTCTGTTTTTAACATTCTGAAGTCACAAAAAGGTCATAACAAGTCACAAAAGGTGTCAGAAAGTCACAACAAGTCACAAGAAGGTCACAACTAGTAAGAATCGCCTAGTTGTATGGAATCATTTCAGCTGTGACTCATTGTGACTCATTGTCAGTGATGAGAATTGCTTTTTGTCTTATCTTGTGACTCACTGTGACTGATTGTGACTGGCATAAGAATAGTTCGATTAATATTTCGCACTTCGTATATGACTGAATGCGCTATTGTATTCCAATTGGGATTTCGATGCCGTTCGGCGTTGCGGTTACAACGCACAGACAGCGGACGGACGGAAAGACAGACGATGGACGGACGGCATTGGTGTTGCGTGCATAAGAAGATTTCTCATATCGCGTTAAAGGATTTTTCATTTTTAGCTTTGTTTTTTGTTTTTTGTTTTTTTTTGAAAGCGCAAAGAAAAATGCTTGAAAAATACACACACACGCACACACACACACACAAAGACAACTAAACTGTACGAAAAAATGCAAATAAATGAAAATAAATAAATAAAAACGCAATAAAGAAAAAAGTAGTAGAAACAGAAGCAGAAGCAGAAGCAGAAGAAGACGAAGACGAAGTAGAAGAGCGCAAAAGGCAAACGTGCCACAAAAAGGATGAAGATACTTGATGCGCCATGCGCCATGCGGATAGAAGGCTAAGCAAGGCTTTGTTTTCAACGCTGTGGTGAGGAGTGCGAAGGCGGTGGGTCCTGGGGCTGGGGGAGGGGTTTGGTGAGGGGGTTTACTGATGGTTTGAGGGTTGCTGAGCGTTGCTGTTGGATATATGTAAAGGATGCTTAAGGATGTAAAGGGGCAAAGCGTAACGTGAACAAGAAGAAGCAGCAGCAGCAGCAGCAATGGATAAGGAAGAGGAAGAGCGGAAGATGATGATGAAGAAAAAGAATGAAAATTATAATAGAAACGCATAAGGAAATGAGAAATGAGAAACGCAACTAAAACAAACCAATTTCAATTTTGTTAAAGCGCGAACGCCCACCGCACCCTGCTCCCAAGAAGGTGGGGGCTTCATGCACACACACACACATACACACACACACACGGACGGACGGACGGACATAGTGAAATATGTTAATGTATGCACATGTTTGTTGCTTTCTACATTTGTAGTTGAGTTGAGTGGCTCAATGTTTGTCTGCGTCTGTGTGTGTGTTTGTGTTTGTGTAATTCAATTAAATGGAACCCTTTTTGCCACAATTTTTTTTACCCCATTTTTGTTCCTTTGTTGATTTTTGCAAGCCAAATGTTTGTTTCTTCTTCTTCGCCTTCGTCTTTTTCTGCTTTTGTTGCTTTTCATTTTGGCCATCAAATGTTTTTTTTTTCCTTCTTGTTTCTAGTTTCATTCGCCATCTTTGAACGTTGTCGTATACGTAATAAATGACACGCCTACAACTTGAAGAGGGCGCGCGCGCGTTGTCGTAACTCCTCAACACTTTTGGTGTAGCGCATAAAAAGAAATGGCGAAGAAAAAAATCACATCAACAACAACAACGAAAGCAACAAAACAAAAGTGCCAAAAAGTGCCAAAAGAAGCAAAAGTAATAGTAAAATAAGAAGAAGAAGAATTGGCACAAGTGTGTGTCTGTGTGTGATGGTGGAAGAGGGGTGGGGTGAGTGGTGATGAGAGGGGGAGAGGAGTCCATGAAGCGTTTGCCTAATGTAACATTTGCCTTGTTAGGCGTATGCAAAATCTCGTCCTTTACACAATTGCCCATAAAAACTGAGCTGCTTTGGCAAACAAACGCACACACACACACACACGCACACTCACGCACAAATAGGCAAACAACGAACTCGAAACGAAATGTTGCATTCAAAAATAAACAACAACAAAAAATGCGTGCGAAGTAAAAAAAAAAAAAGAAACAAAAACAAAATAAAAGAAAATGAAATGAAATAAAATAAAATTAAAGCGAAAAAAGAGGAAGGATGGATGGAAGGAAAGTATGAAGTGCGCAAGCAAAACATGAGAATAAAGCGACAAGGATGAAAGCAGAAGAAGAAGAAGAAGAAGAGGAAGCCTTCTACGTCATCAGCAAATGACAGAAATTCAATTGAGCAAATCAGTTAAATCGCCTATTACCAAAGGACCTACAACAACAACAACAATAACAGCAGCAACAACAACAACAAAAAACGAGCACCGAAAGAAAACAAAACCGCCATAGAGGCACAAAGGCAAATATGTGTGAGGTGATAAAGTGGGCAAGGGGAAATGGGATGGGGGGCGAAGATTGTTGTGAGGGGCAACAACGTTTGTGGCATAGCAAAAGGGCACGCATTATGAGCTTTCAACTGTTCGTTCCTTGGTTCGTTTCGTCCTTCACATTCCATGTCCTTTTTTTTGTTTTTGTTTTTGTTTTATTTGCCTTTGCCATTTGTTTTTGTTGTTTTTGTTTTTTTTACACCCATAATGTTTAGTTGGCATTAACTCACACGCTCGAACGCATGACCGACACTCCCCCAAACCGCCGCCCCCCTCAGCCCCATAGTCCGCGTTTATTAGCAACGGCAGCAGAAGCGAAAGCAAAAGCCAACTACGACGACGGCGAGGACGTTGAGCATCAAACGAGTTGCGAGTTATGAACCCGCAAAAGAGGGGGACGGGGTAGCAATGCCCCTCGATTACGCCCCGCTGACCCGGGGTCAGTGGCGTTTTGAGCTTTGAGCTTGTTGTGGTACGAAATGAGAGTCAAAAACGCAGCTACAACAACAACAAACAGCACAATGAAAAAAACAACAACAACAACAAAAACAAAATGAAATAAAATTAAAATAAACACAAACATACAAAAATATAATAATAAATAAAAAGAAGGGAAAGAGGAAAAGAAAAGGGCGAAAAATAAAAGTACACGAATAGCAAGAAGAAGAAGAAGGCGAAGAAGAAGCAGTAGCAGAAACAGGAGCAAAAATCAGCTGAAGTTGAAGCTGAAAGGAAACTGAAAGGAACCTGAAGTTGCGACTGACGGAAGCTGTGGAAAGGTTAACAGAAGTTTGGGGACGAAGGTAGGCGAAATGTTAGCGGACTGTAGGGAAAGGGCTGGGGAAATTTTGGTGAAAGCTGAGGGAACTTCTCCCATAAGCGCAATGAAATGATTTTTGCTTTCGTTTCTTATTTCGCATTTTATGCCGCCAACAAAACCAACAACAACAAAACAGGCAAATAATAACAACAACCAAAAAAAAAAAGAAGTGTTAAATTTTCTTGAGGAAACTAAAGAAATCTGTTTAGCGAAGGTGTTTCTGTGTGTGTGTGTGTGGGTGTAAGATAATTTTTTTTTGTTTGCGTTCCACTTAACTCCTCCTTTGGCTCGTCTTCTTTTTAGTGTTTCCGGTTCATGTAAGTTTGAAGCACAAGATAAAAAATAGAAGAAGAAGAAGACAAAGTTAGAAAGCCTACAAAAACCAACTGGAACAACAACAAAAACAACATTTAACAACATCAAAAGCCAAATTTACGACAATTCACGATTTTTCACTTGTACTTTTCCTAAGAAGAAGCAGCAGAAGAAGTCACCGTCTACTCCAACCTCCAAACAGTCGTGCCCGGCGTTCTCTACCTCACCTCACCTCACCTCACCACCCCTTCCCATTCACATCCCCCACCAACACCATCGTCATCGACATTTCCGTCACCACTCAAATCGAACATTGAACAATTTACAGAGAATTTATTTGATTTTTGTTTGCTTTTCATTTTGAATTTAAACATGTCTATGTGTGCGTGTGTGTGTGTGTGTGTGTGTGTTTGTAGATGAGACAATTTTTATTGTTGCTCTTGTCGCTGTTGTTGTTTTTGTTGTTTTTTTTCCAGTAGCGCATACATTGATAAATTTCCGTAAGCAATTTCTAAGGTGTTCTATGCCGAGAACATCTCAATGAGCATGTTCTTGTTGTTGGGTGGTGGGTGGTCGCTGTTGGAGGGGCATGATGAGGGGCCATTGCTGTCTGATAATATATATTTGAGTAGTAGAACTGCAAACGAAGCGAAAAATGCCAACAAATCAGCAACAATCAGCGTAAGAGCAACTCAAGCGTAAGCGACACAAGAAGGTTGAGTGAAGCCAACGCCTTACACCGCCCCGGCACGCCTTGTCTGCCCACACAGCGCCCCTACAACTGCCACACTCACACGTTGTACGATATGACAAGTGTTGGGCGTGGGAAGGAGGGTGAAATGGAGAGAGGGAAGAAGAGGTGAGATATGTGGATGTGTGATGAGGATGGTGCCGATGACGATGACGCTGACGATAAGGCCAAACGAATGTGTAATGATGGTGGATGGAGGGAGGGTGACAGGGAAGGGGAGAGCAAAAAAACTGAATGGGCGACGAAGTCGGAGTGAAGAAAAGAGTAAGAGTGAAGTTTGGTTCGGTGACGTTTGTTGTTTGTTGTTTTTGTTGCTGTTGTTGTTGGTTGCATTAAATGTTGAATCAAATGAAGACGTTTTTTTCTATGTTGTCAATAATAACAGCAACAACACACTTACACACACACACACAACAGAGACAGAGAGCAAATGTGAGTGATTCGTGAAAAGAGAAGTTCTTGAATAACGAAATGAAGTAAGGAATCAAATTGAATCGAATTGAATTGGCAAAAAGGAAGACACCAACAGTGATAGGGAGGAGAGAGTATCATTGTTGTTGTTGTTGTTGCTATGTCGCGCCTTTCGCAAAATTAGAACACGCATTGACACATGTCCGGGCAACTACGACTTCGACTTCGGCTTCAACTTCAGCTGTTGCTCTCATTGCTGCTGCCGCCGCCGTTGTTGCACATTCGCAGCACCGCAGGATATCGCAATCACCTGCACGACAGCACCAACAACAACAGCAACAGACTCGCACAATGAAGGGTGAATGCATCGAATATTGAGCATAAAACGAGGACCGAACAATTGGCCACAGGACTATCACTTTCATTACCCCAACGAGCAGGACTATCACTGGCATAGCTGCTGACGTCGCTGCCGGTTACGGATGTCGCTTGATGTTAAGCAAAAACAAGGCAGATGAAGAAGAAGAAGAAGCGTTGCGTTGCGTTGCGTTTGTTCTCTCCTTTGATTACAATAATAGGATTGCAATATCCCTCCTTGCATTGGCCGCACTCCTACCTGCCACTCGCTGGTTGTTTTTGTTGTCAGTGTTAGTTTGTTTGCGTGCATGCAAGGCGAAGACAATGATGATAATGTTAATGATGATGATGATGATGAGTTGGTGCAACAAACTATGACAGTGCGTATGTTTTGTCTCACTCGCACTTAACAATAATACCACTTTCTTCTTCACTCACTCTCTCTCTCTCTCACTCTTTCTCACTCTCTCTTTCTCAAATATTTGTTGGCGCAAAAATTGTTGACTAAACGAACAAGAAATAAGACGTGATTGTTTTAAATTGAAAGTCGTTTTTATTTTATTTATTTTTATTCCATTTTTTTTTTGTTTTTTTTTTTTTTATTGACGATTTGAATGTTTGTCGATTCATGTGTGAGTGAATGTGTGTGTTTGTGTGTGTGTAATATCAAAGTAGGCGACAACGTCAGCGCAATCACCTTTAAACACACACTCACACATACACGTAGATACACACACTTATACACGGTGTGCGTTTTTAATACCCTACACTTATAGTGAGTCAGAGTATATTCATTTTTATGTAATACCTTGGAGGCGGGTTGCAAGACCCCATAAAATACGATGAGGTGTCTTCAGGACAAAAAGAGATATCGAGTTAGACTGTTTGTCCGTCCCAATGATTCATGTTTTCATGAAACTTTTGACACGCCCACTCCTTACCAACCGCCTCCTTACTAAAACCATTTTGACCTAAATAACAAAAGCGATGGGCACATGAAAATAAGATGGTGAGCAAAGTAAGCACAGCCCTGTCAAAATCTCTACCCATTTCACCTCAAATACGCCTTAATTAAAATGTCTATATTTCGTCAACTATTGAAGATGCGAACTTTAAATTTCGTCTATTTGCTCAGTTCATATATTCCTCTAAATTTGCATATCTCAAAGTGTGCCTTCCCTTGATTTTCATCCCTCAATGACTATCAAACTAAATTGTCTTTAAAATTATACATTTTTTTGGACCTTTTTCCTATTAGTATTTATTCATATTTTTATTATTATTCAAATGGGTGATATTTCTTTAATTTGGGCTGTGGCAGCGCTCATCATGTGTGTAGGGTATTTTCTTGTCGATTACACTCAACTATTTCGTCTTTACTTGTTTATTTTTTTTTTTTTTGTGTTCTTTTATTTTCATTGCTCGTTCTTCTTCTTCTCCTTTAGTTACATTTCGTTTATTTTCGTAATGCAATAAGAAGAAAGGAGAAAAGAAAAAGGAGCAAAAAATCGCGCGAAGATTAACGAAATGTAAACTTTTATCACATTGATTTGAGTTCAAGGATCTGATTTAACAGTTTCTAAATTTACATACATACATATGTCCATGCATGTGTGTGTGAGTGTGTTTGCTTATGTGTGTGAGTGTGTGAGAGTTTAAATAAGCACACGTTTTTATTTGCATTTGTGCTTTTCGCTGTTCGCAAATGTTTTTCTATTCGTTATTGTTGGTGTTATTGTTATTGTTGTTGCTACTATTGTTGCTGTTGTTGTTGTTGCAATCAAAGGTCACTGCACAAACCAACGGCACGTTGCAAATATTAACATACCATCAGCAACATCATCATTATAATAATAATGATAATTATCATCATCATCATCAGCATCGCTTTCATTGTTATTTGAGCTTTTTTTATTGTTGTTGTGGTTATGTTATTGTTGGTTATGTTGTTGTGGTATTGTTATGCCCTGTAGACAGAGTGTCAGGGTATATTAGGTTAAGGTATGTAACGCCAAGAAGGAAGGGAGTAAGAGCATATATCCATATTTACATACAAGAATTTTCGATGAGGATGACAAAATGAATCAGTCGAGCCATGTCTGTCCATCCGTCCGTATATTCGTGCCCTTGGTTCAGGGCAATTATAAGAGCTAGATATTTGAAATTGGGAAGGAAGACTGGGGTGGTCATCTTCTGCATCGCTTATTCAAGTCTTTGCTTAAAACATGAATGAAGTCAATATTGAAATTTCTCAAAAGCGTGCAAGAGGTCATTTTACAGTCGTCAACACTTTTGGCTGCAATGCGCTTCACACACACACACACACATACACACACACCGACATTCAATTAAATTGCGTCACACAGAGCAGCGCCAACTCAATACTTCACATCGAAATAAAGCGCCGTACTGCGCCATGCTGCGACACACTTTAGCGCAGCACTGCTGAGACAATAGCTAACGGTCATAAACGGTCATAAATCATTGCAATATTGTCGAAAGCAATGCGTGATTCGCGTTTGGACATCAAATCGATTGCCTTATTGGCACAGCAGATTTTTGTTTTCTCTTCCTTTCCGTTGAGGAATTTTGAAACGCTTCACGCACTGCAACATCTATTGGGCCACACAACCTCAGCCATGTGCTTCATCAGAGCAGACAAGTCAGTATGGACATGCCTTCAGTCAGAGAGTTGCTTTCTTAAAGGTTGTTCTTCAGAGGCAATAAGCTGCTCGAATGCTGGCAAAATGGGCGTTCAATTGCAACCCCAATATATGGGCGACACTTTTCATTTGATACTCTAAATATGAAAAGCTTTTATATAATATCAAATGAAGCTTTTCTGTCATGTAATCTACAAAGTCCAATAAGTCCCAACCATGGATCATGGACTCCCCAACTATCAGTAGAAATAAATAAACTATTTCTTTCAGAAATTTTCGTCTCTCTTGGCTTTCTCTCTTAATGGCTGAAGTTTCTTGATTGCAAATGTTGATGATCAGATTGGACAAATGGAAAATTTGTCACTCTGACGAGAGAGCCTGATAGCTAAAGGCAATTTCAGCTTTACACGGCATAGGACTTGCAATTCGTTGCTAATAATGATAATAATGAAATGAAACAACAACAACAACATAAAAATATGGCCACACACAACACACACACAGACACACACACACACTGCTTATAATGAAGTTTGGTCTAAACTAATTATGACTGAAGGCCTTGACTGATGGACTGATGGACTGATGTGCAACATGGAGCATGCAAAGCGATGCAAACATAAAATGTTTTCACAGATACATGCGAGAGGAGCGCATTTAAAATCAACTTCGATGTTCAATTGATGATGAAAATAATGGGAAATTCACAAGGCGTGTCCGACGACAGCTGTGCCAGCAACAACAGCAACAACAGCAACAACAGCAACAACAACGACAACATGTTCAACAGCAACGACATCATCATTAACGGCCGGCATACCTTTGGCCTAGTGGGCGGGCGGGGGCGTGGGTGGTGTCGGTGCCAATGTGTGATGCTTCAAGTGCTGCGAGCGACAGACATGGCCAAAATATGTTGTTTTGTGTCGCGTCATGTTCAAAAGTGCCAAAGCGAAAAAAAAAGAAAAATAATGCAAATTTCTATTGAATATGTCAACGAAAAATCCATCAAATGACGACAGCAACAACAATGATGCTGATGCCGATGCCGATGTCGATGCCGATGACGGCGTTGGCGTTGGCAATGGGAACGTTGGGTACGTTGGGTACGTTGGCAACGTGTGTGACGAAATGAAGAATGGCACATCAATCATGGGCGAGCGTGAAATAAGGCTTGGACCTCGACCGGGACCCGGTGCCGATATGCCGATATGCCGTTATGCGGATATGCGGTCGAGGACGTGCACGAGCACGAGTGCCAGCACGAGAACGTGGAAGGGTCAGAAAACTGGCAAAAGAAAAACCAGAGCCGGTATAATAAATTATTCAATTTGAAGCGCAGGCGCTCCTAACAACAGAGCGAGAGAGTATGAGAGAGAGAGGCACTCACGCAAAGCAAAGTAAAGAGCATTTCTTAATTGAAGAGCATAAGTGAAAGATTTTTGTAATTGAAAAAAAAAAAAAAAAAAAAAGAAAGAGAAAAAACACATCACATAACGGTTGGCAACAAAAACAAAGAACAATATGCGTTGCGATGCGATGTGAGGAGGAATCAAACAAGTGCAGTGCAATGACAAAGACAACAACAACAACAACAAAGACAACGACAACAATTTATATTCGGCAAAGGCGAATGTTGAAAAAATGAGCGTTTAAGAGCGAATTTCTTAAATGTTACAATAGCAAAAAAAGAAAAAAAACTCATAAAAATTGCAATGCATTTTGCCAACACCACACCAATACACACACACACATAGACATACACATTGCATTTGGCATAAATGTTCACGACATTGTCTTTATATGAGAAGTCGACGTCCTCATTGTAAGTGACGTTCTCACTGACGACCGACGACCACCGACCGACGATGGGCGACCGACGAGCGACCACGACGATGCTGATGATGCGAGCGGCATTAACATGCCTTAATGACGTCATAGTTGGCATTGCGACGTCGTTGTTAACAACACCAACATCAACAGCAGCAACAACAACAACAACTAGAACAAGAACAACAACGAAAAGGAAAATGATGACGAAGACAACGACGACGACGACGACGATTAACATCGGTAAAAATGGCAACAATAGCAGGAGTGACAGCAATGATAGCAACACAGTAGCACACACACACACACAAGCTCACACATACAGCTGAATGTATTACGCGTTCCTTACACTCTTATAATCGCATCGCATCGCAAACACTTGAGTCCTGCTGTCTGTGTGTGTGTATGTGTGTGTGTGTGTACGCGCTTTCAAGTATGATTAATTAATGTAAAAGTTTATTTAAAGATTATTACACACACATAGATACATTTTTTCTTCCTCTTCACCTTGCGTCACTTCATTTTGCCACAATTTATGTTGCTGTTGTTGTTGTTGTTGCTTCGTTTGCTTCGCCTGCAACTTTTTCTTGGGCAACAAGTTGTGAGCGGGAATTTTGCGGTCTAAACGCAGAATTCCAAAGACGACGACGAAGAAAAAGAAGATAAAGCAAAAAAATATGAAGAAGAAGAAGCAGAAGCAGATGCTCAACGCGTTCGTTTAACTTTCTTTTGCTTTAGAGTAAAAGTTGTTTCACTTTAAGATTCAACTTGAACAAGATTTCATTTTTGTTGTTCGGTGTTTGTTGTCTTCTTCTTCGTTTTTTGTATCTTTAATGCGTGCCGGGCTGCGTGCCAATGCCGATTTTCAGGCGTCTTGGGGTTGCCTGAGTCAACTCCATTAAGCATCACATGAACCATAATGAAGCAAAAAAAAGAAACAACAACAAGAACAACAAGACAACGAATTGAAGAGGCGAAAACACACGCACACACACATACACACATACACAGCGAGGATATATACAATTCTGAAAAGTGCTCAAAACTGAAAATAAACAAAAACTGCAAAAAGAAATACAAAACGGACATGAACAACTTTTAATACGCTTCAGACGAACTTAATGCTTCAAGCGTGCATTTTGTCAGCCTGTCACATAAGGCAATTCAATTGTGAAATTTAGTTAGAGTGACTTGATTAAGTCAAACTGCCACGCCCCTTAATGTGCGGGTCTAGTCGAGGTGACGGCAAACGTGATACGCTCCTTAGATAAGCGTGCAGCGTATGAAAGTATGAAAAAAACCCAACCAAAAAAAGTCCAAGAAGAAGAAATACAATATTGGAGATGAGAAACTAAAATAAAAGCATTGTAAGCACGAAAAGTGGATTCGAGCGAAGACAGATAGCAATGCGGGGCGCATAGACAAAGGTCAGGTGTGACTGATGGTGTAAGGGGGGTGGGTGAAGGTGCGGGGTTTGGCAATGAGAAAAACTTCAAGAGGCAACAAAGCACGAACGTTAATGTAATTTCAACGCTCGCATTCACTCCGCTCCGCTTAGCTCCGCTCAGCTCATTGCCTTATTTGCTCCGCCGTCCCCTTCGCCACTGCCCCACCTCTTTGCACTTTCCTGATCTGGCATGTCCTGTGATGTCCTGGGCTGTCTTATGACGACGACAATGACCGTGCGCAACTTCAGCTGTCACTCTGAGCCAACGCTCGCTCATCATACCTCCATAACCTTCATTACCCGCTGCTCTCCATCTTCTTCTACGCCTTTTTTTTCTTCCTGCTGTTTCTTTCGCTGCTTCTTTTTTTTTTGTTGCTGCGCTGTTCGACTTTGCACAATAACTTTAAGTGTGTTTTTGTCCGTCAGTCTGACTGTCTGTCTGTCCGTCCAAGTGTCCATTTCTATGTCTGCTTTGTCAGTTCCACATTTGCCGACCACCTTCACTCACCCTCTTTCCCTCTCTCTCTCTCACTGACTCACTTAGATTTTTCTACGCGCTTCAATGTTGGCCCACGCGGCGTATGTGTAATAAACTTTATTTTTCTTTTCTTTCGCCTTGTTTTGTATCTATTTTGAAACTTAACCGCCACAGCTGCAACACTGCCGACCCACCGCCCCCCATCCCTTTCGTTAGGGGCATCTTTGCGCCAGGACATGTTTTCTTTAATCTGTATTGTATGCGAACCACGATGCGCGCCACGAACGCGGCTCAAGTCTCTCGCTAATGGACAACAGCCAAGTGTATGCGTAGGCACGTAAACAGAAACAACAACAACAACAATTGGCCGCAGCAATAATGGTGTTGTCGCGCGGCGGGTGGCGGGGGCGAGGGCACCCTTTGTTAAAACGTGTTTTTCGACAATTCAATAATTTTTTTTTATCTTTTTATTAGATTTCTCAAATGTTATTTAAAAGCGATGGCAAAGCAAATTCGTTAGCTTCGAAATGTGATAAAAATTTTGAAATACATTTTCAATTTCAAGCAAAGACAGACGGACGGACAGATAGACAAACAGCGAGACACAGCACGTTCACAAATGTAGGTTAAAGAAGGTAAAAAAAAAAAAAATAGCAAAAAAAAAAAGCTCTTATATAAGACGATTATTCCAATAAATAATCCAGTAAGGGATTGCCGAAATTTAAATATTTTTGCAAGGATTTTCGTAATTATTCCTTGGAAATAAAAATTCCCTCTCAGAGTTTTGCTTTAACTAACTTAAAAGAATCGCTTTTCTTTCAATTCTAATCTGTGTTCAAGAAGAAAAACACATCAACAACATCAAAACACCTCGTCAATCTAATCAAGAATACATATATGTATGTATATACTTTATATGGTCGACGGCGTTAGCTTTGGTGTGTCGTAAGCCTTGACAGAATTTAAAATTATGAATATCATTTTCATTTCATTAAACGATAATTGAATGTTTGCGAAATGACATTCACTCATGATTAGTTGCTAATTAAATTCAATCGCCTGTCAAAGCGAATTAATACAATTTTTAGAGCGCAAAAAAAAAATATACAAAAAAAAAATACAAAAGCACACATGTCGTATACGTCATGCAAAATGAAATACAATCCTTTTGCGTTGATAAATGATGTCCTTTTGCTGGGCTGCGCCAACAATGGCAAACAAATGACAGCTGCGCTAATTCGAGTTCGAGTTTGAGTTTGATTTGCGTTTGTGTTTGAATAACAATAAAAGTTGAGTTACATGAAAGTTCTTGTCGGCTCATCATTTCCGTTCGTTTTAATTGAGTTCGGTTTCACTGTTGGAAATTGTTTGCAATCAAAATGATCATTAAATATTTGTTTTATTAAACTTTCAGCTGCCAAAAGCGACACAACAATTCAACACTTATTTTATGTTCTATTGTTAATTATCTCTCAGTCTCTCTCTCAGTCACACTCACCCACGTCTTCACAATGTTTATGACTTATTGTTGCTATCACGCATTTTTGCTTATGTTCTGCAACTGTTCTCGTTGTTGTTGTTGTTGTTGTTGGCTTTGATATGCGTTTGAGGACCGCGAGCGTTAGTAAATACAACCGTGCCTAATGCCAAAAGTATGCTATACAATTTTGTCAAGACGTTTTTGTTCAACGCCAAAGGAAAATTATGCCTGCTGTGTGTGTGTGTGCATACATAATTGCAACAAACATGGCCGCGCATCGCCAAAAGCGCTAACGGCAGCTGAACAGGACAGGACAGGACAGGACACCAAGACAAGCCAAGGCAAGCAAAGCAAATCAAATCAAAGCTGACTATCATTCTTTGCGGTCAATATGGGCTTTGGTTAAATGATGCTTTCGTTTTTTGGTTCGCTCGTTCGCTCGTTCGTTCGTTCGTTGGTCCATTTCAGCTATCCGTCAACTTCCTTCGAGCCTAATCTCATTTGGTCACACACACTTAGCCACACTCACACACACACAAGCAAGCAAGCAAGCAAGCAAACAAGAGATATGAACGCATGCAACGCACGGCGCTGTGAGCCACAAATTGCTCGGCCTCCTTTGCTGCTTTTGCTGCCTTTGACTCTTCGTCGGCCGTCAGTCGTCAGTAGTCGCTCGTCCTTGTCGTTATCGTTGTCGTTGTCGTTGTCATCGGCTTCTTGGTCGCTTTCAGTTTTGAGTTTCCGCTGCTGCGCCATTTCAATTTAATCCATGCCATCCTGTTGCCTCTATTCGATTATCCTGGCGTTGCGGCTACTTTGCTTCTGACTGCTGCTGCCCCTCCTCCTGCCTCAACCACTCTCTGTGACTGTGACTGTGACTGTGACTGTCACTGTCGCCGTCACTGCTTGTGACTTAGGCTGCGGTGACTGAATCAGGTTCGTGCTTCCTGCTGCCGTTGACGCTTTTCGTTGGCTTCGTTGGCAACGTTTCATTATTTGTTATAACCTTCATGCTGCAAGCAAGCATATCAACTTCATCAACAAGTTCGCAACGCCGACAAATCAAAGGAGTCACTAATGAGCATTCATAACGCCGGCAACAGCTTTTGATTAGTGGTGAGTGGAGAGCGGTGCTGGAGAGGTCATTTGTATTGCTGTAATGATAGATTGCAGGCGCTTCTAATGAGGAAACGTACATATGTCAAAGATACTTCTTCTTCTTCTTCTGCTGATGGTGACTATGCACAGTTGTGATTTATATTAAATGCTGAATGCATTGAAAATAAAGAGTCAATGAAAGCTTTGAGCAACAATATGTATCGCGTAGGGTATACAAGCTTCGACAAAACCGTTGCTCGCTTCGAGTTTATTTTTTTTTATTCATCTTTGCTTGCTTGGTTTTCTTTTTTTTTTTCTTTTTCTTCTTTCGTTCGTTCTTTCTTTGCCGTTGTAGCGATTAACGGAAAACGTGCATATTTGAACGCCTCAAATGCTTAATTATTTTTTTCTCCTCCTACCCTCCGAGGCGTTCTCCTTTGCGCTTGGCTGGCTGTATTGCTTTGGCCAACAATCAAAGTTGCTGGCAGCTAATAGCGACGCCTGTTAATGATTTTTGGTTTTGTGCAATGACAGACCATGTGGTTCATGCTTAGCTCAGCTCAGTTCAGTTTAGCTCAGCTCAATTCAGCTCGGCACGGCTTGGCTCAGCTTGATGAAAATCAATAAAGTTCGCAAAGTATTCATGCCTTTGCTTCGTCACTTAACAACAACAGTGCGCAAAATGTCGTTGGCGGCTAGGGGGCGGCGGCGGTGGTGGCGCTGAAGGTGTATGAGACTAAGATGAAGCTGAAGCTGAAGAAGATGATGATGCTGATGAAGAAGAAGAAGAAGAAGCAGTATATAACGTTTGCGTTATAAGTTGAAGTCGTAAAAGGAAAACTTTTCGCTTCGCTTCCGTTTTACTTTATTATTATTATTTTTGTTGTCTTTTTTTTCGTCGTCGCTCGTTTTGTTGCTGTTGTTGTTGTTGTTGTTGTTGTGCACGTTGCGCGTGTTTAATGCCAATAGAGATGAGACTTAAACGTTCCCTACATACACACACACACACACACACATACAGACATGTGTGCTTACTAGCAGGCACACCTTTCAACAGTACATTGTCTGTCTTTGTCTCTGTCACTGACGCTGTCGCACACACAGTCTGTCTGTCTGTGTATTTGTCACTTGTCTCTTCAATTGAACTTCATTTCATTTCGTTTTGTTTAGCATCTCTTCTTCTTTTTCCACACACAGTCAAACTCAACTCTACTCATCTCATCTCATCTCATCTGAGCTCATCTCATCTCACCTCCACCGCAAGTCAACTCAACTCAATTCAACTCAAATTCGATATCGACAACAACAAGCAGAATAAGAACAACAACAACAACGACATTGGCTGCTTCGCTTTTTTTTTTTGTTGCTGTCAGAAGCAATTCTGTTTGTCAAAGGCAATTAGATTCGATTTCGATTTCGATTTCAGATGAACTGTTCGCTGTTCGCTGCCGTTCTGCTCGGCACGTGAAAATTGATGGCACGTACGTGTGCATGTACATGTGCTGGGCTGTGCCACGCCCACAAATCAAACGAAATTACTTAACTAAAATTTTCTGTGGCTGTGAAAAGTTTTTCGAAACGAAAAAGTTATTGTTTTCAATTGCGTGAAGAAGTCTTGGGTGATTCTTCTTCTTTGTCTTCTTCCTATTGTACTTGTCGTTGTCCTTTACGTTGTCGTCATGCCTTATCATGTTGCTGCGTGTTTTGGTTTACTTTTATTTAAGTTTTTTGTTCGCGATAAAACAAAAACACAAGTTTTTCTTTCCTTTCCTTTCCTTTCCTTTCCTTTCCTTTCCTTTGCTCTCCTTTAGATTCCTTTACTTTACGTTTCTTACTTATACTTGAAGGCGGAAACGATTTGTTGACTTGATGTCCTGTGTTGCTGTGTTTGTTATTGTTGTTGTTGTTGTTGTTGTTGTCGCCGCCACGACTGGCACATTGGTCGTGATTGTTGTGCCGATTGCTGATGTTGGAGTTCGCTGCGTTGCCGACCTTGTTTAAATAGTGAGACGCACATTTGAGAATGAAAATAAACTAATTAAAATGCTATGACCAAAAAATTAGGCATGACGCGCGAGAAACAAATGTTGGTTAGTCGGTCGGTTGTTTGGTAAGGACAAAGGATGCGTTCTGCTTTTGCACTCTCTCTCTCTCTGTTTTTATTGCCATTTATGCGCTCCAAGAATTTCAATGGGCGAGAGCGGAAGCAGGCGGGTGACGGTGTGCCCGCGCATAATTGGATTGACGCAAACGGCGACAGAAGACCAGAAAACGTAATAAAAATCAAAAAAGAAACTTAAATTATAAAAAAAAAAATTTTTAAAAAACAGTAAACTACAAATTTAAAAGCACACAATTTGCATTCAATTGCGTACTGACATTTTGGCCAACAAGGCTGCGAAATGGGCGTGGCATGACTGTTAGTTTTTTAGTTCGTTTCATTCTCTTTGCATTTTAATTCGTTTGAAGAACTTAGAAGCGAAATGAGTGAAAAATTTCAGTTTCATCATCATCAACGTCATCAACATCATCATACGCATTATTTTGGGCGAGCCTGTCTGCCTTCGCTTTGCGGCCACTCGATAGCTTTATGTGTATGTGTGTGTGTGCTCCTTTTTCAGTTAATAAGAAAATTTATATGTCTAATTAGAAAGTAATTTTAGCACTTTTCCATTCGGTTGCTTAGCTTAGCTCAGCAGATCCCCGCCCGCCCGACCGACCAAACCCGTACTTATTTTTCGTTTCAGTTTCTGTTTCTATTTGAGTTTTCATTTGCGTTCGATACGATTTCTTTCATACACAACGACGAACGACGAGAGGCAACCGTGAATTTTCGTGCTTTTAATTGGCAATATTGCAAATGAGCCTAATTGGCCCGCCAGCCCTCGTCTCCTGGCAACGCGCCACGCCATCCTCCATCGAAATAGTGCGCAATATTGTTGCCTCAGATCGACTTAAATTTTCTTGCGTTTCCAATTATTATTGTATTATTGCTCGGCTAAAAAACGAAGGCAAAAAAAAAACGCGTACACTTGAAAAGCACGCAAGAGAAGACCAAAGAACACGAAGGCCGTACCGTGCCATGCTCGGCCAACTCATTGTTCAGTATGGGATGGGATAGGATGGGAGTACTGAGAGCGCCATTGGCCATGGGCCAATCACGCTAACATTTGCAATCGTCAATTATTTTTCGTTCAGCTGGGACGAAATCAGACTTGATTATTTGCAAGCGACCTTGAAAGCTTCAAGTAAGTACATGATGATATCAACGGTTGCATTTCCACATAAACTGTAATATATGTAAGTATATTTATACGCTTCAAGCGGCATAGAGCATATTAACTTAGTGCAAGAGTTTGTCGACATTTTCGATTTTGATTTTTTCAGTCATCTTACTCCTCCCACCACCAATCACTCTCTAGTGCCAGCAGAGAATTATACTAGGCGAAAAAGTTGCATAGAAAGCATGTCGGTGGCACCTGACCCGACCTGACCGTCCGAATGTATCAAGATGAGGTTAGGCGAGCGGTTGGTGCGGCCGTGTGAGGCAGCCGTGGTGAATCGATGCGATGCGAAGCGAAGCGAAATAATGTGATGTGTTGTGCGAAATGTTAAATGAAAATGTTGCTTTTGCTTTCTTTGCTTTGCTTTGCTTTAAGTTAAGTTGGTTTAAACTTGAACGCAAATGAAAATCGCCATAAATTGTACGTTTGGTAATTAGAGATACAGAGAAGTTAGGCAAACAATTGCAAATGTTCGCAGGCGATGCTTGAATTGGCACTGGCCTCGTTGGCATTGAGCAGAGAGAGAGTGAGGAAGGGACAGAGGTGCGTAAAATACACATTACGACCGCAAACGAAACGCTTTATGGCATTCGCTGCTTAGCATAAATTTTGATAGCGTTAACATTGCACCCTCATGGCCTCGCCTCAGCTCGCCTCGCCGCCAGTTGACGACCTCGTCCTCGTCCTCGCCATCATCGTCGCCAACTTGAAACGCCCCTAAGCTGAGTTGAGCGGAGGTGGGATGAGATGAGCAGAGCCCAGTCGAGTCGAGTCGAGCCGAGCCGAGCTGTTGAGTTTGTATAATCAAAAAGCGATAAAGTTGACTTTCATTTGCGTGGACAGGTGTGCCGATTGTATACGCTTGAGCCCTTATACACACACAGAGACAGAAGGAAGGACATACAGACAGACAGACAGAGAGACAGGCTGGACAAGGATGCTTTACTTAGCTTAGCTTAGCTTAGCTTAGATTTACTTTGCCTTACTTTTTATTTTTATATTTTGTTTATTTTTATTTTGTTTTATTTTATTGTGTCTGCATGCATGTGTGTGTGTGTTTGTGTGTGTTTATTACACAAATATGCGAACATGCGCGCATTCATGTGTGTGTGTGTGTGTGTGTGTCGCTCTTGACACTTACACTTGTATACGCTTGAGTGGCAAGTGTGTTGGCCACCAGAAGCAGAAGCAGGCGAACTGAATGTGAACGTCAAGGAGATGATGATGAAGAGTGCGAAGGGTGCGGTCGGTTTGTTTTGGCCTGAGCACTAACGCTCGAGTGCCTGCTAAAATATGCCAAAGTGGTTTTTAATTAACTGTCTACGCGCTGCCCGCCTGACAGAGACAGAGACAGAGACAGAACAGCAGAGACAGTAAAGACAACAGAATCACAAAATGCAAAACAGCTGCCAACGCGAGGAACGCCAAACAGTTTGCCAGCAAGTTTGGCCCCCTTGAAACAATGAGCTGAGCTGAGCTGCGCAGAGCACAAAACGCAGCAACAACAACAGCAACAACAGCATCATAATTTCATAAACCGAAAAACTTAACTCAACTTGGCCATTATACAATTCCTCAAAGCAGTAGCAGCGGCGGCGGCAGCAGAAGAAGAAGAAGCAGCAGCAGACAACCCTCAGCAGTCAAGTTGGCCCATGGAAGCGTTTAAGCCAAACCAGAGCATTGCAAATAACTCAAAGCGCGTACACAAATACAACAAGTTCCAGTAATTAAGAACTACGGAACACCCCCTATGCCGGGTGCACAAAGACACAAGGATATTTGCATTTTGAGCAGGAATTCGACATAAGAGAAGTTCTTCTCGGCTAAGACACGAAGCGACAAACCTTTAAGGCATTTCCGACGCACAATTTTATAAATTTTAAAGCTTTAAAAATTTTCCACACAACAACTTACAAAAAACTTTCCATTTGAATGGCAAACAAATTGATTTTGCACTGAACAGACGTATGTGGCCATATGCTCTGTGTATACATATGTCTATATACTATTGAAAAGGTTTGTTTTTACAAGTTTATGTCAAATTTCAAGCAAAACAA
Organism: Phortica okadai; assembly: GCA_034638295.1. Lineage (NCBI taxonomy): Eukaryota > Metazoa > Arthropoda > Insecta > Diptera > Drosophilidae > Phortica > Phortica okadai. Next base: position 41,937,751 of record CM067848.1, on the reverse strand, counting down.
AAAAAAAAAAAAAAACAAAGCATTTCGTGAGTCGTTGCGTAAAAACAAGACTCTTCAAACAGACAAGTGCACACAAAAAAAAAAAAAAACAATCGAATTGTCCAAGCAAAAGCAACAATTTCAAGACACACTTTATGAGGTCTCATTCTTCAACTTGGCATATGTTTACGCCAAAAATCACGAGTACACAAAAACAAAATGATAAGGCAAACTGAATAAAAAACCGAAACGAGCGAAGCGTGAATAAAAGTTGAGGGCGATAGAAGAAAATAACTCAATCAAGAGGCCAAGAATAAAACGCTCAAGTTAAAAATTTTCAGAGTTCCATTTAAATATTTTTGCGACCAACAGCAACTAAGCAACCTGCGAAGATTAACGATAAAGTGATGAGCTCAAGCACGAAAAAAGGACAAACCGTTAGACAGGAAAATAAAATAAAAATCAACAACAACAAAAATAACGACACAAAAAACCAAAATAAATAAATAAAAAAAAAAGATAGAAACAACAAAATGTTGGACGATCAAAAAGCCAAGCAAGGAAAGCGTTAGGACGATGAAACTACAAAGGGGAAACGGACGGAACATGGCAAATGTGTTGAGCATTGACGATGTCGAAGCAAGCGACGGAATAGTATGGTTGGTGGGATGGGGCAGGCTGTAGAGGAGTAAGGTTAAAGAGCACAATGAAATGTGTTACATTCAACGTTTGGCTTTTGTTTTATAATTTTTTTTTTTTTTTTTGTTTTTTATTAGAATTACATGCATGTGGCTGCCGCAATACGTGCGCGTGTGTGTGTGTGTGCTGCGGACGCGACATTTGGCACATGTTGCCACTGACCAACCGACCGAACGAACGGAGTTGACCAAAAACGATGACGGCAACGGCAACGGCTACGACGATGGCCTGTATGAGGTTAGCGAGGTCAGAAATTGTCACAGCGAGCGCCAGCAACAACAACAACAACAGCAACAGCGTGAAAAAATGTTGCAACAAAACCGAAAACAAAAAAAAAAATATAACAAAAAAGCAGAAATGTTACATCAAACAACAAACAACCGAAGGACAAACGAAAAACGCGAAATGGTGGGAAGAAAAATAAAAAAAAATAAAATAAGAAGCAGGATGGCAGGAGACAAAGCAAAAGAAGAAAAGGTAGAGAGAGGGAGAGAGAGAGAGAGAAAATAGAAACACGCTAAACGTGTGGCAACAGAAGCAAGTGGCGGCAACTCTGGCAGAACAGAAAAAGCAACGACAAAGAAACAATTTTATGTAAAAGCAATAAAAGTATGGAGAAAACAACAAAAGCAACAACAACAACATGACCAACATAATGTAAAAAACTGCAATAAAATAAAACATGGCATAAGTACAACGCTCAAACGTCCAACAGCAGCCAAGTGCTCTGCTCGGCTTGGCTTGGCTCAGCTCAGCTCAGCGGCTTGACTGCAAAAACAGAAGTACACTAACAACAACAACAAGAGCAACAACAACAACGATGACGGCAACGTTGAAGTTGAGCACCGAACTAAAGTCTTTATTTTAATAAAAAATACAACAGCAACAGTAGCAAAAACAACAACGACAACAACAAATATAAAGTAAAAAGTTGCAGCAGACGAACAAGAAGACGGAAAACCCTAAAAGCATGCTTTACATATCAAAAACAAAATAATCATCATCAGTTGAACGTCATTATGAACGTTGTTGACGTTCTCGCTGCATCATCATCAGCATCATCATCATCGTCATCATTATTGGCAGCAGCAACTGCAACAAGAGTTGAAAGAACAATGCCAACAATGCGACATGATGTGTTGGCAGATTTTTTTTTAGTTTGCTGCTTCTATCCTCCTTCGTTTGACACGCTGCCACACCCGAGCCCGCCACCTCCCGCTCCTGCTCCTGCTCCTGCTTCACTTCCTCTTGCAACATAGTCTACATATTTATGTACGACATGTCGCTTAGCGCACAATCAAATGATTTTTGTAAGTGTTTGAAATTTAAAATGTGTTGCCTACTTGCGGGCGACATTTTTTATATCTTATCAAATGTTGTTAAACACAATGGATTTACACAAAATGCTGGGAGAGGCAAAATTTTACTTGAATTTAACTAAATTTCTTGTCCGTTGTTTTTAAATTACGGTATAATAGACATTAAATTCCAATATTGAATAGTCTTATGTTGCATTAACACACACACATACACACAATGCATAAGACAGCTTTGACTAGAATAGACTAGATTTGCACACCTTAGCTGAGGCGGTAGGGCCTTGTGATATTGTGCTGATTGCAAAAGCAGTCTTATTGATAGCAAAAAAAAAAAGCATTGCCTACTTACAAGCGCCAACTGACAATTGACGGCCATTGAAAGCCATCACATTTGTCTACAGACGTTCGATGCCTTGCAGTACAATGCAAATAGTTGACAATCCTCTCATCCTCCCTTCCACCCTCTCTCTTTCACAGAACAGCCAAATTTATCAGTGTCGCTGTCCGTCCTCTTCATTGTTAACACAAACAAATGTTTCTTACTTAATGTCCTTGACACATTCATAGAGCGGCGCACGTCGAACGTCCCGCAACGAAAGTAAGAACCTGAGTGATTAAAATTAAGCCTAATTGCGAAACTTTTCAGCGCCAAACAAATGAAACAGTGACCGAATCAAGGAGAATGCAAATCGATTATTCGTTCGCAGAAGCGCCTTTGCTGCACTTTGCAACATTTTATTTTCAAGTTTTCTTTTTTTTTTTATTTTGTCAGTTTTTATTTTTCTTTCCTATTGTAGTTTTTGTTTTGTGAGTTTGTGAGTTTGCTTGCCAATCAACGTACAATTCCCAAGTTTGCAATTAATGAGTTCTTCTTCGCTTTGTCCCAAGTCCAATAAATCAATGAGCTCTTTGGTTCGGCTTTCTTCTGCTTTTCAAATGAATCCGCTGGGGTGAAGAATATTGACAAACGTCTGCATTGTCATGCCAATCGTCGACTTGATGACTCATTTCAACAGATATGACAATTTTTATGCCATGTTCTGTTGCCGGTTTTGATGTTCTCATGTTTTTATACTCTCCACGTATATGAATAGTATTATTACTTTGTCACGGAGTTTGTAACAGAGTTGATTTAGCCATATCCGCTCGTCTGCCTCTCTGTATGACAACTAGTCCCTCAGTTTTGAAGCTATCGATCTGAAATTTTGCACTGAGTATTGGAATTTATTACGATGAATCATTCGTCGGAACCGGCATGAATGATTAAATCAAAAAAACTGGGCGTGGCACAAAAAAAGGGCGTGAAGAGTATACAATCTTCAGCCTTGCTGAAGATAGCGTCCTTACTGGTTTGTTTTTTATGTTCTGATTGAAAATTGCAATGAGTGAAATGAGCAAATTGGGCCTGTCAGTCATCGTTGCTTTTGCACTTCTTATGTATTCTGCCGCTGCCGCTGTCGTTGCTGCTTCTCGGTTGCCTTAAAGCGTTGCTTTGTGCAGACTTTTAAAGCAAAATGTTGCAAAAGCAATTTGTTGCGATTGTTGTTAACACAGCTCAGCGCAACGCGTCTGTCGCTCTACTGAATGAACTCATCAAAGTGATGACGTACGACCATGGCCTCTCCTCCAGCCACCCACCACTCTGCTGTCTTCTTTAATAGTAGTTTACCGTTTGCCGTGTTTTCGTTAATTTTCATTTTTTCTTCTTCGTTTTTCTTGTGTTTTTTTTTTTTCGTTTTTGTTTTTTTTTTTTGTTGGTATCGACTCTTTGCCTTCAGCAGGATTTCACACGCTTAAGCATTGGTTTGGCTTGACTTGGCTTGGCTTGGCTCGGCGTCTTTCGCCTGCCATGTGCAGTCAAAGTTGGCGTGCTTTGAAATTGCCCGCGCCATTCACGTGGTATCCTGTGACATCCTGCGGCTGTGCTTGCTGTCCCGCCTGCCGCACACTTTGCCAACAAACTATTTACGATGCAATTTCGCAAAGTGACAAGGCGACATTTTGACTACTGCGAATGTTACACTGTCTTTGACGTTTCAAATTGCAGCCCGTTACAAAGTTTGTCCGTCCTCAGGTGCGACTAACGCTCGCAAGCCGGAACGAACGAGCGAACGAGCGAACACGTATATGACGTCGAGTCGAGTCGAGTCGACTTGAGCTGAACACATTACACTTTACTCAGCTCAGCTTTGGTCTGTTAACGGCATAGAAATGAACCCAAAGTAAACAATTGGACAGACATGCGAACGTGTGGATGAATAGATGAACGAATGAAAGGACGAACGGACGTACGGACCAACAGACAGACTGACAGTGGGTGAGACAAGTTACTTCCTGTAGTTAAAAAAATTAAAATGAAAAAACGAGAAGAGAAACAGAAACTGACAAATAGAATGAAGGAGGCGAGACTAGACGAGACGAGGAAGTGAGAGTTCTGATGTGTGAGTACATTCAACCAGACATTGTAACAATCATGCAGACTCTCTGTCTGTCTGTCAGTCTGTCTGTTTATCGGTCTGACAGTCTGTTAGTTGGTTAGTCATTCTAAGCAAGCGAGCAAGCATTCTGTCAGCCATTTGTCCAACCAACCAACGAACCAAGTCTTTAATGTTTGCCTGAAGTTGTGCCATTTTTAGTTCGTTGAATTGAATATGCCTTCACCACCTCCACCCCCTTGTGCACAAGTTGATCGTGACGAATTCGGCTTCTGACTTATTTAGCACTCATACGCATCGCACACACACACACATATCCACTTATAGACTGCCAGTTTGCCATACATTGATAGCTGCCGCTCCCGCCGCTGCTGCTGCTGCTGCTGTCACTGCCGCTCCCGCTGCAGCAGGTCACGAAGCTTTGGCGTGATGTACGCTTGGCTGCTTCTTATTCGGTGTTGTTGTTGTTGTTATTGCTGTTGTTTCCACTCTCCCGCACGGCCTTGGACGCTTTTTAATTTGTGGTTACGAATGCGTTGCACTTGTACGACTTGTATGCCAACCATCATCATCATCATCATCAGCTTAAGCCGTTCGTTCCTTCGCCACTCTTCGGCCACTTTTGAAATTTCTTTTACTTTTACTTTTGCCTCTTCCACTTCCACTTCCACTTCCACATCTTCTGCTTCTGCCACTTGTACTTCGCTTCCACTTTAGCAGCTTCATCAACAGCATCATAAATATTTTTCAGCTGCCATTCGGTTTGTGCCACCACGCCCGCCGACCCTCGCACACCTCAGCGCAGTTTCTTGTACAAATTTTTGGCCGTGCTCAGTTAAATAAACTCGCAAAACTCGCATCTCATTCGTTCGTTCGTTCGTTCGTTCGTTTGTTCGTTCATTTCGTTGGATTTGCTTATGTTGCTTATACAGCATTCAACTTTAAAGGCAACTGACAAGCGGCGTTCATATGCTGACAGACTGACGGCCTGACAGACTGTCCGTGTGGCTAGCTGACAATCATCATTGCATTGCAACTCATCGTTTCATATCCGAGGCCGAGAATGCAGCATGAAAATAAAATGTGTTATGTTAAGGGTCGAACGGGGGAAGCGCTGTCTGAGGGATGGGGGAGCGTTGCATTTATAGCACTGTAACTAGACGATGATTACATACTGACAAACTCTGGTAACTGAAAGTTTTTTAATATACTTAAACATGAACATATATATAAATAAATATATATATGTACTAGTATACTGGGACGTGTGTGTGACGCACACACAAATAAAACTTGCTTACAGGATACGTCCAGGAAGGGTATGAAGAAATAAAGGAAGACGGAAGGAAGGAAGTGCATACGGAAGGTGATGGAAGCAGTGTGATAGAGGAAGCTGAAGACGAAAAAAGTTGAAGAGCCAAAACCGAACTCGAACTCGAACTGCTGCAATTTTTCACATTTGCTGAGTAAAATTTAATTAGTATTCGAAACAAAAAGTTCATTACAGCGCAAAATCATATTTAAATAAAATACAAACACACAAAGACACACACCCACACACACACACACACACACACACACACACACACACACAGCGCACATGGGGGAAAATGCTGAGAAGCGACAACGCCAAGTGAAAACTTTTACCGCTCAACATGAAAATGTTTTCGAAAGTTTGCATTTAATTGAAATTCATTTAATTACATCAAAATAAGATAACATTTTTTTTTTTCTTCTGTTTGGCATTTTCTAAACATTTGAACGGCTGCTCGAGCCTGGCCAATTGGCTTGGTCATTTGATGTGCTCAGCGTTAATGTATGTGAAGTTGGTATGGTTGGCTCAGAGTTCATGACTTATCACGACGAGTATCATGAAAATATCAAAAGCGACAGAAAGCTTATCAAAAATGTTTGGGTCGTTGAAGTCGCTTGCCTGTGCTTGCTGGCCGCCAAGTTAGGGTTGTTGACTGCACTGCCGTTGTGGCAAAAGTTTCAGCAAGGATACGCACAACAGGACTGCCATTTAAAGCTTTGCCAGCTTACAAAAGTTCTCAAACTTTTTCGGTTTTCGTTTGCGATGTCAAACACATAAAATTCGGTTTTTATCTGCGCCAAAAAGGTTCTTGCACAAGTTCACTTTTTCAGATCAGAATGAGTTTTTCTTTCTTATGTTGAATAGAAAATAATCGGAAAAAGAACTGAGCGAATAAGCGAAGCAATTCGTGTGTTTCTGGCATTTTTCTCCCACACACCATTTTCTTTGATTTTATTTCATTGATTGTAAAATTATATCAATAAGGCCTGAAGTCTTAATTCTTTAAATACGAGAAGTAAATATTCGTTTCTGTAATAAGTTATACCATGTATTCATGTCTGAATTAAAGAGGCTTCTTGCTGCCGGTGACGAAGTCGGTTTTTGGCCTGGGGAATTGTTCAAGCGTCCTATCTGTCAGCAAGATTTCAAAATTGTATCTTTTTGTCCTTCAAGTCAGACTTCTAGACTTTTGTAAGTTTTCAGACTTCTAGACTCTTGCAAGTACAAAATTCTAAACGATGATGGTCTGGAAAAACTGCGCAAGTGCACATTTACTTTTTAGCGTGAGTCTGACTCTGGCGGACAGGCCGTAGGACATGTCCCAATTGATTTCTCTTGTCTTACAATTCCACCGTATACTTTATGGGGTCCTACGCCCCTTCTTCTCAACGTTATGCGAATCAAATGTGTGCGAATTATGAAAATAGGCAATCGAATTTGAAAGGCGCTAATTTTGTTGGTTTTTTTCGTAATTTTTTTGTGCCAGCAAACGAAAGAATGTCACAAACAGATGAAGTTCACTTCCGGGAAAAGACGCTGATGACGTTGACGACGTGGCCTGTCATAATTAATCATCAACGAATGGCGAATTTAGCGCTTTGCCGTTTCGCAAATTTGTTGTTGCAGCAAAGCGTGCAACATTCTGCGGCAGCTAGCGAACAGTAAAGCGACAGCGGAGGGGGGTCGTGTCTGGTCACTCCTGCCGCTGCCGTTGCTGTTGTCGGTGACGTGCGTAATTAACGACCCATTACTGGTTAGATTATCCGTGAATAATCGGCATGGCATGCACGCCCCGACCACAGTCGAGTGCCGTTGTAGGCGCCGGACTTGACGGGCGGAAGTAAAACGCCTTCTGACTGGTTGGTCATTCGAAGCTGTGCTTGGATTGATGATCTCGGCTCGGCTCGGCTCTGCTCTGCTCTGCTCTGCTCGGTTCGCCTTTGTTGCCGTTTTTGTCATTGTCTGCATTCCATTTGGCATCTCGCATTGCTCGGAATTGTTGTTGTTGATGCTGTTGTTGCTGCATGCGAATGACAAACTTTACTAATTGCTTTTCTGCTGACACAAGTGCGAAACCGCCTCAATGCCGTGTCCGCCTCCTCCCCCGCCTCCGCCATTGCCGTCTTTGTTACTAATTTTTTTTTTTTTACTTTTTTGGTAAAAGTCATTGTAATCGTTTGTTGTTGTTGTCGTTGTTTTTGTTGTTTTTGTTGTTATTGTAATTGTTTTTTGCTATTTTTGTTGCGTTTGTTGCCACTGCTGAGTGCATTTGTCGAGTCAGCAACAAGAATTAATTACAGAATTTGCGCTTCATGAAAAACGAAAAACTTTAATAGTTTTTCACTTACCCACACACACAAATACACACCCACACACACACACACGTAGATATGTTTCCATGTTTCTGTAATGCGATTTATTGCTTAAAATGCCATAAATTCAGCATTTATGTACTACCTAATACCCTTTAGTCTTAATCGGTGTGTGGCATAAAATAATCATTTTCGTCCTTAATAATTGTCTCAGCATCGATTTGATATTCGATGTCACAGAAAGTTCAAAGACTCAAAGTCTTTCAGTTACTAAAATGCTAAAGAGGTAAAATTTTACAATGTATTCATGTCAACGGGTGTAGGGTATTGAATAACGAATGCACGACAAATAATTACAGTTGAATTTTAATGGCATGGAATGCGTCCATTTGGAAACCACACCATGCATCATGTAACGAATTTCAATATTTTATGTAAGCCAAAAAGACAAAAAAGAAACCAATTCAATTGTCAAAACAAATTTCACAAATTCGAAGCAAAAACATTCATCATAAGATTACCATAGACCAAATTGTACATTTAGGATTGCATCGGAAACGTCCGCAAGGGTTGAGGATGGTGGGAGAGATGGGGGGAGGGTATTGGTTAAGGCAGATTGGTGTATGTATTGCGTTAGAGTACGGTCAGACCCAAGGGATGAGTACATGAGCCAACGGCGGGACGTGAGATGATGCCAGGCAGGAAGCCCGCCAGTCACAGACGGCCAAAGGAATAGAAAATGTTTTCAGAAGCGGATAAGGAACGAACACAATTCGACGCCGGCACTTGGTCCAGACAACAACGACAACAACAATGACAATGACAACGACAACAACGAGAATGAGAACGAGAACGAGAACGAGAAGAAGAAGAAGAGCACGCACGCACACCAACAAATGTAAATGTCATTTTGTGGTCAGTCGAATGAATAAACGAAATTAAATGTAAAGAAAAAGGCAACACTTCCGGAAAAAAGAGTTGCACGCCGAGCAGACAAATAAAAGATGACAGCGGCCAAGTATTCAACAACGTGTAAGAGCAGTGGAAAACGGCTGGAAGGAGGTTGAAGAGGAGGAGGGAAGAGGCCATGTACGTATTACGTAAATAGAAAAACAAAAACGAACATCACATGGGAGCACATGTCACTGTCCATGGCCATCAATAGTTTCATTTTCGAAGCAAAATAATGTCTGTGAGATCATGAGACTGTAAGACCGGGAGACCGTAAGACAAGGACGACAATGACAACGAAGACGACAAAAGTCATACGGCGAGGAGTATGAGCAAGTGGAGGAGTATGGGTGATGTTAATAGCAAAGATGATGCTTAGAACAAACTCAGACCATTGATTGGGGTCATTTATGGGTATAAACGTGCAGTCCGTTCGAATTATATCGAAGTTGTTGCTTGACATTGACACACACACACACATGCTACGAGGGTGGTGGCAAAAAAGAAATGTTATACATGAGGAGAAGCACTCATAGAAAATTCGATGAGTTTTATTAGTAAATAATGGCAAATCATTTGGCAGTTGACACTCGTTGAATAGCCAAAAAGGCGGCCCAAACACTACAACTCCAATTATACGGCACTCACACCCTTAACCATTTGTCCATCCATAGCTGCTAATGAGCAACATTAATGAGTGTTATTTTTCATTCAATGGCGAAGTTTTTGTGGGGAATTGGCAAAGAGTCACGAGCAGCCAAAGTAAAAGTCACAAGCGAAGTGAAGTGAAGTGAACCTGTTCCCTCGAGTATTTAGCAGCGAAGCAAGTGGGGGGCATTACGCACACACACACACACACACACACACACACACACACACATATAGGAAAATTAACAAAGTATACCTTAGCCGCTTCTGCTTCTTTTTCTTGCTCGTCTTTCTACTTCATCATTTTGGGCACATGAAAATTTAATATATGCTCAAAGAATGCGTAATTAAATTAAGCATTTTTTAATAATTAAATATTTTCCCGGAAGACAAGCAAAAATAAACGAGCAAACATAAAAAAAAAATTTATTTAAAAAAAGAGTAAAAAATATTCCAAAAAAACCCTAAATGAGGAAACCAAAGAAAAATTGAATGCAGCAAGCCCAAAATTCGCATGTATTTTTTTGTTGCATTTTTTTTGCTTTTAATAAGTTACTTAAGTGACTGAACCACACTCACACACACACACACACACACACACATACCAAACAAAAAAGGATAATAATTAACAAAGGCACAAAAAAGAACATTTAATAAAAAAAAAAAAACAGTAAAGGAGATATTTTCAGCTTTGCTGAAACTTATGTACTCTTGCAAACATTTTCACAATTGTTCTTATTGGAAAATCCGTCTTATAGTTTTCACAATAACTAAAAAGTTCACATGAGATGTCCGATGAACCCGCCTCCCCCTAGGTGAGATTTGGTGAGATTTTGCTGAACCCCCCCTCCCTTAATTTTATCTCACGTAATTTATGTACGAGTGTTGGAATGCAATGCATTTGCTCTGAGATTATCATTCATTTGCATCACTCAAGCCGTGCTGAAGTATGTAATATTGGGCTGAGGTTATCAGTGATATTAAACGATGTGCCATTCTGCTGCTGCTTCTTCTTCCTTTTGGCTCATTTTATTACTTCTTTCATTATGGCAAACGCGGCTGTCACATCTTCTTAATTTTTTTCTTTCATATTTTTTTTTTGCTTTGTTTCTCATATAGCATTTCACATATATGAGAACACAGCTGTCATTTGATGTTGGGCATAACTTTGAAGACGTTGAAGGAGAGGAAGCAGATGAAGAAAAAGAAACGTAATGAAACCAAATGAAAAGTTGATGTCAAAAAGGCGACAGCAAAAACAACAACAACAACAAAGACAGTCACGAAAAATGAAAAATCGACTCGCAATTAGCAAACATGAATAAAATGTGTGTGTATGTGTGAGCTTGGGCAAACAGGGTGGGCTGTATGGACAGACTGAAACAAGTATAGTAGAATAATTCTTTGGAGGTGTGCTTGTAGGCGAGTTAGGCTTGCACACTGGCATACTCACACACGCACCCACACACACACACACACACACACACACACACACACAATGTGCCGAGAATGGTTAATAAGTTACATTCAGTTGAGATACTTTATTACTTCCTTAGAAGGGTTGTTGCCAACAATTCTGATACAGTCACTCCTTTCCCCAGCCCACATTCAAGCAAAGTGTTTTGCATTATAAGCGTCGCGTCGGTTGGACCATTCTTTTGCATGTTACCCTCACACCAGCCTAACTCCCCCCTCCCCACCCCTAGTAGTCGAATGAGGTTTTTTTTCACTCTCTACTTGAACTTCTGTACTGTTCGGCTCTGCTTAGCTTTGCTTTGCTTCGTCTTACTTTGTACTTTTGTTGTTGTTCGTATTGTTGTTGTTGTTGGCTTTTTTGTGCAAGCGTTTCGCTATCAAAGGACGCTTTGGGGTCTTACTTATTTATGCAAATGAAATCAATGTTTGCTGTGCGTGCCACACTCGATGTGTACGTATGCACACATATATGCCTGTGTGTGTGTGTGTGTCTGCGTGTAAGGGTATGCAAAAACAAAAAAAAAAATATATGCAGAAAAGAAAAATAAAAAATTGAGCCTTCGAATTTCTCAGTTTTAAAATGTTTCACCGCCCGCTTGCCGAAGCAAATGCCGAAGCCAAAGCCAAAGCCAACAAAGGCGTAGCAAAAACTTTCAAGTGAACCACATTAAAGGTAACTATGCAAATATTTGCGGCTCAAACGGACACAAACGAGCACAAATCAACGAGTTCAAGCGGTTGTGTGTCGTTGTGGGGCAGGGTAGGGCGCGGGGCGGCGAGCACAGTATGTCAATTTGAATAGTCTTTGACCCTTGCCTGCATTTTGTTTTAAACACACGCAAATTTAACGCACATACATATGTGTGCATGTGTGTGTGTGTGAGTGTGTGCTTTGTAGTTTATGGCAACCGAAAATATTTTATGCTGGTCAATAGAAAACTACACAACTGTTCTACTCATACCCCTTGCCCACTTACAAGGCATCAACATCTTATGCTGACCATCATCATCAGCACCATCATCATCATCGCCGTTGTTGTCGCTGTCGTCGTCGGCCATGTCCTAATTGCTTGCCTTGTGTGCATTTGCTGCTTGTCACGTACCCTCACGCCTCATGTCAATATCAAAATCAAACGAGCATACTGTCTCTTGAAGCCGCCACAGTCATGTTAAAGGCCCCAAAAAATCAGCGACAATCGCCAAACTCACACAATCAAAGTTGTCGTTGTCGAATCAAAGACATGAATGATTATTTTTGTTGAATTGTTTTCGGGTTTTATTATGTTAATATTTCATTATTCACTAATTTATGCGATATAACATAGAGTTTTTCTGCCGTTTACTTCTTCGCTTGTAATCCTTTTTTTCTTCTTTACTTTTTTTCTTCGTTTTCTTTTTTTATTTTGTGCTGTTTTTTATACCTTTTTTTGTTTCTTGCTTCAATTCATTTTTTTTTTTTTATTTTTGCATTTCTTTGTATGCAATTTATTTTTTATTTAATCGTTTTTATAGCATTTCTTTGCTTCTATTAATATAATTTTTTGTTTTATGTTTTGCCTTCTTTCGTTTTTTTTTCATTTATTTATTTAATTTTTTTTTGTTTTTGAATTAATGACAAAATTTTGATATTCCATGTCATATGTCTCTAAATTCATTCATCAGTATGCTTGCATAGTTGCGGCCGTTTTTCTTTACTCTTTTCTTTTTATATATAAGCACAAAAAAAATAAAACATACAAAGAGAACCAAAAACCCATAATTGAAATTTGAAATCACACACATGTACACAATATTAGTGACATGCCTGTGTACAGTGCTGGCCAACGATATAAGTACCCACTTGCTACATACCAATAAAAGTATCGTGCTAATTCAAAGAACATATTAAATAATTAAAACAATATAAATAAACAAAAATGTTACTTGTCTGTAATACTGTTGTTGTTGTTCTTCTTCTTTTCTTTCTTGCTGCACTTCTTCTCTAAACATTTCTTATCAATTTAAGACTTTTTTTACTAAAAAAAAAATCGTATCTGCGAATTTATTTACAGCGTACAAAAAACTTTTCGAGTTGAATTTAATACCAAGTATTTTATATATATATATATATTTTTTTTTTAATATTTGCTTTATTTTATTTATAATATTAATACTATTCATATTGAAAAAAAAAAAAAAAAATTTACACACATACAATGATCACATAAAATATTCATTATCATACAGTATATCATATTATATATAAGCTTCCAACTTCTTTAACGGTAAAATTCGTCTAGTGTTTTGTTATTAATAATAATAATAATTATAATTATAAAAAAAAAACATTATCATTACAAACAAAAAATTTGAATATTGCACACAATTTTTATTCTTTTCATATTTTAATAATTATAATTTTTATTATTAGTTTTTGATCATTATTCATTTATTATTATTATAATAAAGTTTTATTTTTTATTTTCTTGCTTTATTTCTGACGGCCTTGTATATTCTATGCTGTCGTTAAACGTTAAAACTTATGCTGATTCTATATTTTTGACCATGGCTGTAAGTGTGTATACAGTATGTTTCATTATTTTGTAAGATTTTTTGTATTTTATATGTGTATTTGAGTAATTTGCTTTTGCATTCTTTTTTCTTTTTAATTTTTTTTATTATTGAATGTTTTTTGTTGTTTCTTCAGTTTTACTAACGTGCCTAAAAAAATACCAATACGACTAATTTTTGTTTTTATTATTATTCATTATTGTATACCATCATAAACGTACACTAAGAAAAAAATCCTTTGCATCTTTTTACAATTCAAATACGTTGGCAGCGCTGCGCAGGCGTCGTAGGCCTTGGCCGAAATTTGCATTTAGGCTGCTTGGAACGCTTGCGCCTCCCGTAAATACTTAAAAATTGACCGTGAATATTAACACATCGAATGCTCTCTCTCTCATTGTTGAGTTGAGTTATTATATATTTCATATATTTGTTTGTTTTTGTTGTTTTTCCTTGCCTTTGTGGGGTGTTTTTCTTTTTTTTTTTTGTTTTTATAGGGCTAATTATGCAATATATAATTTAAAATATTTTTATGCATATGTGTATGAGATACTGTAATACTATATTGACTTATACTATTAAAAAAAAAAAAAAAAATTAGTACACATACATATATGGTATTCGTACATCCATTAACAGCCTAAACTATTTTAGTATCTTTGCATTGTTGAAACACCAGAATAATGATGAAAACAAAAAAAAAAAAAGACAGAAATCACTGCAAGGACTTTTAGTTCCAGACATTAACTATATATATATACATACACACATCTCAAGATACCTTAACTACCTTACGTGCTATACGAGCAGCGCCACCTGGCGGCAAACGATGCACTTCAATCAATGCGCTGCTGCGCTTCGTGCGTCATCGCTGACACGTGTTAGATCGGCGTTGGCATCAGTTTGTAGTCCTGATGCATGCTCGACTTCACCGTATTGTATACGGGCCGGACACTCTCCTCGGGCAGGGCGTACACGTCGGGCGGCACACACAACGATTGCAGCTTCGAGATATACGAGTCGAAATGCTCATGCGGATGCGGATGTGTGTGCGGATGCGGATGCGCATAGCTGCCCGGATGATGCACCGTGTACGGATGATGACTTGCAGCGCTGTGTGGTGGCGGCGGCGGCGGTGGTGGCGGGCCGAGCGCAGCATGTGTGCTCGCATGCAAATGACTGCCATGATACATGGAAGCGGACATGCCGACGCCGACGCCCATGCCGCTGGCGCCGCCAATTGTGGTGGAGGGCAACGGACCGGGCGGTATGAGCGTCGGATATGTGGCGGTGACATGATCGTTGCTCATGGTGGGCGGCGCAGGCATGCAGGCCTGTGAGACGGTGCAAAGATTGCCGCCACCACCGAGGCCGACGCTGGTGATCGCGCTGCTTGTGTTCAGGTAACCGCTGCCGCCAAGCCCGCTGCCGCTGGCGCTGCCACTGCCAGTGATGATGCTGCCGCTGAGGCTGGTGTTGCTATTGGCGGCGATGCTCGTGTTGCAGCCGGTGGCGCCCGGCGGTGGTGGCGGCGGCGGTGGCAAGCGCACATGCTCGAGCAGCGTGATCACATTGTTGCGCAGGCTCTCATAGTAGTTGTTCAAATTGGATGAGGATGATGTTGCTGACGACGACGACGTGGCTGCTGCAATGCCGCTGCTGCCGACCACTGCATGGGAGCCATCGGCGGCGAGCGACATGAGACCGCCGCCAGTGACGCTCGAATTGGTGGTATAGGCGCTGCTGAGGCCATTGTTGTTGTTGTGGTTGTTGTTGCTGTTGGTGTTGTTGCTGCCAACTGACGTTGCAATCGGACTGGCGGCGACGACAATGGCCGCGGTGTATGGCGTGACGCCAGCGCCGCCTATAGAGGCCGCTGTTGTTGTTGCTGCTGACGTTGCCACGCCTCCAGCAGCGCCAGTCACCGCCACTGAAGCGCGCTGCTGATGATTACTCAGCGGAGAAGCTTCCTGTCCAAGCAAAAATACAAATTAAATGCAAAAAATTCAAAAATCAGTAAAATTCTCGGAGAATCAATAAAAATACAAAAAGCAAATACAAACTATGAAACACAAAAATCGTTCATTCATGCATGCATTTTGCTTACACATACATATGTGTGTGTGTGTGTGTGTGTGTGTGTGTATCTGTGCATAAGCGGCTTATCTAATTGTTGTAATGAGATTGCGCGCAGACAAAGAAATCAATTAAGCGCCAAAGCCAATGATGAAATTGAAATTGACTTTGGTTCGCTAAGCATTTCGGTGCGTTTCCACTTCATTAATTCGAGATTGAATTTATTTTAATTCAATATTCTGCAGAGGCACTTAAGTCCCTACGCCATTTACAATCGTCCCTCGCCGCCTTCACACATTTGACACCCACCTATTAGATAGATATGTATGCATTAACATACATATATGTATCTTTGTATGATATTATATAAGAACATGCGTGTGTGTATGTCAAAAGTGGGCATGTCCTGTGTTGGCAAGGAGATGGCACAAAGCGAATATGAATGCCAGTTGAAAACGGTACCTAAAGGCAGACATTTTGATTTTGTGCGAGCATGTTTTGTATTTGCTGCTTTTATATACATACGAAAAGTGGCTGAAACTTTTTACATACACATGCATGTATGTATGTATGTATGTATCTATGTGTAAAGCGAGCAAAAAGAAATAAATTCTATATACTTTGCACACACACACATGCACGTAAGTCCAATAAGACCAACGAAAACGCAGCAATTCATAAAAAAAAAACAGAAAAAAATTAAATAAAGTAAACGAAGCGAAAAAGAATAAAGAAAGCAAAACAGACAAATAAAAAAAAAAGAAAACAATAAAAGCAAACCAACAAGAAATGCTGTTATACAGCCAACGAGCCCAGTTGGCGCCTTTGGGGGTGGACCCATGCACACTAACAGACACACACACACACACACACACACATATATATAGCACACGGCACAGATAGACAGCGAAAGCCAGAAGAAGAGAGTGAGTGAGAGTGAGAGAGAGAGAGAGCACGCACGGACGAATACGTCGACACGCGAACGATGCCATCACTATGTAAAGAGAAGAAACGAAACGAAACGAACGATGAACAAAAAAAAAACCAAATAGGAAGGGCGAGAGGAAGAAGAAGCTCATGCTGCTGCTGCCACGCTGTTGGCTGTGTTCGTGCGTCGCGACAGAGCGCGGTGACGCCAAGCAGCAATCGTGCCTGCGTCTGTGTCTTTGTATGTGTGTGTGTCTGTGCAGAGCCTCCCCAAGCGTTATACGGTACGTATACACGATATTTCTTCGTCAACTTTACGTTTGTTTTATTCTTTTTTGTTGTGTGTGTGTGTGTGTGTTTTTTTTTTTGCCTCTTCCTTCATTCGTGCTCGTCTCATCGCGTCTCTTCTCTTCTCGTTCATTCGCTCATTCGTACGAACGCCTCACATCGCCCGACATTCGGCACATCGGAGCTTTTCCCCAGGGAGCAAAGGCCAAAAGGTTATGCTCGCGTCTTTGCTCTGCCTTTGGTTGGGGGTTGTGGGGTTGTTTTGGGGTTGTGGCATTTGTGGGGGCGGCTGCTTGTCGTTGCTCGTTGGCCCTAGCGGCGAATCAAAATGTAAAAGCGCGCGATTTGCTGTCAATGAGCTCCGGCTGTGCATGTATTGGGTGTGTGTGTGTGTGTGTGTGTGTGTAGGTAATCAAATCGCTTTAACGTTGTAGCTTCAATTTGTTATTTGCGCTTTGGTATTGGCGCATTGAGTTGCCCCACAGCTTGCTGCTTGCTTGCTCAGACCTCCTCTGCTCGCTGCTCGCTGCACTGCCGCTGTTGCCTGCGCATGACCACACATAGTCACTAACCCATGCATGTGTGTCTGTGTGTGTGTGTGTGTGTGTTCAGCTAGGGACGTTCACTTGCTCACTCGTTTGGCTGGCTCGTGCGTTCGTTCATTTTAGGGGTTGCTGTTGCCGATTCGTTGCTGCCGGTTGCCTCAGCCTGTTGCCGGCCGCCTCTGCCGCCCGACCGCTGCATGCACATCAAGTGCAGCCTCAATGCGACTTGCAACGATTGGCCGCAACGCCATTTCGGTCGCCATTTTATTAACACAACACCATCCCACCTCACCTCACCTCACTCCAACTGAGGCCAACGCACCTCGTTCCTTATTCGGCGCCCCAACCAATTGCATGCTCGTTATTGATTTATCTGAGACGATGCAACGACTTGCATCGAATTGCTTTTTATAGAAAACACACAAAGCCGTTTTAGCACAAAACAACAACAGCAACAACAACGTTGAATTAAAAACAAAAAAAATTTAAAAGAAAGTTTTTAAAAGTTTTTTGGCTTTTCTTTCTGTCACTTTCGGTTCTTCATTGGAAAGCACGCAAAATATATTTGGAAGGAAACGCGAGACTTGTGCGAAGTTTGCGGCACATCGGAGGTGATAATTTAAATACAAGTATAACAAAACTTTCAGACAACTCAAAGTAGTAGAAGAAGAAGCAGAAGGAGCATAAGCAGAGCGTGTAGAAGTTTGAACTGTTTGGGTTAAGAACAGCGCCAAGAAAGTTAACGCTTTGAGGCCGACGACGTCAACGCCAACGCCAGCAGCGGCAGCGGCAGCGGCGGTTAAAGTTTACATTCACTTTGTCGTTGTCTTTATCATAGTCGTCGTCGTCGTCGTTCTTGCCTTCGTCTGATTTTATGTGTTGAACATATTTTTTTTGTTGCGTCTTCTTCTTCTTTTTTTTATTTCTGCTTCTTTTCGACAGAGTTTAGAGACGTCCTTGAAAACTTAAGCTTAAGCGAACTTAGAAGACATACTAAAAGTCTGGAACTGAGTTGGGAAAATGTTGGCAAGCGGTAAAAGTAGTCGCAAAGTGCGCGGCATGGCAGGACAAGAGGGCGAGAGGGGCGAAAGGGGCGACATGACGTTGCGGCAGAAGAACGCGGCAAGTTCAAAAAATTAAAAACTTTTCGATGATTTGTGCAAAAAGTTGTTGCTGTTGTTTGTTCGTTCGTTGCCGTTGCCGTTGTTATTGCTGTCGAAGTTTAACTCATTGTTGGCGTCATTGCCGCAATTGTTGTTGTCCAACAAAAACTTTTCACACTGGGTTAACAGGCCTAATAATATAATATAATAAAAAATGAAAACAAAAACAAAAACAAAACAAAAGTCAGACATGCAGACAAACATGCTCCATGCGCTCACTGATGAACGAACTTTAACCCTTGACTTGTTCAATGAATTTTCTATATCTGTCTGTCGGTCTCTGGAAGCGCACCTCACACCTTACAACAACACTACAACACTACAGAATATAAGTACATACATATTTATATACATAAGTAAGTATAAAGAAGTTGGAAAAATAATACTCATTTGTTTGTTGGCCACTCAACGAACCTGAGTCTACGTACCCGATCGCTGGTGCTCAGCTGTGATTCCATCGCATTTATGTCCGACTTCAGGCGCATCATTTGCGATTCGACGCGTGCATTTTCGCGCTGCAATTCCGATATTTCCGCTTCGAGCGTATTCAAATCATCGCTGCCGGGCTTACTGCCTGCGACTGTGCCGCCACTGTTGCCGCTCTGGACGCCTGCGTTGCTGTTGCCACTGCCGTTGCCGTTGCTGCCGCTGAGCGTGCCGGCCGTGACGTTGCTAACTAGCAAACTGTTGTTGTTGTTGCCGCCACCGCTGCCGTTGATATTTCCATTGTTGTTGCTGTTATTGTTGTTACCCACAACGATCGAATTGCCATTAGTATTGTTGTTGTTGTTGTTGCCGCTGCTGGTGTGATGCTGCGACGCATTGACGTTGCCCGCTGCTGCCGCCGCCGCTGCTGCAGCAAGCGACGAGGAGGGTGTCGTGCCAACGGTGGTCATCATGATATCGAGTCCTGTTCCTGATTGGAAATTTGCATTCTTATTGAGAACAGTTTTGTTTGCATTTATTTATTTATTTTTTTTATTTTTAATAAATTAATTTATTTATTAATTTCAAGTTTTGCGTTTTTTTTTTTTTGTCAACTAATTTAATTTTGTATTCTTTTTTTTTATTTTAATGTGCGCGTGTGCTAATTATTTTAGTATCTAAAACTCGCCATGTCTTCTTTGCAAATAAAATGCTTTGTGTTGTAGTTGTATACAGTTAAATGTGTGTATGTGGCTGTGTGTGTGTGCAAGTACTGAGAAAACGTAAAAATTAATAAAACATTTGTGAATGAAAAAAACTTTCCAATACAAAGAAGAGTTCTCTCGTTCAGTGCTCAGTTTGTAATTCGACCTTCATTCGTTTCATTCATATCTGACGGCTGAGATACATCACGATCGGTAAACACGTTCAACAAAAAGAGCCAACAGTTTTCTCAGTACTTTTTATATAACTTAGTATTTGCATTGTGAGAACAAAAACAAAAAAACGTAAAGAAAAATTACGAAATATGAAGCGTATTTCTTTAAAATTTAGTGTCAGAATGACGATTACAAAGAGACAAAACTAAGTTTGAGAAATAAATAGAGAAAGAGAGAGAGAGAGAGAGAGAAAGAGTGCAAGCGGCTTACCTTAAAAGTTTGTTTCATATCTAAAATTTTCTTTACTTTTTTGTCATGTCATTTTTTCCTACGATTTTCATGTGTGAAATTCTTTCGTTTTTTGATTTTTGTTGTTTTTCTCTTCTTTTTTTTTTTTTTTTGTTTTGTTTTACAATAATTTTGTTTTTTTTTTTGTTTATTTGTTACAATTTTTACATATTTGCTTGGGTTTTTGCATTTTGAAAGTTTCATTGGAATCGTTTTTGGTATGTTCGATTTCGATTTCGTTTTGGTTTTTGTTCTATTTACAGAAGATATTCAGCACCGATACAAAACGTCGCGTAATCTAAACAAAATCAATCCATGAAACGAAACAAAAAGAAAAAACAGAGAATTAAATTAGAATTCGAAAATATACATAATTAAAAAAGTTGTACTTAGTTGTTAGATGATGCAGATACACGCCAATTATATGTATCTAGATAAAAGTATCTTATCAGACATTGGTTCACGTTCTCTTTGTTTCTTTAGTTTGTATTGTGTTAGTTTGCGTAAACAAAAACAAAGAAAATAAATAAATAAATTTAAAAAGAAAAACTTAAACATCAACTAAAGGAGCTGAGATGAACACAGAAAGTAATGGAAAACGTATAAGAAGAAAGAGAGTAACTCGAACGAACTGAGACTGAATTACAAAAAGAATTTCAAAGCGTACAAAACAATTTTGTTGAGTTTTTTGGTCGAAAGGATATTTTATTGTTTTTTTTTTTAGCAACATTATTTTTTTATTTTTTTTTTTTCATTTCTATTAAACCAAAAACCGAAAAAATTTGTTAGCACACGCACACAAAAAACGTACACCAAAGAAATCAAATAAGAATAGTTTTGTTAATGAAACCGAAACTGAAAACACTAACAGAGTACAAAGTTGGAATTTCTGTTGGAACTTGATCGACATTTGGCGCGGTTTGCTTTCAATCAAACCGCCGTTACCCACTCACCTGTGTAACCCTTTGGATAAACCATTGTGACCTCATCGAATTTGGGCTTCTTGATGCCCTGACTGCCGACCGAGGAGCAACCTAATGGAAACAAAAGGACAAACGAACAAAATTGATGGCCAAATTGATTAGTTAAGAAGTTATGGGGTCGGTTAGTGGAGTTTGTTTTGAAATATGTACGCACCATCGAACTTCATAGCGGTGGCAGCGGCAACAGCTGCCTTGTGCTGCTCCACAGTGCCGCCGGCCTCAAGCACGCGCATCTTATTCCGATTGGCAATCGGACAGCCTGAGGCGCTGTAAATATACACAAAATAGACAATAGGAACGTGAATGCAAGAACGATGCTTGGGCAGTTAGGGTACATCGGTTTGTGGCGAACTTACCTTCTATGCGATAGGAATTTGCCTGTCGAGTGCCCGGAACCATCGCATCCGGGTATAGGACATCTATGTGCATCGGAATAAAACACACACAAAAGTAAAAAAAATATTGAAGAAAATGTATTAATGCATCAGCGGCAGAAACTCACCTCAGTGGCTCGGAGTCTTGGCCGTCGCGTGGCTTGCTCTTGGGCTTGTTGGCGCGCGGACAGCCCGAGAGACTGCGATGCGATGAATAGTTGCCAGTCACGTGACCCGAACCGTCACAGCCGGGCGTAGGACACTTCAACTCTTGCGAATGCGACTGCAAATGATTGCGGTCCGAGCGAGAACAGCCGGTCAAGCTAATTGAAAATTAAAGAGGCAATGTTAAGCATATTGAAAAATCGATCGCATATTGAAGAAGATGTTACTTAAGAGTTTAAACAAACATTCACATCTAAATCCTCTGCACACTCATTCATTCATTCAAAGGAATATTATTGTATTTCTGTTTCTGGAAAAGCGAAAATCACTAAGTCCGGCAAGTCAGTGAAGTGTCACAAATCGCAACTTGCCAACATTTTTTTCCAGTTTGATGCTCAGTACGTCAGTTGCACTGTCTGACGCACAGACAGACCGGGCCCCCATTCAGTGGCCGGCCAGTGGTCGTTTTATAGTTGACTGTGGTCACACATACTCATAAATATTAAAAGCCGTGTAAGCTCATCAACGACTCGATGTGACCCTAGGTAAATGTCATTATTGCATATTTTATTATTGTCTATCTCGTCGTCATCGTCGTTCAGATAACATAAATGTCCGTTGGAAAACACTCACACAAAAGCACACACACACACACACACACACACACATATAGATTTTTTACTTACCCGTCTTTTGTTTTGTCATGCTGCGGAATATGCTGAGGCGGCGGCATTGAGTAGCAGGTGGCAGGACTGGGCGAGTACCCGCCCGAAACCGGTGTCGGATATCCGCCTGGTCCGACAGCAGTTGCATACGGATTACTGCACTGGTATGCGGCGGGACCATAGCCATGATAACCTGCCGGTGGGTAGTCAGATTGCACCACCATGCCGTATCCAGGATGAGGTGAATATCCTGTGAAATGGGAATTATAGAGAGAGAGAGAGAGTAAGCGATACGTTGAGTTAAGTCGAAGTTGTGTAAATCGAAATGCGAACAATAGACTTTTTTTTTGAAATGTACTTACCACTCGGATCGCGGTATGTGTCAATGTAATGAGATCCGCCGCTGTCCGGCGTCGATTCACGACTGTATGGACGTGGACCACCGATATGACCAACAAGACCAAAGCCCAATGGACGTGGCGGTCCACTAAAGTCCACCGGCTCCATTTGTGGTGACCGTGGTGGACCATTCGGACCGATGGCTCCGGGCGCAGCAGTGCCGAAGCCCTGAGCGTGACCGACAACAAGACCATCGGTATGTACACCATATTGTGGGCTGGTAATTATGCTGAAAACGTTGTGGTCTGTTATAGCAGAGGTAGAGGGTGAAAAACAATCAACTCGTTGTCTTACCTGTGCGGCAGTCGTGTTACGCTCAGATCCAGTGTCTGGCCCTGAGGACTTGGCACTTGGGGACTAGCGATGTTCGGGCTGGCACCCGGCTGCGGGCTACCGGTGCCCATGCGCTGGTTGTACTGGTTGTGTGACGCTGGCGAGTTGAAGCCATGCGGACTGGAAGAGGTGACTGACGTGGAACCAGAAAGATCGACTACCGGTGCACCTCCACCGCCAGTAGGCGTGGGTGAGCTGGTCTGTTTGGGTTGATGCTGCTGTTGCTGTTGCTGCTGCTGCTGTTGTTGTTGTTGCTGTTGTTGTTGTTGCTGCTGCTGTTGTTGTTGATGTTGTTGCTGCTGTTGGTTTTGATAGGCCGCAGCGGCAGCAGCTGCTTGTGCAGCTGCCATTTTTACGGAAAGATTAATAGCCGAAAAACCTGGTGGCAATGGACCCATGGTTGGGTCGTAGTGATACATCGGGCGTGGATAAATTGGGCCACCACCATTGGTGAGCTCGTCATGTTCCGCCTTAGCCAGCATAATCTGCTGCTCTTGTAAGTACTTTTGCTGCTGTGCTTGCAGATCGTCCGCCGTTTGCGGCAGATAGTGATACATATTAGAGGGTGGACCCTGTCGCTGTCCATTGCAGTTGGGATCGTAGCGTTCAAAACCCACAGCAACACTTGAGGCGGCAACAGGATCGACGGCGAACGCCGATGAGACAGTTGAGGAGATCGATACCGGCGGATTGGGATCATAGCTGCGTACATGTGTCGGTGACAGTTCGCTGCCAGCGCTGCCATTTGTGGTAGCCATCAAATCGCCACCGTAAACGGATGGCGCCTTGCTGACACCATCCGCTGCGCTGAGTGTCTGTTGCGAGTAACGCATCTGCTCGTATGCCTGATGTTGTTGGCGCTCATCCTGCTGCTGCTGATGGTGGTCTGTGGTATGATAACCGGCAGCGTCACCGCCATCTGTAGTCATTAGGCCGGTATTGCCCTCAATGAAGGGCCCACGCTGTTGATGAAGCGTTTGCTGTTGTTGTTGCTGCTGTTGATGGTGATGATGATGGGCACTCGGATGCTGTGGACTCTGCTGTTGCTGCATGGCTACGTATCGATTGAGCTCATTCGACTGTTGTAGCGTTCCCGCGCCACCCCGAACGCTGCTCAAGTGTGGCGCATGTAAAACCGCATCGTTGCTCGCGCTCGTCGTGCCACTCACTGAGCCGGCCGATCCCGGTGCACCACCTGCTGATGGCGCAACTGGTCGTGGCGCACCGTTCGCTGTGTTTGTTGTGTCGTTACTATTCAGATACGTGTGCATGGGACTCTTGTTGTACTCGGATTTGATACTGGCTACAGGACTATATTCCGATTTGATAATCGGCATTGTGCTTGTATTCAATTTATTGCTGATACTGCCGCTGCCAACACCAACGCCAATGCTGCCGCTGTTGCTGTTGTTATTCACGCAGTTTGTGTTGTTGTTGTTGAGATACTGACTGGAAGTGATCTTTAGCTTTTCCAAATGATGCAGCTCCTTATCGTTGCTCTCCACTTTTAGCACGTCCAATGCCGTTGTCGCTGCTGTAGCTAAATACGAAATCGAAATTAAAATAAGTGAAAGGCGAACTTTGTTTGAGATAGCAAATGATTTTCACTGCAATCATGTGGATGTAGCGGCGCAGAGATCAAGAGAGTACAGTCCTCAAACCAAGAGGAAGAAGACCAACCTGAATTGCTTGTCGCTGGGTCTTTACACTGACTGAGACACTTGCGAACGGCGATTTCTGACTCAACTTCAAAATCGGAGCGTGTTGGTTTTCTACCGTTTCGTTTGGTTGCTTTGGGACAGCCAGAAAGGCTGCGGTGCACGCTACGATGTGCCTGTACGTGACCGCGTCCGTTGCAGCCCGGCGTCGGGCACTTTAGGATCTGCTCGTGCAGGGCCAACACTAGGCAAGGGTGAATTAAACGCAGGAAGTGAGGGAAGCAGGTCTGTTAGTAAAATTGTTAAATATGTGCGAATTGCTGGCTACACACAACGAATGTTTCAACTATTTACGAACGAGACAAAAAAAGAGAGAGAGAGAGACAGAGAGCGAGCTATAGAGAACGGTAGTGAGAGACGTACGGCAAAAGCGCGAGTGAGCAAAATATGATAGAGTGAAAGTGAGAGAAACAGCACGAGATTTATATCGGCGGACGAAGTCAGAAAAGAAACTGAGAATAGGTACGAAAGAAAGAGATTGTGACAGAGAAAGAGAGAGAAAGACAGAGATAAGTATTTGTTAGTTCGATTAGTACTACGGTTTTATCAACATTCGTAAACGCAGCTCTATAACGAACTGGTGGCTTAGCTTAGTTCATTAGTACTAGTATATTTAGTTAGAATTTCTGCAATGCCAGTGTGAAAAGTGTTGAAGATACAGTGTTAGCAATAAGCGCAAGAGAAAGATACAGAGACAGAGACAGAAAGAGTGAAAATGAGCGAGCATATTTGGAGCGGTTAGAACATATTGGCAAGTCCTTAATTCGATTCCTGTACCGTACGACTTCGAAACTGTCTAATGATCTCCGCTCCGCTACTGTTACAGTTTTTTCTATGGACACGCATACACATGCAACTATCATATTTACGCTGTTAATAAGAAATAGTGAGAATCATAGACACCTACGCACACACTCACTTCCATACACACATAGACACACACACACACATACATATTACACTAGTTACACAAAGAGACATGCTCAAGAAAATGGTACTCTTTAGTGGTCTCATTTCTTGTTGATGATGACTTACATTCAGTGGTGACCTTATCCCGTTTTGGACAACCCGATAAGCTGATAATCGTTTTTTATTTGTATGCATTATAAAAACAACAATACAAAGACAAAGAGAGAGAGAGAGAGAAATAGTGATAGAAATAATATATGAGAGACAGAGAGAGGAGAGCATTATACATTTAGTTAAAGCATATTTTGTATAGTATGCTTTTTGGCGCTACTATGAAATACCTTCTGTGATGTGAATAAAGTCCTGTCGCGTGTCCTTGGCCAGTACAATGCGGTGTCGGACACTTGATGCCATCTACAAGAAATGTTCAACAATTAACAAGAATCACAACAAATCATTTTCAACTATGAGAGAATTGCCTTTGAAACATGTTCAACTTTCAAGAACTAAAGAAAGAACATTAGGTACACACTGCAAAATTTTATAAACTGACAAAATGAGTGTCGAGCTAACCGACTTAGTCAATGCGATGCCGACAAATATTTCAACATTGGGGGTAAAATAATATTTCTAATTAATTAAACGAACGTATGTTGAAGGAGCACAGCACCACAGAAGCAAAAGCAAGAGATGCGTCAGCGACACATGAAAAAATGCTGTATAACATTAGTGTGTTGGGGAGGGGAGTGTTGGGCGTGTGTGTGTGTGTGTGTGCGCTTCTGAGTTGCTGTCTTGCGGGTTACTTGAAGTACTTTTCAGAAAATTTTTCACTAAATAATTAATTAAAATTTGATGGAAAACAGCTTTGCATTATTTACTTTGAAAAAGAGTACGCAAAGCACACACGCACGCACACGCACACATACACGCACGCATACGCATACGCATCTGTCAGAGCGAAGAACCGACAACCACGTTGGCAGCGCCATCAGCATCGGCAGTGACTTAAGGTAAGAAGCATACCAAAAACATGTCTGTCTGCATTCTAAGCAAGTAAAGCGGTATGACGCGTCAACGGCAATGAAGAGGAAGCCAAGAATGACGATGACAACAACGACGTTGGAAAAAAAAACGAAAAACACAAGCAAATTTTTCGAAATATTTTTTGTCTATTACGTGCTTTATACCTAGACGCACATACATATATGTAAACACACACGCACACGCACACGTTGTGCAAAATGACAAGCTAAGGAACGCGATGAGATGAGGCACAGTTGATTGAGGGCGGGCGAGGGAGCTGCGGCTGAGGGTTGACGTTGACTGTCAAATGTAGAAAAACTTATCTCTAATTAGAATTTAATTAAAATAAACATGCAGCGCGACATTAGGCACGCACACATACACACACACACACACACACAGACAGGTGAATATCGCTGAACATAGACAACGCTCATGTCGTATACGTAACACTTGATGGAATAGAAAATATGTATAATAAAATATGGTTTATTCGCGCATGCTGAAAATAGTTACGAAGATACTTCACAAAACTATGCACGATGAAAATACTTATAAGTATTTTAATGTTGATTTTTTGCCGACTGTCAGACAAATAAACAAACAAACAAACAAAGAAACAAAGAAACAAACAAGTGAAGACACAGTAGAGAAAAGACATAAATAGTTTCACCCTCTCTCATGGCAGACGTCTTCAGGTTGAAGCTCGCGGCATGGTTTAGCCTAATAAGCCACATTAGCTACAAGTTAAAAGGCATTTTCTAATGACTTATTATGCGACGTGCGACAGTCATTCGTGCATAGGCTGTCATCCTCTAAGCAGGCTGGATGTTCTGGCCTGGCCTGCCTTGCTTCGTGTGCGTAACTATTTAAAAAGTCATTCAAATTATGGCATAAAAGACGCGCTCAGCCAAATCCAAACAAAACAAGCAATCGACATAAGAGCGTGGAGCTAAATACATGTTGTGCATGACACTCGAGCAACGTTCGAGCATATTAATGCCGACATAATGACAAAATAAATATGCGAAAGTGGTTTTAGAGGCAAACGTGCTCATATTGCTTTATGTCTAATCATTGTTCAACGTCGTTGAGCGACAACGATGAAGACGAGAACGAGAACGAGCACGAGGACGATAACGATGAATATGATGATGATGATGATGACGATTTTGTCTGAAGCCGGTCGTGGCTGCGGGTTGCGTCAGGCGGCGAGGTATGTGTAACTAAAAAGTTGAATTTTATAGAAAATTGTAATGTGCTTCGAAATTATAAACGTACACATTAGAAGCGAACGTCGCTGTGGCAAGGGGTGCGGCAGGGGTGGCGGAATTGGAGGCAACTACAGTCAAAAGGTTGCTCTTGCCTTCTTCAAATGTGTTGCTCTGTTCGATGCTGTATGTGTTAGAGTGTGTCTGTGTGTGTGTGGGACTGTATGTCTGTCTGTCTGTCTGTCACATAAAGGGTTTTACAAGCCATTAGTTGATGTTTTTGTTGTTGTTCTCCACGCACACATAACAGTTAAAGCGACAAAAATCGTTTACTGCTCATTGCCTTCTGTTGCCTTCTTGTTGTCTTCTGTCTTGTTGTCATTGTCGTCTGTCGTCCGTCTTCTGTCTATTGTCTTATGTTGTCTGTTGTCTGTCGTCAGGCAAGCAAACCAATTGAAGTTGACGCATTGTTGCTGCCACCGAAATGAGCAAATTATAATAATACCAACAACAAAAACAAAAGCCATAATAATGACAATAATGTTGCTTATTATAAACACTTTAGCACAGCATTCTGTCATTCATGCAGAAGTCACACAAGTCAGTTAGCGATAGTCAGTCATTCATTCAATCAATCAATCAATCAATCAGTTCAGACATACCGTACAGTCAATGAAGAACGGCTTACAAAGAGGAAACAAGCCTCAGCACACGCATACACATTAAATGCCAATTAGTGTAAACTCAATGCAACAAGAACTTTCGCACATGTCCAAGCGGACTCCAATTAGAAGGAAAAAAAAAAAACAAACAACAACAACAAAAAAAAATAGATCATCTACAAATTACAATAGAAATCAAAGGAAACAAAAAGCAACAGATTCGTTACGAACTAATCAACTAATCAACTAATCAACAGAACACGACTGACGACTGCGATGGAGCAACCGACCGACCGAACGAACGAACGAACGAAGGAACGAACGGAACGAAATGTAAGAAGGATGTAAGCGTCTTTGAAGCGCCGCCACAAATGGCCAACGTTGTACCGACTGAATGAGTAGGGGAGGTAGAGAGAGACTGGTACTGAGACTGAGAGAGAGAGATAGAGTGAGTGAGTGAGTGAGAGACGCACTTACCGCGATTTTGACTGCCGGGTGAGTAACTCGGTGGCGGCGGCGGTGGCAGTGGCAATTGTTGTTGCTGTGTTGTGGTGCTGCCGTTGCCGTTGCTGCTGCTGCCGCTGCTACTGCTGCTGCTGCCGACCGCAGATACGCCAACGACGCCTTCACGCGCAATATCCTGCATGACAGAGGCGGCACGACTGCCCACGCCCGCTGGCTGCAATATCGTGTACTGTTTGGTGCTGTCACAGGCCGCAGCCGCCGCCGCTGCTGGCGTCGTGGCCACCGCTGATGGTATTGCCACTGACGGATCCTTCGCAACAACGCCGCTGCTGCTGCTGAGCGTTGACTTCTTATCCTCATCAAGTTCGCTGATCGCGCCATTGGCATTCATGTCATAGCTGGTTGCGGCACGTGGCAGTGGCATTTGTGTAAGACCGTCACTGAACGTGTGCGTCGTATTGGATGCCGCAACGGCTGCCGCAGCTGCGGCCGCTGCTGCCGCTGCCGCGCTATGCTGGCTGTAACTGTAGAAAGCCAGACCGTTGGCCTGCTCCTGATGGCTGCCATAGGCACTGCCGTAATGCGTGTGCGGCGAAACGGCAGCCGCCGCAGCTGCAGCGGCGGCAACGCTCGTATAGCTGAGATGGCCGTTGCGCTTCATGTCGTTGGGCGGCTTGAAGGCCGATGCCTGTGCGTAGGCGGTTTTTGTCTTTGTGCGTTCATCGCCGATGCTGCCAAGGCCGGCGCCGGCCGCAATACCGCCACTGACGCCCAATAGCCCGGCGGCGCCCTCCGGTTGTGGCGCATTGATGCGCGCCTGATCGTTCTCCTTTTGCCTGTGAAAACGTGAGAGATCTGTGTACGGCTTATGGACGCCTTCGTCATCGTTGTGCGTGGCACGCCGATCGTACTTTTGCTTCTCCTCGAAGAGATTCTGAAACGGCGGCGGATTTTCGTCCTGCTCCTGCAGGCGATACAAGTTGCCGCGTGCCTCTGGCCAGCTGCCGGAGAGGCTTTTGAGCGCCGCCTGCGTTTCGCGTATGAGCGTCTCGTCGTCTTGGTCGGCCTCGCTGCTGCTCTTTGTCGCAGAGGTGACGGTCGCCTGGTGCGGCGGCGGCGGCGGTGGCGGCGCCGTTGTCTCAATGCCGTTCGTCAACGCTGTTGGCTTTGTGGCGGCCTCTGTGCTCAGACTTTGGCCGAGTTGTCGCTTCTTTTGTGGTAAATTGCATTTATCGTTGTTGTTGGTGTTGGTGTTATTATTGTTATTATTATTGTTGTTGTTGCTGTATGATTCATCATCACGACTTGAGCGTTTCTTGCGCTTGATTGACGCTTCGTGTTCATCATATTTTGTGCTGTTGTTGTTGTTGTTATTGTTGTTATTATTATTGTTATGGTTCTCGACCAAGGCCGTCTCCTTTGTGAGCGGTCGTTTTGATAGCGCCATCTTTTGTTTTTGTTTTTTTTATTTTTCTTCTATTCGTCTTTGTTGTTATTGCTATGTAGATCCTTGGACAGAATCCTTAAATGTTGCGTGGAAATTGTTTTTTTTTGTTTTTGTTTAATGGTATAATTTTCGTAAACAGACAAAGGAACACACACAAAGACACACAAGCCTTTCAGTCAAGTGCGTTTAAATGTATGTGTTCAATTCTTACAACAAACAATAAACAAATAAATGAAAAGTCTAACAAATCCTCAAAAAATCTTCACAAAATGACAATTTCGCTTAAGGTTTCATAAAGTTTTTATAGACGAACTCAAAAAAGAAACCGAATTCAAGGATCTTATCGATAAGTTCCCGAACTGAAGTTCATTTTGATTGAAGGCGATCAAAAACGAATAAAATTTGTCATTTAGACTTCAAGAAATGCGAAAAGGAGATTTTTGTTTTCCTCTTCGCTATTTAATAATAATTTTATCTTTGTGAAGACTTTTAAATTCCGAACATGCCGAAATTGCTTTGATTGTTTTTTTGAAGGTTTTCTAAATGCAAAAAATTAAAAAAAAATAGGTTACACTTATTATAGCACAGCCTGTAAACAGTTGAATTCCTGCGCAAATATGAAGTAAGATTGAAAAGAAAAAAAAAAAAAAACACAAAAAAAATATATACTTATATGTATACAAGCACATGTGAATATGTTATGCTCATACATAGCCTAACACTAAAAGGGATTTCAGTCAAATACAAAACAGTTCAGAAGAGATGAGCCACGCACACATCATTTTGAGATACACTTCGAACTGCAATCTGCAAACTGTGTTCTCTTCGCCTCATTTCATAATGAGCACACACTTTTCTTTTTGTAATGTGATTCTTTCTTGTTGCATTGAATTTTTCAACTGTTTTTTTTTAAATTATTTTATTTTTTGTATTTTTGTATTTTTAACTCTCATTTTTTCTCAATTGTTGTTTATCCTTCTTATTTAAATTGTTTTTTTTTTTTCTTTGGTAATTTATTGTAAATAATTTGCGACTTTTGGGAAACTGTCGAACCAGAGTACAAAAAAAAGAACAACAAAACCGAAAAACGAAAGCAAAATATTTTTGAAAATTATTCTTGAACAGTATAAACTTTACCTATTTGTGTTGCTGCCGCTTGCCGCCCTTCTTGCCCTTGCTTTGGCTTGCCGCTGACGTTGCTCAAAGCGTTGCGCTTTTCATGCGCCGCGAATGTTGCACGCGTCCATTTTGTGTTGCACTTTCAACGCTTTTGCTTTTTGTAATATTATTAACTTTTATTCTTTATTTTTTTTTTTAATTTTTTGTTTATTTGTTGTTGCTTTTAATACTTTGTATGCTGCACATAAAGTTTTGAGACACCGGAAGAAAGTTTGCCACCAAAGTCAAACAAACTTTTGCACTCACACGCACACACACAAAAAGAAGCAAACATAAAAAAACAACAAAAATAATTTATAATGAAAGTTGCAGTTGAAAAAAAAGTTTGTTTTCGGCGCGCGGCAACTTTTCTTAAAAACAAAAAAAAACTTTTTGCAGTTTTGTGGCACGGCGACGCTGAGGGGGACGGCGACGGTGACGGTGACGGTGAAGGCAGCCAAGGCCAACTTATTTGCGTATTGGAATATCAATTAAGCTCGCGGCCAATTAGATGAGAATCGCGAGCGTTTTTATGCTTCTTCTTATGCTTTTTTCGTTTGTTTTAGAACGTCCTGACTTTGGTTTACTTTTGGTTGGACCTGTTTTTGTTTTCGGTGTTATTGTTGTTGTTGTTGGAAAACTTTATGCGCTTCTTTGTCACTTCTACTTTTGTTTTAATAATTTTCGCCAATTATTTTCACTTCTTTGTTTTATTATTTTTAATGGCGTTTTAAACTTTTCCGGTTTTGTTGGCTCATAGAGCACACACACACATATACACACACGTAGGCACAGTTAGACGCAGCAAGTTTAAGATGCTATTGCAATCGTTGATGAAATATTCGCGCATTTTCTGTTTCTGTTTCTGTTTCTTTGATTTTGTTTTATTTGATTTTGTGTCTTGTTCGTAACGTTTTTATGACGACGTATCTGAATGCCTTTGAACTTTGTGATTTGTTTTAGTTTTTAGTCGACAAAAAAAAAAAACAACAAAAAATAAAAAAATTTTGTCGAAAATTGCAATAAACTCAACTCAACACAACTCGATTCGATTCGATACGATACGAGACGAGGCGTTGCGTCTTGGCTCGATGGCAGTGCGTGTTTTGCTCTGTCTCAGCTCAGCTCAATTCAATGTACGACGTTGTCGTGGCGCGCCAAGTCCGTCCAAAACCCGACTGGATGCGTTTGGGGTAATAAAATTTTACATCGCTTGGCGCAGTCAGAAGTTCTTGTAGCCGTTCGCTAACATGAACACGGACACATGAATGCTCACACACGAACAGACACACACACATACACACACACACGCGCGCGAGTAAACAATTTTCGCTGCTTGCTGATGTGCTCCTGTACGAGGCCGTGTACGTTGATGATGATTCAAATGCTGCTGCTGCTGCTGCTGATGATGATGACGACAATGATGATGATGATGATGATGTTCCTCTTGTTGTGTCGCTATCGTTAGTCTTGTTCTTTTTGTTGTTCTGATTTTACACTTGTATATTATATACAGTTGGGCGTCTAGTTACTCACAAGTGCATACGTTGTTGATGTTGTTGTTGTTGTCGTTGTTGTTGCTGCTGCTTCAGAAATCGCAACTCGGCTTCAACAACACTTGGCCATGCAAAAAACTTTTGCTTAACTTGACTTTTTCTTGTTCCTGCGCTCAGTGCATCCGCAGTTGTTGTTTTTGTTGTTGTTGTTGTTGTTGTTGTCAAAGCCAGCTAGCTCACTCGCTCATATGCAAACCGTTCAACCAAAACCGACAGAACGACCGACGAGCAAAAAAAAAAAATTATTATATATATGTATATATGACAACAAAAGCTGAACGAACGACAGACGAAACCGTTTCGATCGTTGTTAGTCGTGTTGTTGTCGTCGCGTCGCGTTACGTTACGTTACGTTATGTCGTAGCTCGTTTTGCTTTCTTGCTGCTGCTGCCGTTGCTGTTGCTGCTGCTTACTTTGGTCAGGAGGAAGCCGAAAACGCGCGTCTCTACCTGTTCTAAGTTCGCTGCTAACTGACAGTTTTCCAAAGTTGTCGAACTTTCGAACGCAATGAAAATTGCAGCCAAATATTGTCGAAGTTGCGCGTCGCTGCCTCAGTCGCAGTCAGCGTCGACCAACAGGACAACGAGCGAATGAACGTACAAACGAACGAACGAGCGAGCGAACGAGCGAAACGAACAAACAAACGAATGAACGAATAAACGAACGAACGTTTAAACTAAAGCGAATGCGAAGGCGAAATCACAACACACACACACACGCACGCACATACACTTACACGAAACGAGCACGCACGAGCAACGACTTCGTACATTCGGAACACTTGTCGTACGACTGAACGAGCAAAGCGTCGCGACGGTGGTAATTCAGTCGACTTTTCGGAGTGCCAACGCAACGCATTTCTCCAGACATGAGAGGCCGACAGCATGCCAGCGCTGTCTAGCGCACGTGTCTGGTCGGCATGTTCAAACATGCTTCAATTGCGGCCGCATTGACGTCGCGACGTCGGCAATCGCACAGTTGAGCATTTCCCCAAACATTAACTGTTATACGCGCTGCGTTGCGTTGCGTTGCGTTTCAGCGCCGGCGCAGTTCACATTTTCTCCGTCAACGACACCTCGCTGCCCGCCACCCTCGGCCATGTCCGACGACCGTCAAGCCGCCAGCCGTCAGCTGCCAACGACCGAAATGCTTGCAACGGGATTTGCTCGCTTTACCGCTTTATCCGCTTCTAATTGTAAATTCCTGCAGCATTTCGACTTTTCATTCATTCACTCACTCATTCATTGCCGCAAATTACTTTATCCTCGCCGCTTCGTACGCTCAACGTTCGCTCACCTTACGTTCGCCGTTCGCGGTTCGCTGCCGTCGCCTGCGATACTTTGACTTTTGAATTTGAAATTTTTGTTTGCTCTTATCTTTTTTAGTTTTTTGACCTGACCAAATGCGCAACACTTCAATATTCGTCTTGAGTTACAAACGCTTCGTCATACGCTCGACGCGGCCAATCTCGACTCACCCGAAGTCCTCAACATCATTTGATTGATCATCAATACTCTGGTATTAATAACTTCATATATTTTTCACCTTTTATTATTAATATTGCTTCTTCTTTCAAACAACATTGGACACTTTAATAAGAGTCAATGGAGAAGCAAATAAAATGTTTATTTTTTTTTTTTTTTAATTTTCAAGTTAAGTTCATCGAAGCAAGGAAGTGAAAAACAGCTGTTCTTGTTCCCACAGAGAAACATTCGATTCGCTTGGTCATGTGCACTAAATTCTGTCCACATGACCAAACCAAATGCCATCGAAATTGTTTGAGCTTTCAAACGATCGTTTTCGATACAAATAAAGTTTCGAATTCCATCTTCAACTAAATATTTTTAAACCTCTCATTTACAGTTTAAAAAGATGCTCCGCCAACCGACCGATACCAAAAGCTGAAGGAATAAGTGTAAAGTTTTTTAAATTCCGATCTGAATTTCAAGTTTTATAGCAAAAGATAAATCGTTGAGTCTTTAAAAGTTGTCAATTCTTTAGTTTTAAGCGCGTTTAAAGTGCATACGTAAATCTTTCTCAATAATAAAACGAAGCAACGAGTGAAAAAAGAAGAGTTTAAGTTTTTTTTGAATGACTTGGCTGAGACAAGGCTTTGGTTTGAGTGAACACTTAGTAAGGATTCAATGTTTTCTTATGCCATTATTTCTTTTACGAGGAAATGCATTTTTTGTTTTTGGTTGAAGCTCATAGACATGAGTAAACATGCGTGGAAAGGAGCGAAAATTAAATGTGCAAATTCATCAAGGCATCAAAGAAGTGGCAACAAGATAAGGAGAGTTAAGCCGAATTGAAAACAAGTGTAAGTGATGTGAAGGCTGAGCAGAGATGAGCTTGAGCGAGAGTGTGAGCGTGAGCGTGATTGTCGACGACAGTACAAATACAAAAATATACATGTTTTTTTTTTTTTATTATTTTTGGCAAGATGTGTTCTTTGTTTTTGTTTGAAAAATCTCTTCCTCAGTTTGAGAGGCTAAGAATATATAATTAAAATAATTAAAAAAGAGTTGTAGAAACAAAGAGGAGCAAAACTGAAGTCGAAATAAAGATGGTTAAGAAAAGTAATCACAAGATTGAAAAAGTAATTTACACATGTAAGCAAACACTGAAGCAAACACACACACACACACGCACACGCACACACGCACGCATGCCAATAGATTTGCAACAACAGCCGCAGGATATACGAGCGAGCATAGAAGAGAGATGGGTTCAAAAAGAAGGTGATGGCGAAACAGGAACGACGCTCACAAAAAAAAAAAAAAACAACAAAAACAAAAAAAAACTCAACATTCAAATGAGAAAAATCAAGACGACGATGATGATGATGATGACGAGGATAATAAGGACGAAAAAGGGTTTCAGACAAAAACGTTGTTGATTTCTCTTATTTCACATAAGCTCAACTTTTTGTGGGTGACTGTGAATGACGCTGAGACGCAACAGCGGTCGCGGGGGGGGCGGTGGGCGGTGTGCGTTCGGAGAAGTGAGCATTTGAGGCTTAGCATTGAATGCGAAAATCCAACGACAACCAAAAATTAAGTGCAAAAGAAAAGTCATTTTTGGCGATGTGGCAAATACACAAACAAAACAACCAACAACAACAACAAAAGCGATCAACAGAACCAGAGTCAGAGTCAGAGCCATGTCGGTTGGAGGAGCAGCAAGACACGATACGAAGCGAAGCGAAGCGATGCCAAGTACTGTGGACTGAAGCAAGGCAACGAAATGATTGACAGCGCATAATTAAATTAATTGAGTAATCCACGGGCAAAGCAACGCCGGGCGAGTGAGGTGACTGAGGCGACTGAATGCCAACAGACGCGTATGCCGCATACGCTGAATGGGTTAAATTCCCAGCGGCTGACAGTCGACTGTTTTTGGTGGTTGGGCTGGGGTGCTCTTGGATTGGAGTGAGATGTATATTTACAATGTAGTAGGGGCACGTGCTCCAACGTTTCGTGGTCGAGGGTATGGAATTTTCATTTAAAACCGCGAAGTGCGTCTTCATCAGCGACAACAGCCAATGGGCGTGAGGGTTGGTGGGCTGGTGGGTGTCAGACATGAATGAGCTATGCCATGAGCTATGAGAGTAAAGCTTGACAACGTTCATGTTTCTTCAACAAAGTACTTCTTGCTCAACGCTTTGCATAATGAGCGCCCTCAATGCTCACCTCACCTCAGTTTAGTGCCCCACCGCACCGGACCGCAGCTCATCTCTACATCCCAACATCACGTCGCCCGTCAAACTCTTTCTTTATGCCTTAACGATTTTTACCATTTATGGACTCATCCATAGAGGCGGCATTGCAACCATGGCGTGGAACATTTTTCGGCAGCCCACAATGGTTGAAATTGTCGTTATTTTGGTGTTGTTTTTTTCGTTTTTGTAGGTGAAGCTGTTGCGGTTTTTGCTCAGTGTGCGTGCGCTTTTGTCTTGACAGCTTGGCCTCTTCGGCTTCGTCTCCAGCGATGGCGGTGATGGCGACCGCAATGCAAGGCGCCGTCTTAAGACGTATTCATAGAATGAACGGTAGCGGAGCGGGGGAGAGGAGTTCAGCAGCTGCCGAAGACAATGTAATGCCGCCCAATACACACAATGTGACACCAATGCCTCTGGCTGTGCGTGTGTGTGTGTGTGTGTGTGTGAGTGCTTGGGTATGAGAGTGTAGGCGTGCCAGCGGGTGGGCGAATGTCATGGTTTTGTTTTTTCTTGTTTTCAAAGTCTACGCAGTCAAAGCAGTCGCGATATTAAAATTAGTAGAAAAATTCTCATAAGCAAAGAGAACTAAGAAACAAAAACAAAAAACAAAAAAAAAGTAAGAAGAAGAATACAGAGTGCCAAAAGTGCTTAAAGAAAAAGGGTGCAAAGACGCGCAGCTGACGTGACTTGTTCGTGTGGCATTGACTGTCGCTGTGGTGACGCGCTGAGTGAGTGAGTGAGTGGGTGGGCGGATGAGGGAGGGGGTGTGGCATGAAGCTGCGGTAGGCATCAACGCCACAGTGACAACAATTACAATTGCTTCAAGTGCGCGGCGCTTAGCACTTGTTGTAAATTAAGAAGATGAAGAGACGACAACAGCAACAACAACAACAACGATGATGATGACGACGACGATGCCGGTGATGTCGCGTTACAGCAGATTATAAAGCAGCAGCGAAAGGATTTCAACGCGGTTTCCTTAGTCCTTAGTCCTTTGTCTTAACTTAACTTCACTTCGTTCGTGCCATTCTCCATTTTCCGTTCAGTTGAGTTCCGTTAAGTGTTCATCGTTGTTTTTGCTCGTTTTTCATTTTTTGTTGTTTTTATTTTTGGAGATTCGCACTTGTTTCACCCTTTGAGATACACGTATTCTTTGCCTATACTTCCTGCAAATATTTAAAAGGTTCAGTTGTCCGGATCAATGAGTTGAATAGCTGTGATTTGTTTTGTTGTTGTCTTTTGATTTGATTTTCGGCTTAAAATCCTTTTAATTTAAAATAACAACAACAACAACAACAGTCTTAAGCTGCAAGCCAACTAAGTTAGAATTCGTTCAATGGCAACGAATTGATCATGTTTCGTGTTTGAAGAGCACCAAAGTTCGTTTAGGTAACACCTTTGGATTTTTCGTCCCTGTGTGCCTTCGTCCTCATTAACACACACACACACACACATACACTCACGCCTTGTAACACCTTTCAGTTGCCTTTGGTTTGCGTCGCGACATTTTAGTGCGTTTATAATAAAAATTCAAATGAACAATTTCTGATGACGTTTATGCTTTAAGGCACAAACACGCCCACCGCCCACCGCCCACAGACCACCGCCTACCACAGCAGCCACTTTGGCATCTCACCAGCAGCGAATTCCTGTAGTGAAAGTCTTTTTAACTTTACTTAATATTCCGGACTGACACTGCGAGTGATTTTGGTCTGTTTTGGTTACGTCTCCTTCTGCCTCTGCCTCTGCCCCTTCCTCACCCTCGCTATCACTCTTCTCACTGTAATTATGTGCAATCGTATGTGTGTTATGTGTGTGTGTGTGTGTGTACATGACAGCAGCCTGGTTAGTCTAAGATTGTTGCTGTTGTTCCTTTGCAATGTTCAACTAAAAAGTCGCGATGTGTCTTTCCGTTCACTTTTCTTCTTCTTCACAGCTCCGCAACAATTCGACTGTCTGCCTGCCGCTCTGTCTGTCTGTCTGTCTGTCTGATTGTTAACTCAAAGACAACGCAGCAGTAGCATCTATTTGGATTAAGAGTACAGCATGTTCTGGTGTGCCATAAATGGGATTGGGAAATGAGTTTGTAATGAGAAGCAGGCAAAGGCGTTCCTGCTAAAGTCTCTGTAGTTCTGCAGTTGTCGCTGTTGTTGTTCTTGTTGTTGTTGCCAGTGTCGTTGCTGTTGTTGGTGAAGCAAAGCTAATGAGTCTGCATGTGAATCCGGTGCAAATTTATAATTTTCTCTCGCAATTAGTTGTCGCGCGCGCACACAATTCTTTATGCCGCTTTCTTATTTCTTCTATCTACAAAATGCCTTAACCACTCGTGCACTCATACTCATACTCATTGCTGCAATGCGTCGTTCCTTGCTACACTTGGCTTTGCTTTACTTGTGCCGCCGCCGACGAGACATCTTTGGGTACTCATTTGCTTTGCAGTCGGCCTGAGTTATGAAATTGTAAATGCTTATGAAAATACACACACACACACACACACACACACACATGCATTTGTATAAGCATGCTTTGCTTTAATTCACGCAAAAATTCAACCAACAAAAAAAGGAAATACATAAATGTAAAAGAAGAAACCCAATAAGAGAAAAAAGTGCGTTAAGATGGCAAATGGAGAACGCAGACGAGGTTCATTGGCCATGGTCGCCACGGCCGGAGCAGGAGCATGGAAGTTTTATTTTCGTTTTATTATTTTTTGCATAAAATAAATAAGTATTCACCGCCTGTGGTCTATGTTGCTGAAATGCGTATTGCGTTTGTTGAGGTTATGGTCGCTGGATGGGGGTGGGGTGTGGGTGAGGGTGAGGGTGAGGTTGGTTTGACGCACAGTTGTGACACTTTAGTTGAATATTATTATTTAGCTTGTCTTCATTTTCGCTTTCAGTCAAAGTTGGCCAACTTTAAAGTTTGCCAAACACTTCAATTGAATGAAGGAATGAATGAATGAATGCTTAACTAAATGCTATGCACGGCAATTGGATGCGGCTTATAGTTTCGCAAATGTACGCAACGTGTCGCCGCCCTCAAATGTGCCTTATGCATAGTTAATTGCCAACAAACGCGGCAAAGCACTTCAGGCACACCATTGAATATGAAAGCAGCAGCAAAGACAGACAGACAGACAGACAGACAGACAGCCAAGCAGGTTATCGATAAACGCTTTACACTCTAATTAGACTCAAGCACAATTATTCATTCATATAACGCAGACACATTGGTGAAACACACACACACACACACACACACGCAGGCAGGCAGAAGTAGTCAGTCGGGTAGGCAGCTCATGAAGTACGAAAGTAGCAATTTTAATTAACAAGCGCTTATCTAATTAGAACTAAACTTTGATCAACACCTTGGCTTGGTACGCACATGAATTGGCATTCATTTGAGTTGGCATCTTTGGCTTTGGTGCTGCCACTGCCGCTCATACAACAAACAACAACAACAACAGCTCATAATATTTGCACTAAGCAATCGACCATAGCACCGACGCCTTCTACTGCTCCTGCTCCTCCCCCTGTTCCTCCTCTCACGCACGTGCGCTTCAACTATTTGCAAATGTTCGCTTTTGTCTGTATTCTGCTTCTTCCTTATCTCCCTCTCACTCTCTCTCTCACTGCCACACGCTGCTTACGCTGCTTGCTTGCTCATGTGCTATCTCAATCACAAGTTAAGTTGTAGTCTTCAATTTGTTATTGAAAGCGTTTTGCATAAACACATTTTAGTGTTGTTATGATTGGTTTTGTTGTTGTTGCAATTTTGCCGCTGCTAAGAAGAGACTAGAGTGTGTGTGGGTGTGTGTGTTGAGTGGCATATGTATTTTTAATTGGCAGCAATTAAAACTTAAATATTGTTAAACAGTTAACGCATGACGCCAGAAATCAGCGCCAAGTGGCAAAAGTGCGTGCCAAACTTCAATAAGACATGTCAGATCCTTTACGTTCTCAACGTCCTCTGCTCCGCTGTGCCACAAATATGGCGTCAACAAGAAAATTGCGTGGCAAATGCGCATATAAGAAACGAAAAAAAAAAATAAAACTGAAACTGATTGAAAATACATTTAGAATTGATAAGAAAAACCGCAACAAGAACAAGAACAAGCATAACTATTACAGACATGCAGATACTTGTATGTACTGAGGAGTTGGCGGAGGTGAGCGTAGAGGGTGAGACATGTTAAATGCTTTGAATTAGTTCACACATACACACATAAGCGATAATAATGCGAGCGACCGCAAACATTTCCCACTTGAAAACAGAAAAAAAAAAAAAACTAATAAACTCAAATCATTTGTGAGATCGTGTCGCGCGTTAACAAAAACAACCAAAGTTATCATAACAATCATAAATTAGTTAAAATGCTACAAAAAAAATATGACAAAAAAAACCAATGAATGCGAGAAACGCGATACAGCATGAAGCTAATTAAATTCAATTAAATGACAATCAAACAATGTCAAACGGAAGTCAAATGAAACGACAAACGTCCAATGAAAGCGAAAAAGGACATCCGTGCCACCGATGACTCAAACCAGCAACGAAATCGAAAAAGCAAAAAAGAATGAAAAAAAAAGAACATGAATGACATAAAAAAAGAGAGAAAAACGCTTATAATGCAATCAAAAGCGACAACGACGACGACGACGAAAGCATAACATTTGAGCAATTATTTTTATTTCACATCATTCACGGCACAGCCAACAGCGCACCCGCGCACCCCGCAACCGTCCGTCTGCCCCACAAGCAATTAACGCACAAAACACGTTGCATACTTACAGGCAGCTACTTTTTTTTTTTAGCAACAATTGACACGCGATAGAAAAAATACAGAAATAACAGTTAACATCACGAAACAACAAAAAAAAAGGTGGAAAATAAATAGAAAAAATAAAAAAAAAAGACAGAGGGAAAAGCACGTCAACCGGCGGCTTATAAAAAGGACATACGAATGACAGAAGTTGTTTACGCTCGTCGTTGAAGTTATTTGTGCTGTTGTTGTTGTTGTTGTTGTTCTTGTTATTGTTATTGTTGTTAATGTTCTTGCTGTTGTTTGCCTGAAGTCGACAAGTGAGCGTTTGTTTAATTGTAATCATTTTTTCTTATTTTTTTTTTTAATTTATTTCTTGATGTCCTTACACGCCCACATAATTTTCTCTTATAATTTTTTTTTTTTCGTTTTCTCATATTATTTCTCGCGTGCTCACACGCTCATGCTCGTTTTGGCTTCTTCGACTAATTTTTTTTTTGTTTTCTACCTCTGCTGACGACTTCGTCGTCGACGACTGCCTTGTTGGCTTCTGGCTTCTCCAAAAGGAGACAAAGCTAGCCGCGTGACTTTTGCTACTGAAATGTTAATGATGAGAGTTTAACCTGTTGACAGCTTCGCCTCAGTTCAGCTTCTCCTTCAGATCGCTTACAGTCACACACACTGTCCCGCACACCAAGACAAACATCGTCTCATTTCACTTTGTCTCCCTTTTGACGTGCATAAATTTACTTGCGGTCAACTTGTCCAAACTTTGTGTACTCCATGGGGCTTGTTTGGCAGGCGGTCAACACACGCACACGCTGCGCCGATTGATTGAAGTGTGATTGGAATAAAAGATATTTAAATGTAGTTTGTTTAAAGAAATGAAGGTAAAGACACGAACAATTTCAACAGTGCGTGAAGAGTATCAAAAATATTATGTACTCCTATGTTACAGTGTACCATATGCGACATACGGCTGTCTAACATTGAACTCGTTGCTAAAGTTCTCAGGAGAGAACAATTGATCGTTCGATTTATTGATTGTTGGCAAATACATTTGCAATTCTCTTTGTCACTTTTCAAGGAACTGCAATGCGGCTAGCAACCGCGCCAAAAAGTATGCTTTGTTTTTCTGCTTGCTGCAATTCGAATTTAGCTATTTTATTAGCTGACGGCTGTCCACTAGGGCGAGTTGCGCTAAACCACTACCAAGTTAACACCTTCTCTTGGTTGCTATTACACACTTTTTTCAGCTTCCTTTTTTTCATAGCCGCCTTTTTTTTATTGCTCGAGTGGTTTGAAACTTTGAGAAACCCTTTTTTTTCGTTGTTGTTGCAACGC
Source organism: Phortica okadai (assembly GCA_034638295.1). NCBI lineage: Eukaryota > Metazoa > Arthropoda > Insecta > Diptera > Drosophilidae > Phortica > Phortica okadai. The sequence continues at coordinate 41,894,584 of CM067848.1, read as the reverse complement.
ATTTCATTTCACTTCACTTCATCTTCCACTTTGCGCCTTACGCCTGAGCAACGAATATTTTTTAATGCGTCGGTTGCTGATGAAGTGAATCAAATTGAGGCAACGGCCGAGACATAATTGCATTTTTATTACTTTTTGACGAAGCCTTCATACTTAACCCATTCGCGTCTGCAAGTACACAAATGGGACAGCTTTGAATTGTGGGGCGGGCGGACAGAAGATGTTCGGCGCTGATGGGCGTTCTGTCTGACGCAGAATTCATGAGTGAAATTCATCATCAAAGGTGTAACAACATTTAATATGTTTAATTTTCCACGTTTTTTTCTGTTTTATGTTTTTGTTGTTGTTTCAAGCTTTTGCTGTTGAGCTTCTACCAACAGACTGGTGGCAACTTGTTCATACGCAAATTAGGCAAAACACTTGCTCGCCATGGCACTAATGGGACGCCGAAAGGACGGCGCAGAGCCACAGAGAAAATTCAAAGCAAAAAAAGGCGAAATGAAAAAATCGTAAAACGGCACAAAACAACAAAAAAATGCCATTAAAAATATGCACATAAAAATTTAGAAAATACAGAAAGGAAGTAAGAAAGTCAAAGTCGCTAAGAATTGTCCTTTGGTGGCGGCCGTGCGAAGGAGTGCGAGAACGGTTGTCTGTCTGACTGGCTGTCCTCTTTCTTACAGTTGTTGTTGTTTGTTTTTTTTTTTTTTTTGTATTTGTTACTGGCATGAAACTGGTAGTAAAGCGGGCATTTTGAATGGTCTCAGTGCGGTTGCTACTTTTGAATAATTTTAACCCAAATAAAAAACGATGTGAATTCTTAATTAAGCACAAGACGAGCAGCTAACCAAATGGCAAGACGTTGAAACAACAACAACAACAAAACAGATGCAGCAAAATAGACAAATAAAAATTAAAGAGACAATGAGAACCAACAACAACAACGACAAGTCAATGCGACAGAAATAAGCTCGGGCGCCCATGAAGCTGCTAAATGCTGGCCAAGGTGATAGAAACATAAAAAAAAAACACAACAACAACAACAGCAACAACAACAAAGAAAACAATGCGTCGAAATGAGCGTTGGCCGCTTGGGAAAATATGTAGCATACTTAAGTGCGTAGTCAGGGTATGCAGACAGCGTTGACGCTTAGTTGAAATGCAAGGTAATGATGACGCTTATGACGCCTACGGGCGTACATAAAACCGTAAAAGATATGAAACAGCAGGACAGTGCTCAAGTTCGATGCCAGCTGGTATCTCAAAATGCCTAAAAGTATGCCAAACCAAAGTATGGTATGACTGGAGCTTGCAAAACAAGTCAAGTTAAAGCAAATCAAGTAAAATGTACAAAAAAGAAAACCAAAAAAAAAAAAAAAAAACAATGACAAAAACGGAGACGAAGCAGAATATTCCGATTTGACAAATTGATATTTGCATTTAAATTGAAAATTTACATTTGTACGATCAACCAACCCCACGTGGTTTGCCACTCATTGCCACTCACGCCGATGTCACACCATGCCATGTCAATTGGACAGTCTTCGTTTTTTTGCTACCTTCCTTCCCTGCCTCGCTTTGTCCTTGCTTTGCATTATCTTCATCTTGCTTATCTTTACGAACGCTCTCGCTGGTGGTCACAATGGTGTAATTCACTTTAAATACCACATTTTTCTTATTTGTTCTCAGACATATTTCCATATTTTTATTTTTTATTTCAACGTTTTGCTTATTTAGTCAACTCCAGAAACAAACAGCAACAACAAATCGAAGTGAAGTGAAGACAAACTGAAACCATGAGGTTAGCACAAGCACGAGAGGCAAACGCATTCGCATTTCCCTTGTCTGCAATCTCATTTCTGACAATTGTACGTCACTTCATTCGGTTGACATTCGACATTAATACGACTACGAATTCGACGGCGACGATGACGATGACGACGATGACAGCAACGAGGACAACGGCGCCTTTAAGCAGGCTATGAAAACAACAATGCTGTGGTGTGTGGGATGGCAGAAGCGACAGTCGTAGCACAACCGCAATTTGCATTATGACATTCAATGTGAATGTTGTTTTACCTCTGTCGCGCAACGCACCGCACCGCATCGCCCCCGTTCCCGTTCCCCTCACAACGACATTGCCTGTTGGATGGTTGGTTGGCTTTTGTTTGGGCCAATCTGTGTGTTTATTATTTATGCTCATTTATGGAAATTAGGATTTTCGCATTACCTTTTGCGTGTTTTTGTATTTTAAGAAGTTCGCCGCTTATTTGAATTTGTTTTCATTTATTTATTTTCTCATGTTTTGCTGCGGTTCTCTTATATTCTTTTTTCTGGGGTTTTTCAGTTATTTGCATTAAGCTTGGTTAAAACTTGGTCATGTCTAGACTTCAAAGACATATTTTTCATGATGATTTTTTGTAATAGCATTCAGTTAGCTCAAACCTTCAAAGACACGCATATCACATTCTATTCATTCCGTAAGTTAAGCCTGTGCGTATGCAACGGTTTTTTTTTTTCAATTAATATATTCTTGCATTTTTTTTATGTTGACCAAAAGCAATGGGATACGTTAAAAAAGTAGTAAAAATGTGCGACTTTTACTACAAATCAAACATACGCAAAACAAAAGAAAAAATTCCCAAAAAATAAAAAAAAACGAAAATACATGATGATTATTGTATGGAAAGGGTGTGAAACGATGAAGGGAGTGTGGTGACGTGCCGAGCATGGCGAGTGAAATGCCGTTGTGCTTGGTCAGACAACGCGAAAGGCACACACACACATACACAAGCCATAAATATCAATGAGCATTTTTGCGCCCTCTTTGCCATACACACACACACACACACATACATTTTTTTCGGGTTTGTTTTGTTCGACATTTCAGAAAACTTTAACATATTCATAAATTTTCCAATTTGTTTAAATAAAATTTTGTTTTATTTATTTTTTTTTTTTCGCTGAAACCAACAGCAAAGAAACGCCGTCAGTGAGCATGGAATGGAAAAAAGGAATCAGATCCTTTGCATATATGAATTGGCACATGTGTGTATGTGTGTGTGTGTGTGTTGACGTGAAAAGGGTTATAAACCTGGGCTCCCTCGCACACAAGCTCGTCATACACTCAGGGCTAAGAGGTTGCCGGCACTTGCGGGCGCATGAGTGATTTGGGTGAGCGCATTTTGTCGCCCACGGGTCGTGGCCGTGTAATGGTGATAAAATATGCTCAAATTTGCAAATATGAAAAGGTACAAGGCAAATACAAAAGGCAACCAGAACAGCCAGCAACAGCAGGCAAATCCAATTGGCACAAGTCGAACGTACAAAAAAAAAAAAAAAATTGAGTAAAGTAAAGAAAAGAAAAGTCAAATAAATAACAAAATTTGTGGCAAGTATGAACTGTGCTTGGGTGTGTGTGTGTTTATTGGTGTGCGTTGGTAAATCAAGAAAGTGCCCGAATTTGGTCGAAAATAAAAAAAAAAGCAATGAAATCAAGCGCGTTCGCCGAAACCAACTGATTGATTCTGTTCTATTTGCTTCAACTGTGTTTTTTTCCTTTTTTTAATTTTATTCACATTCGATTTTATTTATTTTTATTTATACATTTTTTGTTCATTTTTATTTTTATTGAACTGAATATGTTTTCTTATTGTAATTTTGGGTGAGCATTGTGCGAGTTTTTATTTATTTTATATTCATTTCATTTATTGTTTGTTTGCTGTCGTACGTACGTACGTCCAATCGAACCAACCGTCTATCCGTTTGTCCGTTGGTCCGTCCGGCCATTGTCGTGTTTGCGTCATGTTGGCTCATTCAAATGCAAAAAATAGAAACTTCGTTGGTCATTCATGTGTGTCAAAATGCCGCGCCCTATTTCAGCAAATATAAAAATAAAATAAATAAAAAGGACATTAAATTTTGGTTTCACACACACACACACACGCTCACTTACGCTTCGAAATACTTCCGGCATCATAAAAATAAGAAATCAGTGCTCGTTCCTTCTCAGTGTAAAATTGTCACGAAGGTTCTTGTCAGCTGCTTCGATTTCAACGACTTTTATGCTTTCCCTTATGTAAGTGTGTGAGGTCTACAAAATGAAAATACTTGTAAATAATAATAGCCAACGCCAGCAGCTAAAAAAATATCAAGTCGCCTTATTTTCCTTTCAAATTTTTGCGAAATAAAATTTGCATTTTATTCAATTCGACTTATTTGCTTACCATAGAAATTTTATATTTATGTTAAACAAATTCGCTGCTTTTGTCAGCCGGCCATGGACCATTGAACTCACATATGCGAGACTCCTTTCCCATCGCACAATCCATTGATTTGGCGACTGCTAGTTGACTGCGACAGCATCATTTGCACTTGTCGACGACAACGAAGACGGCAAACAAAGTCAAATCCAAGTTTAAAGTGTTTGTCGTTGAAAGTCAGGGATCTCCACTAAAGAATAGTTTGTATATGACTTGTTTGACTTACCTTGTTTTCGTTGTGAATGACATCAACTAAACGTTCATGTAAACGCGGTTAGTTTGTGAGTCCTGAAAAACAAATTTTCGGTGCTTGAATGCTAGTTCCCAACTGCCGAATTTAGGTTAAGTATTAGGAACTCAACAAAGCCGATTGATATTCTTACATTTCTAAATTAAATGCATGTTTCTAGCATCAAGACCCAATATCTACAAGAGGTAATTCACATAGGAGAATATTTGAAGCCAATTTTGATTTCTGAAAACAGAAAGTTTTCTAGAACAATGAACAGTGAAATATAAACTGTTGGCATGAAGGAAAATGAGATACGATCGGACATATATTTGAATAAGCTAATTATATACAATAATTTCTATAACAGAATACACAAATAGTTGTAATAACCTTACACTTCTACGGCATTTTTGACAAACCTCTTCGAATTGCACAGCTGGAAAAAATGGTGCTGCTTTGTCAATATCAACACGCTGCCTTATGATTTCTTTATGTTAATCAAAACGAAATCACTTAATATAAGTTTAACAATTTAACCACCCTAAGCCCCCCAAAATAACACGACACAGCAACTTAGAGCTTTGCCGATTGGCAAAAGGATTGAAAGGAAATATCGCTGACAAGAGCAATGAGACAACACAAGAGAAAGACAAAGGCAAATGCAAGAACAACAACGACAAAGGCAAAGGCAACGGCAACGATAGCGACAATTTTTGCAGTGAGACCTGTAAGGACTCAAGGACAACGTCATGACTTGCGTGTTGTCACGTTATAAAAATCGCTGATCCCTGCAAAGTGGTGCGGGCAACAGTCAGCAATCCAACGACTTCGTTCCGCTCGTTACCGCCGCCGCCACCGTCGCACAATTTGGCGTCCTTGCCCATGACAGTCTTATGGCAGGCTTCCTGCCAACGTGTATAGTTGTCGATCGACCGCCGCCCGTCTTCTGTTGTAGTTTGCTCTTCCGTTGTTAATAAATCTTTAACCCTTTTTTTCACTTGTGTGTGCATGTCTCAAGTCGACTTGACTACACGGCTCGACTCGTATGAGCACATGTGTGTGTGTGTGTGTGTGTGTGTGTGTGTGTCTAAACAGTTACTGTTGCGGAAGCGGAAACGCAATGCCGACAGAGTTATAATCGATTAATTCGATATAGATTGAATTTATGGCAGTGCAAACACATTCCTTATATGACGGTCTGGTCTGTTCTGCAGTTTGCCTTCGAAGCTATCGCCTGAAAATGTGCCCGTAATTTGTAGTTGTGCCATTTTACTTCAACATTTTAACATTTAGTTACGCTCTTTGACTTAACACGACACGTAACGATAGGAGTAACGTTACGGGTCACGGGTTACGGGTCTCTGAGTTGCATGGCGTGCGTTTAACTTGGCTTACTTCATCCTGAAATGTTGCTCTTATTGAATTTTACCAAAAACCTTCATGATTAAAGGGCATGTATAAATTTTTGTGCTGTTTCTTAAGCTATTCTACATAAGTTACCTTAAGTCGTGTGTGCGCTGTCCGGTCCAGTGAGATAACTTGGCGCAATTTGTATTTATATATCAAAGATTCTAAATGACTGCAAAACTTTTAAATGTTCAAATTGGCTGACTGTCTGTTGACTTTGAAACATTTTATGTTCGCCAAACTTGGCAGAACGAAGACAAGTTGAACTTTCTTAAACTTTTAGCGCGAAAAAACAACAACAACAACATCAACAACAACAAGAAAGTGCTTTACTTACATGTCAGCATTGATTTCTTTTGTAAGAATGATTTTTTTTCCAACATATTTAATTTAAAGTCTTAATTTATTTTTACTTCCCTCGAAATATAATTTGTTGTTAGCATAAAATTAAAGTTTTCAATATTTTGTTGTCTTGAATGAATGCTGCCGCTTGATCATGGCTTCAGTGACTATAGAAAATTTGTATTATATTTTAATAGTCCGACACACAACGGTGCACTTAAAGCGATCATGAATGATGGAAATATACTTACGTGCCTTGTTGTGTCAGCAATGCAAGTTTCAAACGCTTATTTATTAATTAGAGTTTTCAAAAATAAATGCCGATACAAATTAGCGCAACCCAGGAATGGCAGGAGTACATGAAAATAACAGCAAAATATTAGAAAAAAAAAAAACAACAACAACACAAGGAGGAAGTAGCATGGCAGATTGCACACAAGCGAGATGCGTCGGCTGAACTCCAATCGGGCTGAGCAGAGTTGAGTTAAGCCAAGGCAAGTCTTTGATGGATTGTACTGAAGGTACACGGAGGATTCTATATACATACATATATAACTTGATGTAGTCCTATGTGCACTGCGTGTAATAGCCTACAAGTAGTATATAGGGAATTATACGAGTACTTCATGAGTTATGTATTATTTGCACACATACATATGGTGTATACACACACATAAGCGCTCACTGAGAAATGCTGAACAATAATGCGCACATGAAGCGCACTGATTTGATCATACATAGGGCGCTGGCAATATAGCACACATACATTTAGGCGCCCACATGAAAAGTGCCTCCAACCGCCATCCCCCCGCCAGCCATACACTTCGCGACCACCTATCACCAACACTGAGAGCCAGAGTCAGTGCCAGTGCCAGTGCCGCCCATACGCCACTTCGTCGCCTGTTAAATGCTTTCTTATATACATGTACATATATTTATTTATGTATATGTATACATGTGTATGTGTATGTATATAAACACGCTCACACTCGCGCATAAAATGCATCGCCAGGCGGCGGCATCGGCATCGGCAACGGCATCGGGTTCTTCCCAATGGAAAGCGCGGAGGCGTTGTCCTTTTCATTCGCTTTGACTCGCTCGCACCTACGTGCTGTGCAAGTGGACGTGAACGTGTGAGCGAGCGAGCCGAACTAAATATGCCTGAGGACGACCGATGCGATACAGACCAGTGGGAAGTCCATTCCAAGTAGGACGACGACGACGACGGCGACGGCAACGACGACGACTCACAGTCGATTCATACAGTCAGTGATGGTCATGCGCAGTGCGCCTCGTGTGTGTGTGACTCCGAATTGTTTCGGAGTCGCATTGGCACTGTGCTACTCTGGCTCCTTTGTCGGAATTGAAGTGAAATACATTCGGATTGCCTGTCACAGTGGCCGTTGGCATGTGGCGGCGGCGAGTCGTCCTCGTCAGCAGTTATTGACTGTGGCGTGTTCGTGTCTATGTGTATGTGCATGTGCATGTGTGCGTATGTGTGAAGCACATTTTCGTAATATTAACATAAAACAACAGCAACGTAGAACAAACTCATCGTCGTCCTCGTCCACGTCCTCGTCAATATCAACAAAGTCGTCAGTTGTTGCTGTTGTTGTTGTTGTTGTTGCGTCTGCCACTTGGACAATGATTGATCAATGTGTTGGCCGAACATCGTCGTCATCATACATCATCAACATAATGTTTGCCACCTGTGCACCTCCTCAACATGCTCTCTCTCATTGCCACGACTTTAGCATATTCAACACACGCCTGTCCGTCTGTCTGCCTGCTGGGCGGCGAGTCTGCCAGTCTCGCTTGTTTACTTAGGCAATCATACTCGCGTACGCTTCACAGCTGATTACGTTCATTGAGAGGCCTTCGGAAGCAACGAAACCGAGGCACGTCAAACACAATTAAATATGCCTAAACGAGCACATTTGTTCAATGTTCATCATGCCGCTGCCATTTTGGCAAATTGCGGCACAAAATTCGAGGGCGAATCTCTCGAAAATCAGCGTCAATTAGCGATGCATGAAGCATGGCTATAATTTTGCCCGCCACTCATCTCTTGCCACTTGCCACTTGCCACAAACCGATCCATTTGTGTGCAACGCCCCACAGTAAATAATAAAGCACAAACAAACGACGATCAGAGCCAACGAACAACCGACCGAACGACAGAACGTCCGACGGACCGACCATGCGTAAGCAAATCAATGCTTTGAATTTCTTTGCGTGTTCAAACATTCAAATTGAAAAAATAAACAAGTTGAATTTCACCAAAAAGAAACCAAAACAACAAAAAAAAAAAAGAGAGAAAATAAATGAAAATACGAAATCAAAATAATAACAATAACAAAGCTGAGGAAATTCCGCGGAAAATTTCAATGGACAGTGAAATGAAATTGGTAAAAATAAACGATGATTCCGAAACAAGAAGACAAGGGGATGAATAATTAGATTTCTCAGTCCACTACATCACTTCTCTGCCTACCCAACCCAGACCAACTCAGACCAGACCAGACCAAACCAGACTCAGCAATGCGTCAAGTACGAAAGTTGAGGACAAAAAAAAAGAAATAAAATTATAAAACAAAAACAAAAAAAAACATCATCAAAATCAGAAGCGCAGCGCCGCTAATTTCATTGTTTTTGCAGTAACAGTTTTTGACATGATTTTTATTTCCACAACCGTCGTCTGCACCGCCACCGCCACCGCTCGCTCGCCGCCTGCGACGATGTCATTTCTTATTAGCTGAAGCATTTTCCTTTTCTTATTAGCATTATTGTTTTAAGGCGTTATTGCGACGGCATGTAAATCAAAATCGACTAATGGCTGGGCACATCACTCACAAATGAGGGTGCGATGTGCCGCACCGAGCCTCTCCCCTCACCAAGCAAACTTTGTCAATTCGCTATAGAAACCGTTGAGACAACAACGAGTATTATAAAAGAGATACTTTGCTTTTGTGCCAAGTGACTTTGTTTTGCCATCTTTCATTTATTTTCTCGATTTTTGTTTTTTTTTTTTTTGGAGTTAAACACAATCTGTAAATACTGTTGACGAAATTAAAAGCAAAAAATCGCTAAACAAAAGATTTTTATTTCGGACAAATAAATGTAATTTACCAAAATGTATTCGACTTGAAATTATTTGAGTTTGTTGTTGTTGTTGTTGTTTGTTATACAAGTGCGACAAGTGGCGTACATTAATGGGAACCTGTTAGATAAGCAAATTATCTGACATTTATTTGATTGAAAGGAAGTCATGTTATTTTCGAAAACATTTCTATGTCAGCTACATGATGTAGTGATCCGATCCGATCCGATCTCTTCAATGAGATTTTTACACATATACCTGTTAGATGAAAGTCGTAACTTTAACGAAAACACCATTTTAAATGCAAACAAATTTCGGTTCGTATTTAATCAACATTAATGACAAAAAATCTTTTGACTTTTAACAAAAAAATTGCCATTGTTATTGATATTGACTTCCGGTGCAAACTGATTACCGGAAGTTGGCCTCAGGCGTCAAACATTTCGAGGTAATACTTTTTAAGTCATTAATGAAAATACGTTCGCGAATGCATTAAAAAAAAAATAATAATAAAACAAAACAACAACAAATGAACGCATTTATAGACTCAACAGTAGCAAATGATGCCTGAGGGCATTTTAAAGTCGAATTACTCACATCGAAGTTGAAGTGATATGTTTTTTTTTTCGTTCTTCCGCCCTTTTTGCACCCAAACAGACAAATTCGTATATAAAAATTTGCCAATTTGAAGTAACAACTTTTGCTTATAACAACAATAACAACAACAACAACAGACATACACACAGCTCTGCTCAGCTCAGCTCAGACTGACCACACCCAGCTCACTCCATTTGATCCAGCGTCCAATCGCCGGCAGACACTTATCAGCGCTGGTCGCTTTTAATGTGATTATCTTGTTCAGTGCATGTCGAATGTGTCGAATTTTGCGTTATCGAATAAGAAACACAATTGACAGGACCAAACCGGCGAAGTACATCACTGTACAGGACATGATGATGAAATCGTATGGTATGAAATTGAACATGCTGAAAGATGCCGGGACAGTCAGCCACGCCGACAGACAAACAGACAGACAAAGAGACAGACAGAGAGACGGACAGAGCGATAGACAAGACAGTTGAGTATAGGACAGTGCTGAAGGGACCACGGCGATTGTTATTGTTACATCATGATGATGATGTCAGAAAAACAATACAAGACAATGCGCACCCCACACAAACACATGATTTTGACGATGCGACATGTCAGGGCATGCGGGAGGGGCGGCAGGGGCAGAATGTGCGGGGGTAACGACGTCGAACAAGTGGAAAAGTAAACTTTTCACTTGACCATTTTGTTAAACATTTTGGCTTTCACATTTCACCATTCTCAGCACTTGGCATGTCCATCTCATGACCCAGTCTCAAGCCCCCCCGCTAAAGCAAGCGACCCTCGGTCCGTTCACGTAGCGTTCGCTGCATTGTGCCATGCCAAAGTACAAGCATCTCTCGACTGCACAATGGACAGTCGTCAGCACGAAATCGCCCTCAGGGAATACTGCGACGCAGCCAAGTCAAATTCGTCAATGGAGATGAGAGTCGGGCTCATGGCATGGCATGGGAACAATATGAAATCACAGCAAGAAATCACAATTCAATTGAAAACATTCTCACTACTTTGGATCTGTCATTGCTCTGCTTAGTGTTGTTGTTGCTTGTGCGTTCTTCTCTTCTTTTGCTTCTTAAACATCCTTTTTTTTTTTTTAGTTCATGTTTGAATTTGAACTACGAGAAAAACGCAAAACGAAGCCAATCGAATCGAAACGAAGCGAACAAATACTTTGTCCGGAGCCCGAACTCAACTGAATTCAATTCAATTCAACTCGATCTGTCGCAGTCAGGCTCAAGGCTCGAGGCTCGAGGGTGCTCGACAATAAATTTATGACATTCATTAGAACGTCAGATTAAGAAATCTTAAACGTAAGCAGCTGACGCCATTTGCCAATACGACAAAGCCAACTTGTATTGCTTCCATACCACCCCGGCTCCCCCCCCCGCCGCCTCTGCATCAGCCACCGCCCCTGCTGCTACCAACATGCCGTTCGGCTCGGCTCGTCTCAGCTTGGATCGGCTTGAACGCGTTGCCAATGTACGCCTCTGCCTGCCTGCCTATCTGCCTGCCTGCCAGGCGAATGGAGAGTGGATTTTCTTGTTAAGTTACTGGCTGAGGTCCACTAAGTCGCTTTAATTCCAATTCGAAGACGCAGGACGGCGGACGACGCACAAGGATGCCACCAAAATTAAATTGGGAAAATTGTAAAGTTTTTCTTTACTTTTTTCTATTCTCATTTTCATTTTCTTTGTTTCATTCATGAATTTTGTGCATTTTGTTGGAATTTAATGTCGATGGAAAATATTGAAAGTCACTTTAAAGTGAAGCGTCGCAGCTGTGCACAGAGGCCAATCGATGTCCTGGTGGTGGCGACGGCGACGGCGGCGGCGGTTTTTATGTTGGTGGTGTGCGTGGAGTTGAGCAAGGAAGGTAGATGGGGTAAGGCGCTAGCATGTGAATGGGGTGTGGTGTGGCATGAGTGGTTGCTTGGTTGGTAAGCGTTGCGTGCTGGCCGCTTGTTGTTGTAGGCAGTTGTAGTTGTTGTTGTTGGTTGAGCAACAGCGGAAGCAGCTATAAAACTAGCAAAAGCAAGAGCAAGAGTAAGAGCACCTGGCCGCCAAAGGCACAACAACTGTGCAACAGCGGCGCTAAGTCGGAAGACAAGACAAGACAAGATGCGACGATTGGTTCATAATTATATATACGCGGTTTATATAGCACAGCGTCACAGAGCTCACGAGTAGCGAAAAGCACAACATGGTTAGCAGCAGCAGAAGAAGAAGCATACAACTGACATCTGTGGCAGAAGGCATCGGCGCCCGAATTATGGCAAGAAGACTAAATAGATTGTTTGGCATGTGTTTAGACTGTTCGCGGGTATCGCGCACAGTTAAGTCGAATTTAGTTCTGTTCTGTTCAGTTTGCTTTGCTTTGCTTTGCTTTGCCTTTGGGACAAGTGCGAGGATTTATGTACATGACAAACAAAACGACCACCGCAGGACAAGAAGCGCTTAAGAAATCGCGGTCAATGGCAGAGTATGAAGACGCACAACAACAGCCACAGCAACAATCTAAACAGCTGCAAAAGACAACACAGCATAAGCATAAGTGAAGACTTGAGCAGGAACTCACACCCAGAGCACCTGTCCAATGCTCAGTGTCGCCGTCGCCATCGCCGTTGCCGTTCTCGTTCTCGTTCTCATTCTCGTTGGTATCATCGTCGTAGTCGTAGTCGTCGTCGAAGTCATCTAACGTTGTCTAAAACGTTGCCAAAGGACTCAGACAAACATGGCAGTGTATGGCAACGAAGAGCATGTCCTCCACCTTCTCAGCCTTTTTGTTAGACACTTTTTGTGGTCGCGGTCGACATTTGGGACACATTTACGTTTATTCAGTATTCAGTACAAAACTTTGCGCATTTACCGTGTTTGCATTTGCGACAACGACAACAACAACAATGGCAACAGCGGTGCCTTTTCCACTCTCAAACCGTCGACAATTCATTTTAGTTGCTGTTTCCCTTGTTGTTGTTGTTGTTGTTGGCCTTCTTGGCCATATTTTTATGTTCATATCTTTTGAGTTGTTTTCATACGCGCTGAGAATTGTTTTCATTTCGCTTCCGTCCCGTTCAATTGAGTCCGTGCCGTGCTGATTATCCGGAGCGCTGTTTGTTTAACTGACTGTGGTCTATAACAACGCATATGCATGTGTATGGGAGTGTGTGTGTGTGTGTAGGTGTGTTTGCTTGCTCGTTTGTTTGTGTATGTTTAGGCTAATCAAGCAAGAACGAATGAAGTTATCAGCAGCTCACAGCATCGGTCACATTGCTTACTTGTGAGACCTCAAACTCCTCTCGGAGACACCAAGGAGCTCATATCAAAAATGTTTTGTGTGTTTTACCAATATAGTATTAAATTTGGAAGATTTTTTTAATTCTCTACGTGTTAGACATGTCATTGACTCGAAATGAACTAATGAACAAATTGAATTTGTATGAATGAAGTTACTTCAATTGATTATACAATACTATTTTAGAATATTCTACCACTTTCTGTCATCATCTATACAAAATGATTTTACGTACGCAAATATTCATACTCATCTCTACCGATCTCTCGCGATCCCTCATGTCGATAATGGCTGCCAGATTGGAATTCGGGTGCAACTCAAACTTTACTCCTGTACACTCATTTCCTTCATATGATTTCGGAGCTTCTTTCATGTCTCATGTCTTGTACCTTCAACTACGTCGGTAGCTCTTTAGACGCCTCCTTTGTGGGAACAGTCCCACCTTCTCTTTTAGATGACAAAGAAAGAAAAAAACGCAATCATCGCTTCGAAAACATTATAGGCGCGGAAGACAACTCAATTAGGGCGTCGATTGGGACTATTCTACACTAATATATGCGCGCACAGACAAACTCACACACACACACATACCCACACACATATGTAAACACATACATTACAAGAATCAGAAGAAGAAACTTGTTTAGATATGCTCGCGATTCGCTTAAATAAAACATCATATCTGAATGAGGCCTTTAGGCATATTTGTCAACCAGCTTTCTTATCGCTGTGTGCGTATGCGTGTGCCTGTCTGTGTCTCTGTGGTTGTATGTGCCATAGGCTAATACATGACATAAGAGTCAACAAACATACGCACACACACGCACACAAATACACACACACACACATACACAAGCAAAATCAGCGCACGCCAACCCAAATGAGTGAATAAATAAATAAATAAAAAAAATAAAATAAGCAAGAAAAAAAAAAATATACTCAAATACTCGTAACGACCTCATTAGCATAATAACGGTAAGTAATGGAAGAAAAATACCATTAAACAACACTTTATGACTTTATTTTGTAGCGCGTACCCCACACACCTCCCCCCATCTGCCCCTCGACACACTTGACGCTCATTGGCGCAACGCGTTTTTCACTTCAGGCTTAATTTTCTGCTTTTTCTTCTTCTTCTTCTTGTTTTTTTTTTCAGTGATTTAATTTTTTTGTTTTTGTTTTCTTTTTATGTTTTTATTGTTGCCAAAATTGTATTTTAAAAGTGCTCATGTGAAGACGAATATGTGTGATTATGCTGAATTTGAGGCAAAAAAAAAGAAAATCTGCTAAAATACACACAAACACACATAGTGAAGGGCGAAGGCAGCGAGGAGGCAAAGAGACTTAAGCGAAGGCACAAAAAAAAGGAGTCTCTGCATTATTCATGCATTTTGTAAGCGTGCCAAGCAAGCAAGCCAGCAAGCAAGCAAACAGAATAAAATGAAATCCAAGCGTAAAACCGGAAGTGCCATAAAAAGCAAATGAGCGTGCGTGTGCGAGAGGAGGAGAGAGCGAGAGAGAGAGAGAAGAAGCGGCAAACGCATTCCAATCAGTTGAGAATTTTACATTCAAATTCAGTTGTTGTAAAGAATTAGTTAATTCCAGTCTTCTTTTTTCTTTAACCCCTCACCCTCTTACCCTGACCTTTTTTTTTTCTTAGGCAGTTGCTGAAACTGTTTTCGTTATCCTTTTTTTTTTGTTGTTGTTTTGTTTCTTATTTTTAAGCGTTCATGTTATTTCTATAATTTATCGCATTTGTCCTTTGCCCCATGCGCCAAACAAACCCACCGACCCCCCGACAAACCGAACGCCCTCACCAAGCAATCAAGCCATGTACGAAACATGTTCGCAACAAGCTAAAGTAGCTGCCCATTAACCCCTTTGTTACCCCCAATCCGCACCCCCCGCCCCGCCTTTACTATAACACACCTGCTGCCGCTCATGGCATGCAACGTGCTTACAAAAGTTCACAGGTCACTTACGCATGCCTTTGGATAACAGCAACGTCCACGCCCACCGCCCTGATTCATGCTCATGCTCATGTTCGTTCTCGTCGGCTTCATGTTTATTTAGGTCTGAGCTAATAAAAAGGCTTACCATCTCAATAAAAGTATTTAACACAAGCGTTTTACTACTTAAAAATTTTGTTGAAATGCGCACCCGAAAAAAAACCCGCCCCCCCTCCTCTCTCCGCCACACCAACAACATCACATCGTTCGCTTCATGTTCAACGACTGAGTGTCCTTTTTCTTAAAGGCCCCGCAATTGCTGCTGGGGGGCAACGTGAAAAAAAAAAGAAAACAACAACAACAACAAAAAAACGCTAAGAATGCGAAACAATGTAAAAGAGGAGTAGAATAAATCCCTTAATCTTTGGCAATGCCATACAATTACCACGACATGACACGACGACACAGGACAAGACACAGGACGCAGGACGCAGGACGAAAAGGGCGCAACAGTGGCAGTAGCAAAAACAACAACAACGCGACGCGCTTCGTGTCATGTGATACTGCTCTATGGCGCCGTTGTCGAGTCTCAAACGGAATCGGAATCTGATGCTGATGCTGAATTTGAGTCTGATACCTCAAGTTAGACGGCGAGTGACTGACAATGACCCTTTCGGTTTGCCAGCATCCTTTTTCGGCACTTTCTTTCTTTGCTTTACGCACTGCGACAAGCAACAACAACAAAAATGACTGAAAAAAAAAAAATATAAAAGAAAGTCGCAAGTAGTCGCAAATCCATGCTAAAGGGTCAGCAAGCAACAAAAATAGGGTTGCGGCACAGACATTTTTATTTATTGCACACTTCGCTTCACTTTACTAAAAGTCTTTTGGTTTTTCAAACACGTTTGGCACGCACGGCATGTCTTTAGAAAGTGTACGCTTCCTTTGGACTGTGGCAGACCTTTGGCAGACCATTGAACGATCTTGCTGTAAAGCGCATCAAAGGCTTCGTTCTGACGGAATGCTCTTTTGTCTGCTGACTTGGTACGCTTCTCTTGTTTTTTTTTTTTTTTTGTCCTTTGCTGCTTTGTGTTTTATTGGTGTAATCGTTCGCTTGATTTTGTTGGTGTTATATGACCGGGGCCAAAACTCTGTTTACAAAACCATTTACAAAGTGTGTGTGTGTGCCAGCGCCCGACCCTAGACCCACGACCGCCCTTCACGCCAAGCAATCCAATAAGAAGGCTTAGCAAAACCTTTTTCTTTACGTTCAGATCGTTTTTTTTTTTTTTCATTCTTTCCTGTTGAACTTGTCTCAAAGCATTGTGATGGGCAACAAATCAAATTTGCATACTATTATCAGTTTTATCTCTTTGGTATGCAGCATGTTGGCACAGGCACAGGCGCTGGCCGTACAGGAAGTGACTGGTCGGCAGGGGCGTGGAGGGGCGAGGCGAGTTGACATGGCAGTCGTAACGGAAATCCGAATTGGACAAGTCATTTGAATTGAGTAACGATGTCATAGCAAAGGGCTAAGTAAATATTTTTCTTACTTATTCTAACTTAACTGATGACCAATCCCTCTCACTACCGTTAACCATGGCCGTGGCCTTCAATGCCGCCCACGCCAACAACAAAACAACAGACATTCGTCAATAATTCCAATAGGAATTTGGCGAAAATAATTGCATGTTCATTCTAATAATGATTGATTGTTTTTTCATTTCGCAAAGGCAACGAAATCGAATGTAAGAAAGAAGAAATACTTTCGCGAAAAATTAACTAATTGCGAAACTATGATGTGTGTGTGTGTGTGTGTGTGTGTGGGAGTGTGTGATGAACATGACTGGAACGTGGTTGTCTGTTGATGAACGTGCTCCTGACAGACGTACACATGTCAGGACACATCACTTACCAAAGACTTCGTCGTCACGCACCCCTCTTCGACTTACCTATCACAGCTGAACAGCTGAACTCATGTTGAGCGTTACTGTTGGTCGTCAATTGCAATTAGAACTATTAGCAGCAAACTGTGAATGGTGAGGGAGTTGGTAAGGGTAAGGGTAGGGGTAGGGGAGAGGCAAGGGCGGTGAGATGAGGTGAGGTGTGTTGACGCGTGTTTCGTTGCTGGCTTAGTAAAAGTTGTCAGCGACAGCGAAATCAAATCAAGCAGGAACCAAGCAAAAGCTTCGGGTCTTGAGCCAATTTGACTTAGCCAACAACACATAACGAAAAGCAAAAAAAAAAAATAAATAAAATATATATCACAAAATTATATGAAGAAGTAATTAAATAATAATATTGCATTACGTCTTGTCGCCTGCAACGTCTTTCCCTCATCACCTCATCACATCTAACCTTCAACATCACACACAACAAGAAGAACATAATCATCATCATCGTCGTAGTCGTCTTCTTCTTTTTGCTCGTCGTCATCCGCCATCGTTAGTGGCGGCAGCAACGGCAGCGTTGCCAGGGGGGCCGCAGTGGGTGTGACAGGCTCAAAACTTGCCAAAAATTATGACGACTGTTATTACATTCTTATTTCTTCGGTTTTGGGTTTTTGTGGTGGTTTATGTTGCGTAATCAACATTGGCATTTGCTCAACCTTTTCGCTTTCTATATGCTGTGTGCGTGTGTGTGTGTGTGTGTACGTATGTCTGCCGTTGTCATAATGAAAATCGACATTCCTCATGGTATTACACCTTCATTTTACTTCCCTCATTTCCACAGAGATTTCATGTTTTGCACTGTTTGCTTATATGATTTTGACAAGTTCTACTAAAAGTTTGCCTGTCCTGCCTGTCACTCTGCGACACCACCACCACCACCAGCACCACCGAAATCCTTTCATTCATTCATTCATTTCAGTTCATTCATACATATTTCACTTGAATGTAGGCCAAAGTTTTCAATTTGCAAATTGCTTACTTCTTTTCGCACCCCGTTTTGATTTCGTTACACTCACGTCCAGTGTCACCATACATTTTGCGCTAATTGACATTCC
This sequence comes from Phortica okadai, assembly GCA_034638295.1. Classification (NCBI taxonomy): domain Eukaryota; kingdom Metazoa; phylum Arthropoda; class Insecta; order Diptera; family Drosophilidae; genus Phortica; species Phortica okadai. Next base: position 41,876,385 of record CM067848.1, on the reverse strand, counting down.
CACTGGCAGCTCCAAAGATTTACCATTATCAAATTATTATACTAATGCAAATTCAAGTCGGCAAATGTTTCAACAACTTTCCAAATAGGAGACAACATGCCTTAATTCAATCGGTTGGCAAAATGTGTCTTTCAATATTGGATTGGAAGATCAGAGAGCTCGACGGAGTCAAGAGCACCCAGTCGCTATTAGGTCCATTGTGGGTGGGACTGATAGAGTAAGAGATAGGTCGCGTCTTTTTATCTAGGTTCTACTGGCCAGTCCCATTAGGCTTCGGCAGTCCACGAAACCACCAAGTAGAGTCCAAAAAGAGAGCCAGGTCCTCTAGGCGCGCGTTCGCTGGACTGCCCAGTTCGTCAAAGAAGGGTTTACCCAGGAATTGGGTTCTCCTCCTAAGAAATGCGGGGCAGTCACAGAGAGTTTTTTTCATTCTTGCAGTTACGATAGAAGTCTTGTTGAGATTCACCGCATCGTTGAGCCATACGGTCAATGTAAAAGTATCCCGTTAAGACTCCTACCAGCATCTTTATCCTGTTCTTTATGAAGTGTAGGAGCTCGGAAATGGGCTTCAGGTTATATCTTTCAATATAAGTTGATCTTGAACCATTAGAGCGTATTTATAAATGTGTTCCAATCGGCTGGTAAATGATCCCGACCAGGAAAGATGTGAGTTGCAAAGCAAAGCAACTCAGGAGCTGCAAGTCTCATATATTTCAAAGAGCCATGTTAAAAAAATGGATAGTTAGAGCATTCTCATAAGCTCGCTTGCTTTCAAAACTATTGAACGCTCGCAGCGTAAATACGAATTAAGTTAGCTCATTTAATGCCAAAGGATTTGCAATTGAATTAAAGCCTTGCCAATTGCAAAATTTACCACCTGCCTTGGCAGCAAAATGGGCACAATAAAACAATAAAACTCGCACTGAAATCGACCATAAAAATAAGCAATTACCGAGTGCAAAAAGCATAACAAAAGCAACATGCCAGCGATGAATTTGAGTTTGAGCAACAAAAGCATAATTATAGCGATTTAACGTCAATAACAATAAATAAGACACGGCGTGGAGCGGGATGGGATGAGATGGTGAGGGGCGGGGTGAAGCAGCGACTGCAGCAGCCAACAATAAAAATAACTTTAACCGAACAAGGCAACTTACCATACATGAGAGACGAAATAAAGAAGGCCTAAGTAAGGCAAAAAAAGAAGGCATATACAATAAAGAAAGAGGAGGAAAGAAATCCTGGCAAGCAATTTCAATGCCGATTAAATTTCAATAAATAGCAAATCAAGTGTCCCACGCCAAAATGGGAAAAAAGCAAGCGAGCAACAACAATACGGCAGGTTAAGTGCTTTGCAAGCGATTTAGAGTCTCAGGTCACAGACACACACACACATACACATATGTTGCATTCAACTAATCCATGGCATTAAAGGCATTCACCTGTGCGAACGTAAAAGTCAACAAAACGACAACAAAAACGTCATCATCATCATCGTCATCATTGACAGCGGCAATGATATTGATGATGCCGATGATGATGATGACGATGACGACATCGGTTAAGAAAGGGTGGTGGGTGATGTGTGATGGCTGATGGCTGATGGTTGGCTTGATTATGCCATTGAAGCAACAAACAGCGAAGCACTCAAACGGAAATTGAATTGAGCAATTGTGAATGCCTTTGATACACACAGCATGTGCAAGCAGCGAGCTGAGCTCTTTGCTGCTTTGTTGCTTTACTAACCCCACCGTACAACAAATTGCCAAACAATCTTTGCAACGCAGTTTGTCAATTGCCGCAACATATCAAATGATTTGCTTCCAAGTGATTTGATTTGAATTGGCTTGGCTTGGCTTGGCTTGAGTTGACTGACTTGACTTGACTTGAGTTGACTTTAGTCAAACTGAGCTTCAGCTAAGTGCAATTTGAAGTTTGAGTATTCCCCTCACCATCACCTGTGCCAAGACTCTGGCAACGTTGCTGTTACTGACATTTTGTGTGATAGAACTTCAACGAAAAAATGTTTCAATATCAATTGATAAATATAACATTTACTTACTTACAAATCCAATGATTTAATTTAATTCGAACATTACTTTAAACATTGTGCCATTATCCGCTCCCCTACAAGTAATCACATCTATGTATGTATGTTAGTGTCTTGATTCATTCATTCATTCATTCATTTCATTAAATGTCACTGTAATTGGCAAATGATGCATTGTAAACTGTAATTAACACGCACGAAATTTTTCACAAACACATAAACCAATTAGAGGCACAACTACACACACATACACACATATGCCGACAGAAACAGACACAGACACAGACACACAATAAGTACAAATTGTGTTTAGCTCAGGGCTTGGTGCAAGAACGAACACGTTTGTTTATAGTGTTTGCGGTTAATTAATTCACATTTACACCTGTTGGCGGCAAAATCTTTGTGCACACATACACACTCACACACACACTCACACGCTCACTTATTCATTCATGCCGCAAATTAACTTTAAATAGAAACGAAACAAAACAAAACAAAATTGGTCGCAGTGAATTTAAGCCATGCCAAATGCATGTTGATGTCGCTGAGTGGCAGGGGCGGTGGGAGGGTGTATGGCGTTTGCATTAATGTTGGTGGTTTAGGCTTCGTTTGGCATTAACGAAGCTAAATGAGAATGCGAATCGTTCAAAGTAAAAATTTTCGCACATATTTTGTGTCGCATTCCCAGCGGCAATTTTAACCAACACACACACACACACTCTACAGACACTTCAGCATAGTAGGCGGACTAGAACAAGCAGAAGAACAAGCCACGCCTACAAGCAAATGAAAGCTGTCAACGCATTTGCAACTGCCGGCGACTGTCAGCCTAATGTCTTTGTCGCCTCTCACACAGCTAACCACCCAACCCCCTCTAAACGGGCCACGTTGTCGTCATCGCACTAATTCCTGTCAACGTCATTAACAACAACAAAAAGCGAAGCGTTCAAGCGGCAGAGACGCAAGAATGAAAGACAGAGCGAGACAGGGAGAGGGAATGAAGTGTGATGTTGTGCGCAACAGGCGTTAATTGCGAAATAAACTTCCATTTAATGCGAACGCACACACATGTGTCACACATGAGTGTGTGTGTGTGTGTGTGTGTGAGTGTGTCTATAAGTGTGTGAAGTGGTGTGGTCGGGATGACGTTAATGTTGCTGTTGGTGAATTCAAAGTCAAACGCTTCGTGTTTGCCATTTACATTGACCGGAAGCGCCTCGACAAATTCAGGCAAACACGCGCACCTCACACAGACACACACACACACACATACAGACACATGCAACGTGCTAAGCCGGCCAAAGCACTCGGCCCTTTCAGCCAGTTTCGCTATTTAACAGCGTGATTTACTGCGGTCATTCGCCGCTTTCCGTAAGGACTATTTCGCCCTCTCACTGCTTGCGCCTCTTACCGTTCACCTGCTGGTGCTGCCGTTGCCGTTGCCGCTGCCGCTGCAGCCAACGAACCATATTGCCCGCTCGCAGCGGTTGCCCTCAAATGACCACTGGCAGAGCGCATAATAATGTTTAATTTGAGGTAAATACGTTTTTGTTTTGTTGTCCATTTTCGCAAAAACTCGGTTTTTCATTTCCTCAACTGTTTTTATGAAACCGCCCCCCATTTCTAGGGTTTGATTTTTTTTTTGGTTTTTGTGTTTTGTTCTTTCTCCAGGGGCGCAGCCTGACGACGACTCATTGTGAATCCGTTTCCGTTGCGTTGCCGTTGTCGCGTAGTCTGCAACCGGACTGGACCACAGCGCGCCACAGAGGACAACAATACACACACAAGCACACACAACATACAAGAGGACAATGCGCCGCAGACTGCCCGTTGGGCGAAAGTGCATTAAACACGAACAGGAACAGCAAACAGACGAACAAAAAAAAATATAAACACAAGAAGAGCAATGAAAAAAAAATAGAAAAACGGTTAAGAAAAAACCAAAACACAAAACAGAGAAAAAGAAGAATCATTGCCTTAGACAGAATTGTAAATGAAATGGCAACGCAACGAAATGACAAATGCCAAGAAGAAATAAATTTCAAACAGAAGAGTCCAAAAAAAAAAAAAACAAATAGCGAACAACAACAACAAGACAAAGAAAACAAGCGAACGAAATAAAAAAAACTAAAACAAATCTCGCGCCACGAGAGTCTTGAGCAGCGAAGCAGAATTGAATTGAAATTTGCGACCAGTCGAACAAGTGCAACAAGGATATCTGCGCCCCAAAGCGACCCGAGCCGAGTCATTGCAATAAAAGCATTTAACACTTGCACGACTTCATTTTTGTTTTTTGGTTGTTCTTTTTTTCTTCAGTGTCTTATTATATTCTATTAGTTCAGACATTTTGTTACCACAAGAGAATGAACACGTTTTTTATACACTGCATTCTCTATTAAGTCTATTTGAGAGCAAAAGTATGTAACGCCTAGATGGAGGGCTGGGAGACCCCATAAAGTATATTCACGTATTCATCAGAATCAGAAGGGTTTGATTGGCTTTGTGCCACACCCACTCGATTCCACCAATTTTTCAGAAGGCCATAGCTCGCACGAAAAAAGAGATACAAATATGAAAATCGCTTGATAGATTTGGTGGATTCCTATATCCTCATTTCCCTTTTTTATAAAAATAGCTAACCATCAAGATATATGCTTGCTCGTTAATCATTTCGCCACGTTGCCTCTCAAAGATCATTGAAGTCAAATATTTAAAAATTCGACATTTTTAAACGATTTTCTTGAAATTGCCCACCATGTGTGCAGGGTATTATATTGACGACCAGGCTCGACTTTGCCGCACCAATTAAGTTTTTTTTTTCACGTACTTTTGTCAACCGTTGTCGTTGAAAAGGCTTCGAAGTTGAAAATCTGCTGAGCTCACCTCTCCTCTCCTCGCCTCAGCCAATGCAACAAATGATGTTGCCTTTTGTCTTGGGTTCAAAGTCGCCGCTTGAAATGAACATGCACACGAGCCAAAGGAATCTGACGTGACTGTTTCATATCCTGTTTGTCCTTTGGTCGCTCTATGAGAGCGAAACGCATATGTTATGTATGATGGCCAAGCAGCGACGCGATTCTTATTGTTGCATATGTGTTGGATAGCTCGAAAGAGAGTTTGAGCAGAGCCTTTGTTCTTTGTCATTGCTTTGACGAACATCAACGACGTATGTGTGTGTGTGTGTGTTTGTGTGTAGTAAATCGTTTCATTGCCTTTTTAGTTTAATTTAATTATTTGAAACAACAACCGAAGCAGTCAAACAATACAAAAGCAAAGCAAAAACAAAAACATTTCGTCTCATTTTGTTTGCTTATATTGCATGCTGGTTTTGTTGTTATTATAGTTGTTGTTGTTGTTGAGGTTAAAATTGCCGTTAACCGCATGCAAGTATTATACTATGTATGTATGTTTATCATATCTGTCAATAAAAATCAACGAACGTATGTCATAAACTGCCAAAAAGCAAATAAAATTCTCGCGTAGGCGTTTGCAGCGCATTTCTTAGCCAATTTGCCAAAGTGTTTTCTTGGCCAACTTTGGCAACGACCGCAGCCAAACAAACTGTTTATGGCCATGACATCGACATCGGCACAGCACAGGTAAAAAAACAGCAGCAGCGGCAGAACGCCCATTATTGCAAGTCCGTGCCAGGCACCAACAGTAAAAGAAGAAGCACAAGCAAAACAGCAACAACAACAACAACAAGCATACCAAAGAAGGACATCAGTCCAACGATAAGCGAAATTTTGTTGTTAGTTTCTTTCATATTTTCATATTTTCGAAGCTATTTTGACAAAAATTGCTTTCTGATTGGGCGCATGAGTTAATACAAGTACAAGTCAGTGGCGCACACGGGGGGCGTTTTGCATTATAATTGGTTTTTTTTTTATTGTCAGCCGCCGTGGCCGAATCGAAGGCATAGAAGAAGCAAAACTTTAATTCTTTTCAGTCAACAAATGACTTTAAGAGAATTTTCGATTTGTCAATAAAGGCAAAATTCAAATGAGCAATGAAAAATGCACACGAGAGTCGCTAATGAAACGAAGAAGCACTCTGAATAGTTGTCACTGTTGTTGTTGTTATTGTTGTTGGCATAGAAGCCAGACTATGTATGCGTGGCATCATGCCACAAGGCGGCGGCTCCTTTGGCTGCCAGTTGATGATGTTGTGGAAAGCGTTGCTTCTGTTATGCGTCGCCATCGTCCTCGCCATCGTCGTCATCGTCGTCGTTGTCGTCGTCGTCGCTAATCCTCATTTAATTTTAAAGTTCGAAGGTGTTGAAGATAATTTTTGCGCCATTCTGAGACATTGAGTTGAGGTGTCTCGCACACACACACACACACACACACACACAGACACACACACACACGCTCATACGCACACATCGAGTTATGGTGTGTTCGCACATAAAAATATTTTATGGCTTTTTTCCCTTGATGCGCATACAGTGGCAAAGTATTGCAGACAACAGCCAACAGACTCATGCTTTCATACATACATACATACATATAATCGAAAGGGTTAAGGTACTATAGCACCATCGCCGATATAAACTTTGTTGTGGAGGGGAGGTGGGTGGTGCGATGCATAAGTGGCGTTACCGCACATCGCCAGATAAAATAATGGTGCCAGACATTGTCTTATGAATAAATTGTTATGGAAATCGAATTAATGAACGCT